>CM064331.1:119437106-120169148 GCA_032595735.1 Pelochelys cantorii | reverse complement strand
CCCTCCCGCCCACCAGCTATTCCCGCCTGGCCTTCCTGAGCAAAACCCTCCTGCTGTAACTCATTCAGCTAAAGACTGAGGCACCATGGCTTCTGGAGGAGAAACCCTAAATCCACAAACCCTCTATAGTCTGCTCAGCCCGTGGGCTGCTAGTGTGCCGGGGGGGCTCCCCGCCCAGCCCGGGGCAACAGGGGACTCTAGCGTCAGCTCTAATGTCCCCTCCGCCCCGGGCCAGCTTCTCAGCCGGGCCAGAGCCCCTCCCCCCCGGACGCCCATTTCCAGAGGGCCTCTCCCGCCATCGCTGCCACCTACCCGGGGCGACAGAGCAGGAGGGGAAGTCGGCGAGGCTGGCGCAGAACTGGAGCAGCGTGTAGAGCCCGCCCGGCTGCACGTTTCCCATCACCTGGCTCCTGCTGATGGGCGAGTGGATTCGGCCCCGGACAAGCGGAAAAAGAAGGAGCCGGGGGAGCCGCGTCACTGATCCTGCGAGGCTCAGCTGTGGCCGACGCGCTGCCCTGCCCGCCAGCTCCGCCCCACGAGCAGAAGCGCGAGCAGGGCAGGGAGGTGACGCAGCGTCCACGAGACTGAGAGTGGAGACTGCAGCCTGCTTCAGGGGCCACATTTTGAAAAGTTGTTGGAAACTTAGAGACGGGGCAGCAAAGAGCCAAAAGCCTGGAGGGCTGCAGAGAAAGTCCTTCTCCTCTGCTCTTGAGCTCCGTGTGTCTGGCTTCTACAAGGAAAGCTGAGAGGCGACGTTACTCGGGCATCTAAGGGCCTTTCTGGAGCGAACATGTCGGGTACCAAAGGGCCGGTTCACGGTGCGGAGAAAGGCAGCACAAGAGCCAGTGGCTGGAAGGTGAAACCAGACGGGTTCCTCTTGGACATAAGGCACCGATACTTCACAGGGAGGATGATTCACCACTGGCACAAACTACCAAAGCAAGTGACGGGTTCTTCCTTTCTTGATGTCTGCTAGCGGACATCATCTGAAGTTTTCTGACAAGCTCTAAATAACCTGTCCTAAGTATCCCTCAACAAAAGGAAAAATTCTTCGTTTGGGCCTAAAAGAAAGTTAACTCTCTCTCTGACGCCTTCCATTCTCACACGCCACAGGAGAGCTCAGCCAAACTAAGGATCGATGCCCCAGGGAATGGTTAAAGTGAAAGGAGGAATAATTCCACGTCTGTAGCGTCTCCTGCTAGCAACAGCGCAGAGTGGGGAGGAGAGCAAAGCTGTGAATGCCAGTGTCCGTGCTAAAGGAGGCTAACAGAGCAGGCCGCAAGTGCCCAATACAGCGGAGGCCGGATAACTGGGACTCTACTGTACTTGGCTTTTCATGTCATTGGGATGTTGAAGAGAACGGCCCATCCAAGAAATGTCTTTGTGCAGTCCCTGGCTAAATGTCTCCAATTTGCAGGGGAAGGCCAGTCCCGCAGTCTGTCTCTCGGCTCCCGTCCCCCAGCTCCTCTACTCCACTCACGCTACATTGACGACTTCGTCGTCCTCTGAACCCACGGGAAGGAGACCCTTGAAGAATTCGACGGGGATTTCAACAACTTCCACCCCACCACCAACCTTAGCCTGGACCGGTCCACACAAGAGAGCCACTTCCTTGACACGACAGCGCAATTCAACGATGGCCACATCTCCACCGCCTCGTACCGGAAACCTACCGACCGTTTCACTTACCTACAGCCTCTAGCTTCCATCCTAGACATGTCACCCGAGCGATCGTTTACCCGCCAGGCCCTAAGAGACAACCGGATTTGTGCCAGGCCCACAGACGCAGACCTACAGGATCTGTCCGGCATTTGTAAAAGTTCCATGCCCACCTGGGGAAGAGGAAAAAACAGAGTGACAGAGCCGGACGAGCACCCGGGCATCAGCTTCAAGACAGGCCCGGCAAAACAACAGAACCCCGCTAGTCATCACCTACAGCCCCCAACTGAAACCCCTGCAGCGCATCATTAACAATCTACAACTTACCTTGGAAAACAATCCCTCACTCTCACAGGCCTTGGGACACAGGCCGGTCCTCGCTCACAGACACCCCCCTACCCTGAAACAAATGCTTTCCAGAAACCACACATCCCACCTCAAAGACACTCACCCAGGAAGCCACCCCCGCAAGAAACTCCAGTGCCAGCCCTGTCCACACATCTGCACGCGCGACAGCATCACAGGACCTAACCACATCCAAGGTGATCTGTGCCACCCCCTGCCAGCCGGGCCCCTCGGCCACGTGTGTCGGTCATGCCGGACAGACCCTGCGACAAAGGAGTCAGGGACACAAATCAGAGACTCAAAACGGTAGCACAGAAACCTGCCCGGGAACAGTATAACTGGCCAGGGCACTTAATGGGTTTTTAAGTGGCTCTCCTCTTTCAAAGCCATTTCAGGAACCAACTAGAGCTGGGCTCAGCAGGCTGTGGCTCCAGAGCCAAATACGGCTCTTTCGCAGCACGAGCTCAGCCCCCCCCTCACTGCCCCCCGCAGCAGGGAGCCACCTCAGGCTCCAGCCTCGCAGCCCCCGCAAAATTGGAGCACAGGCTTCCTGCGGGGGGGGGAGGGGAGGGAAAATGCGGGGGGGGAGGGGGGAGAAGCCCTGAGGCTCCCTGCCGGATCCAGCTTGCAAGAAAGAAGCGGAGCTAGAAACGTCTCCGCACACTACTGCTTCCCTTCCCCCTCCCACAGCAGGGCATGGACCCGCTTCCCGGAGGATTTCCCTGCTACTCCCATTTGCCAATATCCTGCCAACGGGAGCAGCGGGAGGCCGACCCTGGGCCGTGGTGCTGGCAGCAACGTGAAAGAAGTTAGTGCCCCCCGACTCTCCCAGGCCGAGACCCCATGCCCCCACCCTGCTCACACACACCCTCCACTGAGACCCCTCACGCCCAGCCCACTCCTGCACCTCACCCCTGGCCAGACACCCCACCCCCAGCCCGCTCCCCCACCTTCCGTCGTTCCCGCCTCTTCCCCCAAGCCAGACACCCCACCCCCAGCCCGCTCCCCCACCTTCCCTCGCGCCCCCCCCTCCCCCAGGCCAGACACCCCACCCCCAGCCCGCTCCCCCACCTTCCCTCGTTCCCACCTCTTCCCCCAAGCCAGACAGCCCACCCCCAGCCCACTCCCCCACCTTCCCTCGCGCCCCCCTCCTCCCCCCGGCCAGACAGCCCCCCCCAGCCCGCTCCCCCACCTTCCCTCGCGCCCCCCTCCTCCCCCAGGCCAGACAGCCCACCCCCAGCCCGCTCCCCCACCTTCCCTCGTTCCCACCTCTTCCCCCAGGCCAGACACCCCACCCCCAGCCCGCTCCCCCACCTTCCCTCGCTCCCGCCTCTTCCCCTAAGCCAGACACCCCAACCCCAGCCCGCTCCCCCACCTTCCCTTAAGAACATAAGAATGGCCGTACTGGGTCAGACCAAAGGTCCATCTAGCCCAGTAGCCTGTCTGCCGACAGTGGCCAGCACCAGGTGCCCCAGAGAGGGTGGACCGAAGACAACGATCAAGCGATTTGTCTCCTGCCATCCCTCTCCAGCCTCTGACAAACAGAGGCCAAGGACACCATTTTATCCCCTGGCTAATAGCCTTTTATGGACCTAACCTCCATGAAATTATCTAGCTTCTCTTTAAACTCTATTATAGTCCTAGCCTTCACAGTCGCCTCTGGCAAGGAGTTCCACAGGCTGACTACACGCTGTGTGAAGAAGAACTTTCTTTTATTATTTTTAAACCTGCTACCCATTAATTTCATTTGGTGTCCTCTAGTTCTTCAATTTAGGGAACTCATAAATAACTTCTCTTTATCGGCCCTCTCCACACCACTCATGATTTTATAGACCTCTATCATATCCCCCCCTCAGTCTCCTCTTTTCTAAACTGAAAAGTCCCAGTCGCTTTAACCTCTCCTCATATGGGACCCGTTCCAAACCCCTCATCATTTTAGTTGCCCTTTTCTGAACCCTTTCCAAGGCCAAAATATTGTTTTTGAGGTGAGGAGACCACATCTGTACACAGTATTCAAGATGTGGGCGTACCATAGTTTTATACAGGGGCAGTAAGATATTCTGGGTCTTATTTTCTATCCCTTTCTTCATAATTCCGAGCATCCTATTTGCCTTTTTGACAGCCGCTGCACACCGCGTGGAAGTTTTCAGAGAACTGTCCACGATAACTCCAAGATCTCTGTCCTGATTTGTCGTAGCCAAATTAGCCCCCATCATACTGTACGTATAGTTGGGGTTATTTTTCCCGACGTGCATTACTTTACACTTATCCACATTAAATTTCATTTGCCATTTTGTTGCCCAATCACTCAGTTTGGTGAGATCTTCTTGGAGTCCCTCTCAGTCTGCTTCTGTCTTGACTATCCTAAACAGTTTGGTATCATCTGCAAACTTTACCACCTCACTGCTTACCCCTTTCTCCAGATCATTTATGAGTAAGTTGAACAGGATTGGTCCTAGGACTGACCCTTGGAGGACACCACTAGTTACCCCTCTCCATTCTGAAAATTTACCATTTATTCCTACCCTTTGTTTCCTGGCTTTTAACCAGTTCTCAATCCAAGAAAGGACACCCCCTCCTCCCCCAGGCCAGACAGCCCACCCCCAGCCCGCTCCCCCACCTTCCCTCGCGCCCCCCTCCTCCCCCCGGCCAGACAGCCCACCCCCAGCCCGCTCCCCCACCTTCCCTCGCGCCCCCTCCTCTCCCCGGCCAGACAGCCCACCCCCAGCCCGCTCCCCCACCTTCCCTCGCGCCCCCCTCCTCCACCAGGCCAGACAGCCCGCTCCCCCACCTTCCCTCGTTCCCACCTCTTCCCCCAAGCCAGACAGCCCACCCCCAGCCCGCTCCCCCACCTTCCCTCGCGCCCCCTCCTCCCCCCGGCCAACACCCCCACCCCCAGCCCGCTCCCCCACCTTCCCTGCGCCCCCCCTCCTCCCCCCGGCCAGACACTCCACCCCCAGCCCGCTCCCCCACCTTCCCTCGTTCCCACCTCTTCCCCCAAGCCAGACAGCCCCCCCCCAGCCCGCTCCCCCACCTTCCCTCGCGCCCCCCCCTCCCCCCGGCCAGACAGCCCCCCCCCCCCAGCCCGCTCCCCCCCCCCTCCTCCCCCCCCCCCCCCCGGCCAACACCCCCCCCCCCACCCCTCCCCCACCTTCCCTCGCCCCCCCTCCCCCCCCGGCCAGACAGCCCCCCCCCAGCCCGCTCCCCCACCTTCCCTCGCGCCCCCCTCCTCCCCCCGGCCAGACACCCCCCCCCAGCCCGTCCCCACCTTCCCCCGCGCCCCCCCTCCTTCCCCCGGCCAGACACCCCCCCCCGCCCGTCCCCCACCTTCCCTCCCGCCCCCCTCCTCCCCCCCCAACACCCCACCCCCAGCCCGCTCCCCCACCCCCTCGCGCCCCCCTCCTCCCCCCCCGGCCAGACACCCACCCCCAGCCCCTCCCCCACTTCCCTCGCGCCCCCTCCTCCCCCCGGCCAGACAGCCCCCCCCCCAGCCCGCTCCCCCCCTTCCCCGCCCCCCCTCCCCCCCCGGCCAGACAGCCCCCCCCCAGCCCGCTCCCCCACCTTCCCTCGCGCCCCCCTCCCCCCCCGGCAGACACCCCCCCCCCACCCGCTCCCCCCACCTTCCCTCGTTACCACCTCTTCCCCCAAGCCAGACAGCCCACCCCCCGCCCCCCCCCCCCACCTTCCTTCGCGCCCCCTCCTCCCCCCCGGCCAGACCCCCACCCCCACCCCTCCCCCACCTTCCTTCACGCCCCCTCCTCCCCCCCGGCCAGACAGCCCACCCCCAGCCCGCTCCCCCCCACCTTCCCTCCCGCCCCCTCCTCCCCCCGGCCAGACAGCCCACCCCCCAGCCCGCTCCCCCACCTTCCCTCGCGCCCCCCTCCTCCCCCCCGGCCAGACAGCCCACCCCCACCCGCTCCCCCCACCTTCCCTCGCGCCCCCCTCCTCCCCCCGGCCAGACACCCCCCCCCCCAGCCCGCTCCCCCACCTTCCCTCGCGCCCCCCCCCCCCCCGGCCAGACAGCCCCCCCCCAGCCCGCTCCCCCACCTTCCCTCGCGCCCCCCTCCTCCCCCCGGCCAGACAGCCCCCCCCCAGCCCGCTCCCCCACCTTCCCTCCGCCCCCCTCCTCCCCCCGCCAGACAGCCCACCCCCAGCCCGCTCCCCCACCATCCCTCGCGCCCCCCCCCCCCCCCCCCGGCCAGACAGCCCCCCCCCAGCCCGCTCCCCCACCTTCCCTCCCGCCCCCCTCCTCCCCCCGGCCAGACACCCCACCCCCAGCCCTCCCCCACCTTCCCTCCCGCCCCCCTCCTCCCCCCGGCCAGACAGCCCCCCCCAGCCCGCTCCCCCACCTTCCCTCCCGCCCCCCTCCTCCCCCCGGCCAGACACCCCACCCCCAGCCCGCTCCCCCACCCCACCTGCCACCCTCCCCCACCTGCACCCCTGTCCCCGTCCCACCCGCTGGCAGCCCCGTCCCGCACACCGGTCCCCTCCATTGCGGCTGCACCCGGAGTCTCAGGGGCCACCAGACCCACCGGCCCTGGGACCCCAGAGGAGCGAATCCGGCTTGAAGAGGCTTGAACCTCGCCCCCCCTTCTCCCCCCTCCGGGGAGCGCGGTGTTCGGGGGGCGCCCCCCAGCGAGCGCGGGGAGCGGGGGGGGTCGCTACTCTTGTGTGGCCCCCCCACTGATTGTTCTGTGGCTCAGCGCCCCCCGCCCCGGCCGGAGACCCCGAGAAGGCGGGAAGCTGCCGCGCGGGACGCCCCGCGGGACCGGCTGTGACAGGGAGCCCGGTAACAAGGGGCGGGCTGGGCGCGGGGCCGCCTCGCGCTCGGACCCAGGATCCGCTCGCGCCCCCGCGCGCAGCGCGCTCCTCGGACCTTCCTGCCATGGCGGCGCCGGCCGCCCAGTCAGCCCACGCCCCCCCGGCGACAGCCCATTGGCCGACAGGGCAGCGCGAATCGGGCACCCGGGGACAGCCCATTGGCCGGACCAGAGGCAGGACTCTCCTCCTGCTGACAGCCCATCGGGCGACACAGTCCTCCGCTAAGGCTGTCTTGCGAAAGCCCATAGGCTGGCACGCTGCCAGGAACCGCCCCTAAGTCACAGCTCATTCGCGCACAGACCGGTCCGTTAAGATCACCCCGGACAGCCTATTGGCCACCAGGATTGTTAGGGAACGCCCTTGAGTCACAGCCCATTGGCGGACAGAACAGTCCGTTAAGATCCACCCGGACTGCCTATTGGGCGCCTCTGCTTCAGGACACGCCTTTCAGTCACATCCCATTCGCGGAGAGACCAGTCCGTTAAGATCCACCCGGCTCAGCCTATAGGCCAGCAGTCGCGTCAGGACGCGCCCTACAGTCACAGCCCGTTCGAGGCCGGAGCAGTCCGTTAAGATCCTTCGCGGACAGCCGATTGGTCGACAGCGGTGTCAGGTCGTGCCCCCCTAGTCACACCCCATTGGCGCACAGAGCAGTCCGTTAAGAATCCCCTCGGACAGCCTCACATTGGGCGCCACAGATTCCGAACACGCCCTTTAGTCACAGCCCATTCGCGGACAGAACGGTCTGTTATGGTGAGTCCGGGACAGCCTATTGGCCACCGGGAGCGTTAGGACACGCCCTTGAGTCACGGTCCATTGGCGGACAGAGCAGTCCGTTAAGATCCTCCCCGGACAGCCTATTGGCCGACAGCAGTGTCAGGACGCGCCCCTTAGTCACACCCCATTCGCGGACAGAGCAGTCCGTTAAGATCCACCCGGCTCAGCCTATTGGGCGCCTCTGATTCAGAACACGCCCTTTAGTCACGGCCCATTCGCGGACAGAAGAGTCTGTTATAAGCCACCCCGGACAACCTATTGGCCGCCAGAAGCCTCAGGACACGCCCTTTAGTCACAGTCCGTTCGCTGACAGAGCAGTCCGTTCAGATCCACCCCGGACAGCCGATTGGCCGCAAGCCCATACAGGACACGCCCTCCGTCACATCCCATTCGCGGAGAGCCCAGTCCGTTAAGATCCACCCGGCTCAGCCTATTGGACCCCTCCGAGTCAAGACACGCCCTTCGGTCACATCCCATTCGCGGACAGACCAGGCCGTTGAGATCCACTCGGCTCAGCCTATTGGAAAGCAGCAGAGTCAGAACACGCCCTTTCGTCACAGCCCATTCGCGGACAGAGCAGTCGGGTCACATTCGCCCCGGACAGCCCATTGGCCGCCAGCGGAGTCGGAACACGCCCCTTTAGTGACTGCCCACGCGCCTACAAAGCAGTCCGTTAACGTCCGCTCCGGAAAGCTCATTGGCCGATTCCTCAGGAAAGAAACGCCCCTTCGCGACAGGCCGTTCGCCCACAGAGCCGCCCGTTAACGTCCCCTTCGCCGGCGAGAGCCCGCTCGCCCACGCATCAGTGCCTTAAGGCCCCTCGACCTGCCCCCCAGGGGCCGCTCCCGCCCCCCATTTCCAGCGGCTCTGGCGCCTCAGCGCGTCCCGTCCCGTCCCGTCCCGTCCCGTCCCCGGGGGCTGCTCCTTCTCCGCGTCCGGCCCAGGCTGGTCCGGAGCTGCCGGGCGCGGAGAGACGCACGCGAAGGGCTCGGCCCGTCACGGGCACCGCTGGGGCGCCGGGAGCAGGGACACGTCCCCTCGGGGGCCGGGCTCGGGACGCGCTGCGCGGGGGAGCTCCTCCCCCCCGGCCGGTCCGGGCGCCCACGCGTTGACACACGGGCGGGGCGGGGCGGGGCGCGCCGCAGCAGCCGGAGCCCAGGCGCTGGGGCGGGGTCTGGCCGGGTCGTTCCGGGGACAAAGTCAACGGGGAAGGCAGCGCGCTCGCAGGAAACTACAACTCCCAGGAGGCGTCCGGCGCGGCAACGTCACTTCCTCTTTCCCGTAACTGGCAGCCGAGCCAAAGCCTCCCGCACCCAATCGGGACGCCCCGCACTGGCCTCTGGGAGAGCGGGCGCCGGTCCCTGCCCCTTTCACGTGCTGCTGACCCCGTAATGGCTGCTGGGAGATGTAGTTGCCCCGGCTTCCATCTGCCACAGGCTACTGCGGCTCCCTCCGCCCTCCCGGGCGCCCCTCCCGCCCCACGGCCCGCCTGGCTGGAGCCAGGCAGGAGCACCCGGCCACGGCGCAGCTCAGGGGGCGGGGCCGCGGCTGGTCCCGCGGGTGACGGGCGGAGGCAGCGGGTGGTGCCGGCCGGGCTGAAGCGCAGCCCGGTCCCGCTGGGCAGCGAGGGGCAGGGGCCGGATCCGGGGGACGGGGAGGGGCGAGCGCTGGAGGCAAGAGAGAGGTGATGACGTGACTGCAGGGGAGGAAACTGAGGCGCGGGGGCCGGCCAGGGAAAGCGGAGCCGGTGGGGCCGGGGCCGGTCAATGTCGGTTCACGGGGCACTCGATGGACTCGTGTTTCCTCGCCGGCTACTCGACGATTCCGCGGGGGCGGGGGCGGGGGCGGGGCCGGGGCCGGCGTGACGTCACGAACGGCTGCCGTCACAAGGGGCTCCCCGGAGCGCTTTGTGACACACACACGCACCCGCCGGTTCGGCCGCTCGGTTCTGCAGGCTCGGAGGGGAAGCCGAGTCTGATAGGCGGGGGTTCTCCGTGACACAGTGGGCTGCCCGGACGCCCTGCCTCTGGTCCAGAGGGTCTCCCCCTACCCCTTCTTCTCCGTGAGTCAGCCAGCTGCTTGGTGCCCCTCGGAGCTGCCCCCTGCTGTGAGATCGCTGGAGAGAGATGGGGCAAGGGGGCACCTGCGGAGACCCTCCCTTTTGTCTCTGAGGCCAGTTGGAATTAGGGATGTAAAATCCTGTCTCGTTTGTTAACTGGTTAACAGGGGTGGGTGGATAGGCTGGAGGCTCCCTGTCTGCAGTGCAGGGTGCCCTGTGAGAGTGAAGCCTGGGGGGGAGGGGGGGGCGGGGAGCTGTTCCGGCCCCCACCGCTTAACTGGAACCACTGGACGAGGCTCATCAGCAAACAGCTTAACCGAACCTGTCACACACACCCGTCCTCTCTCAACGCTTAAGCAAATGTCCATTTGCCCTCCCTCCTTAGCTATTTGTTTTCATTCCTCTGGGAGGGGCTCAGGGGGCTGCTCCTTTTCTTTCTCTCTCCTGCGGGTTTGCCAAGGTCCCATCTCCCCCACCTCGCCGGGAACTGAAAAACCGAGAAAGGAGGACTCAGCCCGGCACGGGCACAGCACCAGACGGGAATCCAGACCAGAGAGCCACAAGGATCATCCTGTGGACACTTTGGGTGCGTCTACACTGCACTCGCAGCTGGAAATAAGCTACGCCATTTGACCTAATGGCGAGTCAATTTTGAAAAAGCTTATTTCGAAATTTGGCAGCGCTATTTCACACTAAATCGCTCTTCCGAAGCGTTCCTTACTCCTCGTGGAATGAGGTTAGCAGGGACGTCGGAAGAGCAAGCCCGTTCTATTTCCAATTAGCGGGCGCGCCCGAAAGACGGGAAACGGCTCATTCGGGATACCTCCGGTATCCCGAAATAGCGCTGCAGCGTAGACGTAGCCTTTGTAAGCGCACGCAGGACTGGGCTCCTCTCGCTGCCGTGGTGCCTCCAGCTGGAGCTCGTGGGGATGAGCTCTGTAGGTCCGTACCCTGCTCCCAACATTTCCTCACCCACCGTGATGTCTGCTGTCGGTACATCGTCGCTCCGCTGACCGTGCGCTCATCTCCACCACGCAGCCCTGCAGCCACGTCTTGATCTGTGCTCCCCTCTGCCAGGGGCCCTGCGGTAACTGTCCAGTCACTTCCCCCGTAGGGGATTGGGAGCAACCCGAGCCCACCCTCAACTCCGAGTCCAGGGCTGGGTTTCCTCTAAGACTTTCCATCCAGGAGTGGCGTGGGTCAAGACTTCTGCCCCAGGGCTGGAGCTGCAGCCAGACCCACGGGGCGGCTGCCCCGCTGTTCCCGGGGCGGGCTGCGTGGCAGGCGGCTGCCGGAGCCGGGGCGCAGGTGCTCCTGGGGCTAGGCCTGGGGTCCCCTGCAACCCTGTTCCCCCCTATCCCCGTCCGCTCTTCCTCCCTCACTGCCCTCTGAGCCCCCTGCCAGCTCCCCCACATGTTGCTGCCCCACCCCCAGACTCCCACTCCCTGTAAATGCTGGGGGCTGGGAGCAGCTTCCCTCTGCCAAAGGGGGTGCTCCCTCGTGGGGGGGGGGCACAAGTCTCACCTTCTACTCACGAGGGGGTGGGGCGCTGCCTGGGACAAGGACTCGGAGTCCTAGCAAGGCGGAGGAGGGGAGGGGGAACCGCTCTGGCGTCTCTACGATGGGAGAGACTCTCCGGGAGCAGCGCCACTGGTGGGTGCCCCGCCCCCTCCCTAAGCTGCCACATCCCAATACCACAGCACCCAGGCAGGGAAACGCCACCACTCCCATGGGGCTACGGGGCCTGTGGAGGAAACCCTACATCTCCCGGCATGCGCTGCTTCGCGTCTCCTCTGCCCGCCCAGGGTGGGATTTCCTAGCGAACCCGCTCCTGTGACGTCACGACCTGCCACAGAGTCAGGGCGCCACCCCGCCCGCGCCAGGAGCACAGCGGCGCCTCGTCGGAGCGGTTCCGGCCTCCAACGCCGCTCGGTCACGGTCTCCGGTGTCTCTCCTCTGCCCGGCGCACCACCGGAGCTGGGGGTACGCTGGCTGCGCCGCCGCAGGAAACCCCCGATCCCAGTCCCTGTCCCAGTCGGGCGCCCCGAGTCTGAACCCGTCCCGCCCGGCCCCGTCTCCCCCTCTGCCTGCCACTCGCAGACCCGGCGCCAGCTGAGCGCTTGCCGGAGCCAATCGACTCAGGGCCCCGTTCCCGGGGGACGCGATTGGAGCACGTACCGCGGCACCTTCCGGCCACGGTTCCCAGTCGGTCGCCGTCAGGCCGCGGACCGGCAAACGCCGCTTCCGCTCCGTGGGACGGCGCGCGGGTGGCGCCGGCATGACGCGAGCCCGCGAGAGCTGGCGGCGCCCACGTGACCGCTCCTTCTTGCCCCGCGCCGGACACGAGAGGAGCAGCTACCGCGCGGCAGTTAGAGCCTCGTGCCGAAACGCGCCGCAGCGGTTACGCTCTTCCCTGCCCCTCCCGTCTCCGATCACGGGTGCCGGAGTCATAAGAACATAACATAAGAACGGCCGTACTGGGTCAGACCAAAGGTCCATCTAGCCCAGTAGCCTGTCTGCCGACAGTGGCCAGCACCAGGTGCCCCAGAGAGGGTGGACCGAAGACGACGATCGAGCGATTTGTCTCCTGCCATCCCTCTCCAGCCTCTGACAAACAGAGGCCAGGGACACCCTTTCTATCCCCTGGCTAATAGCCTTTTATGGACCTAACCTCCATGAAATTATCTAGCTTCTCTGTAAACTCTGTTATAGTCCTAGCCTTCGCAGCCTCCTCTGGCAAGGAGTTCCACAGGTTGACTACACGCTGTGTGAAGAAGAAGAACTTTCTTTTATTAGTTTTAAACCTGCTACCCATTAACTTCATTTGGTGTCCTCTAGTTCTTCCATTATGGGAACTAAAAAATAACTTTTCTTTATTCGCCCTCTCCACACCACTCATGATTTTATAGACCTCTACCGTATTCCCCCCTCGGTCGCCTCTTTTCTAAAGTGGAAAGTCCCAGTCGCTTCGGCCTCTCTTCATCTGGGACCCGCTCCAAACCCCTGTCCCTGCCCCTCGCCGCCCTTTGCCCCTCCCCCGGCCCTCTCTGGCTCTTTGGCCCGTTGCATGCTCCAGCCGGGAGGGGAGGAGGTATCGCTCTCCGGGAGCGGGACCCGGACCCGAGTACCCGCCTGCTACCGCTGCCAGGGTACCGTCTGACTGGAACACGTCACGCGCACACGCCCGTGCAACAGCCACACGCCGCCCCAAATGCTCACGCGCAGGGATGCGTGCACTCACGCGCAAATTAACACGCCTGCGAGCCCACTCGTGCTCGCACGAACTCGCCTGTGGATACTCGTGCCCTCGCTCACGGAGGCGCGCACACGCATCTGCACAATGTGCCTCCACGCACACACACGTGCAAATGGACACTTGCACACGCACACACCCAGGGACGCGCACACTTGCACTCATACTTACGTGCGCACGCATGCACACCAAGTAACAGTAGCCTAGAAGGACGCAGCAGTAAAAGCCAAAGATTAGAGCAGTTAGGAGAGAACCATTCCCACGAGGCCCTAATCCATGTCGGGGGCTCCTCGGTGCTGCTGCGAGACCAAGTCTTTATTTCAATCCCAGTTGTGCCAACTCTCAGCATGCGTAACGCTGGGTCAATTAGCAGCCTACTCACTTAATGCGTCGAGGATCGTACGGAAAAGCAGGTATCGCCAGCCAGGAGATTCGGGGGGCGGGGAGGGGGCAATAACGACATTTTTAAAAATACAAAAGCAGGTGTTCAGTTTCTGCGACTTTTGTAGTTCGTATTTTCGAGTTCTTCCACCACAAGCCAGAAGGCCTTTTCTCAGGGACCCGTGCCACAAACGTCGCAAACGTCCGCGCGGCCCTCCCTCGATACTTACCTTGAGCCAATTGCTATTTGCTCTTCTTCCACAGATCGCCGTCCGGTTTCCACCTGCCGGCAGGGTCTCGGGGCGGGGGGAGGGGCGGCTCCTTTGGGTCTCTGCCGCCAGGTGGCCATCTCTCATCTACCCCAAGTCTACAGGGACCGAAAGAGAGACAGGAGGCGGCTTAGGAGCTAGGCCACCCCAGGTGTGGGGAACGGACAGACACGCCCGTCACCTGGCTGCTGCTCACTGGAGCCCAGTGTTCCCTCTAAAATTTCCCCTCCAGGAGCGGAGTGAGTTTTGTCACGTGCCCTTCTTCGGAAGCCTGCCACCCACGCGGAGACGTGTCTCGTCTGTGTTTTTAAAACGTTCTGGAAGAAAGAGTACTCGCGCAAGTGAGAATTAACAAGGTGCGTGACTGTAAATGTTTGTTTGATATGAAGTCAAATAAAAGGAAAATTCATACTGCAACATTTTCAGCGGCCAACCTCCTCTCCTCCCCCCCTCCCCGCTCCAGCTGGCCTAGATGATCTCTCGGGGTCCCTTACGGTAAAACCCGCCCCGGACCCTGCGCTGAGGTGACAAGTTCTTCACGAGAGACTGGGTATATAAACTTTCCTCCTTTAACATACACGTTTCAATGTTGTCCCCTCAGGATTGTCTTGAAAAACTGTATGTTTGCAGACTCCAGCCACATGAGCTGATCTTAGCTCACATGACCACTAGATACAGCGTTTTGGTCATTCTTAGGAACTAAGAGTCCTAATTTCCTTTTAGCAGCTATTCCATAGTGTTCGATACAGGGGAGAGGAGGAACAAGATTAGCACGCTTTCCTAGTTGAAAATCCAAGGAGAAGAAAGGGGAGAATTGCAAATCAAGACTCTCTGAAGGTGTCTGAAAGCTACTTTGGCCTGGGCAGGTACTCAGTGGTACCAAGGCAGACTTTTCTGTGGCTCGGTTGTCTAATGCCACACTAAAACACCGAACGAAAGAGCGGACAATTACATGAAGGGCAAAAAAAGGTGGCTTGGCAGAGAATTTGCTTCCGGACAAAAACGAGAGACTGCGGTGGTTAAAGAAGAACGGGAGGCGTACCTGTGCATAAATCAATTCACCGGAAACCTTCTGAACAACCAGTTCAGTCACACGTCCTTACAGGGACAAGCCCCTTAATGACGGTTGCCCTGACGTTTTATTTTGCAGACGATTCTACTTGCGGAAGGGCTGCTGGAGTGAAACTAGAGGCCCGAGCAGGAGGAAAGTGTGATTTTCTAGTACCAAATAGAAAAACAATAATATCACAAAAAGGCTAAAAGATGCCTAATGAACTAAAGACTATGTGGTTGAAGTTTTGATTTTCAGTCTTTCCTCCAACTGCAGTAGCGGTTTCATTTTTTGTAAACAAACCCTAAAAAGATACTACCTTATAGGGACACAGAAACCCAAGGTAACATGTTCTCCCAACTCTCGCTTTCAGACAGGGGTGGGGAACCTTACTGGGGGAGGGCGCACGCTAGTAGGGTCGCCAGATGGTTTCAGCAAATATACCAGACCCTCCCAAAAAAACAAAACACCAAAACAAAACAAAACAAAAAAACCAGGAAAATGTTTGTTGAGGGAAAAAAAACCAACCAAACAAAAAAACCCCACCAGGAACATTTCTGTTGCGCAAAATCCAGTCGTGACCCCTTTAATTGGCGAGCCGCTCTCCCCCCCCCCCGGCTTATTTCTGCTGGGCGCCGAGCCAGGAAAAGCAGAAAATACTGGCCATTTTGTATGTCCGGTATTTTCTAAATGTATTTACCCGACAAAAAGTGCAAATACCGGGCTCTCTGGTTCAATACTAGACACCTGGCAACCCTACACACAAGTGTGAAGACAAAAAACATCCCCAAACCCCACCATCCTCATTAACATGGCCCCCAACTGAGAACGAGAAAGACGCTCCCCACATTCCCCTCACACACCGGAGCTTGTTTGAGGTGGGGGGCGGGGCAGGCTAGCAGATTTTGTCTGCTCCAATCCGGCGGGGAGCTAGAGCGTCAGTGTGGGAACCTTGAGGCTCCAGGGCCAGACTCACGCCAGCTGGGGTATTGGGTTCCTCACCCCTGCTTTAAAAACAAAACCTCTTACTCTTAAAAATCTATCCCCGTATCTCTGGTTGGACCAGCTTCATGCAGGTCCTCCGTGGATGGAAAACTGCACCAAACTGTATGAACAGAAACAAACAGAAGCCCCAATAGCAGCTGGAGGTGGGGCGAGGCTGCCCCGGCAGGGACGGCCTCGCTGCGCCACAACGGGGCAGCCGCCCGCCACCAGATCAGGAAAACAACCGCGCCACTCGCCTTCCAGCAGGAAGGCGAGTGCTGCTCCACGGCTCCGCAAAGGAGGCGGGCGGCAGAGGCTTTTTTGTGCGCGGCCGCGCACCTTTAGCGGCAACTACCCTGGTGCCCCCTTCTCTAGTCCAGCCAGGGCCTAAAATGCTCATTACTTAGAACGCGGGTGGGGAACCTAAGGCCTGGGTGCCGGATCCGGCCCCCGAAGCTTGGGGTTCGGTCCACCGTTGCTCCTCTCCCCACCCCGTGGGGCTGGAGCGCACAAAATCGACTAGTCTGGGCCCTCCCATGCTCTGGCCTGCAAGGGGAATGTCTTTCTCCCGCTCAGTTGGGGGCCACGTCAGGGAGGGCTTTTTTCGTTTCTTTGTTTGTCTCTCACTTGCTTGCCGCCCCCCCCAACTGATTTTGGCCCCCGACTCCCAAAAGATTCCTCACCCTGAATTATAAGCAACTCCAGCTCCCCAGATCTCTCCACATGCCTGCCCACCCAGGACGCTCTCTGCTCCTCTGGAGAAAGGCGCAGCTGAACATTGCACAATACTGCGGGCACACCACGAACCAGGAGCATCTCTCCTCGCCTGCAGGTCGCCCTCCTTCATCGTCACAGCGCTACCAAGCCAAACCGCCTGCCGCCAAGGAGCACGCACCCCGCCAGGGAGCAAAACGCCTCTGCGCCCAAAGGGGACACAGGGCAGGAAGAGATTCACCGGGCACACACCCAGCCCCGCCCGACGGGGAGCGCGGCCCCTCTTCCCTAGGCAGCGAGCAGGGCTCAGGCGGCTTTCCCCGTGTGCGGAACACATTTTCTACGTGCACCACCCGCGGGAACAACCCCCCCCCCGAGGGCGCGCGGCTCCCCGGCGGGGGGGGGGCACGTGACTCTCCCCCGCGCCCCGCAGGATTGCAACCCCCCGCGGAGACACCCACGTGACTGGAGCCCGATCGGCTCCCGCCGCCCCCCCGCCCCAAAGGGGGGGGCCACAGCCCCGTTCCCCTGGCACCACGTGAGGTCCCGGGGGCGACAGGCGGCCGGGGGGGGGGGACTTACAGGGGCGCTGCTCCCCGGGGAGGCTGCAGCACCGGACAGCGCCGAGAGAGGGCAGAAATCGCCCCCCCAGGGGCCGCTCCCGCCCCCCACCGATTTCCAGCCTCGGGCCCGGGGGGAAGCAGGCGCCGGCGGCTCCGCTGG
Organism: Pelochelys cantorii; assembly: GCA_032595735.1. Classification (NCBI taxonomy): domain Eukaryota; kingdom Metazoa; phylum Chordata; order Testudines; family Trionychidae; genus Pelochelys; species Pelochelys cantorii. Next base: position 120,152,112 of record CM064331.1, on the reverse strand, counting down.
GCGCGAGGCCGGGAGGGGGGGGGGGTGGGGGTGGGGGGGGCAGGCTCCGTGTCGCTGCCAGCTCCTGCCCCGCCCCCAGGCCGCGGCACCTTCTCCCCCTCACCGCCAGGGCGGCGCCCCCCCCCTCTGCGCCCGCCCGCCCCCTGCAGCGTTTTCCCCCCGCCCGCCACCTCGTCAGCGCGAGCGCCCCGGGAGTTTCCCGCCCAGCCAGCGCCGCCCGCCCCCTGCGCTTTCCCGCGCGGTAGCCCCGCCCCCCAGTGCCAAGCACCCCCTGGCCCCTCCCCCTTCCTCCTGCGCCGGCCCCCCCCCCCCCAGTACCAAGCACGCCCTGGCCCCTCACCCCCTCCCTCCTGCCGCACCCAGTGCCAAGCACCCCCTGGTCCCACCCTGCTGCCCCTCCCATTGCCAAGCCCCCCCCAGCCTTCACCCCCTCCTGCCCTGTCAGTGCCAAGCACCCACACCATCCAGGATAGAAGAATCAAATTATCACCTGAAGAAAAGTGATTTTGATTCCAAAACGACTTGGATGCTAGACCTTACAGAGCAACTATGGAAAGCAAAATCAAACACGGAGAAAAGTCTGGGGAAGAAAGCTGAGATGCTAAAGGGGGAGGGGAGGCCTAGGTGCCAACAGAGCAGTTCAGAACAAACCAAACCACAAGACAAACAGAACACACCCTGAAGGCACCTGGATCCACTTTGTTCCCCGGCTACTTCCTTCCAATCTCCTCTCTGTTCAGTCCACTCCCATGCTCCCAATTCCTCAGAGACATGGCAGTCCTGCCTGGGTTTAAATCACCCTGTGCCTCTCAACTCCTGGTTTCTCTCTTCCACACAAAGAAAGCAGGCAGGGAACCTAGATCCAGTTCAAATTTCAACCCGCTATCTGGATTGTTTCTCCAGGCCCCCTGGCCAGCACCTTTCCTAAGTACCTGAATGTAACCCCTTGGTCCCCTGGTGCTGGTCAGCACTCCTCCTGTCCCTTACAGGGATGCAGGCGGTGCTGGGGGTGGCTAAGGGAGGGAGGAAAGAGGGGCTGGAGGCAAAAGCCTCCCCTTGCCCGATCGAAAAGCCCCAGCCCGCACTGACCGCTAGGCGAGCAGGGACGTTAGACAGCCATTAAGTGAATAGTCGTGTAAGCGGACAAAATATTATCGGTTACACGACTATTCGATAGTCTCCAGAGGTGGGGCCGGCCGCCAGCGCGCTCCCAGCCCCCACTCCCAAGAAGCCCCCCCCATCACCATGGACTGCTTCCTTTGACGCTGCCCCGGCATCTCACGCAGCTGCCTCCGTCCGCAGTGAGCCCTGGCGACCCCCACCCCGCCTGCCACCGCTGCCTCTGATAGCCGACACGTGCGGGGAGCTGGCTTGAAAGTTTCGTGCAGGTACCGGCTCCCGTCTGCCCCCCCGCACCCTCCGCGCTGCCGCCTCTCTATCACAGCAGTGCACAGGAGGCAGGGGCGGGGGGACGGGTGGCTCTCCACGGCACTGGCTCCCATTCCCCCCGCTTTGCGGTTACCGGGGCGGCGGGCGGGGGGGGGGAAGGGTGTGGGAGACAGGCGGCATCCTGTGTCCCTGCTCTCTGTGTCGCTTGTCCCCTTCCAGCCAAATAACTGAAGCCAAGTCAATTATTTTTGCACAAAAAACCCCTCCACTTTTCTGGAATTTCTCTCTCACCAGAAAGGAGCGTGTTTTGGACCATGCGCCACACATGCTGAAGGTAATTAAAAGCACTCCATTTGGGAATAAGAAATGTCAATCGCAGGTTTTGCGTATATTCTGGTAGCTGACGTGGAGGCAGCTCGCAAACCCCTCCCCACAAAGCGCCACTTGCAGGACGGGCGAGTTCTGCTTGAGATGTAGAGGCACGAGCAAGCTTTGTGCCGGCGGGCAAGGCCATGTGTCCCCGAGGGAGGGGCTCCCTCACAGCGAGGGCAGCAGCCCCTGCAGCGGTAGCCTCCTGATACCAGCGCAGCGTCAGGGCAGCTTCCCCTTCCAGCCTCGCACGACCCTCGCCCTGCACATGGGAACGCCCGAGCCAGCGTCCCATGATGCCCTGGGCCTCCAGTCCCCCGCTGGCCCCGTGCTCCCCACACGCTTTGGTCTGAAATGGAGAAGGGCCCGTGGGAGCACGGGGCCAGCGGGGGGCTGCTCGACTTCCCTGCTGGCCCCTCCCCCCCCCGCCGCCGCACCGTAAATATACCCCCAGCAAATATACCCCCGGCACAGAAAAGTCTTGTATACCCCGCGGGTTATATTCGTGCGCGGGGTATACATGATTTTTTTTTACTCAAATAGAAAAAACCACGGGGTATATTCGGGTGCAGGGTATGTTCCCTAAATTACGGTAGTTGATTCAGCTCCACTGAACGTCCCTAGCCTCACCCGCCGATACTCCGCCTTCCATGGCGCAGGCGTGGACGGCTGCACCCCTCCCGCCCACCAGCTATTCCCGCCTGGCCTTCCTGAGCAAAACCCTCCTGCTGTAACTCATTCAGCTAAAGACTGAGGCACCATGGCTTCTGGAGGAGAAACCCTAAATCCACAAACCCTCTATAGTCTGCTCAGCCCGTGGGCTGCTAGTGTGCCGGGGGGCTCCCCGCCCAGCCCGGGGCAACAGGGGACTCTAGCGTCAGCTCTAATGTCCCCTCCGCCCCGGGCCAGCTTCTCAGCCGGGCCAGAGCCCCTCCCCCCCGGACGCCCATTTCCAGAGGGCCTCTCCCGCCATCGCTGCCACCTACCCGGGGCGACAGAGCAGGAGGGGAAGTCGGCGAGGCTGGCGCAGAACTGGAGCAGCGTGTAGAGCCCGCCCGGCTGCACGTTTCCCATCACCTGGCTCCTGCTGATGGGCGAGTGGATTCGGCCCCGGACAAGCGGAAAAAGAAGGAGCCGGGGGAGCCGCGTCACTGATCCTGCGAGGCTCAGCTGTGGCCGACGCGCTGCCCTGCCCGCCAGCTCCGCCCCACGAGCAGAAGCGCGAGCAGGGCAGGGAGGTGACGCAGCGTCCACGAGACTGAGAGTGGAGACTGCAGCCTGCTTCAGGGGCCACATTTTGAAAAGTTGTTGGAAACTTAGAGACGGGGCAGCAAAGAGCCAAAAGCCTGGAGGGCTGCAGAGAAAGTCCTTCTCCTCTGCTCTTGAGCTCCGTGTGTCTGGCTTCTACAAGGAAAGCTGAGAGGCGACGTTACTCGGGCATCTAAGGGCCTTTCTGGAGCGAACATGTCGGGTACCAAAGGGCCGGTTCACGGTGCGGAGAAAGGCAGCACAAGAGCCAGTGGCTGGAAGGTGAAACCAGACGGGTTCCTCTTGGACATAAGGCACCGATACTTCACAGGGAGGATGATTCACCACTGGCACAAACTACCAAAGCAAGTGACGGGTTCTTCCTTTCTTGATGTCTGCTAGCGGACATCATCTGAAGTTTTCTGACAAGCTCTAAATAACCTGTCCTAAGTATCCCTCAACAAAAGGAAAAATTCTTCGTTTGGGCCTAAAAGAAAGTTAACTCTCTCTCTGACGCTCTTCCATTCTCACACGCCACAGGAGAGCTCAGCCAAACTAAGGATCGATGCCCCAGGGAATGGTTAAAGTGAAAGGAGGAATAATTCCACGTCTGTAGCGTCTCCTGCTAGCAACAGCGCAGAGTGGGGAGGAGAGCAAAGCTGTGAATGCCAGTGTCCGTGCTAAAGGAGGCTAACAGAGCAGGCCGCAAGTGCCCAATACAGCGGAGGCCGGATAACTGGGACTCTACTGTACTTGGCTTTTCATGTCATTGGGATGTTGAAGAGAACGGCCCATCCAAGAAATGTCTTTGTGCAGTCCCTGGCTAAATGTCTCCAATTTGCAGGGGAAGGCCAGTCCCGCAGTCTGTCTCTCGGCTCCCGTCCCCCAGCTCCTCTACTCCACTCACGCTACATTGACGACTTCGTCGTCCTCTGAACCCACGGGAAGGAGACCCTTGAAGAATTCGACGGGGATTTCAACAACTTCCACCCCACCACCAACCTTAGCCTGGACCGGTCCACACAAGAGAGCCACTTCCTTGACACGACAGCGCAATTCAACGATGGCCACATCTCCACCGCCTCGTACCGGAAACCTACCGACCGTTTCACTTACCTACAGCCTCTAGCTTCCATCCTAGACATGTCACCCGAGCGATCGTTTACCGCCAGGCCCTAAGAGACAACCGGATTTGTGCCAGGCCCACAGACGCAGACCTACAGGATCTGTCCGGCATTTGTAAAAGTTCCATGCCCACCTGGGGAAGAGGAAAAAACAGAGTGACAGAGCCGGACGAGCACCCGGGCATCAGCTTCAAGACAGGCCCGGCAAAACAACAGAACCCCGCTAGTCATCACCTACAGCCCCCAACTGAAACCCCTGCAGCGCATCATTAACAATCTACAACTTACCTTGGAAAACAATCCCTCACTCTCACAGGCCTTGGGACACAGGCCGGTCCTCGCTCACAGACACCCCCCTACCCTGAAACAAATGCTTTCCAGAAACCACACATCCCACCTCAAAGACACTCACCCAGGAAGCCACCCCCGCAAGAAACTCCAGTGCCAGCCCTGTCCACACATCTGCACGCGCGACAGCATCACAGGACCTAACCACATCCAAGGTGATCTGTGCCACCCCCTGCCAGCCGGGCCCCTCGGCCACGTGTGTCGGTCATGCCGGACAGACCCTGCGACAAAGGAGTCAGGGACACAAATCAGAGACTCAAAACGGTAGCACAGAAACCTGCCCGGGAACAGTATAACTGGCCAGGGCACTTAATGGGTTTTTAAGTGGCTCTCCTCTTTCAAAGCCTCCAGCCTCGGAGCCCCCGCAAAATTGGAGCACAGGCTTCCTGTGGCAGGGAGGGGCAGGGGGGGGGAGGGGAGGAGAAATGCGGGGGGGGGGGGGAGAAGCCCCGAGGCTCCCTGCCGGATCCAGCTTGCAAGAAAGAAGCGGAGCTAGAAACGTCTCCGCACACTACTGCTTCCCTTCCCCCTCCCACAGCAGGGCATGGACCCGCTTCCCGGAGGATTTCCCTGCTACTCCCATTTGCCAATATCCTGCCAACGGGAGCAGCGGGAGGCCGACCCTGGGCCGTGGTGCTGGCAGCAACGTGAAAGAAGTTAGTGCCCCCCGACTCTCCCAGGCCGAGACCCCATGCCCCCACCCTGCTCACACACACCCTCCACTGAGACCCCTCACGCCCAGCCCACTCCTGCACCTCACCCCTGGCCAGACACCCCACCCCCAGCCCGCTCCCCCACCTTCCCTCGTTCCCGCCTCTTCCCCCAAGCCAGACACCCCACCCCCCCAGCCCGCTCCCCCACCTTCCCTCGGCCCCCCTCCTCCCCCAGGCCAGACACCCCACCCCCAGCCCGCTCCCCCACCTTCCCTCGTTCCCACCTCTTCCCCCAGGCCAGACACCCCACCCCCAGCCCGCTCCCCCACCTTCCCTCGTTCCCACCTCATCCCCCAGGCCAGACACCCCACCCCCAGCCCGCTCCCCCACCTTCCCTCGTTCCGCCTCTTCCCCAAGCCAACACCCCCACCCCAGCCCGCTCCCCCACCTTCCCTCGCGCCCCCCTCCTCCCCCAGGCCAGACACCCCCCCCCAGCCCGCTCCCCCACCTTCCCTCGCCCCCCCTCCCCCCCCCAGGCCAGACACCCCACCCCCCGCCCGCTCCCCCCCCCCTTCCCTCGCGCCCCCCCTCCCCCCAGGCCAGACACCCCACCCCCAGCCCGCTCCCCCACCTTCCCTCCCCCCTCCTCCCCCCGGCCAACAGCCCACCCCAGCCCACTCCCCCACCTTCCCTCGCGCCCCCCTCCCCCCAGGCCAGACACCCCCACCCCCACCCCTCCCCCACCTTCCCTCGCCCCCCCTCCTCTCCCCGCCAGACACCCCACCCCCAGCCCGCTCCCCCCCCCTTCCCTCGCGCCCCCCTCCTCTCCCAGGCCAGACCCCCACCCCCAGCCCGCCCCCGACCTTCCCTCGACTCCCCCTCTTCCCCCAGGGCAAACACCCCACCCCCAGCCCGCTCCCCCACCTTCCCTCGCCCCCCCCCTCCCCCCCAGGACAGACACCCCCCCCCGAGCCCGCTCCCCCACCTTCCCTCGTGCCCCCTCCTCCCCCAAGCCAGACACCCCACCCCAGCCCCCCCCCCTTTCCCTCGGGCCCCCTCCTCCCCCCGGCCAGACACCCCCCCCCAGCCCGCTCCCTGGCCTTCCCTCGCGCCCCCCCCTTTCCCCCCGGCCAGACACCCCACCCCCAGCCCGCTCCCCCCACCTTCCCTCGTGCCCCCCTCCTCCCCCCGGCCAGAACCCCTCCCCCCAGCCTGCTATCCCACCTTCCCTCGCGCCCCCCTCCTCCCCCAGGCCAGACACCCCACCCCCAGCCCGCTCCCCCACCTTCCCTCGTCCCCCTCTTCCCCCAGGGCAGACACCCACCCCCAGCCCGCTCCCCCACCTTCCCTCGCCCCCCCTCTTCCCCCCAGGGCAGACACCCCACCCCCAGCCCGCTCCCCCCCACCTTCCCTCGCCCCCCCCCCTCCCCCAGGCCAGACACCCCTCCCCCACCTGCTATCCCACCTTCCCTCGCGCCCCCCTCCTCCCCCAGGCCAGACACCCCTCCCCCAGCCCGCTCCCCCACCTTCCCCGCCCCCCCTCCTCCCCCGGCCAGACACCCCACCCCCAGCCCGCTCCCCCACCTTCCCTCGCCCCCCTCTTCCCCCGGCCAGACACCCCACCCCCAGCCCGCTCCCCACCTTCCCTCCCCGCCCCCCCCCCTCCCCCAGGCCAGACACCCCACCCCCAGCCCGCTCCCCCACCTTCCCGCGCCCCCCCTCCTCCCCCCCCCAGACACCCCCCCACCCCCAGCCCGCTTCCCCACCTTCCCTCGCGCCCCCCCCTCCCCCCAGGCCAGACACCCCACCCCCACCCGCTCCCCCACCTTCCCTCGCCCCCCCTCCTCCCCCCGGCCAGACACCCCACCCCCAGCCCGCTCCCCCACCTTCCCGCGCCCCCCTCCTCCCCCCGGCCAGACACCCCACCCCCAGCCCGCCCCCCACCTTCCCTCGCCCCCCCTCCTCCCCCCGGCCAGACACCCCCCCCCCAGCCCGCTCCCCCACCTTCCCTCTTCCCACCTCTCCCCCCGCCAGACACCCCCCCCCCCAGCCCGCTCCCCCACCTTCCCCTCGCGCCCCCTCCTCCCCCCGGCCAGACACCCCACCCCCAGCCCGCTCCCCCACCTTCCCTCGCGCCCCCTCCTCCCCCCGGCCAGACACCCCACCCCCAGCCCGCTCCCCCACCTTCCCTCGCGCCCCCCTCCTCCCCCAGGCCAGACACCCCACCCCCAGCCCGCTCCCCCACCCTGAAGGCACCTGGATCCACTTTGTTCCCCGGCTACTTCCTTCCAATCTCCTCTCTGTTCAGTCCACTGCCATGCTCCCAATTCCTCAGAGACATGGACCCGCTTCACCTTCTACTCACGAGGGGGTGGGGGTTTTGCTTTTAAAGCAGGGGTGAGGAACCTAATACCCCAGCTGGCGTGAGCCTGCCTCCCACAAACAGTCTTTCACTGGAGACCACCCCAGGGTTACACTCATAGGGATTTATTACATGAGGAATTAAAAATCCACTAGAGGGTTAAACTCATGGGGATTGAGCTGTCCTTGAATGTCACTATAGGGTTAAACTAAAGGTGAGTGACCTCTCTCTCTCTCTCTCTCTCTCTCTCTCTCACACTCACACACACACACACACATTCACTCATGCTCTCAGGCACTCACACACTTACGCAGGCAAAAGGCCGCAGAGCAAGCCAAGGCATATTGACTCCAGAGGTTTGCCCCTAGCCATGGATCCCGGCAGATGAGCTGATCAGAAAGGAGGCTTCTGCCACCTGCTCTCTCCTTTTATAAGAACTGGGCGGCTCCTGTCACTCACGCAGGGGTCCTACCTCCACGTTTGTCACCGAGGAGCATGCTCAGACCTCTCTCAGTCCGGGTCCTTTGTTTGCTTAGGGCAGTGTTGTGTCTTTAATTACTCACCACCCGGCTCCTAGCTCCAGCCTTGCTGTTTCCCTCACCCCAAACACGCTCCATTCATACACACACTCTTATCCCGGGGGGGCTGGGGGGGTATGCAGCTTAGAGCAAGTACAAGCCAAGTGGCTGAGAGTTATAAAGATGACAAAGTTGCAAGGCTCAACAATCACTGAGCTTACAGTAGGTTTCTGAACTTATAAAGCAAAGTGGCTGAGAGTTACAAAGTTCAACAATCTTACAACAAGGTGCAGAATTTAAAAGACAAGGTAGTTGAAAGTTCCAAAGAGACAAGTACAAAGGTTCACAGTTCAATGGTTACAAAGCACAGCATCCAGAGCACAGCATCTGACTGAGAACAATTTCTATTGGCAGGACCTTACAGTTTAATGAATTTCCAGAAAATGTGTGTGTAAATCAAGTAATAGCTCGGGCGGAGGCTTTATGTAACAGTTACAACGACTTCTAGAATGAGGAGGTACTGCCTGCTCCAGCAGCCTCAAGTGTAGCTGATTCCCGGCATGCTAACTGCACAGTAAATGGCCATGTGCACAAAGCAACCTGCTGTTGGGGATTTCCACTATAGACCGGGCTCCTTCTGCTCTGCATCTAGCTCACAATCCAGTCACAGCCTGCTCTGCCTGCATTTACTGGGTCCACCCAAGTCACCATCCCTTGGGACTGCAAGGCCGGGGGTGGAACCAGAGCATTCAGAACTATCCCAAATTGTTCCGACAACTACTGTGAGGAGCTCAGAGGGCGGGTTGTGATCCCGCATTTGGATCCAAGGGAGAAGTTGCTTTTCCCATTTGCTCTCCATATGCTTTGTGCCTCTGAGATAAGGTTGCCAAGACAGTCGGTTCCAGGAATCTGCTGCCAGTTATTGTTGCTTTCAGAGGTTTTTGAGTCCAACTCTTTTGTAAAATTCCTGTGAGTCTCCCTTGCCAGTCTAAAGGAGCAAGACTCAGCATCTTCAGGTTCAAACTGGCCACACAGCAAAGTACAACAGATAACCTCAAAAGTGAGGGGCAAAGCACCTTGGCGGCTGCAATGAGATACACAAGGCAGGTCTAAGATTCGTTGATTTATGGGAGAAGAGAAAAAAAATATAGGTCTGGTTTGACACGTTTCTGCCTTTGGGCAGCATTTTGTAGATAGTTGTTTTCACTTCTCCCTTACACGGCCAGCCAGTTTCCCATTTGCATTGCTCTTTCGCAGAGAAATGGAAAATGCACAAAATCGCAAAAACCAATCAGGAGGAATTATAGGCAGTTGCAATACCCAAAACTACTTGACATCCTTTATTAAAACTAATGCTATTTCAAGCAGACAGCGTTCCTTGAACTGAGAACACTGCAGGTTTGATGGCATCATCTATCTGCCCCATAGGTATGTGAAAGAATTCTTGTGCGTATTAGAAGAAAGATGCCTACCGATCTACTATTTCTTGGAGATTGGCCTGTAGGATCAGCAATAGCTCTTTGAACATCATCCATTTCTGCACATAGATTGGAACTTCCTCTTGGTATTTCTTATTTTGGTTTTCTTCGGGTAATGGAGTGAACACCAGAGGTCCTTCTTCCAGTATGGCCCTGCATAGGAAGTGCAATCTGTCTGTGTCCTCAGCAGAGATATCCTAGAATTGCACAGATGGGGAGCAAATGAACAGTTAAGCGTTATCCGGTGCTTAAAGCAGAAAGTGACATGAAAGGAACAGAAAGCTTTGTGAAGATGATAAATTGGCCCTCTGAACTGTACTTAACATACCATGAGATATACTAGGTTTCATCAGCTTCCTCATTTGCCACGCTCCCTGGACCAAAAACACTTATTTATGAATGTCTGCATTTGAACAAGTTCTTGGCACCTGCTCAGCACAGTATCTATGCTTGCTTCCAGGAGCACAGTCTCTCGCTGGAATGCAGAACATCTTACTGAGAAGCAAGGGGCATTATTATACAGGCTTGGACACTCTAGAGGGAAGTCGCTCAGATTATGCCACCTTAATCTGTGAGCTTTAAGGTTATTGGCGCGCACAGACTTAGCGGTCGTCCTAATTATCAGTCTCATTCAGGGATATAAAACCCCATTTAGTTAGTTAACCATTTCACATTAAGTTTAGCCAGTTAACTGATTAAACTGGGGCGGGTGGGGGCTGTTTCCATCAGGCATGGGGCTGCCAGCTCCCAGTCTGCGTCCATAGTCTAATTTTCTGCAGGGAGACTGGAGCACAGATCACAGCTGGATCTGATGGATCAGCACATTTCTGTCATTGGGTATGAAATGGTATTTCCTTTCAACAATTAAACATGCTCATTTTATTTCTTGGCCCAGCATAACCTACCCATTGCTTCACAGACTCCGTCTAGGGAAATAGAGCACAATTTGCAATGGAGATCCTGCACTCATTTTAGTCTGTGGAGTCTAGCTAGGATGCAGATAGATTCATGCACAGCCCCCGCGCTCTGCAGCAGGGAGCTAGGCCTCCCAGAGCTTCCAGGTTCCCAGCCACTGAGCAGGACTACCAGGCTGGCCGTCTCCCCAGTCTGCATGAGTTGGGAAGCCCCAGGAGCCAGCTGGCCTGGGAATTTGGAAGCCTGGGGTCCCCAGAACCAGCAGACCCTGAGATACCTAGCAATAGCTGGTATGATTCATATCAGATTAACAACTGCTATTCCGTAGTGGGCAGTAGTGAAACTGGCATGATATATATATATCTGGCATGATATATACTGGCATGCCCATTTCGTTGAGCAGCTGCTGGAAATCCCAGAAGTACATTTCATTTTGGAATCCCTGTGTTTCTGATGTTTCTGCAGCAACAAAAATTCCTGTTCCCTGGTTTGCAGGAAATTTCAAAATAATTAAATCTGCTCTACATAAGACTCAGAGATTCTGTCTCTGAAACTTTGCAAACACCTCTCAGTACGTTCTGCTAAGTCCTAAGGGCACGACTCACTCAATTTAACAGTGAAAGGTAAAATCTGCCTAATCCACTATGCAGATAGGAGTTTGAACACTGTCTTCAACAGTACTAGGGTTTCACCCAGTTGGTGTAAGTAGCCTCGGTCGGTTCTGGATGATGGAAGCTTGAAGCATTTCTGTTGTTACACTGGATCCTAGATAAACAAGTACTTTATTTATAACGTTTGATCCTTGATATGTAGAGCACCTGGATTCATCCCTTACCTCTAAGGCTGTGACTCTCTTAATAATATCACTGAGCGCTGCATTCAGTAAGGTCCCCATGGCCTTGCAGTAGATGTTGACTGGAAGCACATCTTGCCATACTTTGCCAAGTCTCGTTAGCTGGTGCAGTACCTGGAAGATAACAACTCCATCTTAGTCAGAAACATAAACAAAGATAGACACTAAGGATGATAGGGCAGTTACAGAGCTATAAAACTAATTTTTCCAAAGCAGAGTAAGAAAGCAAATTACGACAAAAATAGTATTTTGGGCTTGGATCTAGAGGTGGTCAAAAAAACCCACAGCTATTTTCCCTGAAAAAGCTCAAACAAAATGAAAAATAAAATTGAAAGTTTACCAAAATCTAATTTTTTAAAGAAAGCAATTCAAAATACAAAAAAACCCCTTTCATGCTGATTTGAAGTGAATGGAATGCAAATGAACATTTTTCAGTTTGTATAAAAGGGAAAGAAAGCAGGGGGAAACAAACCCCAAACGAAAACAAGTTATTTCAGTTCCACTGTAATTCTAAGCATGACATCTGTGCTAAGAATTGTTACTGCATCTACCGAGGGGAAAAAACACAGAGATCCATTATGCTAGAATCTGTACTGCCCTTTGGCTGGCCCTCACTCACCTGTCATGTTGCTTTCTTTGCTGCAGAATAGTTTTCCTCATTGTCCATATTGGAAAAATTCCTTGCATTTGACAGTCTCTCCAGGAGCTTCCTTCCCGCTCCAATATATGAGATCTTGCACACTTCTGATTCCTAAAAATAAATTACTTGAAAATCTGAGCAGCAGCCATAACTATGGATTCCCTGCTTTTGTCACATAGTCCATCTATATCTATATCTATATCTAGGGAAAGAGAGAGAGAGAGAGAGAGAGAGAGACAGACAGACATGAGCTTTCATGGAACAAGCCAAGGCTACGTTGCTACCTTGAGAAGCAGCAGAGGGTTCCACCTGACAAAGCAGCTTTCTCATCAAATGCAGAAAGTAGAATAGGTAATCTCTGAAGAAGGATTCATGCCACCAGTAGCCAGATAAAAAGCTGCTCCAGTTAAGGCAGGAGAGAGCAGGAGACCAACCCCAGGCATTATGGGAAAGGCCAGACCTAGTGTTCCAATTCAGCACTCTGGGAAGTTCTCAAGTGGCAGATGGCACTGACACGCTCTGGCACGCCCACCTCCTGACTGACAGCATCAGGGAACTGAAAATGTAAACCTGGCTATGCAGACTCGGGGTACGTCTAGACTGTGGCGCTATTTTGGGGTACTGGAAGTATCCTGAAATAGCAACGCCGCATCTTTTGAATGCGTCCGCTATTGCGCAATATAGTGAACGCGCTATTTCCGCATCCCTGTAATCCTCGTTCCACGAGGATTAAGGGATGTCTCCAAATAGAGTCTTATTTCAAAATGTGGTGCCGTGTAGACGCACCAAATTTCAAAATAGCCTATTTCGAAATAAAATCGAAATAAGAGATGCAATTTACATAGCGCAAATTGCGTATCTTATTTCAAGCTAAAGGTGCAGTGTAGATGCACCGTCCCACTGAAAGCAATAAGACTGATAAATCAGACTGGAGACTGATGCAGAATAAACCATGTTTTGGCCAATACTACTCTGTAATATTAATCATACTCAACACTTCCTTCCCTATTAAGCTGAATTACGTCTCAGAGCTAGCTCTTCCCCCACCCCCATTGAAGCATTATCCCATTATACAGATAACAAAAAATGAGGCACAAAGAAGTTCAGTGAGTGGCTGAAGTTCACACACTGCCATGGTTCCTAATTCCCAGCCCACTGCTTTTACCACCAAATCCCATTTAAATTATAAACTTCTCAACAACACACACTGGGACAAGATGCAGTTGTGCCAGTCAGTGTATTTCAGTATCAAAGGTAAAATTACCTAGTCTCCCAAAGCCAGGCACCAGATCTACGAAGGTAGCTGCTCCATCATGCAGTATGGAGGTGAGGCGGTATCGGAACTGATGTCCCAGGGTTAGCAAGTGATGGGCAATGTACATACAATTGTGATGAATGGCTGCCAGCTGGGGTAGTTTCTGATGGTTCTCTCTACCCAAGGACGAAGGAGGAGGAGAAGGGAAGAAATAAAGAGACATATTTTAATCAGATCTGGGACTCTAAAAATACACCCTTCTTCCATCCCCTAACTGCTGCCTCTTGAGGAGGTGGATTGCCTGAGCCAACCGGAGAAGCCCTGCCGGACGTAGACAGCAGCCACATGCAAGCACTGCAGCAGCACAGGTCTGCGGCTGTCGTGTTTTTAGCACAGACATGCCCACACTCCAGCCAGGCCTAGAATCAAATGATCTCAAGTGAAGCCTGAGAAGCAGGAAAGCCTTTTGATGATAGCAAGGTGAAATCAGGAGGGAGGAGATGAAAAACTCTCACCGGTGTCAAAAAGAGAGGAAAACATTGGGTTGTAGCAGGGCCGCTAGAGCTCACATCCTCAAATCCAGTTCCTGCCTGGGATTCTAACCCTGTTCTACCACCGCTTTTCCCCAAGGGAAAGAAACCAGCAGTTGGGGGCAGGGAAGCACATCATGGAACAAGCCACACTGGGGTTGAAAGGCTCTGGCCCTGTGTTACGGGCCGGGTCTGGGCACAGCTGAGGGCATCTGCTCAGGGCGAATTGCTCAAACTCGGGGCTCCTTACAGCCCCAGACTGGAGACCTTTCCCAAATAGGCCACAAACCAGTCACACAGAGCGCTCCAGCTGCCTATCTGGTGAGCCTGAAGCCTCACAAGCAAAACCGCTCTGCCATCCCAGCTCCTTCTGTGCCGCAATCAGCCCCGGGCCTAACACACAGATGAGGGGTTATAGAACCCAATCTCACCCACCCCGAGTGTCAGGGTAAAGTTTAGATAAATCCGTTTTTGTTTCACACACCTTAAGTAAGGCTGAAACTAACTATGCGCAAATTGAGCGTGAAGCATTGGGAATAGTTTTCGGGCTTCGGAAATTTCACCAGTACCTGTGTGGACGGAAGTTTACACTTTTCACTGACCATCGACTTCTGATGGCAATTTTTGGTCCACACACAGGTATTCCACCATTGGCTGCTAGTCGTATGCAACGATGGGCATTGTGGCTTTCGGGACACACATATGAGATCAGATATCAGAAATCCACTCTGCCTGGTAATGCAGATGGTCTCTCTAGGCTGCCTTTGACAGTCAAACATCAAGATAGTGGCCAGAAGGAAATCTTCTACTTTGAATAGGTAGAGAACATGCCCATCAGTGCTGTGCAAGTTAAGAGAGCAACTTGTGTTGACCCAGTACTGTCCCAGGTTATGGATCTAGTGACGCATGGAACATCTCTATGGAACTCTCAGGACTCACCTGACCTTGTCCCCTATATGTCCAGGAGGACGGAGTTATCAACCCATTCGGGGTGCTTGTTGTGGGGAATGCATGTCATTATTCCAAAAATACTGAGACAATAGATGTTAGAGCAGCTGCATTCAGGTCACTGTGGAATGGTGCGCATGAAAGAAATTGCACAAAGCTATTTTTGGTGGCCTGGCTTGGACAGTGTGTGACGGGGCGTACAGGCCCCGCACTGACGGACAGGGGGTAGCCCAGGCCCAGCTGGCGGAGAAAGCCCCGCCCTTCCAGCCCTGCTGGGCATGCTCCCAGCAGAGGCCGGGTATAAAAGCAGAGGGAGCCCTGCAGCCAGGAGGGCCGCAGGCGTAGACCAGGCCGGGCCAGTGTTTCTGCAGCAGCTGGGACCGGAGTGGCCGCCCGTGCCTGACCTGGGGATAAAGCCAGCAGCCGCCAATCCCAGCGAGGCAGGAGCGCGCCCACAGCACCGGCAGGTTCTGACGCGGAGGCGAATGGGCCCCAGGGGCACCAGGGCGTGGTAGGAAGCAGCCCTGGCAAAGGTTTCAAAGCTTGGCTCGGCGCGTATCGGCCGGAGTCCCCGCCGTGCGGACAGGAGCCACCGGCCCTGCCTCAAGGGCCCTGGGCTGGGACCCGGTGGAGAGGGAGGGCCCGGGTCCCCCCGCCTCCCATTTTCCCTTCCCTGGTTACTCTCCCCCGGGCCAGGAGAGCAGCTAGGCCTCTTAGGCCGTATTTACCCGGATAGAGGGGCATGAACTTCCTAGAGAGACTGGTTAGGCCGTATTTACCCGGATAGAGGGGCATGAACTTCCTAGAGAGACTGGTTAGGCTGTATTTACCCTCATAGAGGGGCATGGACTTTTAGGTGGGGACTGTTAGGGTTGGACTCACCCTGATAGAGCGGGCGGGCGGTGGGCCCGCAAGGAAGGGGGCGCGCCCCACGCCCGGGGCGTACCCCGTGACACAGTGCCATTGAAGAAAAGGCAAGAGCTTGTATTTCCTGCCAGGGTGTGAGGAATGCACCTCGCCTGGCACCTCTACACCCTGGGACTGGCCTGAAAAACCCTGGCAACGTATTCATGTTGACTTTGCTGGCCCATTTGAAGGTAGCATGTTCGTGGTGGTGGTAGTTGCTCATTCCAAATGGCCAGACGTCTGTATAATGCCGCCCGTACAGCTGACAGGACTATCCCAAAACTACAGGGAATCTTTGGTCATTTTGGTCTTCCTGAACAACTTGTAAGTGACAACAGGCCACAGTTTGTCTCTCAGGAGTTTGGAAATTTTATGAAAGCAAACGGGATCCACCACATCACTTCAGCACCGTCTCACCCACTCACAAATGGATTGGCTCAAAGGTTTATCCAGACAATGAAACAAGCTTTGAAATTGGCTAGAGGACATTCACTCATACAAAAGTGTCTGGACACCTTCTTACTGTCCTACAGAAACACTCCTCATGCTACAACCACAATGTCCCCGGCTTTTCTAATGATGGGATGTCAGCTGCGCACTTGCTTTGATTTGCTGAAACTTTTGGAACCGCGACAAATTGTGCAACATCAACAGCAAGGTCAAGTCATCAGGCGTGCATCCAGAGCACTAGATCGAACCTTTAGTCCTGGACAGCCAGTTTTGGCTCGGAACTATGCTCCTGGAGCTAAATGGGTTCCCACCACTATTGTTGCTCAAGCAGGACCTGTTTCCTATACTGTCCAGACTGCGAAGGATCTCATCTGGCGGCGGCATGTAGATCAGTTATTGACAGGTTAGGTCTGATCCCAAGACACATCTCCAGTTGAGTTGCCCGTCCTTCCCACTACTGGTGAGCTACTGCGTCAAGAATCACCTGCTCCTGACTCTCCTCCTCCATTACCACCTGCGACTAACATAAACCCCTTCCCTGAGCAGGCTGATCCGACAGCCTCACCTGTTCACACTTCAAGTTCCCAGCCCAGTGTCAGGCCCGTACCCATAACACCTTTGGGTGCAAGAACGCCAGATGTCCGCCGTAATCCACCTAGAGAAAGAAGGCCTCCTCAATGGCTGGACCTTTAGTTGAGATTAACTCACAGATGGGGCAAAATAATCCCCAGGGTTAGCTGGGAACTTGAGGCGGTCTACTCTCATTTCATAGTTAGTGTTTGTTTTCTTAAAGGGACGTTTTTATTAAGGGGGGAGGAATATGTTGTGTATTGGGTTGTAGACATAGATCTTGTTGTTATAGTAACTGAGCTAGGTCACTGGGGTCAGCCCAGCTGGTTTGGGCTTGTTCTAGTTAGTTCTGTGCTATGCAATAAAATGGACACTTGCAACTACTCAAGCTCTCTGTATTTCCACTGATTTCTTCCTATACTGTGGAACTCTACACGATATAACAGTAAACACTTAGAGACACTTTCCCCTTGGTTACAGTAGGACTGACTAGCCCCAGAAAACTGCCCAGAGTCATACGCACCCCCTTCACAAACGCCATGCATGCTTTGGGGCTGTGTTACATCATCAGCTGGGTTAAAAACATTTGCCATGTCATAGTCACACCACATACCCACACGGTTATATACTGAACTCCCAGGAGGATACAGTCTCTTTTGTTCTTCTATTCTCTTAAGCTGAAGTTCAAGTCTGGCAGCTTTCTCCTTGGCTAGTCTGATTCTTCTGTCCGACTCTGCCATCCTCTTTGCATGTTCTTGGTCTAGCTTCTGCCTTCTCTGCTCAGCTAGCAGATGGAATTTCTCTAGTTCTCGCTTATATTTAAGTTGCAATCTCCTCACTGGATCCTGCACTCCCATTTCTGCAGCATTTCTGGCCACTAGCAAAGATCTCAGCTCTGGCTTAGAAGCTTCCTCACTAAAGGCAATGCCTCTTCCCAAACACAAGGCTTCCAGAGCCTCTCTGTCCAGACTCTCATACTGTTGCTGACTCATTGCAGTGGCTCTTTAACCAACCAAACTCTCAACACCCAAAAATCAAATTTAGACAGCGTGGGGTCCTGATCCAAAGCTCAATTGACCAAGATCTGTGGATCCTGCCGACTATGCGACTGTGACAGACGGGGCTGGGCTAGACACCGCTGAAGGCGTCCGCTCAGGGCGAATTGCTCAAAACTCGGGGCTCCTTACAGCCCCAGACTGGAGACCTTCCCAAATAGGCCACAAACCAGTCACACCGAGCATTCCAGCTGCCTATCTGGCCAGCCAGAAGCCTCACGAGCAAAACCCCTCTGACACCCTAGCTCTTCCTGTGCCCCAATCAGCCCTGGGCCTAACACACAGGTGAGGGGTTATAGAACCCAATCTCACCTACCCCAAACGGATCCTCCCGGTCCCAAGAAACCAGCCACAGGTCCCAGTCACTCTGGATCTTACCCACAAGATCATGCTGAGCCAATCCTTTAGAATCTAAAATCTCAAGGTTTATTACTAAAAGAAAGAGTGTAAATTGACTGGAGATTTGTGGCTGGTTCTTTGGGACCGGAAAGACCTGTTTGGGGTAGGTGGGATTGGGTTCTATAACCCCTCACCTGTGTATTAGGCCTGGGGCTGATTGTGGCACAGGGAGAGCTGGGTTGTCTGAGGGGTTTTGCTTGGTGTAACCGGTTTGTGACCTGTTTGGGAAGGTCTCTGGTCAGGGGCTGTAAAGAGCCCTTGTTCTGAGCAATTTGCCCTGAGCGGACACCCTCAGCAGTGCCCAGCCCCAGCCCGGTCCGTCACAGGGAGTAACTGCTGTGATAGGAAAATCACAGATTCCATCTGCCCTGGAGGAACTGTGATAGGCCATGGCCAGCAGGGGCAGCACTAGTCCCTTCCTCATGGGTGGGCACATGGCAGTGGTGAGACAGCTGCATTTCCCCACATCCACACCCACCTCCTTCTCTATGGGGCTTTCTCAGGGAAGTGTAAATCCTGCCTTCTCCCACTGGGGCTCTGGCCTTCCACCAGATCGGAGGCCAGAAGTCCGAGTCAGGCAGAGTAGGACGGCTGCTGTGTGCAGTCATGCAGGCTGGCACAATGCTCCACAATGTTGTGCTTGTGCTGGTTGCAGTCCTGGGACTGTGGTTGCTCCTCACTTCCCTGCCCCACTTCAACTGCCCTTAAAATTGTGGACCTCACCTCCCCAGGTGCTGCTACTCAGCCACCTCTGCTAACAAACCCAGGCCTAGCCCTCCCCATCGAGACATTTATCTCAGTGATAGTGACAGCTGTTCCAAACCCAGCTGGATGGTCAGGCTGACATGCACATGCTCTGGTGGCTTCTTCCTCAAGCCCTCTGTTACACAACGAACTTTCAGGGTATGCATTTCACCGGGTTTATTGCCCTTATACCCCTCTAGTGAGTCCAATATAATCCCTCCACCCGAATGAGTCGATGCCCACCCCAGTCCGAATGGGTCTGCTGATAGTCTCCACAATTCGTCCTAGGTACAGAGAACAGTTCACCGCACATGCTGTAAGGGTTGCGGCTCTGGCAAATGTCGGACC
The DNA here is from genome assembly GCA_032595735.1 of Pelochelys cantorii. NCBI lineage: Eukaryota > Metazoa > Chordata > Testudines > Trionychidae > Pelochelys > Pelochelys cantorii. Next base: position 120,133,010 of record CM064331.1, on the reverse strand, counting down.
CTGCCAGAGGAGGATTAGCCGAGGATGGCGGGGTAGGGGGACCTGGGCCCTCTCTCACTCCTGGGTCCCGGCCCAGGGCTGTAAGGTGGGGATAAAATCTTTAGGGGTGTAGCCCCTAAACATGCCAGCCTGTGGGCTCCACGACCCCGCCCTGGGCCACTTCCTACCCACCTCCTACGGTCACCGTACCTCCGTCCGCTTTGTGTCCGTCCGCCACTCGCTCTGCCTCACCTCCACTTCACTCCCTGGACAGTGCTCCACCGCCCCCTTCCACCTTGCTGCCCTCTGCCTTTTCAACTCCCCACTGTCCAACCTCCGCTGGTGGCGGGGATCCGGCGGATCAGCTGCCCTGCCAACGCCAGGCCGGTGGGTGACATCATCCCCCAGCGCCAGCCCTGAACAGGCGCCGCATTTCCGCCACTTCTCCTGCAGCTGCGGCTGCCCCCACAACGCCGGCACCGCGCTGGCCGGAGTGCGGGACGCGACTGCCCCGTCACACCCTCCCTAACCAAATTCCATCATGCACCCCTGCTGAACTTATTCAAAGTGTCTCTCCAAACACATCCACGTGTCCTATTCCTTTCATCTGCTGGCTAGAGTACATCGTGCTTTCCTCCACCACTCGTGTTCCTGAGCTTGTCACACACCAAAACAGGAACTCCTTTCCCTTCATCACTGCCTGCTCTGCTACCCTCAATTCATCTTAGCCACCTCCTTGTGTGTAACCCCCTCCCAATCTGCCACCACGTGTGTGCTTGCAAATAGCTCCAGGTGCGTCTGTCTCCTTATCCCCCCCCATTCTCCTTCTGCTCCCTCTTCCCTGTCAACTGACACAGCCCTGCAAGTTCTAGGTACAAAAGTAGAGTTTTCAAACCTACCTTATTCCAGGAAACTATCTTGGTTACAGTGATCTTGCAGCCCACTGTGATGGAGGGCTATTCATGTGGCTTGCTCACAAGCCTAGGCTGCCTATAGAGCTGTTTTTACATAAGGTCTCACAGCTGTTGGGAGCCTATTTACCCCATAGGGGGCTGATTTCCTATTTCCCAAAACAATGAAAAGCAAAGAGTTGGAAACAACCACACAAATATTCAGAGGACAGTTTATAATGTATAATCGTGAGAATCAGTGGAGCCAAGGAAACAATGTCTCCAGTACAGTCTGGACATGGGACACTAGATGACAAATACAGGTAGGTCCAATAAGCTGCCCCATTTCACAGGTTAAAAGAGAGGTAGGCAATCATTTTTAGGCAATGTCTCCAGATTCTGGAAAGTGGTCAAGGGCCACACTTGTCTGTGGAGGAGGTGCGGGGTTTTGGATGGAGGTTGGGTGCAGAAGGGTGCACGGGGTAAGAGCCTGGGGTACAAGAGATGGTGTGAGCTCTGAGAGGGAGTCTGAATGGAGGGAGTCACTTGTGCCTCCCCCAACCCCCAGGCCAATCTCTCAGCTCCCATTGGCTGGCTGCAGGAGTGGCCCTAGACGAGCTGTCGGCAACTGGCGCCCTAGGCGAAACGTGTGATTAGTGCCCCTGCCTCCAAAGCCCTCAACGGCCGTTTTTCTTGGCGCCCTAGGTGACCGCCTAGGTCGCCTGTATTGATGGGCTGCCACTGGCTGGCTGTGTCTGGCCAATAGGAGCTGAGGACTGGACTGGGGGTGGGGAGATAACATGATGCCTCCCCCTCCCTCCGGAATACATGAGCAGACTGCATTTCAAACCGCGGCTGCTGCGTGCCTGAGGTTCCTGGGTGGGTCTGATGGCTTGGCGGCCAAATCTGGCCCGCGAGAGGGATCTTGCCCACGCCTGGTTAAACTGCCTGCCAATGCTGCTGCTCAGGCAGGTGGAAAGGAGGAAGTGGCTCATTCAGAAAAGGTCCCCTGGCAACAGCCCATTGGTTACCAGTCAGTCATCACGCGGCCTCTAGGGACAGCCCATTGGCCTGCAGATCCATCAGTAACGGTCTCCTACTGCAAGCCCATTGGTCGCCAGATCAGTCAGTAAAGATCCTGCTGAGAGTCCATTGGTGGCTAGTTCAGTCAGCAAATGGCCTCTAGTGACAGCAGGTTGGTTTCCAGATCAGTCAATGACGGTTTCCTAGAGCGAGCCCATTGGTCTCCAGCACCCTCAGCAAATGCCCCTTAGTGACACCTCATTCACCAATAGGTCAGTCAGTTAAGAAACGTCCCCTTGGAACAGCCCGTTGGCTAGGTAACTCCCCCTAGTCACAGCCCATTCGCCGAAAGATCGGTCAGTTAAGGTCCCTGTGATGGGGAAAGCTGAGCCTAATCAGGCTCGTCTGGCTGAAGAAGCCCCGCCCCTGCAGCCCAGGTATAAAAGCCTAGAGGGAGGCTCAGTTTGGGATGGCGACCGAGAAGGAAGGGCATACAGCCCGAGTGCCTGTAGGTGAACTGTCTGGGAGACCAGACTGGGAGGCTTCCTGCCCGGAGGAGCAGCAGGCAGATGCAGAAAGGCCTGGCTCAGAGGATGCAGGTGGGGAAGATGCCAGTGTCATGTTGCCGGATCTTAAGGGGAGCAGCCAGATCACTGCTACACCCATGGGGGGTGTGACGGGGCAGGCGAGCCCCGCGCTCCGGTGGACAGCCGGCAAGGACCAGGGCAGGAGGAGGGCGCAGGCGCGGGCATCCCGGGTCACCAGGGAACGCCGCCCCATGCACCGGCAGAAAGCCGGCAAGGACCAGGGCAGGAGGAGGGCGCAGGCGCGGGCATCCCGGGTCACCAGGGAGCGCCGCCCCATGCACCGGCAGAAAGCCAGCAAGGACCAGGGCAGGAGGAGGGCGCAGGCGCGGGCATCTCGGGTTGCCCAGGAACCCCGCTAGGGGAAGGATGGCGGAAGGGGGAAGAGCTAGGTGCAGCATAGGGCGCCCGGCAGCCATGTCATTGGTGCGCCCCCAGCTTTGAAAATGGCAGCCCCCTGTGCCAGAAGGGGGGGAGGTGAGTCTTGGCGGTGGCGGCTCCCAGGAATACAGGGGAGCCGACTGCAAGGGCTCAGGGGAAGAACTGGAGCGGCAGAGCCCCGGGACCAGCAGCTGGGAAGGTGCCCCAGTGGACCCAGACCCACGACAACCCTGAGACTGCGAGCCTGAGTCAGGATCAGGGGGACTCGCAGGGGAGTGGGACGGATGAGCCGAGGACCTGTTGTGGGGGGTTAGAAAAACCGTTGGTGGGGTAGGAAATGGCTCGCTACCCTCGGTGTTGGCCCCAAAAGTGGTACAAAGGGGGCCATGTGAGGTGTCAAACAGAAGCTTACTTTGTTCTGATTCTATGTATGCTATTCGTGTAATTGTATAATGTCTGTGTGTGAAGTTATAAGCATGTACTTTGTGTGGATACTGAATGTTCCTCTGTATGTGGTTGAGTAATGGGTAGAGCTGGGCCTATAGACATGCTAATGAGCAAGTCTCTATAGAACAATAGCCCTCTATAGGCCAAGGACACACCTCAAGAATGGTGACTGATACCTATGGGCTACCAGCAGGGAACACAGGGATAGGCCGCTGGCCAGGTGACCTGCTGCAGCCGAGAAGAGACCAGGAAGGAGGTATAAATATGCCATGTGGCCAACTCCATCTTGGTACTCAGCTCAGCCCTTCATCCCAGAGGCAGCAGTGTAGGGATCGAAGAGCCAGAAGGAACTGTGGACCCATCCTGAAGTAGGATGTTCACCAAGGACTTTTAAGCCAGCAGCTATAACACCTCTGCTGCAAGCCTGCATCGAGAACTGGGAGATTCGATGCATGTAATGTATGATACTTTAACAACCTCACTCTCAGGCTTTTCTTTCTTGTAGTAATAAACCTTTAGATTGTAGATTCTAAAGGATTGGCTCAGCGTGATTTGTGGGTAAGATCCAGAGTGTATATTGACCTGCGATCTGTGGCTGGTTTCTTGGAACCGGACAGAACTTGTTCGGGGTAGGTGAGATTGGGTTCTAAGACCCCTCACCTGTGTATGAGGCCCGGGGCCATCTGGGGCACGGATATTGCTGGGGTGTCGGAGGGGTTTTGCTCATGAGGCTGCAGGCAGGCAGCTGAAGCGCTCTGTGGGACTGGTTTGTGGCCTATTTGGGAAGGTCTCCAGTCTGGGGGCTATAAGGAGCCCTGAATTTGAGCAATTCGCCCTGAGCGGACACCCTCAGCCGTGCCCAGACCCGGCCCGGTCTGTCACACTTCCCTCTTATCCCATGACAACTTACTTTGCTTAAGAGCCTTTGGTGAGGTACCTTGTCAAAAGCTTTCTGGAAATCTAAGTATACTATATCCACTGGATCCCCCTTGTCAACATTAATAAGGCATGATTTCCCTTTATAGAAACTGTTGACTTTCCCCAACAAATTATATTCATCCATGTGTCTGACAATTTTATTCTTCATTATAGTTTCAGCTAATTTGCCCAGTACTCATGTTAGACTTACTTGTCTGTAATTTCCAGTAGCACCACTAGAGCCCTTTTTAAATATTGGTGTCACGTTAGCTTCCAATCATTAGGTATGGAAGCCAGTTTGAAGGATAGGCTACAAACAACTTAATAGTTCCACAATTTCCCATTGAGTTTTCAGCACTCTTGGGTGAGTGCCATCTGGTCCTGGTGACTTGTTACTGTTAAGTTTATCAATTTGTTCCAAAACCTCCTTTAATGATACCTGAATCAAGGACAATTCCTCAGATTTGTCACCTAAAAAAATGATCAGGTTTGGGAATCTCCCCAGTATCCTCAGCCGTGAAGACTGAAGCAAAGAATTCATTTAGCTTCACCTCTATGACTTTATCATCTTTGAGTGGTCCTTTAGCATCTTGATCATCCAAGGGCCCCACTGGCTTTTTAGCCTGCTTCTCATGTACTTAAAAACATTTTACAATTGCTTTTTGAGTTTTTGGCTAGCTGTTCTTCAAACTCCTCCTTTTTGGCTTTTCTTATATTATTTTTACACGTAATTTGACAAAGTTTATGGTCCTTTCTATTTTCCTCACTAGGATCTGACTTCCACTTTTTAAAAGAGATCTTTTTGCATCACTGCTTCTTTTACCTGGTTAAGCCACAAATGGCACTTTTTTTATTCTCTTACTGTGTTTTAATTTGGGGTATAATTTAATTTGGACCTCTATTTTATGGTGTTTTTGAAAAATTTTCGTGCATCTTGCAGAGATTTTACTTTTGTCACTCTACTTTTTAATTTGTTTAATGTCCTCATTTTTGTGAGTTCCCGTTTCTGAAATTAAATGCCATAGTGTTGGGCTGCTGAGGGGTTTTTCCCACTATAGGGATGTTAAATTTTATGACATTATGGGTCACTATTTCTAAGCAGCCCAGTTATATTTACATCTTGAACCAGATCACGTGCTCCACTCCTTGTGGGTTCCAGAACCAGCTGCTCCAAGAAGCAGTCATATGAGGTATCATGAAATTTTATCTCTGCATCCCGTCCTGGGGTGACCCCTTACGTACCCAGTCAATAAGGGGATAGCTAAAATCCCCCAATATCTAGTTTTTTAATTTGATAGCCTCTCTAATTTCCCTTAGCATTTCATAGTCATAGCATGTCTAGTCCTAAGAACAGCCACGATCCCCTTTGCTCTTTCTAGGGGCCTGCCCCACCTTGGGAAACATGCTTTAGGGGGATCACTCACCCAGTCCGTGACAGATTTTGCCTAGACAGGCTCCCTTCTGGCCACACTACAAATGTGGGTCCCGCTCTGTAAACATGTTCAAGTTTTACTCTAATGTCCCCTAAGCTGCTGGCTTTTCATATGTAAATGAGTTGCTGCCACGCTGAGTCTGCTCCCTGAGCTCTCCATGTGAAATGTGAAAGTTCCCCCTTGCCTGTTCCATTTTATGAACTGTTGTCAAAATCAGGTGCAATATATTTACTAAGACAAAAGGGGAAGGGGAAAAAACTCATGCAAATGTAATGGTAAAATTTCCATTTTTTCTTTTAAATAGACAGATAATTGTTCAGTAAGCACATTAAATGCATCAAGCAAAGAATGAGAAACACATCCAAGTGTCATGTCCTCCCCAATATTGGGAGCATTGTGCAAATGCAAAATTTGTATGCCCATTCACCACTATATCCACAAAAAATGAGCCACAGATATCCACCTAGACATCCGCTCTACCAATATTGACAAGGAGTGCTGTGGCACCTTATAGACTAACAGATATATTGGAGCATAAGCTTTCGTGGGCAAAGACCCACTTTGTCAGATGCATGTAGTGGTAATTACAGATTTCACAAAGATCCACAAACCTGGAAATCCTGGACGCCCCATCATCTCAGGCATTGGCACTCTCACTGAAGGACTGTCTGGATATGTGGACTCTCTACTCAAACCCTACGCCACCAGCACTCCCAGCTATCTCCGTGACACCACTGATTTCCTGAGAAAACTACAATGCATTGGTGATCTTCCAGAAAACACCATCCTAGCCACCATGGATGTAGAGGCTCTCTACACAAACATCCCACACATAGATGGAATACAAGCTGTCAGGAACAGTATCCCTGATGATGCCACAACACAACTGGTGGCTGATCTCTGTGACTTTATTCACACACAACTATTTCAGATTCGGTGACAATATATACCTCCAAACCAGTGGCACCGCTATGGGCACCCGCATGGCCCCACAATATGCCAACATTTTTATGGCTGATCTGGAACAACGCTTCCTCAGCTCTCGTCCACTAAAAACCCCTTCTCTACCTATGCTACATTGATGACATCTTCATCATCTGGACCCATGGGAAGGAGACTCTGGAAGAATTCCATTACGATTTTAACAGCTTCCACCCCACCATCAACCTCAGCCTGGAACAGTCTACACAAGAGATCCACCTCCTGGACACCACAGTGCAAATAAGTGACTGTCACATAAACACCACCCTATACCAAAAACCTACCGACTGCTATGCCTACCTTCATGCCTCCAGCTTCCATCCCGGATACACCACACGATCCATTGTCTACAGCCAAGCACTAAGGTACAACCGCATCTGCTCCAACCCCTCAGACAGAAACCAACACCTACAAGATCTTCACCAAGAATTCTTGAAACTACGATACCCTCATGAGGAAGTGAGGAAACAGATTAATAGAGCCAGACATGTACCCCGAAGCCTCCTACTACAAGACAAGCCCAAGAAAGAAACCAACAGAACATCACTGGCCATCACCTACAGTCTTCAGCTAAAACTTCTCCAACGCATCATCAGTGATCTACAACCCATCCTGGACAATGATCCCTCACTTTCACAGGCCTTGGAAGGCAGGCCAGTCCTTGCCCACAGACAACCCGCCAACCTGAAGCAAATTCTCACCAGCAACTATACACCGCACCACAGTAACTCTAACTCAGGAACCAATCCATGCAACAAACCTCGGTGCCAACTCTGCCCTCGTATCTATACCAGCGACACCATCACAGGACCTAACCAGATCAGCCACACCATCACTGGTTCATTCACCTGCACATCTACCAATATAATATACGCCATCATGTGCCAGCAATGCCCCTCTGCTATATACATTGGCCAAACTGGACAGTCCTTACGCAAAAGAATAAATGGACACAAATCAGATATTAGGAATGGCAATATACAAAAACCTGTAGGAGAACACTTCAATCTCCCTAGACACACAGTAGCAGATTTAAAGGTAGCCATCCTGCAGCAAGACCAGACTTCAAAGAGAAACTGCAGAGCTACAGTTCATCTGCAAATTTGACACCATCAGTTTAGGATTAAACAAAGACTGTGAATGGCTAGCCAAGTACAAAAGCAGTTTCTCCTCTCTTGGTGTTCACCTCCCGATCAGCTGCTAGAAGTGGGCCTCACCCTTCCTGACTGAATTAACCTCGTTATCTCTAGCCTTATTCTCGCCTGCATATTTATACCTGCCTCTGGAAATTTCCACTACATGCATCTGATGAAGTGGGTCTTTGCCCACGAAAGCTTATGTTCCAATAAATCTGTTAGTCTATAAGGTGCACAGGACTCCCTGTCGCTTTTGCAGATCCAGACTAACACAACTACCCCCTGATACTCTACCAATATTGTGTTCTCGTTAATTTTAGACTCAACTTTTTCTTTCTTTACTATACATTTAGATTCTAAAGGATTGGCCCAGCGTTCTCTTGTGGGTAAGATCTAAAGTGAAAATTGGCCTGCAACTGTGGCTGAGTCCTTTGGACCAGGAGGATCGGTTTGGAGTTGGTGAGTGTGGGTTTTATAACCTCTCTCCAGTGTGTGAGGCCTAGGTCTGATTGTGGCACAGGGAAGCTGGGATGTCCAAGGGGTTTTGCTGGTGAGGCTTCCTCCTGGCCAGATTGGCAGCTGAAGTGCTCTGTGTAACTGGCGGGGTGCCTTGGGAAAGGTCCCCCAGTTGAGGGCGGTAAGTAGCCCTGGTTTTGAGCAATTCGCCCTGAGCTGATGCCCTCAGCAGTGCCAAGACCCGGCCTGGTGTATGACAGTGCTGTATTCAGCAGGATGCACAGAACCTGGTCAATTAAGCTTTGGATCAGAATCCCACACTGTTCTAAATTTGATTTTAAAACTGAGTTTGGTTGGTTAAAGGGGCAGTTGAAATAAAGTCAACACTACATGGGGCCTTGGCAAAAAGGCCCTGAAAAAGTAATGCTCTACAAGAAAATTACTTAAGACTCAGTATGACAGTCATGGTACTCCAGAGGTGGAAAGGGTTTGTTTAATTTACCAGACTTATGGAATATATGAAAAGAGTGCATGTACTTATTAACTATGTTCATTCCAGGTTTCCAAGAAGAACTCACAGCCATGGTTTGGTTTGGGAACTTGGAAATGAGGTCTGTGCTGTTAGAAATGGTTTTTCTTCTCTTTTTGCAACTAAATTTTGGCCCATGGGGGAATCCCCCATGAGTATATTAATTGGGGGCTCTTACCATTTAGCCACTTCAACTATGCTTGTAACTGGGGTATTGTTTTAATACTAAAAGTTCTTTTTTTAATTAACCTGGTATTGGTTCAGTTCTGTGTCCTGGAAAATCTGTCTGTGGGATCTGCATGCCTCTGAGGGGACAGCAACCACAGACTGCAGCTTGTATTTCCTCTTTTCTTTTCAAGCTCTTTGGAGAAGAGCTTGGGGTGCCCTGGAGTTGGTTTCAAGTGTCCACCCCTGTCTGCGGGTATTAGGATTTTGGGGGGTCTTGTACCAAAGCCTGTAGAGATCAGGTTTGGGGTGCTTTTGTGGGCCCCCCACTTCTGCGTTCGTGCCAGAGCGGGGAACAGCCTTGACATGTGCACTGAGGCATGTGTGGACGTGCATCACCAGTAGAAACACATGCTTCCGGCTGTGGGTGCCCTGCTAACCTGTTGGGTGGCATCTGAATCTCTCCTGGGTGGCCACCCAAGTACTCAGCTTACAGGGAGCACTGCTGACCACCAGGTGTTCCTGATGCCAGGGATGTAAAATCCTGTTTAATCAGTTAAATGTTGTATTCAGCCAGTTAACCGCTTAAATGGCACCCACAAGCGGAGCTGCTCTGACTTGCTAGAGTGCCCCCTTATTCACAGCACGGTGGGCCTGACCGAGTTGGAGCAGCAACGCACTTGCATCTGGCAGGGGGCTGCTGGTTAACCACTGGTAACATCCCTAACTGATGCACCCAACACCGTCTTTGTATGATCTCATTGGCCACTGGGGCTCTGTTTCTCCATGGACAACATGCTGTGCAGTAACCGTAGGTGTCACTGGTGCTCGAAAGGAAACCCGCTGTGCAGTACCGAGCCTGGCCACTGTGTGCCACTGCTCTGTCCATTCCCCAGACTGTAGGAAGCACCCACTGTATTCTTGTGCCACGCCGCAGGGAGGTTCGATAGTTGTGTAACGCATGACACTTTAGTGTTACACAATTATTCAATAGTCCCCAGAGATGGGACCAGCAGCCAGTGTGCTCCCGGCCCCAGTCCCATGGAGCCCCCTGCCAGCCTGCACTGTTGTCTCTGTATCAGACTCCCCACGGAGAGGGACTGCTCTAGGGGATGTCAGAGCAGCTCTGTCCATGAGGAGCACTAGCTCCTGCCTGTCCTCCCCCACCTGCCTCTATAGGCAGCAAGTGGGGGGGAGGGGCAAGCATGTAGTCAACAGGATTAACCAATAAGCCCAGGCTTATCGCTTCATCTTGTGGTCATTTGCATGTTGCCATCCCTGCCACAGGCATGTGCATACCCATGCCTGCCCACGCTGCTTCATTTGGTGGCAATGCTGACAGAGCACAGCCCCAGCTGGCCACCAAGGGTCACACAAGTCACTGCCCCAGCTGGCCACCAGCAGTCACTGCTTCACTTTGGGGTGGGTGGCTAGGTGCAGCTGTCCACCTGAGATCACTGCCCCAGGGCGAGAGGCTGTCCATCGGGGGATCACTGCTGCAATGCTGTGAAGGTACGCAGGACGCTGTCCTAAGTTGCCAGTGCTTCTATGGGGGCAGTAAATACTGTATTGCCAGGTCACTGCTGCAATGGCCATGGTGGGGAACATTACACAGGGCATTGCCACAAGGGGATCCTACTATAATGGCTGGGGAGGAATGCATACAGGACATGGCCTTGCTGGGCCTTGATGCAGTCACTGGCACAAGGGAAGGGGTGTGTGTATGGGTCAGGGCTACAACTAAGAAACTGCCACACCTGGCCATCGAGGGTAGGGGTGGTGGACACTACTTCAATGGTGTGGGGAGGGTAACACACCGGGCCCTTCCCCCAGAGGTCACTGAGCATGTGCAGGAGGTATAGCCAGTGCTCTGCCTAAATGGCTACAAGGAGTTTGTGTGGGGTGGGGGAATACATTCAGCGCTCTGCCTCTCCTGGACTGTGCCCTATTTTTACCTAATCTAGAGGTAAAAATAGGGCACAGTCCACCATGGCCTCCTTGAGTGGGAAAGGGGGAAGATCACTGCTTCAGTTGGTGGAAATACGCACAGGGTAGTGCCCCAGCTGGCCATCAAGGGTTGCTGCTAGGGATGGAGTCAAGTACACCATTACCCAGTATGCAGGGGCTTGTCAGTTAACTATCAGCTACATCCAATTCCCCCTCCCGTGGCTCTGCAAGTAAATCTTTTAGCAGGCTGGCTGACTCACTCCTGGCTCGAGCCAGGCCCCGGCAACTACCCCCGCTGTGGCTCTGCATTAGAAACACTTTAAGTGCCAGCATGCAGGCAGGCTGGATTTAAATGCAGAACAGCAGCAGTGGTAGCTGCCAGGACCTGGCACAAGCTGGGACTGAGCCAGCTTGCCTGCCCACTGGTGCTCGAGCTCTTTTAAATGCAGAGCAGCAGCGGGGATAACTGTGGGAACCCTGTACAAGCTGGGACTGAGCCAGCGTGCCTACCCCCTGGCTCCCAAAATACTCTAAATGCAGAGCCGCTTATTGGCTAATTCTGTAAATGACAAAAAAATGTGTTAGCTGCACGATTACCAAACTAAATGCTTCCTAACCTCCCTCATCAGGGATGATCTAGATTGGGGTGGGGAACCTAAGGCTGTGGAGCCAGATCCAGCCCCTGAGGCTTGGGGCTCCCCCCAGCATTGGGGAGCCCACACTGGTGGGGGTAGATGGTTGTTTATGTGGGTTGGTTGGTTTCTCACTTGTGTGTGGCCCCTGCCTGATTTTTCTGTGGGTCAGAGGCCCAGACCCAAAAAAGGTTGCCCAGCCCTGATCTGTATCATGTTTGGTCCTGCCTTAAGGGCAGGGAGCTGGACCTGATGACCTCTCAATGTCCCTTCCAGTTCTAGTGGTCTATGATTCTATGAGCAGGATTGTGACCTTATACTGTAAATTCTTCTGGGCAGAGATTTAGGCCAAGTCTACACTACAACTGGAAGGTTGGCTTCCGGTATGGAATTGCAGCCACATAAACAATGTAGCTGGAGTCGACATACTTTAAGCTGAGCTTGGCAGGAGGTCCAGGGGAGAAGTCCCATCAACTTCTTACACTCCTCGCAACAGGAGGGGGTACCTGTGCCAACAGGGCCATCCTCAGCATTTGATTTAGTGGGTCTTTACTAGACCTGCTAAATTGAGCCCCAGAAGATTGATCGCCAGCCTGCTGATCCTTCGGTAACTGGAGATATGCCCTTACTACATGTATGTATTAGGCACTGGTACACTGAGGGTTTTATCTCAGCCAGGACCTCTATAAGCTACTGTACACTGCTGGTAATACAAATCATCACCACCACTTATTTAAACAGACATACAATTCATTAGGCTAAGTTTTACTTTCTTAAATATTTCTAACAATGCATCAAATTATTTAAAAATAGCCTTATAATGTGTGTGTGTGGGGGGAGATATAATACCTCAGTAACAGAGGCTGCAAGAAATAGTTCTAGAGCAAAGCTACAAAATAAATGGCAAGAGTTTAAATTTTTTTCAAAGACTAAAATAGAGGATTGAACATATAAGCAAATACCACATGCATTACACCTGCATAACATTTCTGGCGAAAGAACCTATTTGCTTCAAACTCAGATGGTTAAAAAAGACTCTAGAGCTTTTAAAAGCAATTTTTGTGTGCATCATTTAATGTGTCCGTCATTCTCACCCTATGCATAATGGTGAGTTATTCTGAGTAACCCAGAAATTAACAACAGGAAGCATCATGTATTACAGCAGTAGGAAGGAAGAGGACATTATATGAGCTACAGTGTATAGCGTGAACCACACTTGAATTCCAGTGAAAGCTCCTTTCAAGAAAATCTCTCCTTTAAATTCTTTTTAAAACCAATTTTTAAAACAACAGCATTTTGTATTGTCTGTTTTCAGTTTGAGAATTGGAATTCCTAATTACTGGGAAAATGAAATGTTACTGAGAATCAAAGTGTTTCAGTAATAATTTAAAAAATATTAGTAGTGCTAATACACTTTTGGGTTCATGGGCTTTTAGGGATAGGATTTTCAAAATCACTCGGGATTGGCAGATCTCTGTTGTTCACCCAGACAAGAGCTGGGTTGAAATCTTGGCCCCATTTACATGAAGGATCAAACAGCCAGGGGAGATGTTTTCTTTGTTTTTCTTCCCTCTTTTCAAAACACAGGCATTGACAGGAAACTCACAAATATATTTTAAAGTTGAAAAATCAGATGGCATCTATTGCGGTAATTCCACCTCCCTGTTCCTCTTCATTATTCTCCTGCTTATTCATCCAAGGATCACGTTTGCTGCCTTAGTTACAGCACCACATGGGGAGCTCACGGTCAGCTGCTTTCCATCCTGATCCCTAAGTCCTTTTCTGAGACACTGTTTTCCAGGATGTAGTCTTCTCTCCGTGGGCTACATTCTTGGTTTATGACCTAAGAGCTAGCCACCTTGCCGTAAGATCCAGATTTCTCTGTACGACTGATTTGCCCTTAGCACCATTTACCGCTCTATCAATGTATGCGACCGCTCCTAACTTTACTAATAATGACTTTATGCAGTCTTCCCGAACTAGACGCTGCAGCAAGGCGCCACAGAAGCCCTGCAAAGTCGCTACGTAAGCATTCAAAAGGCACCCAAATGTCCCTGCACGAAATCTCCCCAGGATCATTCAAGAGAATCACAGGTACCTGTGCCGGGGCAAGAGGACGCTCCTAACTCCTGCCTAGAAAGCAACAGGACGCTGGGAACTCCCTCCCTGCTGGAGTCTATTGCGTTAGCCCTGGCCTGCTCTGTTAGCATCGCCCAGCTGGTAGGGGATTGGCAAGAGGTTTCTGACCGTCCTGGTTAAATGGGGGCGGGGCGGGGTCCATAGAACCATAGAGCTGGCAGAGACCTCAGGAGTCATCACGTCCAGCCCCCTGCCCCAGGCAGGACCCATCCCAACTCACTCATCCCAGCCAGGGTCCACTCTATTTCCTAACCGGCCATTGGGCTGGGGCTCCAGCCGCGCTTCAGGGCTCCGCTCCCCCGGCTTACACCAAAGGGCACCGTGGGCAGGACGCTGGAACATTGGGGGGCTGGGGGGGCTGTAAACCGCGGGGTGACCGCAACCGCTTCCAGCCGGGGCGGCCGCGCCCCGCACCCCCTTAGCGGGCAGCAGCAGCCTTGTCTCCAGGCCCCGGAGGCGGTCGGTTCGCTTTGCCCCGCGGGGCTGGGGTGGCTGGGGCTGCGGCCGCGCAGCGGGGTCTGGCGCGGGTGGGGCCTGGGCGATCGGGCCGGACGAGGCGGGGGCTCCGTTCCCGGCGGCAGGGCCGCTTGGCGCGGGCAGGGGCGGGGCGGCGCGGCGCGGGCTGGGCTGGGCTGGGCTGGGCTCCTCCCCCGGCGGCGCGGCGCGGCGCGGCGCTGCCTCTCCCGGAGCCGGCCGGGCGCGGCGCATGGCGCTGGCGGCGAGCGGGGGCTGCGCGGAGCGGCCCGGCCCTGGCCATGGCCGAGCCCGGGTCCCCCGCGGCGGCGCGGCGCTGGCGAGACGCCGCCCTGCGCGCTCGGAAGCTGCGGTGCAGCCTGCGGCAGCTCAGCCTGGGCCCCCACGCGGAGCCGGAGCCGGGGCCGGGGCCGGGGCCGGGGCCGGAGGGGCCGCGCCCCGGGCCGGGCGAGCCGGCGGCGCTGAGCCTGAGCGGCTGCGGCCTGGAGGAGCTGCCCGAGGGGCTGGGCGCCGCGCTGGGCGGGCTGCGCGTCCTCAGCCTGCGCCGGAACCGCCTGGCCCGCCTGCCCGCCGCGCTGCGCCACCTGGGCCGCTTGGCCGAGCTCGACCTGAGCCACAACCGGCTGGGCGGGCTCGGGGACGGCGAGGCGCTGGCGCCGCTGCGGGAGCTGCGCAAGCTGAGCCTGAGCCACAACCAGCTGGGCGCGGACGGCGCGGCGCTGCCCGGGCGGCTGGGCGCGCTGCCGCAGCTGGAAGAGCTGGACCTGAGCTTCAACCGCCTGCGCCGCCTGCCCGAGGCCCTGGGCCGCCTGCAGCGCCTGCGCTCGCTCGACGTGGACCACAACCAGCTGCCCGCCTTCCCGACGCCGCTGCTGGAGCTGGGCGCGCTGGAGGAGCTGGACTGCTCGGGCAACCGGCAGCTGCGGGCGCTGCCCGAGGGCATCGCTGCCCTGCACCGCCTGAAGATCCTGTGGCTGAGCGGCACGGGGCTGGGCGCACTCCCTGAGGGGCTGTGCCAGCTGCCGGCCTTGGAGAGCCTCATGCTGGACGGCAACCAGCTGCGGGCCCTGCCCCCTGGCTTTGGCCGCCTGCACCGCCTCAAGATGCTGAACCTCTCCTCCAACTTGCTGGGGGAGTTCCCGGAGGCGGTGCTGGCCCTGCCCAGCGTGGAGGAGCTCTACCTGAGCCGCAACCAGCTCGCCCTGCTGCCTGCCCACCTCTGCCAGCTGCGCCAGCTCCGTGCCCTCTGGCTGGACAACAACCGCATCCGCTACCTGCCTGACTCCATCGTGCAGCTCCACAGCCTGGAGGAGCTCGTGCTGCAGGGCAACCAGATCGCCATCCTGCCCGAGGGCTTTGGGCAGCTCTCCCGGGTCAGCCTCTGGAAAATCAAGGACAACCCGCTCATCCAGCCGCCCTATGAGGTTTGCATGAAGGGCATCCCCTACATTGCCGCTTACCAGCAGGAGCTAGCACACTCCCAGCCCGCACTTAAGCCCCGGCTCAAGCTGGTCCTCATGGGCCTGAAGGATGCTGGGAAGACCCTGCTGAGAAAGTGCCTGATGCAGGAGGAGAGGCAGAGAGACTCTTCCTTGGCTGCAGCCAGCAAAGATGCTGGGAGAACCCAGCCCAGAGGATACTCAGCGCAGCAGCAGCAGCAGCAGCAGCAGCAGCAGCAGCAGCGAGACATCAGCCTGGGCCTGGCTCCTGAAGGGGTTGGGAAAATACAGCGAGGCCATTGCCCCATTACTGAGCCCCGAGATGCTTTGTCTCCAAAAGACTCCTCGCTAGGGCCTGCCTCTGTCGAGCAGCAGGACCCGCTGCTGTCCCCATCATTCAGAGTTGCTGGAAAAACCACGCTAGAGGATCGTTCTACTGAGCACCAGGATGTCTGCCCATCTCCATCCCCAACAGTTAATGGGGAAGCCCAGACAGGACACTTCCCCATGCTGCTGGAGTGTCATGCCCCCCTCAGGCCACTGGTAGCAGGGCCGCCGGGCACCAGCCAGGGCATTGAGGTGATGGACTGGACAGCAGATGCAGAGAGGGGTCTGACATTCATTGTGTACGAGTTGGCTGGGGACCCGAGCTATGATGTGATCCAGTCCTTCTTCCTCTCTCCTGGAGCCCTGTATGTGCTGGTGGTGAATCTGAGTGCCTACATCCCACATCGCTTCTACTCCTCAGTGGGCTACTTCCTGCACTGGCTAGGTGCCAAAGTGCCCCATGCTGTAGTGTGCATGGTGGGCACCCATGCTGACCTGTGTGCTGAGCGGGAGCTGGAGGAGAAGTGCCTGGACATCCACCACCAAATTGCCCTGCAGGAGAAGCGGGATGCTGAGGGACTCCAGCGCTTGGCCCAGCAGGTGGACGAAGCCCTGGGGCAGGACTTTGACCTGCGTTGCTCCAGCCCCCACACTGCCTTTTATGGGGTTTCAGACAAGAACCTGCGACGCAAGAAGGCCCAGTTCCAGTATCTGCTAAACCACCGGCTGCAGATCCTTTCACCGGTGCTGCCCATCAGCTGCCAGGACAACGACCATGTGTGCCGCCTGCGGGAGAAGCTACTGTCAGTAGCTGAGCATCGGGACATCTTCCCAAACTTGCACCGGGTGCTACCCAAATCCTGGCAGGTGCTGGAAGAGCTGCACTTCCAGCCACAGGCTCAACAACTGTGGCTAAGCTGGTGGGATTCAGCACGTCTGGGCTTGCAGGCGGGCCTGACCGAGGACCGACTCCAGAGCGCCCTGTCCTATCTGCATGAAAGTGGCAAGCTGCTGTACTTTGAGGAACATCTGACTCTGCGGGAATACGTATTCCACAATCTGCCCAGGCTCATTGACATTCTCAACGTCTTCTGCCAGCGGGATGCCACGGTGCTGCTCCGGAAACTGCTCCATGACACCCAGACAGAAGAGCTGAAAACCACCCAGCTCCACCACTATGTGGAAGGGTTCCTGCTGTATGGGCTCCTTCCTGCCCATGTTATCCGCTTGCTTCTCAAGCCCCATATCCAGAGCAGGGAGGACCTGCTGCTTATCCTGGAGCTGCTGGAGAAAATGGGGCTCTGCTACTGTATCAATAAGCCCAAATGCAAACCCCTAAATGGGGCCGCTGCCTGGTACAAATTCCCTTGCTATGTGAAGAACGAGGTGCCCCACGCAGAAGCATGGATTAATGGGACCAACCTGAGTGGACAGTCTCTTGTCATTGAACAGTTGCAGATTGAATACACCTTCCCCTTCATCTTCCCCCCTGGGTTATTCGCCCGCTACAGTGTCCAGATTAACAGTCACGTGGTTCAGCGGTCTGATGGCAAATACCAGATTTATGCCTATAGGGGGAAGGTGCCTGTGGTGGTGAGTTACAGGCCTGCTAGGGGCACTCTCCAACCAGATACTCTATCTATTGCTAGTCACGCATCTCTACCAAATATATGGACAGCCTGGCAAGCTATAACCCCCTTAGTGGAAGAACTGAATGTACTGCTCCACGAGTGGCCAGGTCTGTACTATACTGTGCATGTCCTCTGTTCCAAGTGCCTTAAAAGAGGATCGCTGAACCCACATGCTTTTCCAGGTAAGGTGTGAATCAACTCTGCTTTAGTAGCCTTTACATAATGTAACTATCACTCCCTCTTCCAGGGCATTGGGTTTCAAAGTTGTTTGGTTTTGGGGATAACTTCTTTTGGATAATACCTTTCCTAACCTGATTCTGTCCCTTCCCTACACTACAGTGCTTGGTTACCTGGGACAACATAAGTGTGACCTGAAGGGGAGAGGCTCAAAATAAGCTTAATTGGAGATGGGTGCTGTTGCATGGCAATATTCTCCCCGGCCCACCCCCCTTCTAACTGTATACTCTATTTTTGTCCCTTAGTGTAGAGTCTGCACATGGAGTAAGACTTAACCCCCAAGTTACTTGAGCTCCTCATTTCACATTTTTCTGTTAATTTTTTATTGTTTCCCCTTCTCTTTGGGGCTGGCTGTAAGTCAGTCATGTTTGAATTTACATACTCAGAAAACCAAAAAGAATTTATGAAACAGCTATTTGGAATGCAGAGGTTTGTGTTTGTCTAAAAAAGCCTTCAGAAAGTCTCAAATTCCTGTCTAGATCTAGGAGGAAAAGTTACTTCCTGAATACTGGAGGGTGCTTTATCTTCCGTTAAATAGCTTTGCAGACCACCTGGAAGTGGGACACAGACCTCAGTTTGAGTGCCAGTGTTTGGAGGAGCTCTGAAACCGTTTTAAAACAAATTTTCATTGATGCTTTATATGTGAAATTTTAAAAGCAATGTTTGAAAGAGGTGGTAGTTACCACAATGGTACGTTTCGTGATAATGGAAATTTTCAGATGGCCTGTGGTTTGGATTCTGTTCCATTTAGTGTACGTATGCAGATGCTGCTATCTCAGTTTATAAAACTGTTGCCAACTTTGCTGCGATAGCCTCAAAGAGAACCAGAAAAGGATGCTTTAGCAATCAGTGCCTATGTTGGTGTAAAATCAAAACAAACTATCAACTTTAAGCAATTAGCGCAGCAACATCTCCTATAATGGAGATCGAGTCTAGCATCTGGCAGTATTTACATAGCCTGTCACTGAGGGGGCTGTGTGTGGCTGGGTTTCCTTTTTCTTGCCTTATTTTAAAAGATAGTTGCAGTAGCTGTTTTGTTCTACTCTTGCATTCTTCTAAAGGATATTATTCCTCTTAATGGAGGAAAAGGTCAATCACGTCTAAATCTGTGTGCCCAGGCTTACTTTTATATAACCACTGGGTGTTTAAGGTTTAGGCTGTGGAAAGTCACAGTTCAAGCTGAATCAATTCTGTTGAGTTAAGAGGATAGAAGATTAGTTGTAAAATGTAAGTAAACTGTTAAGCTTTAGTGCTGTTTGTTAAATGTGTCCAGGTTTTCCATATTACTGAATGTTAGTTTTGGATAATGGGATCCTAACTACTCTATTTTCCCCAAAGACTTCAGTCAGATCTACAGGAAAAAGGCCAAAATGCCCACCTCAAACTGTACATACATACTATGGGTTCATGTTTTGTAGAGGAGGCCCAGCACCTGGGATGGCAATGTATTTTTGTTCTCTCTTTAATAAATCTATGTGAAATGTTACAAAGAGGGGAGAATTGGTCAAGCCCACAAGGGATTAGGGATGTTAAGTAACGATTAATTTACTAGTCGAGTAGTCGATGGAATGTCCATCGACTACTTGCTAGTTGAGAGGCACTTCCGCATTCCTCCTTTGAAATGTACAAGAGCTGCAGCGGGGGCTCTTGTGCATTTCAAAGTTGGAACGCGGCATTGAGCTCAGGATCACCTGGGGAGTCCCCAGCTGATCCCGGGCT
Source organism: Pelochelys cantorii (assembly GCA_032595735.1). Classification (NCBI taxonomy): domain Eukaryota; kingdom Metazoa; phylum Chordata; order Testudines; family Trionychidae; genus Pelochelys; species Pelochelys cantorii. Next base: position 120,113,543 of record CM064331.1, on the reverse strand, counting down.
CCACTCGGCATTTCAAAGTGGCAGCGCTGCACTGAGCCCGGGTCACCTAGGGAGTTCCCAGCTGATCCCAGGCTCTAAGTGGCGTTGCCACCTTGAAATGCTGCATGGAGCCCAAACCAGCTTGGAGCCCGGGATCAGGTGAGGATTCCCCAGCTGACCTGGGCTCAGTGCAGCACTGCTACTTTGAAATGCTGGGTGGAGCCTGGGATCAGCTGGGGAGTCCCCAGCTGACCCTGGGCTCCATGCAGTGCTGCTACTTTTAAGTACCCCCTTATTTCCCTCCCTTGCTGCTTCTTTCTAATAGAGGCAACGGGGGGGGGGGGGGAGTGACTAGTCGACTATCCTATTGACTCTCCGATAAGCATTTGCCTACTAGGGATGTAAGCAACTAATCGACTAGTTGACTAACCGATAAGCAAAAGCAATTGCAGCCAGGGAGGTTTAGGTTGGACATCAGGAAAAACTTCCTGCCTGTCAGGGTGGTTAAACACTGGAATAAAATGCCTTTGGGGGTTGTAGAATCTCCATCACTGGAGATATTTCAGTGCAGGTTAGACAGACACCTGTCAGGGATGAGCTAGACTTGGTGCTTGGTTCTGCCGTGAGGGCAGGGGACTGGATCAATCACCTCTCAAGGTCCTTTCCAGTTCTAGTGTTCTATGATAGTCAACACACTAGTTGACTAGTCCCTCCCCCTCTGCCCTGCCTCTATCAGGAAGCAGCAGCAAAGGGGGAAAAGAGGATGGGGTGCTGGGAGGAGCTGGCTTAAAAGCTGGTTCCCCTCAGCTCCAGCTCCATGGGAGGGGGCAGGGGCACAGTGGTGGCATTCCACCTTTGAAATGTACAAGAGTCCCCGCTGAGGCTCTTGTACATTTCAAAGTGGAAGCGCCACATGGAGCCTGGGGCCAGCGGAGCTCCCCTTTGGCCCCAGGCTCCATGCAGTGTTTCAGTCTTTGAAATGCACAAGAGCCCCTGCTGGGGCTTTTATACATTTCAAAGGTAGAATGCTGTGCGGCACTTCTGCCTTGGAAATGTAGCAACAGCCAGGCGGGCTCTTGCTACATTTCAAAGCGGAAGTGCCCTTATCAAGTAATCGAATAGTCGATGGAAATTCCATCGACTATTCAGTTAGTTGATTAATCTAATTTTAACATCCCTAAAGGCCATGTTATCTATGGGAGAGAATGTCAGAAATACAGAGGGCAGTTAGGTCCCCAGATTTTGCAGGATGAGTTGATTATAAATCAGCAAGTAGGAAAGCTTGATTTAAATAATTGATTTTAACCATGTTTTGCATTTGTACTTTTTAGAGTTTTTTTTTTTAAAGTTGACTTTTTTCTTGGTAACTATTAAAACCTACTATTTGCAATGTAGTATCTTTACACTGCATTTGGTGGTTCTTTTTGCTGATCAGGAGCTTATTCTATATCTATATACAGTCATTTAAGCAATTAAATAGCTTAAGTTACTATGATTCATCTTAATGGTTTATGTTTTTGTGTTAGAAAATGGTGAATAATTTTTTTATTTACTAGATTAATTTCTTTTTTTTGTAATTTGTGAAACTGGATGGAAAATAAGTTATTTAATATAGACAATTAGCATTTTTGTTAAATAAAGCTACTCTACAGTGCAAGATAGATAAGAAAATATGCAATTAAAATATACTTTAAATGCAAAACTACCTTTTTTATCAAGGGACATATCTGTAGATAATTAATGGAACTAATTGTTTCTGGTCACCATGTCTTTCAATATTTTAGAGCTAACAGAATTTACCCTCCTAGAGTTTATTCAGAAAAGTTATTTACTTGTTCCCATAATATAAGAACTAGGGGCCACCAAATGAAATTAATGGGCAGCAGGTTTAAAACAAATAAAAGGAAGTTCTTCTTCACACAGCGCACAGTCAACCTGTGGAACTCCTTGCCTGAGGAGGTTGTGAAGGCTAGGACTATAACAGGATTTAAAAGAGAACTAGATAAATTCATGGAGGTTAAGTCCATTAATGGCTATTAGGCAGGATGGGTAAGCAGTGGTCTCCTTAGCCTCTGTTTGTCAGAGGGTGGAGATGAATGGCAGGAGAGAGATGGCTTGATCATTACCTGTTCAGTTCACTCCCTCTGGAGCACCTGGTATTATTCACTGTCGGCAGACAGGATATTGGCTGGATGGAGTTTTGGTCTGACCCAGTATGGCTGTTCTTGTGTTATGTTCTTATTTCCTGCGTTTTCGACTCCAAGTTGGTTTTTGAATGAATTAGTCATTGAACTGAACTAGCTGAATAAACAGAAAGGAAGCAAATATTCTCTTTGCTTCTGCAGAAGAGGCTACTGCTATCGAAAGCTGGCTTAGCTTTTTGGCAGGTGCTGGTTTCAGGTGCTTAGCCAAAGACTTCTACCAGTCTAGTAGTCTGACTTTCTTTAGAAATGAACAGCAAATACTAGTATTTTTATATTTAATTTAAATTATTTAAGTAGGTTAGAATTAAATTTAGGCTTTAGCACAGATTGCCATAATTTTAAATGTAATCTGAAATGGGTTTATTTTATAAAAGAAACCCGGATTTAAATTAAAAGAAAAGTTTAATTTAAATCTCATTTTCTTAGTTTTTTTTAAAAAAAATCTGTATTTGTTCACCTTGTCAGCTTGCACTGAAAGTCACTCAGGAGAGAAACTACCATTTTGCCACCTCTTCTTGGGATTGGGGTCCAAGTTATCCATGTTGAAGATGTCTCTGTTGAGCTGCTACTACAGGGAATGGAAATGCCAACAGACTTGCTGCACATGTTGGCAGAAATCAAGTTACTTGTAAAAATAATGATACTTTTAAAAAAGTGACCTTAAACTTTAACTTGGTTAAAGTTACTGTGCCAGGCACATCATTGATTCCTTGATACTGTAAAACCTGAGAATTATGAACACTTTGGGAATGGAGGCTGTTTGTAACTGAAATATTTGTAACTCTGAACCAACATTATGGTGTAAAAGTCTGAGAGGGAGCCATGTTAGTCTGTAACTAAAAAAAACTTCAGTAATAATAGTCCTGTAGCACCTTAGAGACTAACTAAAAAATATACACAGGCGGCTCTTGTATGTTTCAAAGGGAGAGAAGCAGCAGTTGGGATGGGCGGGAGCAGGACGGTTTCAATCCCCGCTCCCACCGTTTCCCTGTTGCCCTCTGCCTTCCCTAACCCCCTGCAGAGATGGTGTTGTGGGGTGGGGGAGTCAGCTTTTAAGCCGGCTCCTCCCAGCACCAGCTGCTGCTCTCCCCCTTGCTGCCTCTCTCTGATAGAGGCAGCAAGGGGTGGGGGAAGCGACTAGTCGAGTTTCTACTCAAAACAAACATTTACCGGGTAGTTATCAGGTAGTCAACTAGTCGCTTACATCCCTAAGGTCATGATACTGTCTATATATATTTTTGGTTAATCTCTAAGGTGCTACAGGACCATTGTTTACATTTTTTTAACATTATGGTGGCTTGTTCAAAAGTTTACAACTGAACATTGACTTAATAGGGTTAAAAATTTACTATGCAGAAAAAAGTGCTGCTTTTAACCATCCTTAAATTAAACCATTTCCTTACCTTTTCAATTTGTCTTCCCTTTTTTGTCATTTACGTTTAATGCAGTACTGTAGTGTAACTGCTTTTTTTTTTTCATTTGACTCTTCTGCTGCTGACTGCATACTATTGGTTCCAGATAAAGTGTGTGATTGACTGCTCTGTTTGTAACATCGGTGTTTGTAACGCTGAGGTTCTACTGTATTTTGGTTTTCTTCTTTGAGCGCTTGCTAAGTGTGCGTGTTTATGTGGATGGTGATCAGAGATTTTCTCATTAGCAGTATCTGTAGGGCTGGCTTTCTCACCCATTGGAGTCTTGCCCTCATGTGCTGGTACTCTTGAACCTCTTTAATCTGGTAACTCTGGAATGTTGCGTATGCTGGATTAAGGAGTTTTCGTGGGCCATAGAGGGTGCTGGGGCAGGGTCTGGGAAGGAAGGGGTGTGAGGAAGATGGGGTAGGGAGCTTACCTGGCACCCCACTTCCAGGGGCACACTTGGCTCTGCGCCCCCAGCCGCTATAGGAGTGGCAGGAGAAAAAGTCTCTAGAGAAGTGCTTCGCTGCACTGCCATTCCCTCAGCTGGGGGATGGGGTGGAGTGGCAGTGCACAGAACCACTTTCTCCTCCCCCTGCCAGTGTCCAAACCAGGGGTGTTCCAGGATCGCAGACACCCAGAGTAAGGAGGTTCAGGTGTATATTGGGCACTGCCAGCCCTGCACTCTGACTGGCTGGAATACTCTTTGTTTTCTGTTCAGGGACTTTGTTTCAGGGATGGAATATGAGGGGTTTAGCTGTGGGCTGCTTATCATAAACCAGTGCTGGGGAGTGACTGGCACACAAGCTGTTGGAAATGTTTGGGTGATGTGCCCGTTAAGGAGAGATGCCAAATCAATCAGGTTTGAGACCATGCGCTCTCAAGGGGACAGGTGTCTGGCTTAAAGCCCTTCTTATGGAAGCTGTCCTGCACCTGGCATTGGAGCTGCACACTGCCGGTACTGGGCCCATACTGGCACCAGCCCCCTCATCCATGCCTAAGAAGAGGCACAAGACGTCAGGGTCAGCCAGGAATGGCTCCCCTCTACAGTGGGAGCTTGTAGGTGAGCCGAGAACCGTGCTGGGCTACTGGTCTTCCCCAAGTCCGGTATCTGAGGTGGGGACTTCACCCAGATAGAGACTGCACCCAGCCCAGTGAGAGACTTGCCACCAACTCTGGGGAACAGCAGGGACTCTGTTCACTTGTTGCTGCCTTCAACACTGGAAGCCCTTACAAGCTGTGAAAGGACTTAATGACTCTTCCTGTGCTACCCCCAGCCTGAGACCTTGCAAAATTTCAGCGCTCAGGGAAACCCGCAGTGAAGGCACGCTGGTGCCCAGTCGGCTGTGTTTGGTCACCGCTGTGGCACCCCAATCGCCATCTCCGTTGTGCAGCTGGGCGGCCCCATTCCTGGTTCCGCACACTTTGTCCCGTCGCTGCCTCCACGAGACACTCCCCATAGCGAGGCCACTGACAGCTGGTCTCCACAGCACATCATGGTCTCCCCGGGAACAGTCCTTGGGATCAGAGTGTGACCCAGGCTGTTCTCAGGGTATCACTGGCGCATTTCCTAGGCGCCAGATTTCCCATCGGGTCCGCGGCTGCCTGCTCAGTGGCCCCAGCAGTGGCGGTCCTGGAATCCATGGAGGTTTCCTGCTGTACTGGGGGTATTCCCACCAGGCACTCTTGTTGCTGTCTGAAGATCAGGCCAGAGCTCTGGCTCAGCCAGCGCCTGGGGCTGAGTCAGACCAAGAGAGGTCCTGAATTCCCAATGACCACAGTGCAGGCAATGCTCAAGGTTGAAGATGAGCCACCTGTACAGCCTGTTTCCTGAGGAGGCGCAGGTGGGGCCAGCTAATGTGCTGCTACCTGATGACTTTTGGGGCCATCAGGAGTGGCTCAAGTGAATAAACTCCAATCTAGGGCTAGACATGCTGGGGGTCAAAGTAAACTTGCAGCCTTTTTGCCATCCTGGCTGCTGCTGTTCTCCCTCTAAGGTGGCCCTGCTGGTGCCTGGCTGGATTCCCAAATGAGTCCAAGCGCTGTGATAGACTCCTTCTCTGGGTCCCCTGTGCAGCGGGTAGAGAAACAATCCTTTGTGCCAGCCCAACAGTACAAATCTATGGCTGCTCATGGTTCTCCTGGGTGGTTGGTTGTGTCAGCAGGCAACACGTGGGACAGAGGAGCAGTTCAGTGTGCCCCCAAAACGCAAGGATGCCAAAAGTTAAATTGTTTCGGCAGAAAGAGAGATTCTACCATCAGCTTGCATTGTGAGCCAGCAAATGCTGCTGTGGCGGTGTGACAGCAGTACTTGGAAATCGATGTCCAGATTCATAGGCTCCCTTCCCCAGGGCTCAAAGCAAGGAGTAGTTGTCATCGTTAGGGAGGATAAGTCCAGGGCCACTCTCCCTGTGGTGCTAGATGCAGCAGACTTGGCAGCACGGTCCAAGGCACTGGTGCTCTCCATTAGACAGAGTTCCTGGCTCCAGTCCTTGGGGCTCTTGCAGGAGGTCCAATCATCTATTCAGGACCTTCCCTTCAAGGGCAGTGTGCTTTTCTCACCACAGGCTGTCCCCAGACTGAATTGGGTTGAAGGACTCCAGAGCCCATGGCAGTGGGGCTGGCCCACAGGACTGGGAGTGCGGCAGAGCCTGCGGTGACAGGCAGCAACCTTTGACTCCTTAGCGCTACATCCCCTACATCATTTTACCACGTAACCGATTCAGTTTTGATCGGTTACATGGCTAGTGTTTTTCTATATTTTTATATCCTTAAGTTACCACTCCTTTCACCAGAGTGCAAGTTTCCTCTGGCCTTCCTCATGCAACTCCCAGTTCAAGATGTCTGCAGGACTGCTACGTGGTTCTCACTCCGTACCTTTCTGGCCCATGACACTGTCACCCAGCAGGACCAGGATGATGCCAGATTCACACATCTCTTCAAGGATACTGCTTGTGAGTCATCTAGCATGGAACTGCCATAAGTAAGCACCCAAAGAAGAAAAGGCGATTGTCTATCGTAACTCCTCTTCCAGATGTGTTGCTCTTCTTCTTTGAAGCAAAGAAGATTGTAAGACTAGAAATGTGCTCTCTCCATTTTTCATGTTGGCACAGAATCTGTGCCTTTTAAATGGAAATAACGCTTGCATTTTTAAATTTCTAAAAATACAGGTTGAACCTATCTAGACCTGACCAGTGCTGGACCAGAGAATCTGCCAGACCACAGGAGGTCAATATTGTCTAGCAGCATTACCAGCACTGCCACTGCTTACTGGGCTTTTAGAAGACATCTAGGGGTAAATTAGAGCTAAATAACAGCACAGAACCCTGAGAGCCAGGACTGGAGGCTGCAAACAAACTTTATGGGATGGTGGATGTTGCCAGACTGGAGTGCCAAACTAGAGTGCTATGTCTACACCTGGCAGCTTCTTGCGCAAGAACAATTGTTCTTGCGCAAAAACTTGCCTGCTGTCTACACTGCACACGTGTTCTTGCGCAAGTAAATTTACAGTCTAGCGTTGTAAAACAGGGCTTCTTCTGGAAGAGTTATTCCTCTCCCCACAAGGAATAAGCCCTCTTGCACAAGAGGGCAGTGTAGACTGGCAACATGAATTTCTTGCGCAAGAAGCCCCTATGGTTAAAATGGCCATCAGCGCTTTCTTATGCAAGAGAGCGTCCACACTGCCATGGATGCGCTTGCGCAAAAGCACACGGTAGTGTGGACGTGCTCTTGTGGAAGATTTTTTTGCACAAGAACTGTTCCGCAAAAGAGTTCTTGCGCAAGAAGCCGCCAGTGTAGACGTAGCCGAGAGGTTTAACCTGTACTGTAAAACTCTTATTTCCCTACCCTTCCCTGGTGCCCTTTTTCTGAAAATGTTTGGGTAGCCCCAAACTCTCTAGTGACACTTCAGCAAGTAGGGCCCTGAGAATGCACGTTAATCACTTACTGACATGTCACTTTAGAGTTTGGGAAAAACAGTTCTTAATCAAAAAGGAAAGCTGACAGTCAGTGTACTGTAAGGAATCACGGGTAAACAATATAAAATGAGTCTGTTAATTCAGCAAAGTTTCCTTTAATCTTATCTTTTGGTTTCTTGGTGCAAGCATGGCAGGACGTGACATTCCTTGTAGATAGTCATCTCTTGCTGTAGGCTCTTATGATGATTCCACAGCTCAGTGACTATAGTGTAACACTATGTTCAGATGAATGGATCTTTTAGTTTGGCTAGTGAAGCAAAACAGAATTCTGTGCCTTTATTACATTACTTTTTAGAGTTGCTGAAATTTGTTTGTACAGGAAGTGACCTGTAAAAGGGGTGTGCTGCTTTGAATTAGTCTTTGTTTTCTGTTGCATACGTGTTAATAGCTGCCTTTCTGAGTTTATTTTATTGATGTAAAGTTCATGTAGATTTTTGCTTTAAGGATTAGATTGATTGCATTCACATTAAGACTGATCTCTTTTTTGTGTTTTATCCCCTTTGCTGATGTGTCTTGTGAGCTGGCTGGAGATGCTGTTCTATAGTGAGTGATCTCCTGCATTTCTGATCACGTGTATCAGAATCTTGTATTGTCTCCTTGGTTTAAAAACCTGGTAAGTTGTGGTTCTAGTGGCGTTAACTTACATTGTTAGGGTACAATTCAGTAGGCTTAGTTAACTAGAAATTCATGTCATCAATATGCATGCTATTGACAACAGTTTGCATGGAACTGCATTGAAGACTGGATGTTTTTCCTAAAAAGATCGGGTCTAAGAATTATTTTTGGGAAAGTGTGTAGCCTGTGTTCTGCAGGAAGTCACAATGGTCCCTTCTGGCCATGAAAGCTATGAATAATATGCTCATGCAGAACAAGGGTGAATCAAAGTAAGCTAGAGAAAAAAGGTTCAAAGTTCTTTAAACATCGCAGTTATTGTGAAAAAATATTTGACAAGGTGTTTGTTTTCTAGCAATAAAGATGTACCCCTGCAGGTATCTCTTACAGTGGAAAATACTACAGGTTGGACTTGACAAGTACTGAACAAGGGAATTTGCCGACCAGGAGAGGTCCTCTGCCACAGACCCCTGTCCCCAGCTTGCTGGCCCTCCCCGCCACTAGCTCTGGCTGCCGGATGCCAGCCCCCTTACCTGCCATCCCAATTCTTCCTGGGCTGCCCAGACACTGGCCCCCACTGCTGCTGGTCCCAGATGCCGGGCACAGCCAGGCTGCTAGATGTTCTGACCCAGCCAGACTGACGGACACTATCTCCTGCTCCACTGCCGCTGACCCTTCTCCCAGTAGGCTCCTGGCTCTGGAGCTGTGTGGCTCTGGAACATTTGTGGTCCTACCAGACCACTGATGTTGCCAGACCAGAGAATCCCAGTTGTGGGAGGTGAAACCTGTATTAATGATCAGAATAATTGCAGAGTACCACTTTAAATAGTGGGAGCCAAAGAAGAGGGAGAAGTGTGAGGGGGCTAGAGACAGAGAGATAGAAGAGGGTATGAATGCATTAGTATTGGAAATCGAATTCTCACTGCTTAACCAAACGAGCTTTTTTCCACTGAAACCAAGACAATGGGAACTGCACTGAGCCCTGGCACTTGCAGACAAGGCTGTTGTGTCTTTTCCACTTTCAGCTGTTTGTCAGGTTCATGCACAGGACCATGTTGAAATGCCACTTAAGCAATGTGGCTTTGTGCACTAGATTTGGGAATTGGATATTCTCAAGTGCTAATCTGCCTCAGTGTGTAGCCTTCATCTGTGTCTCATGTCCCCATCTATAAAGAGGAAATGGCTGTTCTTACCTACATCACTGAAGTGTTCAGAGGATAATTTAATTCATTTTTAAATGGTGCTCTACAAACATAAACAGCTGCACAACAGTATGGACAATACAGGTATAATCCGTCAGCAATGTCAATGTCGTCTTGATGCTGGAGTATTAAGCAGATATCTTCCTACAGTATCTTGGCCTGTGTTATAGTGAGGAACTCTGGTTAATGGCAGCATAATGAATACTCTGTCTCAACAGTCCTGTTCTAAGGCTATAAAATCGCCACAGTAGGATTTTTTACAGGGCAGTTACAAATCAATGATTTTAAAAAAAATTAAATTGGATTTTTTTATTTAAATTAGATTTTTTTAAATTTTTTTAACCACTCAATATAATACTAAATTTCTCATTTAAAAATAAATTATAATTAAATTTCCTCATAAACATGCTACACCTACACTGACAGTCTCATAAAAATGAATTAGTATCTGTAGTCGCTCCAGCTTAACAACCAGCTCTTGCTTCTTGAAAGTTCTGGGCTTCCGATTTCTGTTTCTCAGCAGACTAAAAAGTAACATGTGCAAAGACAGACGTAGGCTGGATAGGATTGTTTTTGTCCTGTGCTTACATAGTGGTGAACCTGGGCTAAGCTCAGCAGAGTCAGTTAAGACACTATCTAAAGACAGAGACGCAGTATCTAGGAAAGGACGGAGGCAGCAGAGAAAGGAACAGTGGAGTGGCTGGAAAGGAAAAGGGAAGACATTATTTAGTGCATACAGCTTCCTATATTCCCCCACACTTTTACCACAGAAAAACTATCATGACTTAAGGTCTCTCTCACACCCAGATCTGGGAATATTTTGAAGAAATGAGTTCCCTGGGTAAAAAAGGAAAACCTGTCCAGTGTAAGCAGGGCAGGAAGATGACGCAGGGCCTAGCTGCAAGAATGAAACCTCATTGGGAAAACTCCTCCTTGGGAGAAAATGATGTGGATGAAGATGTGGATATGGATGAGTGGATCAACTGGTTAATAACGTAAATAATTCACTTTGCAATGCATCATTCTTCAAGACTCTCGCTATGCCTTTTAGTATAATTGTGATTTGACAAATTCCCAAGCTGTTTGCTGTTTGGATATTGCGAAGAAAAAAAAGGTTTCTTAGCTAATCCTTGTGGTTTGTTTAATTAGATAACTAGGTTTAGAATCTATCCCCCAAGTATTGTATACAATACAGAAAGCCACAGTAAGAGAAATCTAGAGTTGTGAGGAGGGATGTAAGTGACTAGTTGACTACCCGATAAGCATGAGCTTATTGGATACTCAAGTAGTCACTCGACTAGTCACTCTCCCCCACCCCCGCTGCTTCTATCAGAGAGAGGCAGCAAGGGGAGGGAAGCAGGAGTTCGTGGCGGGGGGAGGGGGGGCAAGCCAGCTTAAAAGCTGGTTCTCCCCAGCATCATCTCTGGGGGGAAGGGGGTAGCGGAGGCAGAGGCATCCTTACTGCTGCACCTCTTTGAAATGTACCAGAGCTGCCTGCAGCTCTGGTACATTTCAAAGGGAGAGGCACAGAGCGCCCCCCTTATCAACTAACTGAGTAGTCAATGGAAATTCCATCAACTATTTGATTAGTTGATTAATCAAAAATTTAACATCCTTAGTTGTGAGTTGCCACTGAGTGCCCTTTTTTTATTTTATGTCACATAATACATGCCTCTTATTCTGGATAGACTATAATGGTGATGCCATAAGTCTGTTCCCTATTTTACTTCCTTCTCCAAGAGAACCCCATTCTGTATTTTTCTCAAAAAAAATAGAAGTGCTAGTGAGTTCAATAGGTTTTAAGAACATCACAGCGGCCATACTGGGTCAGACCAATGGCCTATCTAGCCCTGTGTCCAGTCTGCTGACAGTGGCCAATACCAGATACCCCAGAGGGAGGGATCACAACCGAATCCTCACGTGTTCCCTTCCCTGTTATCCGTCTCCAGAGAAAGAGGCTAGGGACACCATTCCTACCCATCCTGGCTAATAGCCATTGATGGGCCTAACCTCCATGAATCTATCTGGCTCTTTTTTGAATCCTGTTAAAGTACTAGCCTTCACCACATCCTTTGGCGAGGAGTTCCACAGGCTGACTGTGCACTGAGTGAAGAAAAACTTCCTTTTGTTTGTTTTAAACCTGCTGCCACCTAATTTCATTTGGTGACCCCTAGTTCTTATACTGTGGGAATATATAAATAACTTTTCCTTATTCACTTTTTCCATACCAGTCATGATTGTATACAATTCTATCATATCCCCCCTTAGTCTCCTCTTTTCTGTGCTGAAAAGTCCAAGTCTTCTTAATCTCTCTTCATATGGGACCCGTTCCAAACTCCTAATCATTTTTGTTGCCCTTTTCTGAACCTTTTTCAATGCCAATATATCTTTTTTGAGATGAGGCGACCACATCTGTATGCAGTATTCAAGATGCGGCCGTAGCATGGTTTTATACAGAGGCAATAAGATATTTTCTGCTTTTTCTCTATCCCTTTTTTAATGACTCCTAACATTCTATTTACTTTTTTGACTGCTGCTACACCTGAGTAGATGTTTTCAGAGAGCTATCCACAATGACTCCAAGATCTTTCTCTTGAGTAGCTGTAGCCAAACTAATCCCCATCATATTGTATGTATAGTTGGGATTATTTTTTCCAACATGCATTACTTTACATTTATCAACATTAAATTTCATTTGCCATTTTGTTGCCCAATCACTTAGTTTGGTGAGATCTTTTTGAAGCTCTTCCCAGTCTGCTTTGGTCTTAACTATCTTGAGCAGTTTGGTATCATCTGCACATTTTGCCACCTCACTGTTTACTCCTTTCTCTAGATCCTTGATAAATAAGTTGAATAGGATTGGTCCCAGGACACAGACCCTTGGGGGACCCCACAAGTTACCTCTCTCCACTCGGAAAACTTACCACTTATTCCTACCCTTTGTTTCCTGTCTTTTAACCAATTATCAATCCACGAAAGGACCTTCCCTCTTATCCCATGACAACTTACTTTACTGAAGAGCCTTTGGTGAGGGACCTTGTCAAAGTCTTTCTGGAAATCTAAGTACACTATATCCACTGGATCCCCCTTGTCCACATGTTTGTTTGACCCCCTCAAAGAACTCCATCATTCTTACTCCAGGGACTGGCAGGCTCCCAAGGTTGTTCAGCTGGTATTCTCTACATTTCTAAACTTTATAATGCTATTTAAGGCGTAAGCGTAACCTTACCTTCAGACAACTATTACAAAGCTGAAAGTGGTGAGAGCTCCATGACCAAATTTCTCTTTAGGTCTTAAATAAATGGTAATTAAGTTGGGGTTCGGGTTGTAAGTTTGGCAGGGTGTGTCTTTCAATCTGGAAGCTGACTTCATACGGGGTAGGTAACTACAGATAGTTAGAACTTTTTTTTTGTTAAGTAGGAGCTCTCACTATGCACACCAGTAAGCTGATAGTGCAGATGTGAACATCTCATTGTGAAGTAATGGATTTTCATAAATTTGATATTAGAAGGGCATTATGGTCATGTAGAGTTTTGCATAGCACAAAGCATGGAGTTTCATTTGGCTACTTTCATATAACTTCTTGGCTACAGTTCACAAGATGGCACTTTAATAATTTGCTTTCCATTATACCGAAATGACCATGCTTTGATGAAGGAACCCAAAGCTATCCTGTGGTGGGTTTTTTGGTTTGGGTTTTTTATTTGTTTGTTTTGTTTTTTATTTTATTAAGAGGTTTCAGATTCCCACCAACTACACCGAGTTATAGGAAGGAAAAAATAGTTTAGATTATAAAATTCATGCCAAATGTAACTAACACAAACTGGATGTTGGGGCACCTAATGTGAGAATTCTTCTTTTGTAACTTCTATTTAGGACTTTCACCATGTAATTGGCAAGTATCTGACTATGAAGGGAAATGTTTTCCCTTCAGGTGCGCATCCTGTGGCTCAGTTAGCTCCGTTCAAAGATGTGTGAGCACTAGACTGCAGTGTGACACAGCTCATGCTGCATAATGCTGATGATGTTCTTGAAGTATTTCATTACAATATACCAGCCGTGGTTTCCACAGCAGCATTTATCTTAAGGACTGGCCTGGACCGAATAGGAGTGTTCTCAATTGCCTGGTTATTTTACTGGTCTCTTCTTTTTTTTTTCTGCAGGTGAAGCGGCCACAGGGACATGCTGACCTCAGCAAAGTGTCTCGCGGTCTGCAATCTGATTACCCTGATGGGCTGCGTGCAGGCTGGTGGTTTAGATAGCCCCAGCAAAACACACTATCTGTGTATATCAGGGAGTTGCGTGCAGCCTTAAAACCTGCACTGGAGAGAGGAAGAGATGTGGGTGTCTGCAGAGCAGAGGTGATGGCTGGTAACTGGGAGCCTGGAGTGCGTGCTGTTGGTGGACCTAGGAATGGGAATACAAGGGCAGTTGCACTAACCCGTGACAGTCCTTCTCTCGTTCCCACTCTTCACTGTGTGCCTGAGGTCTGGTGCCTACGGCACACGAGACCTGAGTGGGAAAAGGGTAATTACTCCCAGGGCAGCCTGTCACAGAGAAGACCTAGTGGATGATGAAGCCCAGAGAGCAGAAGCAGGTAGAGCAAGTATAAAACCAGGAAGTGTTATAGCAAGCAGGGAAGAAAATCTGGAGTCATTCCTTGGATAGCTGGGAATTGGCTAAGTACAAGGAGATCTAGGGGAAGGTAACCGCTGGGATCCTACCTTGTACTGTAGACTATGGCAAGAATCCGAGTGGGGTGAAGTAGCCACAGGGAGCAGAGGAGGATAGGAAAGAAAGATAGGAAAGAGGCCATGGAAACAGCAGCAAGGTTAGCGCTTGAGTCAACCTTTGTTTCTGGACGTAGGGTCCTTTGGCTGGATGCTGGAGAAATGAGCGGGCCTGGATTCTCTGCCTGCCACTGGTCAGTGGGTTGGAAGACTGCCTTTGCAGATGGTGCTTGGCTGATGGGCCTTTGTTATCCCAGATGGGTAGGTGTTGTGACCTGGCTAGAAGTCTGTCTTAAAAGTAACCTGACCACAGGGCAAGCAAGGGGGGGCATTATCCCCATAATCTGGGGGGGAATCCCCCAATGAGTCACAGAGAGGTGCCCCCAAGATGAGTAATAAATGCTGTGGAATGCCATTGTCTCTAGGGAATGATCCCATATTGGCCCCTCGCTGGGTTGCTCAGGAATATGTCAAGTGATCAGTCCAAGATAGGAGTCTCAGATTATCCCTACTGCACAAAGTCGGTCTCGAGAACCCAGACTCTTACGGGAAATACAGGATGATGTGTGGGAAGTGTCAGTGACCTCAGCTGAAGTGGAATTTTACTTGCATACTGTGGTGAGCTTTCTCTTGCCTTAAGGATTGGTAGCTTTCTTGGAGCAGTATATTTAATCGTCTGCGAAAGACAGCTGGTCCAGCCTGAGCTAGCTTGCAGGATGAAATAGCTGTCTGGAAAAGTTTGCATGTTACAGCAGGAAGCAAGAGAGTGGAATGTCACATTTGAATTCCCTCTCCAAGCTGCAGTGTTGTTTCTCCATTTTGCAGGGATGGATTTTTAAAGCAAAGCAGCAGTCAAAGATGAAATTCTGAAGTGTGGCGTTCTGTGGCAGATACCCAAAGAGAAGAGGCTGCAGAAAGCACAAGTGGACATGCAATCATTTAAATCAATGGTTCTTTTTCTTTTTTTGGTGATTTAAATCAGTGATTTAAGTGGCCTTGATTTAAATCAATCCGCCCCGCTAGTAGCTACTCCAGCTTTTTCACAACAGTAACCAAAAAAAGAAAAATAGTAATGCAAGAAAGACATGGCTGTTCTGAAGCCTACTGAAAACAGCGAGTAGCCCTGTGGCACCTTAGAGACTAACACAAATATATCTGTAGTAGGGATTTAGTAGTGTTGCTGATGAACCAATAAGTGGATGCTTATCGGTTAATGGTACTGGCTATATCCCCTTACTCTGCATAGAAAGGATTTTCAGAGCCAGCCAGGTGCAGAGCTGCAGCAGGGTAGCTGCTGAGACCTGGCACGAGACAGGACTGAGCCAGCGTGCCTGCCCACTGGTTCTGAAAATCCTTTCTATGCAGATCCGCAGTGGGGGTAGTTGCCAAGACCCAGCACAAACCAGGCCTGAGTGCTTGCAATGCTGATTGATTCATCATGTAACCAACAAAATATTTGTCAACCACACGATTAACGAATTGTATGCTTCTTAACATCCCTAATATATAGTATCATGAGCTTTCATGGGCAAAACCCACTTCCTCAGATGAGCAGAGACTAAAGCCTATTGAACCAAGTTAATTTCTAGTCTAAATCTACTGATAGGCTGAAGTTGGTCCACAGCTTTTTATAAAACCAGATGTTTTGCAAACATTATCTTTATTTGTACTTTTTTAAAATCTTTTTATCAGGGATACTGTGATTGTGTGCGCAAAATATCCATTGCATGAGTGGTCCATTGCTGCTGGGCATGGACTTCAGTGCTTGTATGGGCACAGCTCCCCTTGAAGGATTTGTCCCTGAATTATTTTGTAGTTTTGATTAACTAATATTTGGAAGCTTCAGGGGGTAGCCGAGTTAGTCTGTTACAGAAAAAAACAACAAATGGTCTGGTAGCACTTTATAGACTAACAAAACATGTAGCTGGTATCATGAGCTTTTGTGGGCACAGCTCACTTCTTCAGATGACTGGAGTTATGAGTTTGGGGTGTGTACACTCAAAATAAATATTAGAGAGGAAGGGGAGGGGGAAAAAAAGGAAGGGGGTAGGAGACAGACCATCAGTAAGTATCTGGAGAATGGATACTTAAACCAAAACAGAAGTCTTTCTGTGGGAGAATAAAAAGTACTTTTTTTTCTCTTCCAGAAATCTATCAAGAACATTTTCTTCTTTTCAAGGTGTCTGTTAACTTTTTGCTTGGCCTTTATAAAGTAATCTACTTATTCCTCTCCCAGCAGAAGGCCTAATGCATTGTGCTTAGTGTCTCTGCGGACACTTGGAATACATATAACATTCAGAACATTTTGCCAAACAAGGCAAGATTATGCAAGTGTTAGGAATTGAAGCACAGCACTGTGATAAAATTCTTCGGGCTGAAGAAGGAATGTTGAATAAACAGCCTTTGGCCAGAACGGACATTTGCTGCTTTCATTGTTCATGTGATCTTTGATTTAGTGTTGTCTACCAGTCCTTTTTAGTGGAATAAATCAGTGTCGGAACAGAACTTTATCTCTTTGCATAACTCAAGTGTTCAGCGTAGCACTGGTGAGGGCTGTAAGATTGGTTTAAAAAAGCTTTTCATACTGTGGTAAAGATGGAGTTGTCTGTACATTAGTTTCTCTCACTTGAATATAGAGGTTGCACCTCTCTAAATCAGGCACCCTTGGGACCTGACCGGAGCCAAACCAGAGAATTTGCCGAACCACAGGAAGTCAGTATTGTCTAGCAGCATGACCACCAGTGCCACTGCTTACTGGGCTCTTAGTAGACATTAAGGGTAAATTAAAGCTAAGTAATAGCACAGAACACTGGGAGCTGGGACTGTAAGCAAACTTTATGGGACCATGGGAAACTTGACCACACCCATGCTAAGTGGATGTCCGGCTAACTAACATCAGGCAGGGCTGCAGATGTCGCTGGACTGGGGGGGGGGGGGTGTGTGTGTGTGTGTGTGTGTGTGTGTGTGTGTGTGTGTGTGTGTGTGTGTGTGTGTGAGAGAGAGAGACGAATATATATACATTTTGGTATCATTTGCTGTTGTTGGATGCCATGCTTATGATGTTGGGAACGTCAAGCCTCTCTCCTCAGCCTACATGCAGTCTGACAGCAGCAGTACTGCAAGTGTTCCCTTCCTGCTGCGCCAAGGTGCCTTACTTCTGATGTGGAAGAACTCCCTCTAGGTCCAGTTATTACATGCATCACATTAGTGCCGTAGCTTCACAGATGTTCAGGTCGGAAGGGTCCATTATAATCATGTACTCTGCATGGTACATGCCAGAGAATCCAGCCCAGGGATTTCTGCACCCAGCCCAATAACTTCTTGTTGAGCTAGCGTAGTCTCCACTACACAGGAACCTCTACATGAGAGTTTACAGTCTAGAGGGCAGTTGGGTCTCTTCAGTTGACGTGATTGTGTGCTGTTGAGAATGCTGTTGTGAAGGTCTTGAGTGTTGGTGATGGGTTTTGTACCATCAAAGCTTGTAAAGACCACAAGCTCGCTTCACATTGTCAGTCAGCAGTTGGATGGCAGCAGCGAGATAATTCCTGACTCGGGTACCTATATTGGCACTGCAGAGATGACAGGCTCTGTCATCCATTCGCAGTATGCTGGGCCATCTACTGCTCCAGTTAGTGAATATGGCATTCGCCTGGGGAGCGCTGGGTGGTGGGTTCAAGTCCCCTTCTCCCCGACCCTGGGAGCAGCAGGACTGCCAACACTGGCTGCCCCAGAAATGGAGCCGGCTCCGGCATTAAGGAAGGCAGCATAAGGGACACCTTGAAAGTAGGGTGGTGCAGTGGGTCCTGACGTGGCTTAGTGGATAGGGTGTTTGCCTGAGGAGCACATGCTGGTGGGTTCTTTGCTAAAGTCTGTGGACTCCTAGAGCTTTTAAGAGAGATGTTCATCCAGCAAAAAACCCCCAATCATTTGCGGCAGCAAGTGTCAAACCTTGGGTCAACTGACTTGAGCTTGCAGATCTCATGGTGTGGGGCTAAGAGCAGCGGTGTAGAAGTTCTGGCTCAAGGACTTCTTAACCTATCATTTAAATGATTGGAGGGTGGCTATTGTGATTCCAATTTTTAAAAAGGCTTCAGAGGCAATCCTAGCAACCTCAGAACTTGTTGCCAGAGGGTGTTGTGAAGGCCCATATTATAACAGGGCTCAAAAGAGAGCGAGATTAATTCATGGGGGGAGGCCCATCCAGATGGGCAGGAAAGGTGTCCCTGGCCTCCGTTTGTCAGAGGCTGGAAATAGGTGACAGGAGGGATCACTGGATGATTCCCTGTTCTGTTCACTCCCTCTGGGACACCTGGTATTGGCCACTGTCGTAAGACAGGACACTGGACCAGATGGGTCTGACCCAGTATGGTGGTTCTGTTCTTACGGTGGCAGGCGAAAGAAGCCGTCACCTAGAAAAGTGAGAGCTATTAGACAGACAGACACTTCTCAATGACCCTTGTCTATGCATGCTGCCTTTGTATCCCATGAGGCTGGAACCTTCACTCCAGCTTATGAGGGCAATAGAGAGCTGCAGCTCAGGTTTCAGTATTGTCTCCCGAAGTGAGCAGGGCCAGCTAGACAGTCCCCCTTACTTGGGTGACTTCACATGAGCTCCATTTCCACCTGCTGGCAGGACTGTCCTATTTGCTGTCTGGGCTGCCACCGAGAGATTTAACGGGTAAGGAATTCTGCAAAGTAAGAAGAGTGACTCCTTGATTTAGTTCCAAATAGCCCACAGGAGGGAGTTCTAAAAGTCTAGATTGATCCACTACGTAACACTGTCCCTGGATAATTCAGCTGCTTCCCAGGACAGAAGTCCCCTGCACTGGCACTTGGATGCTAAACATTAAAGGAGGGGGGAGGCTTTTAAAAAGAAGACTGAAACAGCTTGAAGGGAAAACTTGGCAAGCAAAAATCCATACAGTCAGCAGGGAGGCATCTTAAGAATGCTATTTTGGTGCTATGGGGAAATGGGTAAAAACAAGCAAATCCAAACATGCCTGAATGAAAGTGCATGACTTTATTTAGGTACAAAATGTGTCTCTCAAAAAATGGATCTCCTCTCTAAATGATGCTAATAAAACAGACCGTCAAAATGTGAAATAGAGATTAAATTTGAAGAGCAAATCATGTAGCTATAAAGCCAAGCTAGATTTTGAATAAATGCAAGAGTCTCTCCAGAGAGATGGGAATCCTTAAGCCAAGAAGGTGAAAGGGGCACAATAAGAAAAGGAGCTCAGTGATTTTTTGGCATCAGATTTTATCTGCCTTCAACACTGATTAATTATTTACTGCTTTTAAGGTTATTCTTCTGGTAATAAAAATGAGATGCTGTAAGAGATGGAGATCTTAAAGCAAAAGATGAAAAAATTGCACTGTGACCCATAACAGATGGCCTTTATCTGAGAATTAATTCTGAAGGAACTAAAGAGCAAAGTAGCTTAGCTACTGTCTAAAATTATATAATATTGATCTAAAACTGTATCAGAAGACTGAAAAGTGGCTTTAAGTTGCAGGGTTCTTTTTTAAATTAATCAAAAGTGAGTAAGAGGGTATCTTGTAACTTCAAGATAATAAGGAATAATGCAGGAAATATGAAAATACCATCCCAAATGACTGCTGCTTCTTTGGCCTGACTACAGAGCTTGGTTTTAGTCCCCTCATCTTGAGAAATGTCAGAAATGGAAATGTGCAGAGAAGGACAATGAATTGATTGGAAACATTGGGGTTTAGGGATTCAGTATAAAAAGGGATTTAAAAGGTTAAGCCTGTTCCCTTTGGAAAGGGGACAAATAGGAGGAGATATTTTATAAGCTTTTAAAAATAAATGCTGGTATTAGAGGACAAATGGAATGCAGCTCTACTTTCTCTTGCAATACAAGACCAGTGGCTTGTTTGACATTAAAAGACACAGGCAGAAGAAGGAAATGCTTTTAAACAAAAGATACCAGGCCAGATTTTAAAAGGAGTTACTCTGTCTGGGAACTGCCCACTACTGAGCTCATGTGGAAATCTGCCATCTTAATCTCTATGTGAGGGGAGCTCTAGAGCAACAGTAGTACATGGTTGGAAGTGGAGTCTCACTGGTGTGAACAGGAGAGTTGGCCTATCAGGACTAAATCCTGCCCTGCATCATGGTGAGGTACATCTAGTGCAAGTCTATGTATTTCAGTGGCTCTCTTCTGCATTGGCAGCCATGTGTCAGAGGCAAATGTGTGTGTGGGGGGAGGAGGAGGTCTCAATTGCCACACAGAATGGGACGGTGGTAGTGGCCTGTTCTTAGAATGTTGTACAGTCCAACAGAAACATATGCCGTAAAGTGCTGTCTGCTAAAGGGGTACTGCAGATATGTACACCGTGCCTCGCTTGTGTCAAGTTGAGAATGGTACCATGTGTACTACAGAGCCATCTTTCATCTAGAAAGGAGAGAGCAACCTAAGAACAATGTGCAGGAGAGACTCTGAGCTTGGCATAGGCTTGGTACAGGCATTGGGAAGGGACACAAGGAACAAGATTCACCTCTGATTCTCATGTCTCTGCTGGCCCATCAGCGTAAGCACAGTTTAGGGTGTGTCTGCACCATGCACTCTTCTCAGAGGAGTGTAGAGTACATACACTACTACCCCTCCTCCCGGCCAGTGAATTTAAAGAGCAGTATAGAGGGGGAGGCACTGCTTGGGCAAGTACAGACACCACACAGGACGCCTGACTCACTCCTCTGCACTGGCTTTTTTAGCAGAGTACTGTCCTGCTGATGGAGACTTTCTTCATTGCAAGGAAAGGCTCCTGTGATGGGGAGCTGCCAGAGTCTTTCCCCAGTGCCTCCCTCCTCCCAGAGCCTTTCACTGACACACTAGCCATGCAGTGGAAGATGGGCGTAGTCTGTCTTTCTGTGGGGGGTAGCTGTGCATATCTTGCATGCTGCCACAAGAGACTTGCAGAATAGATGTATCCTCGGAGGCGGTGGAATGTGGCTATGCCTGACTCAGTCCCTATGCTGCGCTGGGAGAGGGGCGGCTGGCATAGGAACCAGCTGTGCCGTACACTTGGTGGAATTCTTATTGGGAGAGATGCCTCATTCCCTGCATATGCTGATGAGATGACTATGCAGCACAGCCTTGACAAGTCAGGTTTCAAGAGAGATCTGCGACAAGGGACCTATGCTGCTATATCCTACCCTCTTTGGGATGGACCTTAATTCAGTACATTTAAGCTAAGTCCACATGCGCTGAAATTGTATGTTTGGTGGCAGTTCTGAGTAAGTGAAGGCGGCAAGTTAGAATTCTGTTCTGTTTCTGTCATGCCCCAGAAAGCGCCTTCTCTCTCTAAGCTGTTGGAGGACCAGATGCTTGGCTTTGTAAACAAGAGCCTATACTGAAAAGCTTACAAGCCAAGCGTCTGGTTTCCCGTGAAATACTAAGTATTCAGAATGAACTGTCATGTGACAAGGAGCAAGTGCCGTTGAGATCAGACACGGGGCCCAACAACATGTCACCCACGGTCCCAGGCTCAGCACCTGCTGCAGGCATGTCCAAAGCCTGGAACCAGTACTATTGCACACAGTGGACATCTGTGTCTGTATGGTGCACGTTTGTTAATGTTGGTACGGGGATGGAAGAGTGTACCCATTTAAATGGGTAACCAATAAGCTTGTGCTTATCGATTACCTAAATGACTACATGCAGCTCCCGGTCCAACCCTGGTTTGGGGAGCTGGCTGCTGCCCACGCTGCTGCCTCTGATACTGGCTTAAAAGCTGGCTCCTTCCATGCACCAGCTCCCATGGAGTCGCCTGCCACCCCATGCTGCTGCCTCTGTATCGGAGGCAGCAGCCTGGGCAGCAGCTAGGTCCCCAAACCAGGGTTGCCAACTGCTGCTTTTCCAAAGCGTTAAGCATCCAGCAGTGCTCATTGAGGTCACTGGGATTACTTATGTATCTGCAGGACTGGGCCTCAGTGAGCAAGACTAGCAGTAGGTAGGAGGAAGGAAGTCTGGTGTGTCCCATTTTTGCAGCTGGCTTCATGGAGGCACAAACAGACATGGCCAAGTATTTTCTTTGGTTTTTACAAATTTGACCTCTTTGTCATCTTCAGTGTTCTAAACCAAAAAGAGGCAAAATGTGACACAGATCATTTTTGTTAGATGCTAAATACAATTGGATTTGGCTGACAGCTTGTGTTGCACCATTAATGGTAATGTAACAAGAAAAGGTCCAGTTTTATAATGGAAATAGTACCAGAAGTAATCCCATTATAAACTACCATATGTAAATGTAATAGCTGTACCGTATCAGAGTGTGCTATTCCATGTACAGAATACTTAACAGCACTTAAGAGGGATTGTGTGACAGCAGAAAGTGCTTAAGTGCATGAATTAGACTATATTCTTAAGGGAATAGAATGGTTCTTTCTCTAAAGATGCTGCAAACAGCTGATAAGTTCATGTTTTTTATTACAGAATCTTTCAACTAATGGCTTACTAATCTGTTTGTGGATTTCTGTTTCAGCGTTAGTGGCGGAATTAGCAGTTATAGCCAGTTCTACCTATATTTCCATGCAGTATGTGTAGGGACATAACATTGGGGTAGGGACTATGTGTCTGTGATATAAATCAGTGTGGCTGACAAATGTGTTTTAGAAATAGTCGTCTTATAAACTCCCAAGTTACTTGCTTTCAGATGCCATTTTGTTCTGGATGGAAACTAAATGTCTGCAATTTTGATAGCTCTTTTTTTTCCTGCCACAGAAATTCACCTGAAAGTAAAACAGCTGTTTGTGAGCTCTCAGCCCATGCATTATTCATGATAGCACTATGTGGCTTGGAGCTGGAGAAGGCAGGCATGGCTCTGATGTGGAAGGCCTTAATGACTTACCGATTCGTTTTCAGCATGCTGGTCACATCTTTAACAGTGGGTCTGGGTAGAACCATTATTGGTATTTAATTTTTAGCAGCTGACTGCTTTTTTCCATCAGTATCTGATTATTTCAAGCATTTTTCTACTGGTGGGAGGTTTGTCTCTGAATAGGATGGTTTTTATTTTATCTTTACCTTCTCTAGTGCTTATGTTTTTATTATTTTAATGCTCTGCAGTGAGGAGATGCTTTGGTCTGTGCTCATTGTAATTTCTGTTAACACATGAGGAAGCTGATCTTGTATATTTGGGGGAGGGTTATAAATTTCAACTCTTGTAGACCTCCTACAACTGATGGTGAGAGCATACACGTACATGAAACAACTACTTGTGTAGAATAGCCTTCTTTAGCTCATGTGGGCATGCCCCACACCCTTTCCACATCCACAGCTAGAGATACTTTAAAGCTGGCTAAGTGGGGTGAGAATCCACAATACTTGCTGGGAAGAATAGTTCAGAAGTACTCAAGCTGCCAGCATGAAAAAAGCATTCCTGAGATTTCTGGCTTAAAACATCTTTTTATGTGCATTTCTACTGCGTCCTGCCTGCCCTGGGTCGGTGGGCCCTGCTCTGATGAATATCTTGGCATATACACGCATCAATCATCAGGTTCTGGCAGAGCCCGGACTGCAGGAGGTAGGTAGAGGGCACTATTATGCAGTTCTACAAATATTTTCCATCCTGTGAAATGATGCCAGCCTAGAAAACTGTGTAGCTTTGCTGGGAAGACCTCTGTATTAGGAGGAGTTCACTGACCCCCTTTCTGCATTTTCAGAATTGGATCAATATGACTTCACCAGTGCTGTCACTCACAGCAGGAACCAGTGGTCAGTCTTTAGCAAGCTGAATGCTTTGCTAACTGGCTGTAAGGTACCTGAGGTTGGAATGTGTTTGTGTTTTTTATACAAACCCCACTTGGTGGTTGAGTCTCTAAGGCTTATAAGGGATGGCTTATCTTCTTTACTCCTGGAGTTCTGTTGCCCTGAAAACAAGATTCAAACCCATGCCACACAAACGCTGCAGTAACCAATAAAACTTGACAATTTCTGCTTATTGAAGAACAAATTATTTAGTTTAGAATTGTCTGTCTGCGCTCACAACCAACTATTGAGTCCCGTGAACAACCACGGGAGCAGGAAAACCATTATAACTCCAGGGAAGAGTAAGAAGCAGTGGCTTTCCTGGGTAGAATCTATGTAAGTCTCACTGTGGTGCACAGTATTATGAGGGTATGAAAAATGCATAATCACCAGCGCAAAGAGAGATCTTCTGCGTGACGTTAGGAGGAATGAGCTTGCTCGCAGAGAGTCAGTCATTGAAGGTCTGTCTGCACTGCAATAGAAAAATCTGTGGCATCAAGTCTCATAGCTTAGACTTGATTTTGGGCTTGTGGGTTTTTGGCTATGAGGTTAAAATTTGCAGTGTAAATATTGGGGCTGGAGCCCAGACCCCGAGACCCACCTTCTTTGCTGGCTTTCAGAGCCCAATTCCAGCATGAACCTGAACATCTACACTGCAATGGTTAGCCCTGCAAACTCGAACCTGGTTCAGCCATGAATCTCTTACTGCAGGGTAGACATATACCAACAAAAGCCCTTAGTGTAAGGTATGTTGCTTGGGGTGTGAATAAACCACTCCCCTGAGTGACATATATTACACTGACCTATGTGCCGGCGTAGACTGCGCTGTCGGCGGGAGAGCTGCTCCAACCGGTGTAGCTGATGCCACTTGCAGAGATGGTTTTACTGTGCTGCCGGGCCAGCTCTCTCTTGTTGTGCTAGTGTCACCACCAGTGTGCTCCAGCGCATTTGTGGAGCTGCACTGCTGTAGCACTTTGTGTGTAGACAAGCCAGGGTTGCCAGCTGCTGAACATTTTTATGGATGGTACAGAATTATGGAGAACCAGACTTTGTCACAGACACGTTCTTGTGTAATCTGAAGAGGGCTCAAAAGGGAACAGTATTCAATGTTTTTACTTATATGCCACAATAACAGTGTTACGATAGTTTAACCTACTTACTCACCACGTCAGTGCCCTCCAAGTTCTCCAGGTTGTGATGAGGCAGCGGCGCAGGAGGGGACCACCTGTGACTGTCTCAGTGTGACTCACTGACGGGGAGCCTGTGGGAGGCTGCTATGCCTGGCCGATTGTACCCCAGCTGCAGGGAGCCTGGTAGGGGTGTGTACTGCACGCACACCCCCCAAAAGCTGCTACTGTGCTAGCACTAGTGATGCTGAAGAACACTAGACTTCTGGAGCTTGCCCAGGGACTAGTGTGTGGGGGGAACCTCTCAGCTCCACTGCAAAACTCAGTGGTTTTTAAACTGAGATCTAAGTGTTTTTACAGAATTTATGGACCTATCCAGTTTTAGCTCTTTTTTTTGGGACTGTCTGTGACTTTACTGATGGTTGTCAACCTTGAGGCAAGCCCTGAGATGCAAACCTTTATAAGCATAACATGGCATGCCAGCCTTCCATGATAGCTGCTGTTATGAAACATAAGATTCAAATAGTCCTGACTGGAAAGAGTCTTAGAAGCATGAATCACTCTTACTTTCCTAGTTCTGCCTCCGGAAAAGTCTTTGACCTTTTCCCAGGAAGGTCTTAACAGTAACGAGTAAGCTTCACCCAGAAATCCTTAATCCTACTGCAAAGTTCATTCTATTTACAACTGGCAGCTGCTTGCATTCATACTGATGCTTTGGCGTTAGGTCCAAAGCCACGGCAGTCATACTGTAACACGGGCCTACACTAAGCAGCAAAAGTGGCTTCTCCCCAATGCAGCAACTCGTGCAAAATGCAAAAGCATGGAGGGGGAAGGGAGGTCTGTGCTCAAGAAGAATGAGCTCAGTGAAGCGGTGCGCACGCTCATGGTTCTGTTTTCAGTCGCTTCGGACTCTTTAAGAACTTCTTCAGACCTCTTGGACTGTTGTCCTCATTAGCAACTGCACTAAATACATGGGGAGTCGAAGCTTTAAAAGGGAACTGGTGTTTGAGTTATCAACACTAGGGTTGCCAGGTGCCTGGTATTCACCCGGACAGTCTGGTATTTTCAGCTCCTGTCCAGTAAAAAAAAATTCAGAGAAATACCGCACACCTCAAATGTCGGGTATTTTCTGAATTTTTCCCCAGCCAGGAGGTGAAAATGCCGGGCACCTGGCAACCCTACAAACACTCAGCGCCCGGCCTCCCCCACTGCCCGAGGCGCTCCCGCCCCCCCCCCCCCCCCGGGCTCCCAACACCCCCAGCCCCCCGGCTTACCTGGTTCCCCAAGGCTGCCGGCCCAAAATGTCTGCCCGCCTAAAGACCTAGGGAAAAGGAATGCTTCCCCTGGGTCTTAGTGCTCAACCGCTCCTCTTCCTATCCCTGCACTCACTTTTAAAGGGAACATGCTGTTTTAATGCTGTTTTATTTCAAATGTTTTTATGGCTTAAGTCCTTGCAGTCCTTCTCCCCCCAACAGAATTTTTTCCTGTTTTTTTTGGGGGGGGGGGAGGGTTCGATATTTTTGTTTCAACCATCTGGCAACCCTAATCAACATGCAAACCTGCAGACAGACAGACAAACCTTACCCAGCCCCTCTCTGCTGTCTCTTTCCATTTGTTTTTTTTAATCTATGCAAGTGTGAAATGACTAACTTTATTTTGTAGTGTCCTTAATAAGATTAATCTCAATCATGCAATTAAACTGTAAGAATACCATTTATTTAAATATTTTTGGATTTTGTCTACATTTCCAAATGTATTGATTTCAGTTATAACACAGAATACCAAGTATACTGTGCTCACTTACTGTTACCTTTAGATTACAAGTATTTGCCCTGTAAAAAGAAAAGAAATAGTATTTTTGGTTCACCTAATACCAGCCTGTGGTGCAGTCTGTCAGGGCAGGGGGCTGGGAGCTGTGGAGGGGCAGAGGACAGGGTAAGGTTGAGTGTGGAGCTTAGGACAGTGTGGTTTCTGAGCTAGAGAGCAGCAGTCCTGGGGAAGTTGCATCCCAGAATCTAAATTTTTAACGATGCTCATATTTGGCCATTTTTGCTAGAAATGTAAAGGAATGCAGTCTCCACTGGGTAGTCATAAAATCCCTCTAACTAGATTTGGACTGACTGACTTCATGGTGGGGTTCTCTCTCGGGGGGTGGGGTGGAGGCGGTGCATTGGTTGCCAATCACTGTATTGCATAGACACAACTGGGAGCTGTCTATAGCTCTCTCCACTGATCTGCCAGCTGCTTCAACACCTATGCTGCTTTGTATGTATGCAAAGCTTTGTTGGAAAGTAAATTTGAGATCCCCTCTGTCCTTGAATTCTAATTAGGAACACCTAATCTGCAGCCCTTGCCTCTTACATTGTAGAGACCCACCCCAATTTGCTTTTGAGCCAGTCTGTGGTGATACGGGTTAGGAGAACAGGAGTAATGGCAGATGTTGCCTTTGTCTGGAGCAGCATGTCTCCCAGCTGTAATCACTACCATGCTTATGCACATGAGAATTTTGTTGGGTTGAGAAATAACATTCCAAATAAAACCTTGTATGACGTTAGTCTTAGATGCCTCTCTCACGGGTCTTTGTGCAATGACCTGCCTTGTGAATATGACTGTGGTGCTCAATGGGTGCTTTTTCTCTCTCTCTCTCTCTCTCTCTCTCTCTCTCTCTCTCTCGCAGGAGAATTGCTGAGTCAGCCTAGACCAGAGGGAGTGATAGAGATCATCTGTCCCAGGAATGGCAGCGAGCGAGTCAATGTTGCACTGGTTTACCCCCCGACCCCAACCGTGATCAGCCCTTGTTCCAAGTGAGCTCCAAGAGACGCACAGACCCCCAATTTCAGTACACGCCAAAAACCCTACACAAAACAAGCCCTCGCTAAGCATTTTTGAACACTAATGGCCACAGAGCCCAGGGACTGTTCTAATTATTGGTGGGACACGGACATCCCATTCTCAGAATAAAGGTACAGTAAAACAAAATCCTCCTCAGTTGTTTTGCTAAACAAAGCAAGTGTTTTAACTGGTGATTCTTCTGAGAGTGCTGGTCCCTGCGCATACCCACATGTGGGCACCCATGCACACCATGCTCCTAAGCCCAGAGATTTTAGCAAGCGGTATCCGTTGGCCTGCACATTGACGCTCCTAACTGAGGCCTCCTAACTTAGAGGCCATCTAAGTTCCTCCTTAACACCATGCAGCCTCAGCTGGAATCCAATATTTTTTCTTCCATTTTTCAGAAAAGCTGTAAATAAAATGGTGAACAGCTATTCTTTTTAGCTTAGTGTAGTTAATATAGTTTGTTTCACCAGATCAGGACTTCTTCCCCATTATCTGGGTGGGAGTCTGCCCACAATTCCGGGCTGCAAAACCATCCTTTCCCACCTTAGATCTTTTCCCGTCGGTGACAAATAGCAAGGCTGCCTCTACTATCTGGGTGAGATGCATATTTTTGCTAAGTGCAGCATTTGTCTCCTTACCAGTGAGAACTCTCAAAGCCTGTGCCCTTTGTCATAGGAACACTTGATGAAAAAGACTGAGCCCCCTCTTCAAGCCAGCGAGACACTCGTGTACACTGTCCTCACCAAATGAGTAGCGCCCTCAAAGTGGGGAGCCTTCAGTTTGCCATGGAAGTAAGAGGCACTCGTGGCCATGAAGATTGATCCCCATCAATGACTGTCCATAAGAATGTGCTCCTTCCCCAAGCCCATTGAGGTCAGGCAAACCCTTACATGCACACCAAAACAAAACTCCACACACAATCCAGGCTTGAGGGTAAAGCCTGTAGCAAGAAGAATCCACCTAGCAAGAAGCATACAGCCAGCCATCTGCTGATCCTGCCCACAATTGTGGGCCCAGACCCTTTGGTACAACTTACCTGGCCAAAGAACTCGCCACACCCTGGGACGTACTGGTACTGTCCGTGCTGACTCTGAACCCTCCCATGCACCAGGCAGTGACTTGCAGACCTACGTGGCACCTGCGAGTTTCTTTCTCCCCTGCCCGTGGTCTCTCCTCTTCTCTGGCCCAGCCCTCCTGAGGTGGACGCGTCACTGCACCAGAATACGATGCTGCTTGGTGTTTTTGGAGTCGTCTCGCAGCCATCGGGCAGGACTGGTCTGGGGCTGAGTGTTCCACTGTTCTAACAGAAGCAATTTTCAGATTTGAATGAACCTGATGAGCTGGCTCCTCCTCCTCTCCCCTCCCCCCACCCTAGCTCCCAAGAGAGCCAAACCCAAATAGGTGACCCAAGATTTACTGTTGCCACTTTTGTAGTCGCTTTCCTAAGGACTGGCTGTTTTCCATGCCCAGGGTTTCTATTCAAATGGTTGGCCCTCTTTTTGGCCTTATTGGGGACTGTAGGATCCTGGATGATAGATGCCTGGGACCCACCCAGGAAGCTTTCCACTCTTCTTGCCTGCAACCAAATTCATTGGTAGATGAGGAGGAGGATGTCGAACCGGAACCAAGGTACCAACAAGAATCTTTTCCTCTTCTCCATACTTACTAACCATCCTCGGCAATACCGTGACTTGTGTGAAAAATGGCTGATGAAGCCAGAGACCCACACCATCCAGTGTTGAACGTTCTGCAGCTTCAGGGCCCAAAGAGGCTGGGCCTCCCAGTTAATGAGGCCATACTGGAACCAGCAGGATTGGCACAGTCCAGCATCCTGTGCCTCCACACCTCTCCGTGCCAAAAGGTGCTTTTTCATCCCAGGAAAGAGCCAATTTTTTGTTCGCCCATCCTGCTTCGAACTGACTGGTGGTACAGGCTGCTACAGAAAGGACTAGGTCACAGTACCTACGGACTGTCCCATCAGACAAAGGCTCCTAGCGATAGGACCTCTTGGGGACAAAGGTCTTGTCCTTCGTGGGCTTGCAATTCAGCATCACCAAGTAGAATGGCAACAACTACTCTAGGCTGGCAGCCTCTCAGAACAAACTTGCACCTGATGACAGAGCCCAATTCTAGAGCAGGGCAAAAATGGCTCTTCAGACTGCAGTTGATGCAGTGGATAAAGCATCAACAAGTTTGGCCCTGGTATTGCTGTGAGGAGGGATTCTTGGTTGCAATCTGCTGGGATTTCCCAGGGAAGCGCAGAATACCATCCTAGATCTTCCCTTTAAAACCTGAACCTCTTCAGTGAGGAAAATTGAAGGCTCCCTTTATTCATTAAAGGACTATCTGTCTACCTTCTGCTCCTTAGGGATCTGCCCACCAGCCTTGAGAAGGAAAGAGCATAGGCAGACAAATAAATCAAAACCACCTCCTCATCATCATGCTTTCTACTATCAGCATCCCAATGAAACTTCATGCAAGCAAAAGAAGACACAGGCACTGCTTTTAAGCCCCCTGTGCCACCTCAACCATGACCCATTCCTAGCCCATTGCTAGGAACCACTTCTGACATCTTAGTCGAGACCCATATGCCCTCTCTGATGTCACCTATCCTTTTTTCCATTACCTTTGGGGGGCACCTTACTCCTTTAACTGGGAACTGGGAGTTAATCATGGCAGCTAGCTGAGTCGTGGAGATTATCCATCAGGGATACACTCTAGAGTTCCTCTCCTTCCCTTCTCTTCAACAGGAGGTGGAATCCCTACTACATCTAAGGTCAGTAGAACACGTCCTGCCTCCATATCAAGGAAGAGGGGCCATATTTCTTAGTCCCCCAAAAAACAGAGTGGCGATCTATTCTGGATCTTCAACATCTTCCTTTGAAAGTTAAAATTTAGGATGGTTATATTAGCATTAATGTCACAGAGGCAATATGATTTGCAGCCCTCAATATGGATGCATATTTTCATACAGACATTAACCCTTCCCACAGGGAGGTTCATGCAGTTTATTGGACCGGGAGCACTTCTGATTCTGAATCTTCTCCACTGAACTAGTGTTAGCACCCAGAATGTTTATGAATGTTTCTCCCCACCCTACCCCCTCCCCCCGTGGTAGCAACACAGATGAGATGTCAGGGCTATACAGTTTTTCTCCACCTGGATGTCTGACTCCTGTTAGAATTTTTGTTGTTGAAAGTCAGGTCAGTTAGTCAGTTCTTCATTCAGTTTCTCGCAGGACTGAGGGTTTGGCATGAACTAAGAGAAATCTGTTTTATCCCTCATGAAGACAATAAACTTTGTTGGGGCAGCGTTGGACTCTCTGCGAGAGTCTTTCTCCTTGCAGATGTGCAACCTGATTTCTTTGATTTCCTGCAGACCAAATCTACAATGGGAATTTGGCTATTGCTGCTAGGCCATATAGCAGCATGTATGAACGTGACACACTTTGCCAGACGTCATCTATGTTATCTACAGACCTGGCTCATCTCAGTCTACTCACCCAGCAGCAGCCACATTAAATCCAAGTTTCCCCACCAGGATCATCTCCTTTGTTTGATAGTCAAACCCAGAAAAAGGTATGAGTGGGAGTCCCCTTCTCTCACTTCCTATCCCGCCACGCAGGAAAGTGGCATTGTGGGATACAGTCTTTTAGAAGGACGAGATATCCCTATGTCTTCTCAGGCCAGTCTGAATTTCATTGTCCTCACCAGCAGGTTCACTTACCTGTCTCTTTGGCCAAACCCCACGCTTCTGAAGAGAAGAGACTTCACTCCTTTGATGTCCAGCAGTCACTGGCTTTTTACCTGCAAAGAACCAAACCCATGAGAGAGTCACCAAGAAACCCTCTCGCAGTAGCTGAGATCCCAAGTTCAAGCTGTAACTTCTCAAAGGATTTCTAAGTGGGTTTCTGGCTGCATTGAGTGCAATAGGCTAGCTCACGCCCCACCTCCCAGAGGCATCATAGCACCCTGCATGAGAGCACAGGCTGCCATGATGGTATCCTTGCCAGAACTCTCAATGCGGGGCATATGCAGAGCAGACCCTGGAGCTCCAGACACACATTTGCAAGGCACTGTGCACTAGTCCAGGCATCCGCAGCAGTGCAAGTATCTTTGCTGTTGGATTCCTTGCACCCACCTCCAGTTTGAGCCCTGATTGCCAATCCCCTGCATGTGAAACACACACATAGGGAGTGACTCTCCCAAAAGAGGTGGAGTTTGCAGACTGCAAGAGGAAGTTCTCTGAGATGTGTGGCCCCTGTCTGTGTTCCATGACCCACCCTCCCTCCTCTCTGCTTCACAGCTGGTTAGATTGGTATGAAGAGGAACTGAGGGGGAATCAACCCTCACTGCCTCTTGTATCCTCATGTGGGAGCAAGGGTAGATCTAGTGTGTGTATGCAGGCCGACTGACACTGACTCAATGGCTGAACAGGCACCAGGGGCACGGGCCTGCCCACCTGTGGAATACAGAGAGGGACCAGACCTCTCAAAGAACTTCTGGTTACAGGAAATAACCTTAATTTTTGTTCTTATGACTGCCTATCACTTGATAACTTCAGGGGGTAGCCCAGTTAGTCTGTACAGAAAAAGACGACAAACGGTCTGGTAGCACTTTTGCTAGTCTATAAAGTGCTACCAGATCATTTGTTGTTTTTATCACTTGATAGAAAGGGCAAGGTTTTAAAATGGCGCCTTCACTTCTCTGGATGCAAGCTATTGCTATGGCAGAGGTTCGCAAACTTTTTTGCTGACATGAATTTCTTCAGAGAGAGATTCATGTCCCAGCTGTTCCCCCCCGCTTGTGAAGAGGGGTGCACTTTATAATGGTAGCAGAAAAAAGTGTACACATGTACATGTCCAGTTCTCTTCTTTGGCAGCATCCTTACTCTTCTTTCCTGCTTTTAGGGCCTCACAAGTCATGTTTGCTATCTGATGCTATTTCTGAACACCGTTTGCCAGTGTCTCTCTGCAATGGGCTAGCTGTGTTTAAACTAGCTTAGGATCTCCTGATCTACAGCTGCACACCTCTGCTTTTGTTTGACACTATGATCAATTTTAGATGCAG
The DNA here is from genome assembly GCA_032595735.1 of Pelochelys cantorii. Lineage (NCBI taxonomy): Eukaryota > Metazoa > Chordata > Testudines > Trionychidae > Pelochelys > Pelochelys cantorii. Next base: position 120,080,623 of record CM064331.1, on the reverse strand, counting down.
ATACATTTCTACCTCAGTTTGAGATGGAACACGAACACTGTAAGGCTTATCCCACAAACTCTAGTTCATTCTGCCCTACAGAGCACCTAACACAAGTGCCCCCATCTCATAGTAGTTGTGATAGCTCATTTGAAAGCAAATCCATGACAAAAGAAGCAGTGTCTGAAAAAGGGACATTTTATTTAGACTGAGTACCCACTGTATTTGGCAACTGGAAGAAAACAATGTGTATTAATCTGTCCATGATAAACACTATACACTATAAAGGACTGCTGCTATGTGATTGTTTCTTTGTTCTTCTCTCCTCCAGATGAATGGCAAATGCTAGTGCTAAAGGTTTTATATCGGGCAGCACAGAAACCATGGAGTGGCTGAAGGATCTGTAGCACAACTATCTGTCTTGGGTTTTTGTCCTGCCTTTACAGCAATAGCTGGCTTCGGAACTCTGAACTGCTGAGGTGGGAACGCAGCTGTTTGTGTGTCTCCTGAAATACCCTTGAGAACTTAAGTGTACACTGCAACCTGGAGGTCCCAAGTGAACAGATGTGACGTGAAACCATAGTCGTGCAGTAATCAGGTGGCAGGACTAATGGCTGGAGATGAAGCACTGGGACTGAAATTCTGTGGACCCTTTGATTACCTGTTGTGGATCCATTTGGACCTATTGATGAATGTAAAAATGTTCTCAGTACCATTTCATTCAGACGTAACTGAAGAAAAGTCAGTTGAGATTTGCTGTTGTAGAGCTTCCTGGAGTTGTTCCCATGCAGGTGAGTGAGGTTGCATCAGTCATGTTTTTCAGGGGAGGCTGGCTGCATGCATATCGCTATCCTGTCACTTTAAAAGCAGACCCATAGAGCAGGCATGTGGGATCTAGCTCTTTTCTTCGCCATAGCAATTTATGGCACAAATGTTCCTCCCATATTTGGTGGAGGGGATGGGCTGTGGCAGCTTGTTCATAGAGACATTCCCATACAGGTTGAACCTCTGAAAACAGACTCTCTTGTCTGACCACAGATGTTCCTGGGCCTGAGAGCCCCAGTGGCTAGGACCAGGGCACAGGAGGGCTTGCGGTTGGAAGCTCTGCTGGGGCAGTGGTGCCAGGGCCGGGAGTCCAGCTGGGTGGGGATGACAGCCTTAGCGGAACCGGCGGCAACCTGGGGATGGCAGCCCTACTGGGGCAGCCACAGGGTGGGAAGGTGGTGGCAGCCCTGCTGGTAAGGATGTTAAATTGCAGTGATCTGGCTAATCGTGTGGTCGATAACATTTGTCTCGGCCACACGATTAGTCGAGAAGGGCCTCTCTGCAGAGCCGCAGCAGGGGTAGGTCCAGGAGCCGGCTTGAGCTGGGACTGAGCAGTCCCGGCTCGTGCTGGCTCCAGGAGCCACCTGCACTGTGGCTCTGCACGTTAAATGGGGTAAGAGCAGCCGGACTCTTCCTGCATTTTAAAATGCAGAGGCGCGGTGTCCCAGACCAGCGCAACCCGGGACTGATTGGTCTCTACTTGCGATGAGTCCAGCAGCCCCTGTTCGCGGTAGCCCAAACAGGAGCTGCTTGGCGGCAGCAGCTCCTGCCCATGGCGAGCTGCCTGCTGCCTCTGATAGAGGCAGCAGGGGGCAGTGGGGGCAGGTGGCATCACAAAGAAACTATGGGGCGGGGGGGGGGGGGCTGGCTGGCTTTTAAGAGGCAGGAAGGGAGGTGGGGAGGAAACAAGTAGTCGATACTCCAGTTGACTACTCGCTAACATCCCTGCTTCCGGGGCTGGGAGTCTGGCTGGGGCTGGCAGTGCAAGGCCTGGGAGTCCAGCTGGAGACAGCAGTCCAGACAGGGATGACAGCCCCAGCAGGGCTGGTGGCGGCAATGGCTAATCCAGGGGGCCAGCATTGACCTCCCCTCATCTGGGACCAATTAGGTCCCGAGGATGCTGGACCTGGGAGGTCCAACCTGTACCAAACTTACTGTCCCAGACGGTTTTAACCATGTGGTTGTAAATGTATGTGAACCTAATTCACTTTCTAATGGATTTCACCTATCGAAGGGTGAGGGGGAATAAGAGGATAGTCAGGGTCTGGGCTGGCATGTGCTAAGTTGTAGTTAAACATGATGCTTGGTCTGTAGCAGGTTGGGTTTAGGAGCAAGTCAACTGCAGCAATCCAATCAGCTATGTATTAAGTCCCTGACGTGCTGTTGCTGTGTGTGTCTCACAAATCCACACACTGCTCACAAACAGCCTGTTTTCTGTGGTGCTTGCAAGTGGACTAGGCTGTAAACCTTGAAGTGAAGCACTTTAAATCTCAGCCAGCACTGCTGTTTGAATCCTCTCCTAAGTTCATGATGATGTAGATCGAGGACGTTGGCCTTATCCTTCCTGTTCAAATGACACCTAGTTATTTAACGGGACATTGGAGACAGCTGCTAGCTACCGAGTCCCTGGCTGGGTCACCAAAGAGCCACCACAGAAAGAGTGCAGGCACATGCAAGAGGTGAGTGCACCCCATTACACCTGGTTGTTGAAATCTTGACAGAATTATTGCCTGGCTAGAAATGGGAGCTCCCTCGAGGTCTGCAGGGAACGGCACTGCCAATAGTGTGTCACTGCTCGGCAAACGGCTGGACTTGTTCATAGCGGGCTGGGCTAAAAAAGCCTGCGCTCCCTGTTCTCAGATACCTTTGGAACTGGCTCTGTGGCGGGAGTGTCCAACTGACTAGCTGCTGCGGCGGTGCACTCACACGTGCAGTCATGTTGGTGGCCAGAAGAGCATTCAGCCACAGACGAGCTCATGGCTTGCAGGAACCCAGAGCTCTCTTGACCAAGTGCCTTCAACGTCTGCAGATCAAAAGGGCTGGCTTGCTTGCGCGAGAGAGTTCTATCCCTGCAGTTCCCAAGGGAAACTCACAGCAGTGTCCTGTGCCAGGCATGGTGCAACCGCTTTCCTGCGGCGGCTGGCAGATGGCACTGGCACTGCTACTTGGGCTTCTGAAGTTGCGAAGAGCTGTAACATCACTGAGAATAGGGGCAGCCTTGCTCTGCTGTTTAGCAAAGCTGTGAGTAGCATCAAAGACAAGCCTGCGAACGGTGTTGGGGAGAGCAGAGTGAGAGTGGACCCCTTGCCTGCACCGTAAGCGGTCAGGTCCCTGGGTGGGACAAGAGAGAGACTGTGAGCGCCTTCCCCCTCTCAACAGCCAGAGGAGTTGATCTAGAGCAGCATTCTCAAACTTAAACCCCCTTATGACAACAAAAATTACTACATGACCACAGGCTGGGGTCCAAAACCTGAGCCCCACATCCCCAGCCAGGAGGGGCCAAAGCCAAGGGCTTTAGTCCCAGATAGGGAGCCTGTAACCTGAGCCCCAATGCCCAGGGTGAAGCCCTTGACCTTCAGCTTTGGCCTCATGTGGTGGGGCTCGGGCTTTACCCCCAGACCTTAGCAAGGCTAAGCCAGCCCTGGTAACCCTATTAGAAAGGGTCATGATCCACTTTGGGGTCCCAACCCACAATCTGAGATTTATTCCAGTGCTTAACAACTCTGACAGGAAGTTTTCCCTAATGTCCAACCTAAATCTCCATTGCTGCAATTTAAGCCCTTGGCTTTTTGTCTTATTCTCAGAGATTACGGAGAATAATTTATCTCCCTCCTCCTTGTAACACCCTTTTATATACTTGAAAGCTGTTATGTCTCCCCTCAAGCCAAACTAAACAAACCCAACTCTTTCAGTCTTCCCTCACAGATCATGTTTTCTAGATCTTTTATCATTTTCATTGCTCTTCTCTGGACCCTCTCCAATTTCTTTGCATCTTTCCTCAAATGTAGTGCCCAGAACTGGACACAACACTCCAGCTGAAGCCTAATCAGCGCAGAGTAGAGCGGAAGAATGACTTCTGGTGTCTTGCACACAACACTCCTGTTAATGCATCCCAGAATCATGTTTGCTTTTTCTGCAAAGGTGTCACCCCGTTGACTCATATTTAGCTTGTGGTTCACTGAGCCCTAGATCCCTTTCTGCCGGACTCCTTCCTAGACAGTTGCTTCCAATTCTGTATGTGTGAGACTGATACCATTTTTCCAGTTTGTCCAGATCATTTTGAATTCTAGTCCTGTCCTCCAAAGCCCTCCCAGTGTGGTATCAACTGCACACTTTGCAGATGTGCTCTGTGCCATTATCTAAATCACTGATGAATATTCTGAACAGAACTGGTCCCTGCGGGAGTCCCTCCGTACCTGGACCCTTCCAACAGTGACTGTGAACCATTGGTAATGACTCTGAGACTGGTCATCCAGCCAGCTATGCACCTACCATCTAGGTTGTAGTTGCCCTAGTTTATTAATGAGGGTGGTCATGGGGGATTGTATCAACTGCTTTACCAAAGTTTAGATACACCACATCTGCCACTTCCCTCTTACCGATAAAGCTTGTTATCCTGTCAAAGAAAGCTCTCAAGTTGGTCTGATATGATTTGTTCTTTACAAATTCATGAACTTATCTTATTCTAGAAGTGTGCAGACTGGCTCCTTAATTATTTGCCCCATTACCTTTGTGGTACAAAAGTTAAGCTGACTGCGCTGTAGCTTCCTGGGTTGTCCTTATTTCCCTTTTTATAGATGGGCAATATATGCCCTGTTCCAGTCTTCTGAAATCCCTGCTGTTCATGTTTTTCTAGGAGAGACCTTGGCACACTGCTCTCAGCTACTCCCAAGGGAATTCTGTGCCAAGAAGTTAAAAATTCTGCATGCAATAATTTAAAAACTCTGCATATTTTATTTATCAAAATCACACAGTATAGTCACGCTATTCTCAGTTCTCTTTTGACAAGTGTTTTGAAATAGTTAAAAATGTTGCGTTTCTGTGCTATTTTGACAAATATTTGCAGCATTTTTTTGGCATACAAGTCCCTCAAGTACCGAGAATCTGGATGCACAGGGGCTCATTGGATGGTTCTGGTTGCAGGGGGAATAGGACTCTGCAGGGGAGTCTAGGTGAAGGTGGTTATGCCTCATGGGGAAGGGGTCTGGGTGTGGGGAACTCAGTGGGGAGTCTGAATGTTGGAGGAATGAAGCTTGGATGGTGGGGGTCAGGATGCAGTGAGGTGAGGTTCCAGGCGTGGGAGGCTCCCAATTCAGGGGGATGTGGGGATTTGAGTGCAGGGGTTCTGGGTGTGGAGAGGTCTAAGTGTAGGGGGCTCCTGATGATGATGATTTTCAAACCAAATGTCATGATTTTGGGGGACCTGACTCATGAGTACTGACAGTGCTTTCTTTAAATCGGGGTGGCGGGAGAATGGGAGACATGTTTCACACAGAGTATATTTTACATTACATCGTGTCCTGGGATGAGGCTCAGCATGGCAGGAGTTTGGGAGGCTGGGTAGGGAGTGCAGGAGGTGTGGAGTGGGAACCCCAAATGCAAGGCTGTGTTTGATGCATGGGGGCTGAGCAGATGGGGAGAAACTCCCTGTGTAGTGACTTCTCCCCCACATGACTGAAAAGCGATGGGACCAGGAAGTGAGAGGGAGAAGCCAGTGCACAGAGAGCTGCCCCCATCCCCGCAATGCATCTGGACTCTTCCCCGTCTGATCCAGGTGCCCAAATGGAGGTGCCTGCGCTACCAGTACTGGTGCAGCTTCTCTTCGCTTCCTCACAGGAACCATTCTGTAACCTATCATTTAAATCAGCCTGTGTAGCAAATGAATGGAAGATGGCTAATTTTTTTAAATGGGTTCCACAGGTCCTTCTCGTAATTACAGGCCAGTAAGCCTAACTTTAGTCCTGGGGAAACTGGTTGAAACGATAGTAAAGAACAGTCTTGCCAGATACATAGATGCACATATTTTGTTGGGGGAGAGTCAACATGGCTTTTGTAAAGGGAAATCATTACTCACCCATCTACTAGAATTGGGGTTAACACACACGTGGACAAGGGGGATTCAGTTGATACAGTGTACTTAGATTTTTTAGAAAACCTTTCACAAGCTCCTTCACTAAAGCCATTTAGCTGCCATGGCATAAGAGGGAAGGTCCTCTCATAGACTAGTAATTGGCTAAAAAATAGGAAACAAAGGGTAGCTATACATGGCCAGTTTTCAGACTGGAGAGAGGTAACTAGTGGTGTCTCCTAGGGATCTTTGGTTTGTCCCAGTTTGGCCATTCTCATGTTCTGTTCCCTGCCACTGCTGTATGTCTCTATTTTGATTTTCCCTAGAGGAAGAACCTGGTGATTTGTTGCTGTGATGTTATGAGGAAAAGAAAACCCCAGACTGGAATCTCTTTCCCAGCTGGAGGACTGCTTCCCAGTAACTTGGCATGATCTATGGACACAGCCAAGAAGAGTTAAGATGTTTTCAAGGAATAAATGCCATGGCTTGCTAAAGAAGAACAGAGTAAATGTTTTACAGCTGAACCTCAGAATCACAATCATCCTCCAAGAAAGAGCTGCTTGACAAATGAACGGTGTGAATGGTTTCTCAGGGATTCTGTTTGCTTCACTCAAACAGCCATAATTACGGGATTGATGGCAGTATTTACAGCACTCCGGTTTGGATCTATTTCATGCAGACGAGGGATCACTCAACTGAAATTCACTGCTGTTCAGTAACTAGCATAGAACCGTAAACGTGGTGTATCTTTATTTTTGTATTATGCAAAACCATTTAATTTTCTACACAGTTTAAAGCTTTTAGTGTTAGTTACCACTGGGTGCAATATTCCACTTGGGAGCCCTACCAAATAGCTCTTAGGTTTTTGGTTTGTTGTGGCTATATTTGCTCCGAGTACACTCCATGCTGTCACTGTCAAACAGCTCACCAGGGAGGCTGCTTCTGGGGATGTGCTGCACTCCACATGGGGAGGGTATGCTGCCTGGTGTTAATCATCTTTCTCTCTCCACTTCCAAGAAACCCAAAAGAAGTGCCCCGGCCTGAGGCAGAACAAAGCGGTGGCAGCCAGAAGATGCTAGTTTGGAAATAGCCTTGCCTCTGAGTGCCTTGCTTCAGCACTGTGCAATGGCAAGGAGCGGGGGAGCTAGTGTTCCCTGGAAATAATGTGAGTCTAAGGACAGGCGCAGCACCAGTGAGATAGGTCTCACTGACTCCATAACGGAGGAGTTGATGCTAAGGAGTGCTAGGGAAATGTACCATTTCAGCCTGCACGCACTCACCCCTGGCTGCCTTCCTATGCTTGAGAGTTAATGAACTCTTGCAATCAAGTATAGTTTTTAAACCACTGTGGTGTCCTGTACTATGGGCCCTTGGCAGCAGGGCAGGACATGATCTTTGAGAATATCTTATGAGGAAGTAGAGCGCACTGGCTGTATTGGAGAAGAATTTACCTCAATTAGTGGGGAATTCAACTTCTTTTAAGTAGGAGAATAAATTTGCAGCAGCTGATATTTTCAACCAGAGCACAATATTGTGCTAACTAATCTGCTTCCAGGCTCTAGCTTGCTGGCTGATCTGTGTTTTACAGAAATAGCACAGTTCAGAAGGATGCAGAAGAGTAAACCAATAAATCACTTTACCGTTGGGGCAACAATGGGAGTTAGACAACACCATTTTTCTTAGGGATAAGGGGCAATTAGCAAAATCTTGTATTGCATTTAAAAGCAGAATCGGAAGATGAAGTGTTGCTTCCAGTTAAATGAAGCTCAAATGTAGCACGTACTCTGCTTGCTTACTTTTTGCGTTGACAAAAAGTGTGCATACCTACATGTACATACTCAATGAGGGCACAAAGTTGGGACCTCTGTCAGTGGGTGTTACCTTACATGTTTTGTATAGTGAGGAATCTGGAGTATTTTTGCAGTACTGGATTGTTGCTGCACCACATACATTCCTGTTGTTACTGCACTGACATCTTTGGAGTTCTTACTAGAAGGGAGTTTGGCTCCAGTTTTTGCTGCCTGCTTAGCCTAAAGCCAGAGTTGGGCTGACTAGTCCCTTTTCAACATGCATCCTTCTCTCCAGGTTCAGCCTTTGCTAAATGCTTTTCAGATTCATTTTTAAATTTGAATACAGCTGAAGTCTAAGTATTGATTGGGGTTAACCAGATGTGCATGCACTCCAGTCTGTGAAGGCAGTTCAGGGTTTGTGCACCATGAGTCAGAACTGAAGGAGATGGTTCCCCATGGGCAATCTCCCTGTAAGGATTTTTAGTAACTGTGTAAACCTTGAAAGTAAAGGCAGGTCTCTGTGTTCAGCTTTTCTGAGGACATGAGAATGTTTAGTCCCTGCTGTAGTGCTGCTGATCAATGGGGGGTTTATACCACGGTGAACTATTCTTTGTGGTGTTTCCTAAAACTGCCAGCATGGCAAAGCCTGTGCCCAGGTATGATCGGCGCTGTGTTGATGGAGTGCAGGAAATGTGTGAGACTGGCTGAAGAAACAGTTGGAAATGCTTCTTCACTGGGCAGGAACAGTCATCCTTCGTGCAGGAATCTTCTTCCTTTCTCATGACTGGCAGCTCCAGAACCAGACACCCCAGGAACTGAGCTACTTAGACTCCAGGCTGGATCTTGCTGAGGCAGCATCATTGGCAGAACTGTCAGACACTTCAGGAAAGGCCAAACTTCTATGCCAGTAAGCACAAGAGCAACGATTGTGACCAGGCAGGTCCTCCCATTCCAAAAACTGCCCTTCGAGCCTGTTCTGTCTTCTGCTTGTGCCTTGTGCGGTAGAAGAGCCATTTCCCAGGTGTGTGTCAGACGCTGCCCAAATGGTTTTCCCTCATAAAAACTTCACCTGCTTATGTTGGGCCTGTCCTTGTGATTTGCTGTCATGCAAGGACAGCAGCTGGTATGGATGTAAAGCGGATGCTGCAGGTACAGTTTATTCATTAATCTCCACAACGGGGCAGAAAGTTACACAATATCTTCGCCAAAACGACTGAAAATAAATCTGATCTTAACTTGAAACAAGGCATCTCTTCTCATTCATTTAACTCGGCTCAGAATTTCCACCACTTTTTCCCAAAAATCTATTTCTGGCTTTGAAGTCCCAGAGGCTAGTTCTATTTTTTTATTTCTGCACAATTGGGATTTGATGGTGGAGCCAGAGGCTAAGTACTAACTTTGGTGGTAAAATACAAATTCAGACAGATTCCTATAACAAACTGTAAACCCATGTTCTGACACACTGCGTGTGACCCTCCAGAGATCCCATAGTCACTGTTCCTGTATCTAAGTACCAGACAACATATAAATTCCACCTCTTTTTATTGGTGGTGTTTCTCCAGGGGGTCGGGGTGCAGTGGGATAGAGAGGGAGCTGCAAGTGCTGGGCTGGCATTAGGGGGTGTCAAGCAGAGGCCTCCACAAAGCTAAGAGACAGTCTGAAGTCTAAGTCCTGCTTCCCAGGGCAGAAATCTGACTCTTTGAAAGGATTCAGTGGTTTGGAAAGATTGAGAGCCACTGATTGGGAGTACAGAGATATTTACGATCCAGTCCTTTGATATGAGAACGGCCAGGCTGGATCAGACCAAAGGTCCATCTAACCCAGTATCTTTGCAGACCGTGGCCAATGCCCAATGCCCCAGCGGGAGTGAACAGAACAGGGAATTGCTCTTCAAGTAATCCCTCTTGTCCCCCATTCCCAGCCTCTGACAGAGGCTAGGGACGTCATTCCTGCCTGTCCTAGCTAATAGCCATTGATGGACTTGACCTCCACGAATTTATCTAGTTTTCTTGAACCCTGTTGAAGTCCTGGTCTTCACAGCCTCTTCTGGCAACAAGTTCCACAGGCGGTCCGTGCCCCGAGTGAAGAAAAACTTCCTTTTGTTTGTTTTAAACCTGCTGCCTATTAATTTAACTTGGTGACCCCTAGTTCTTATGTTATGGGAACAAGTAAATAACTTTTCCTTATTCACTTTTTCCATACCAGTCATGATTTTATAGACCTCTACCATATTTCCCCCTTAGTCTCCTCTTTTCTAAACTGAAAAGTCCCGGTCTTTTTAATCTCTTCATAGGGGATCCATTCCAAACCCCTAATAATTTTTGTTACCCTTTCCTGAATCTTTTCCAATGCCAATATATCTTTGAGAGCTCCTGTAATAATATCAGCACCCAATAATTACATCAAGAATCTCTTCTAATTTAATCTTATTATTTTTATCCTCCATCTGTATCTTCTTTTTCTTCTGAGTTTACAACGCGACCTTGGCTCTCTTTAGCATAACAAATATCAGAAAATGTCTTACTAACCCTTCTAGTGGCTGTGAAGATGTCTCTTCTGTCAGCTAACTCTTCTGGTATCTGTTGTATCATAGAATGTTGAATATGGGCATCATTAGCAAGCCTGGAAAAAAAGATTTCATGGCAGGAGAATAGTGGCATGAAACAATTTTTGGAAAATGGAGCATAGAAATCTGTTTTAATATCCTATATCCAGCCCAGTTACCAGTGACATTCAAGTCACATATCTGAGCTGAAATTCCATTTCCTCTTTACAGTTAATTTCTAACAAGAGATGGACCCAAAAGTAGAACACAGAATCTAAACTAAACAAAACATGAGGAAGATCAGCTCTATATCCAGAGTTCAACTTGACAGCTCAAGTTTATTTTTAAGAGGGCCAGTTCACAACTCCAAATCCCAAACATTTTGCCAAATGGCTTGGGTTTGGATTTGAAATTTAGGAACTTGAATTTGGATTGAAGCTTCACAGCTGGCCCTTCTGCTGTTAACATTACAAAGTTTAATCGTATGACTTTCAAGTGCTTACTCTAAATCTACTCCAATATTACAGCCTCAGTAGAGCACCCCTTTAAGCATATGTTCAGTTAGAAGCATCTGATTGTCCATTGAAATCAATGGAACCACTCCAGTGCTTGGGTTTCACATGTAAGTACTTTCATGGATCAGTGCCGTCAGAAAAGTCATTGACACGTTTTCAGGGGAACCCCCTCCGCTCCTACCCCCTGCTGCCTCTTCCTCCCCTAGCCCCTCGCCTCATTTCCCCAAGTGCCCTTCTGTAAACCCACTAGGCAGACTCCACAGCCGAGCTGTTGTATCTGCACCTGCCACCAACCTGGTCTTGTGTGCCTGCTCTGGGCGCCAACTAGTGGGGCTCAATTGGAGCGCTTAGTGCTAGTGCCTTCCCCACACTATGACGGAGTCCCATCCCGTTCCCATACACGTTTCCCTCCCCCTACTGTCTCAGACAGGGATGTCAAGGTGTAACCTATAAGCTTGTCTCTGGGCAAGAGGACACTCCCAGCTGCTGCCCAGAAAGCAGCAGCAATGCCGGAAACTCCCTCTCTGGCTGACGCATCTTGGCAGTTGAGTTTATTTTGTTATCCCTGACCAGCTCTGTTGGCATATCTCCGTTGGTAAGGGGCTGGAAAGAGGTTTCTGGCTGCTGGGCAGGTTGAGCACAGAAGCTAGTGACAGGGGCAAGTTCAGCAAAGTTCCAAGGAATTGCCCAGCTAGACAAGCCAGCTTCCTGCCCCTTGGAAAGGGATTTCCATTAGTTAAGGTTTCAAAGGCCCAATGTTGACAAATGGATTTTCCTGAATCACCCTCACCCAGGAAGTGGCACCTGCCATGGTCACGAAGGGCATGTCTACACTGCACCTGTACCAAGAAATAATCTATGCAACCTGAGCTACGCAAATTGCGTAGCTTATTTCGAGTGCATTTTTTAAAACAGCTTATTTTGAAATTTGGCGCCAAATTTCACAATAGAGCACTATTCCAAAATGTCCCTTAATCCTCATGGAATGAGGTTTACAGGGACATCAGAATAGTGAGCCTGTTATTTGAAAGCTATTTCAAAATAATGGGCTTGTTTAAAAGACATGGAATAGCTATTTTGGGATACTACTTGTTACTAAGCAGAAGATCATAACTTTTTAACTGAGGAGCAGCTGTAGCCTCCCTCTTCCTGCCTTTCCTCACCATTAGATATGGCTTTTCACCACCACCCTGCCATCAAAGAATTGAAGCTGAGCCCCAGTTACATGCATTCATTCTGCCACCAGCAGCTGGAATCAAATCCTGTCCCAGTCATAGCCTCTCAGTTCAAACCCTGGAATGTGCTTCCTTTCAAGGACATGCCCAAGTCAGACCGAATGACTGTGACTTCTTATAAGGGCACAGATTTTATTAACACTATTGTGCTGCTTGGAAGGATTTTGAGAGACTATACAAATTGGCAACTTCTGTCTCTGCTACTGTAGTCAGCAGCTAAAGTCACTAATTTGTCACTGGTCTCTTTGGCTATGTCTACACGGCAGAGCTTTTCCGGGATACTGGAGGTATTCTGGAAAAGCTCTGCCATGTCCAAGGCATGTGTCTACTTTTCAGAAAAAAATTTTGGAAAAGCAGACACGCTTTTTCGGTATCCCTGTAAATCTCATTCTATGAGGAAGAAGGGATGTTCCGAAAGAGGGTTTTTTCCGACAGTGGGACAAATGTTGGAAAAGCCTCTTTCGGAAGAAAATCGGAAAAAGATACGCATATTGTGGTTCACAATTTGCGTGTCCTTTTCTGACTTGTCCCTGCAGTGTAAACAAAGCCTTCGATTCTGGTTTGCTTAGCAAGGAAATAAGTAAGTCACTACAAAAACAGCCGGAAGTCCTGTAGCACCTTAAAGACTACCATGTATTTGGGCACAGGCTTTCGTGGGCTGCAGCCCACTTTGTCAGATGCAACTGATTTGCTCCAGCCCAGGAAAGCTTATGCCCAAATAAATGTATTAGTCTTTAAGGTGTCACAGGACTCCTCACTGTTCTTGCTGAAACAAACTAAGTGACTCTCTCAAAAAGTCACTAAACCTGGTAACAAAATGACAAAGTTGACAAAGCCGTTACAAGAGTCGAGGTCTTATGGCATATAGAGTCACTGTGCTATGAGGAAGCAGCGTGAGAGCTGGCTAGAAACCCCATGCAGCTGTCAATCCCTGATGCTTAGCTGGACACCTATAGTTCTTGGCACAAGCAGCAGGTGCCTATTTTGGCATATTGTGCATTCAGCTCTGGCAGTCTCTCTGTGGCCTTAGGCGGGCACTCAACCTTGTCTCGCACCACAAGAAGGGCTGGGCTCTGCGTATTCCCACCCCATTTTTTGGCAGGCAGTGAGGATGATGGACGCATGCTGAAGCCACCCTAGTGATGGGGGGAGCTGCATCAGGAAGGAGGCACCATCTCATTGTAATGTATCCCCAGACGCAACATCCCAGAGCAGTGTTCTGCTAAGCCTGCGTGACAAACAGCAAGGTGTGGGGCTGTGGCTCGCTGGGGAGTAGAGGGCAGCAGGGGCCTGGAGCCCAATGAGGCAGTTTAGTAGATGATGCTTGTTCAATGCAGGGGAGATCAGGGCATGTGGCCCAGAATCATAGAATACTAGGACTGGAAGGGACCTCGAGAGGCCATCAAATCCAGTCCCCTCCCTCATGGCAGGACCATTCCTGATAAACTTATCTAACTTGCTCTTAAATATCTCCAGAAATGGGACTCTGCCACTCACAGCCCCTGCTCTCTACAGTGGGGAGCTGAGGAGCACTTGGTGCAGGAATAGGGATGGGCAAGGATGCTTTATGGGTCTCGCTATGCAGCGTGAGAATTCCTCTCTCCAGGGTTTTCATTTAGGAGCAGCTTTTCCTTTGTGGTTAAAGAATGATGAGTGACATGGAAGTGGGCTGGACATCCAACTCTCATATAGGACTTTCAGGATGAGATCTCGGGGGGGGGAAAATGGATAGATGCAACATTCTTGCAGCCCAGAATTAGTGGCTACTTTTGCCTCCTTTGCTCTCCATGCACCTGGAATAAGAGGCCGAGTGAACCAGGCCACTGCTGGTTTGCTGTAAGGGACCTGCAGCCAGAGATTGCTTCCCTCTCCGTGCCCTCAGGCTCTGATAAACAAGCTTTCTGCTATCTCCACTTGGATTTATGAGTAAAATATTTCCACGGCAATGGTGGTACAGCAATTTTAATTTCTCTGAAAAAATGTTATCAGTCACCTGCTATTTGAGTTATCCAGCGCATTTTGTATGTTTTGCTTCCAAGTGCTCAATTAAGAGCACGGGTGGGGAATCTCAGGCCTAGGGGCTGGATGCTGCCCTGGCTTGCCTGGATCTGGCCCTTGGGGCTCAGGGCTCCTCCCTGCATTGGGGAGCCTGCACTGGCGCTCCAGCCCCCCTGCTGCCCCACCACAGGGCTGGAGCCCACAAACTCTTCCAGCCTGGGCTCCCCTAGGCTCTTATGAATGAGGGAAATGTGAGGAGCATCTTTTTCCTTCTCAGTCAGGAGCCATGTCAGTGAGGGTTTGGTTTTGGTTTTTTGCTTCTCAATTGTATATGGCCCCCAATTAATTTTTCTGTGGGTCAGCAGCCCCCTGACCCAAAAAAGGTCCCTCCCCCCCCCATTAAGAGCCTGTAGACACAAAGTCCATTCACTGAACAAGCACAGCCCAGGTAACGTATGTGTCGATTCACTTCAATCTAATGTGAAGCTACCACCTATGGGAAGGTAGGGCCCAGCTTACTCACTACTTCACCTCCTAGCTGAGCAGTCCCTGTGAGTGCTTTCTGTGGTGGGGATTTTGGCCTAGGGAAGCTCATCCTGCAGGAACTTCCTGGAAGCCCATCCAGCAGGAACTTCCACCAGCTTATTCCACAAGACAGAGAATAAAAAAAAGGCTTTTGTTGCATGTGTCTGAGCAGCAGTGCTACATCGACCTACTTGCTGGTGTAGACAGCACTACCTCAGTGGAAGAGTTCTTCCACCTACCTAGCTGTAGCCGCCCAGCAAGGTGGATTAGCTATACTGCCAGAGCCCCTGGCCTCAGCATAAGTACGGTGATGCTGTATCACATTAATGTGTAGGAATAAGACACCAGTTCTTACCATTTCTTTGGGCCGATGTCAGACAGGGGGGAGGGGAGGGTCTTCATCCCCCTCCTGTGTGTGCTGGCAGGTGTGACTATAAAATCATGACTGGTGTGGAAAAAGTGAATAAAAAAAAGGTTCTTTACTTATTCCCGCAATATAAGAAGTAGGGGTGACCAAATGAAAGGAATAGGCAGCAGGGTTAAAACAATAGGAAGTTCTTCTTCACTCAGCGCACAGTCAACCTGTGGAACTCCTTGCCAGAGGATGCGGTGAAGGCCAGGACTTCAAGAGGGTTCAGAAAAGAGCTGGCTTGATTCATGGAGGCTGGGTCCATCAATGGCTGGTAGCCAGCCTGGGCAGGGGTGGTGTCCTCGCCCTCTGTTTCTCTGGAGGTGGGGATTCCCTGTCGTGTCCCCTCCCTCTGGGACACCCGACGCTGACCCCTGTGGGCAGACAGGGCCCTGGGCTGGAGGGACCGTTGGTCCGACCCAGCCTAGCCGTTCTGACGTGCCAACGGCTCCGAAAGGCGCGTTCTGTGCGCAGGCGCATGAGCGGCTCCCGCCGAGCCCGCGCTCCGCGCAGACACTCTGCGACGCGCACCGTGGGTGGCGGGGCTCCTGACCTCGCCATGCCCCGCCGGAAGCAAAACACAGCGCGTAGCCGGAAGTCGCCGCCGCTGCGGCCCGGTCGCTGGCCTAGCTGGGGAGGGAGCCGCGCAGCGCCTTGAGCGCCCTTGTTCCCCACGGGGTGGGCAGCCCTCGCCCGAGGCGCGCGCTGTGGGGGATGGTGCGCAGCGCAGCCCCGACGGGCACTCACCTGCCACCGTGCTGCCTCCCGCTCGCCCACCGGAAGAGGCGGGACTGCGCCGTGACGTCGCTGTCGGCGTGCCCCGTGCCACGGGAGAGCGGGTGCCCCACCTCTTCCTGGCGGCGGCGCTGGGGAACGGAGGAGCGCTCTGCCTTTTCCCCGGGCGGCGCCGGCCATGGAGGAGCAGAAGGAAAACTGGCCGCAGGGTGCCCACAACGAGCGGCCAGAGTCCCCCGCCCACACCCCGGTCAGTGCCTGCCCGCCCGGCCCAACGGTCCTAACCCCCATCAGGTGACGGCATAACGGCTGTGCCTGGTTGCAGCCGAGCGCCGTCAGCCGTGGCGGGCGGGGGCGGGGGCGGGGGCGGCTGCCCTCGGGCTGGCCGTGGGGTGGGCGCGTGCGTGTGCGCCTGCGGGGCGCAGCCGGTCTCTTCCCGTGAGGCTTTGCGTGCGCCCCTGACGCGGCCCCGCCAAGCCGGAGGCGCCCAGCAGCTGTTGGCCGCGCGCCCGGTTCGCGGGGCTCGTCCCGCCCCGAGCGCTGCTGCTTGCCCGCCCCGCCGCCCCTGTAATTACTGAGCTGTGCGAGCGCTGGCAACGCCGGCAGTTACCCGGAGCGAGCTGCCCCCATGGGGAGCCCCGGGAGCTGCTTTCAGGGTGGCAGGGCGCTGTGCATGACTGGATGTGCTGGCTGGAAGTAAGAGGCGGTAGAGTTAAGCGCCTTCCCGGAACAGAGTGATTTGAAGCTTAATTGTCCTCTTGACTTTATACTGGACTAGATTTAGCCAGCCTTGCTCGGGTCCTTAAGCAACACTCTTTCGTTGTTCTTCATTTAAGTAATTGCGCGGGGGTGGGGCTGGAGATGAGATTTTTTTGGTATGTATGGTTAAAAAATGTTAACCATGTAACTAATTACAATTCAGTTGGTTACACGGTTAATGGCTCTGAGCCCTGAGGATTCCCAGTGGCTTGCAGGAGTTGAACCAGTAACTAGAACTAATAAGCGTCACATCGATTAGTCGGTTAAATTCTTATATCCCTAATGTAGGTTGCCCTAGGGACAAAGGACTACCCTGGTCCTCTCACCACAGCAGCGTGGGGCCAAGTGAGAAGCACCTCTCCATGGCCGCTGCAGCTCCAGCAGGCACAGCCGGGGGGAGGGGTGCATGTCCCCTGGCAGGTGCAGGCTCATCTGCCCTCTGTGCTTCCCAGCCAGGCTGATGAACAAAGCAAACTGAGAACTTCCCCTCGCTCCCTGATGAAGGGGAACAGTCAGCAATGTTCCTGTACGAATACCATCCTACCTTCTCCCTAAAGGGTGACTGGGATTGGTAGGTTTGCGGGAAGCGCATCCCCAGCCAGCTCTTTTCACCTGCTTGTGATTGTTTCCTTTCTGTGTGGTTTTATGAGAAGCAGTCCGATTCCAGGCACATTCCATTTTCTAGGCACAACCAAACCTTTACCTTGCTTTAAGCTACTATAAGAAGTTGTATACTGAATTTGGTGGTCTTACCACTTGCCGGTTAGGAGGTGTTCTTGAACAGGCACTCAGACAAACTCTCTCAAACATATAGTATACACATTTGCCACTAAATCTTGGTCATAATTGGTATAGAAATGCTTATATTTTCCCTTATCCAGCTAAGCCTATGACAGTTCACATTTCTAGGAGGAGTGACACTTTTTCATTAAGCTACAGTGTGACAAACGTATGCTCCATTGGTATGTTATACCAAACAAATTTAAATCTCTTTTCTTTCTGCCACCTATATATTGTAAAGATATATGGTGAAAAGGAGACAGAATGGACTTTCAAAACTGATAGTTGGTATACTGGTGTATTTAGTTATATAAAACAATACATCAGTGAGGAAAATTGTATAATGAATGCTATATTGAGTTTTGGTGATGAAGGTACATGTCAGTAGTAGTTACTTAATTTCTATTTAGTTTTTAAAACTGATTGCAGACTTTTTCTTCTAGGGCAAGCAACAGTGTAGACTTGATGGCCAAGAAAATAATGGAAAATGTTGCACTTCTGGTTCAAGTGATTACAGTGACCCAATTTACAAAGAAATTGCTGTGACCAATGGTTACATTAATAGAATGAGTAGAGATGAGCTCAGAGCTAAACTTGCAGAATTCAAACTTGAAACCAGGTAAGATTTAGTTATTAATCTTTCATCATTTCTGAGAAACGTCGCCATGTCATTTTCTTGGTTACATTTGTAAAGAGGAGGCTATTTGACTACCTTTAAGATTGCTGTAGTAAAGTAAAGAACATCTTCTGTAAGCTGATAGGGTATTTTAAGTCTTTCTGTGACCCTATTTCCATATTGTATCTAAATGGTAAATTTATGCTCTATTATTCAGCATGAGTTTCTTCCCTAATCACATCAGCTACTGTATGCCCTCTGTCTCATTCGTTTCATTTTGAGAGTACTCAGGAAGCTG
Organism: Pelochelys cantorii; assembly: GCA_032595735.1. Classification (NCBI taxonomy): domain Eukaryota; kingdom Metazoa; phylum Chordata; order Testudines; family Trionychidae; genus Pelochelys; species Pelochelys cantorii. Next base: position 120,062,546 of record CM064331.1, on the reverse strand, counting down.
AAACAGAACAAACCATGATTAATCCTTATTGAACTGGCATGGGCAGGACACTACAAGCTTATGATGGATCAACCTGTCTCTTCATGGGTTCACTATTACTTGTTACAACCCTCTGCATCGGAACTTCAAATCTCTTTACCTTGCCACATGGATGATTTCTGTTGGAACACTCGGGAAAAACTGTGCTCCTGAGAGCCATGTTTGGGGGGACAGAGTGAAGCCCATTAGAGCAGGATTCTCAAACTTCATTATACCACAGCTCCCTTCTGACAACAAAAATTACTACATGATTGGGGGGGGGGGCGGACACACCAAAGCCTGGGGCAACCCAAGCCTTGGCTTCAGCTCCAGGCCTCAGCAAGTCTGTGACAGCCCTTGTGACACCATTTAAATGGCATTGTGACCCACTTTGGGCTCCCAACCCATAGTTTGAGAACTGCTGCAGTAGACCAATGCAAAACTCTAAGTAAAAAAGATTTTTCTCTTTGGGCACTATTCCAATTTATAACCCCGTTTTACTGAAATTATGCAAGTGCTGGATTTTCTCCTGCACTTGAAATAATCAGGCTTGTCTAGTTCTGAAAGAGTTCACCTGGCTTCTGTTTTGGCATATGTTTGTCAATAGATGGGGTTTCCATCTTTGTGGGATGCTGGAGCAGCCTCTGTCTGCTGGGAGCTTGGATACAGCTTTGCATCTTCACACTACATCATTCATCTCTGAAATCTTGGGGGCATATGAGACCAAAACACCAATATTGGTGGGTGGTTCAACTGTGGTATGGGCCCCCTGGATGTACCCACCGATGGCCTTTTCTATGCAGTGGCCATTATGGGAAAATTGGGCACTGCACAAGGGCCATCACTCGAGGCCACTCCCTGCTCATAGAGGTAAACTGAGCTTAAATCCCGTGTCTGCTATCCCGCAGACATCTGATGCTCAGGTTGTTGAGGGTGAAACTGAAACAGGCATGAATGAGGAAGTCACATCTCCTGCACACAATTCTTCCTCCTCCTGTCATGAAGTAATCATGCTGCTGCCTCCTACCATGGTGGATGACTTCAGACAGTTCCTGGAACAGTTCAAACCTGTCATTCAAAAGCAACACGTTCCATTGGAGGAAGTTCAGGCAAACCAATACAAACCGTTCCAAATTCTGCAAACATCCTCAGCTTTCAAAATCACTCTGCCCATTAACAGTGCATTGCTGGAACCAGCATATACATTCTGGCAGACCCTGGCCTCGATTCCGCTTACACATTAAAGGGTGGCCAGGAGGGAGGGTGTAGGAGCAGACTGGGGGTAGGGTGTCTGGCCAGGAGGGGACTTGGGGTAGGGGTTGGACCTCCGTGGTCTGGCATATTCTGGACCTGACTCACAAGACAAGGAAAACAAAAAGCTTGATCTCTCAATGAACAGTTTACTCCTCAGTGATGCTACTATTTAGCATTACCAACTATTTTGCTTTATTAGCTAAATATGTTTGATAGGAAATTGAGCTTTTTCACTGAGGAGCTTCCAGAGGGGGAACAAGCACAATTCAAGCCTGCTCTAAAGGAGGGCCAACTCACACTTGAACAGCACTCCTAAGCATCCTTAGAAGTAGTAGACACAGCAGCCAGAACCATAGACACAGCTGTGGTTATTCTAGCATCCTGGTTACAATCCTTTGGTATACCTCAAGAACTCCAAACCAAGGTTGAGTACTTACCTTTCCACCAAGAGAAACTATTTTCAACAAGGACAGATTAGGTGCTCCACTGGAAATATCCAAGAGCTATTCTTTACACTTTGGGGATCTGCACTGATTACAGCCTTATCAGAAGAACAAATTCCTCATCCTGCCAACAGCAACAGAGGCAATATGAGGACCAAAGACAATGACAGCATTCACAGCAATGGAGAGTACTTCAGTCTTGACTGTCCACACATTTTTATCACTATGCAATCACTTAAGTCTCCAGATCGGATGCCCTGTCTAATCTCTGCAACACAAAGGAACCCAATGTCCCTTCTGCCGTCTGAGACAGACTGCTGTACAGTCACCTGAAGTTGAGCACCCACAGGGACAGCACTCAAAGAAGAGGAGACGGTTACTCCCCTTGTGCAGCAACTGAGATTCTTTGGGATGTGTGTCTTTGTGGGTGCTCCACTACTGTCCCCACCCTAGCTGGTAGTTTGCAGTAAGGACTCCACAATAGAGAAGGAACTGGAGGGATCGGGTTGTGCATCTTCTAGAACATATAGTACCCGTGGCATTACAAGACACCTATTGTACACGGATATTACCACTGTAAATCTCCAGTCAGCATCGGGACACACCAGCACCTGAAGTGGAACACCCCAGGGACGCAACTCTTGAAGAACCATAGTTACTGCACAAGGTGAGTAATGTATTTTACTGTAAAAAGAAATGTTCTTGTGGTGTGGGTTCATACACAAACTATGCCAGTATCTCGGTGAACTTTGTAGTTGCCAAACTATGGTTGACAAACCAGATCCAGACAGTGAACTTGTGACATTTGACCATACTTGAAGGATTGGAGATTATCTTTTCTCAGCTTTTCTGCTAGTTAACTATCTATCTGAAAAATGCTGTCACTTAACTTTTCCCTAACTTAACTACGGTTTTTTTAAATAGCTATTTAGCTTGTATACTTAGAAGATTTAAGTATGTTGACAACTTATAAAGAATTCCCAATGCTTGAGTTTTCCCACTTACATTTTGTTCTCCTCGTGTACATGTATTAAACTAGGAGGAAGGTAATTGACAAGCTGTGGAGTGAAGGGAAAAAATCAGAAAATCCTAACTGAAATTGTCAGTAGATTCGAAAAAATCATGACACTTTCCCATTAGGTTTAGATTTATTTTAAAGAAAGGTAACAGAGTGAAAGAAGTCTTATTCCTTGCTATTGTTTCTCTTGCTCTACCACTTCTCCCCTCCACGTCCACAGTTTCCTCTTTTCTTGGTTGTGAATAGAAATTTACTTCATCTATTCCATTTTATTGACTGTGATAACTGTCTGATACGCTTTTTACCCTGTGTTGTGTGTAATCATGGCAAAATGGCTTAATTTTCCTCTTAGAGCAATTTTGCCTTATGTCTAGGAATCCTTCATTCACTTCTTGGTTTGTAACATGACAGTTCTCATCAAACTCCTTATAAAATGGTTTTTAAGTAATTTTGTTACAAAATAAACATCTCGCCGGTTTTTAACCTTCTGCCATTGTAATCATCCAAAATGCCTCTGACTTCAAGGGTGCAGGATCCCAGCATTAAGGTTTTTCAAAATAATGGGAAGTAAATCATTCTACTGTAGGATCAGTCACCTGTTTTGAACATTGCATATTGACTTTGTACATCATTTATTACCCTGTTTTAAATAAGCTCAAGCAGTAGGTTTGGCTTCATATCTGGAATGATGAAGGAATTAATATGAACAGATTTGGATTGGAATATGAGTTCTAATATCCTGTCTTAATTCCTCTACAGGGGAGTAAAAGATGTACTGAAAAAGAGATTGAAGAACTACTATAAGAAACAGAAGCTGATGCAGAAGGAGCCCAGTAATGAAGACAGTTACTATGATTACATCTGTGTTATTGACTTTGAAGCGACCTGTGAAGAGGACAATCAGCCTGAATTTACGCATGAAATAATTGAATTTCCTATTGTTTTATTAAATACTCATACCCTAGAAATAGTAAGTGATCTACTTGCTCTGCCTCTTGTCTCATTGCTTCAAAAAGTAAAGACTGATTAGTTTTTAAATAGTTATAGAACTTGGAGTTTAAAGGACAGTTTTTCTTTGAGAGAGAGAGAGGCAGGTGTGAGATTTGCTTTGGCATTTAAAAAAAAGACAAGTTGACCATGTACCTTAAACAATTATACTTTGCATTTTTATATCTGGGTTCTCCTGAGTTCTTTTGCCCTTGTTTAGTTTCCCATTTTTCAAATGCGTGCTTTATGCCAAGATAAATGCAAACAGGAGAAACAGTGTTCTCAAATAAAATATTATTTTTTCTCTCTTTTTTCAGTTATGATAATCTTAGAGCAATCTATATTAGAAAATTTGCACTATTGTAATTAGGTCAATTTAACAGCAATCTAGTTTCACTGGTGCAAATTTTCTAATATGGAAGAGGTTATAATTATATGTTCTAAATCAGGCAGAAACGTAGATGTTGCTGTATATTTATGTGTATCTCTGTCACGTTCAGCTAACAGTAATTTAGAAGCTTCAGAGGGGTAGCCAAGTTAGTCTGTAGCTGGAAAAACTTAAATAACATACATTTAAAAAACAACAAATAGTCTGGTAATATTTTAAAGACTAACAAAACATGTAGATGGTATCATGAGCTTTCGTGGGCACAGCCCACTTCAACTTCTCAAAAGCTCATGATACCATCTGCATGTTTTGTTAGTCTTTAAAGTGCTACCAGACTGTTGTTTTTTAAGGTTATCCTGTACAGACTAACTTGGCTACCCCTGTGAAGCTTTTAAAAAATAACAAATAGTCTTGCAGCACCATAGAGACTAACAAAAAATGTAGATGGTATCATGAGCTTTCCTGGACACAATCCACTTCAGATGAATGGCGTTATTAAAGGGCCATTTTCTTTATTAAAAAAGGGGGGGGAGAAGGAAAACAAAGAAAAAATGGGGAAAGTCAATTAGTGTCCATGCTACAGGAAGCTGATAGAGAAGGTACTAATTGTTCTTCAGTACCCATGGTTTGGTTTTCTTACGTCATTAGGATGTGGAATGTAGCAGGCTATCCAGCCAATGCCTTTATTCATACCTCTGTTATAGGAATCAAACTTGTAAATGAAGTTAAGTTCTAAGGCTTCCCTGGGGAGTTGACTTATGAAATTGGCCTGAAACAATATGGTGACCGTGAGATCCATTAATGAGTTCCCTTGGGCAAGTTAATTTAGAATATCTTCCCTAGGGTTAATACTTAGTATATGGGGGTCTAGATCCTCAAAGTCATGCTCACTTGGCTACCTGAAGCACTGTGTGTGGTTTAGTTATACGTAAAGAAAATACTCAGAAGCCAGTGGCAGAACATTTCTGTTTACCTAACCATAATCTCACAGATCTGAAGGTGGCAGTCTTGTCACAGGCCAATTCCTCAAGTCAAATCCACAGGGAAAGCTTGGAATTACAATACATATGCAAATTCAATTCAATTAATTATGGACTTAATCAAGATATGGGGTGGTGGAACCTTTATCAATGAAGGTGCTAACTACTTTCTGAATGGTATCCTTCCTGCCTTATCCATCCACTGACTTTGATCTTTATCTACTCAAGTTTAGCACCCTTTTCTCTCCTGATACTTTATGCATAGAGGTAGGGGGGTGGGTGACAGAACATCTTTCTTCTCTCCCCCTCCCCCCGCTTCCCTTCTCCTATTTATTTCGAGTTTCCTTATCCTCTAATCATAACTCCGGTCATCTGAAGAAGTGGGCTGTGCCCACGAAAGCCCATGATCCCATCTACATGTTTTGTTAGTCTATAAAGTGCTATCAGACCATTTGCTTGCTGTTTTTTTTCCCTGTAACAGACTAACTCGGCTACCCCCTGAAGCTATAAAATGGGGATACTTAAAACAGATTAAGGGACTTGCTGAAGACTTTGTTGCCAGTCAACTCTAGGGCTACCTCTGGACTGCATCCCTCTGTCAACAGAGGGATGCAAATCAAGCACATCAAAATTGCTAATGAAGCCAGGATTTAAATATCCTGTGCCTCATTAGCATAAACATGGCTGCCGCTTTTTTTGAAACAGAGATTTTTTTCAAAAAAACAGCGATCTAGACATGGATCTGTTGAAAATAAATCCATTTCGACAGCTCCTGTATTCCTCAAAAAATGAGGTTTACAGGATCTGTCGAAAGGCTTTATTTTCGACAGATCTGCATCTAGACTGTCGTTTTTTGAAAAAACTCAGTTTTGAAAAAAAGCGGTGGCCATGTTTATGCTAATGAGGATATTTAAATCCCTGCTTCATTAGAAATTTCAGTGTGACTAATCTACATCTCTCTGTCAACACACCGTAGGTTTAGGACCCAGGAGTTCTTGACTTCCAGCCCTGAGTTCTGTTCATTACACCAATTCCAGGAGAGTCAGCATGTTATTTCTCCAGTTTGTTTTTTCTAGTACTGGTCAGATTGATCGTTAGTTGTATGTCCAGTGTTCCCTCTTATCTTTCCCATCCAGGTGTAGAATACATTTTGTTATGCGCACCAAAGCATGTGTGAATGTGCACCATCAAGAAAAACATAAACCTGGCTGTGGGCACTCTGCTAATCAGCTGGATAGCTTTAGAATTTCTCCTTAATGGACACACAAGCACACAGTTTACAGGGAACACTGGGTATGTCTTCACTGCAGAGTTATTTCAGATCATCAGCGCCCAGGTTAGCTTGGCCTGACCATGAGCTGCCACACTGCAAAGCCACATTCAAATTCCTATTTCATTAGTGCTGCACTCAGATGCGTGTCACTAGGACTTCGGGGGGGGGGGGTGTCACATTTTTCTTTATGCTGTAGTAAGTTGAACTGTTCTGATTCTTTCCCAGTGAATTAGAGAACTTTCCCTGTGGTCACATGGGTGGAATTTGGGGAAGGGTTAACATTTAGTGGTTGAGCATGCAGATGGGAGCTGAATGAGGAACCACACCTGAATAAGAGTCCAGGTTCACTTTGCAGTGAAGGCAAATGATCATGGGACCTCAGTGCATAATCTTTAAGGCCTGGTTTATACTTAAAACTTTAGCTGCTATCTGTAGTAGGGAAGTTAACTATTAGGTATTTGTGTAAATGTGTAATTGAAATTTTAGCAGTTACATGTTGGGGGGCAGGCGGGAGCCAATGCTTGCGGGGAGCTGGCTTTTAAGATGGCATCAGCTCCCGCTTGCCCCCCACCTCCTGCCCTCTCTCCTCATTGCTTCTCGGGGAGGCTGGAGCAGGAGGTGGTTCTGTGGAAGCCGACATGTGGAGGAATGGCTTTAAAGCTGGCTCCCCACGCATGCCAGCTCCTGCCTGCACACCCCCTTGCTGCTTCTGATACAGAGGCAGCTATGGGGAGGGAGGAGTGCATCTAGTCGATAGGATTAACCAATAAGCCAAGGTTAATCATGTAGTCGTCTACACGTTGACATCCCTGATCTATAGGTATGTTGGTTAGGGATATGGCTTATTTATTTATTTATTTTAACAACATAGCTACTAGTAAAACTCTAATGTATATTCAGCTATATTGATATGACCTCTCTTTTATACTGAATTGTATTCACACTAGACAGTATTTTGGTATAGCTATACTGGTATAACTACAACAGCAAAACTGTCTAGCGTTTATAAGGGGTACTTCATATGGCCAAAGATTAACTCTTGAGCTTTCTGTTTCCTGGAGTGCAAAAGAGAGAGGAGCATGTACTTAGTAACATGATGAACCCCAGCATATATGTGCACTTCAACTGATGTATATCTCAGGAAGCTTTAGGAACAGAGGTCATCCAACACTCATATATTACATTAGAATACAGCCCATGGCTTCCCTGTAACTTCATAGAGGACATAATGCTCATCATCCCCAGGTTTTATAGTTGATGAAGGAAAACAAGCAACTCCTAGTCCTCTATCAAGGATAACAAAGGGAAGCAAATATATATATGTATGTAGATTTTGTTTGTGATAAATGGCTTTTACCTTGGAACAGTATGTTATAAAACTATGATTATCATATATTATTTCCATTATTGCAGTCCCATTTATTTGGTAAACTTAATGAACAATGGCTAGTAGAGCCCAAATATGAATATTATCTGGCTGTTTGCTAGTTAACTATTCTTTTCAGATACAAGGCTATTAATTCTATGAGACCTGATTTGTGATTTTGTGTTTCTCCATATGGCTGTAAAACACTTGACTTTTTTCCTCCTCTCCTGTAGGAGGATACCTTTCAACAATATGTGAAACCAGAGATTAATCCTCAGCTTTCAAACTTCTGCATCAGTCTGACAGGAATCACTCAGGTAACATGTCTGAGAGTCCAGACACAAGTATGAATGGAAAGGTTGCTTTGTCAAAGCTTTTAGGCTTACGTTTCAGAATTTGGTTTTATCAGTCCTTCAAGCAGCAAAGTTGGGAGCTGAGAGGAAAAGCACAGATTCATTCCAAGTCCAAATATTTGCTGGCCTGTGCAGGTAGCCCAAGAATTACTTGACTGTTAAGATTTAAATATTGCTTTTTTTGCTTGAAGATTGGCTTTTAAAACAGTAATACTTTGGAGACCTGGAAATGGAGACTTAGCAGTATAACACAACTTTGGAAGTAAGTACAGTTCGAGGCCTAAAACTCTTGAAGTCCTCAGTAGTTTTCTTAGTCTCCACCAATTCCAAGGCTTCTTTACCACTGTTGTAATGTCGTTAATGAAGAGTTTAGCCATTTTGACCAGTTTGGATTTGTTCATGAATGATGTAACGAGCAAAGTCTCTCCACTTTATGAATCATCTTAAAACTTAGGCCTTGTCTACATTTCCAAGTTTTGTAGGGAAAAAAACCTGCCTTTTGGAAACAAAACGGTATACAAACCGCAGTGCAACTTGTCAGGAAAAACACCTGGTATTGGGGACAAAAAGCTTCCACTCCTAGGAGAGACTATTCTTTTCACCTCCCTTTGTCAGCAGAGCCAGTGTTAGACACTACTGTGTTTTGTCCAGAGAACTGGCTTCCTCCAGTATTCCACAATGCCTATCCTGAGCACTCTGCTCAGTGTTTTGATGTCTGCTGCCCTGCATACATGCGCCCCTCCCCTTTCAAAGCTCTTGCAAGTATCTGACAGCTGAGTTTGGAGAGTAAAAAGAAAATCATTGGAATGCTTCTGTTCTGCCCTGCACTAAGAACATAGCAACTTGCAGACTGCTGCTGCAGGGTGATGGGGGGACAGGATGGTGACTGAAAAGACTGCTGTGCTGCTTTGACGTTCCTCAGCATGGAGAGTTCACAGCTACTCATGACGCCTCTCCTGCCAGCTGAGGTGGATATGGAATAACTCAGAGGGAATGTCAAGATGGGCAGCTAGCTATCGGCTCTGCCTTCCCACAACATTGCACTGTGCGATACATATCCACAGTGCTTGCTCACACGTCCATGATAGTGACCCAATTGTGGATATGATCTGTTGACAGAACAAGTGTGAACACTTTGGCAATTTTTTTTTTTGAGTGTTGAATTAAGTTTAACCAAACTGGGTGGTGTAAACAAGGTCTTACTATGAGCTCCTACACTGAGAACAATGCAATCGGTCTTTGGTGCACAGACTTAGGTGGTGGTTCTAATTTCTGTGTTTAGACCGCATGAGTGTATACAGCTAGGTATCTGATAAACATCAAAACTTGCTGCTTGAGGGGGGTGTTTTTTTGGTATGGCTTTTGAGAGAAGGGAGTTCTCTGATTTTGCTTCCATCACCACTAATGGTTGTGCATCAGTGATAATTGCTGTCTCGTGGCTGGACGTGGATCCTCTAACTGCCAGTTTCCTACCAGCCCAAAGAATTTTAAATGGTTGCAAGATGACTGGCAGTGATTGTGGACTGGGAGACAGACTTCTTTTAGTCTTAAGTTCTGCTGGTGGCTAAATGTGTGACTTACTGCCAAGTCCCTTATACCCAGATTTTTGGAAATACTGTGTTTTCAGTGATGCAATGCCTAAATGATTTAGGAGCCTAAATTGACTGTCAGTGGAATTTAGGATGTTAAATCAACTAGGTGTTTTAACAGAGCAGCAGTTCCTCAATTTCTTTACAAATATGGGCTCTAAGATCTGGTTTTCATCCCCATTCTTCCATAAGTGGTGTGAATTAGATCTTTGAGTACTTACCACCTATGAAAATCAGGCCTTTAAACTCTCTTAGCTCCTCATTATCCCAGTTTCAGAGACAATCTCACAGGTGTTTTGTATGTCCTCCTTTTTAAATGTTTTTAGTTTGTTGGAAGTATGTGGTGTGTGTTCCTGTACATTAGTTTAACTGTAATGCTTTACAGTATACATTTTCTTTAGAAAACGTAACTGATTTTTTTGTGTTTATATATTTTCAGGACCACATAGACAAAGCTGATGCATTTCCTCAGGTTCTACAAAATGTTGTAGAGTGGATGAGACAGAGAGAGCTGGGAACCAAATATAGCTATACCATACTGACTGATGGGTATGTCTTGGAAAGCAGGGTGCATGTTTTATATAGTAATTTATTAAATGCATTTTAAAATTGCAAAGCAATTCTTAAATCTGCTTTTTGTAACCAGTATTGCCAACATTAGAATATAACATTGGTCCTAAAATCATACTAGAGTACTTTCTTTTTTTATTTGGGTATAGTTCTTAAAATGAAATTGAGTAGGATCTAAAGTTTGAACGCAGTACGTGGCACCAATTTTTTTCCAGCATTCTCATGCTGGCTTATGTAAGCCCAAAATGAAAGCTTGACACTTTCAAATCATTAATAAAATAACAAATATGAATGTAAAATATAACCTGTAGTATTGAAGTTGTGTAGTTAGATTCAAAGTAAGGAAAATATGAATGTTGATCTAGAAGCAGTGTTAAAATTGGCTTTGTACAGTAAAACATGTTATCTGGCAGGCTCGGGGATTAGGACGTTCTGGTTATCTAAAAATTCCGGTTATCTGAGGGTCCCATCAACCTAGGAAAAAACAATGGACAATAATAGTAAAACTCAAGTTTTTAATACTGGTAGTTTTGTAGTGTGAGGCAGTTGGTCTCACATTTCTATTTTGAGTTAAAGATGATTAGTACTACTTTAAATAAAAAAAATTAAGCCAATCATGGTAAACCAAGCCAGGTGTATGTGCCTGAAGAGGTGACAGTATTGCGGCGGGGGGCAATGCCGGTTAACAGAGTGCCAGATAACAGAGGTTTCACTGTAATACATCTTATTTACATTACCATTCCCTGTAATATTGGCTAATATTTAACAAGAAAACAGGACTAGAAAATGTTGTATACTACATGATAGGAAGAGTGGCCAAGTGAATATAACATTGAAGTTGGAGTCAGGAGACCAGCATTCAGAGCCTGTCACACAAGAACACTGTTTAATCTACCCTGTCCCTCTGCTTCTTAACTATGATAGTTTCTTATTTCACAAGGATTTTGTGAGATTAAAATACATTAATAATTGTGAGGTGCTCAGAGAGAATGGCAATGAGGACTATATAAATAGCCAGATGTGCAATGTAGCCAACATAACATTGGTCATGGATTCACATATTTTAAGGCCAGAAGGAACAGTTTTGGTGATTTTTTTTTTTTTTTTTGGTCTAACTTGCATAGTGCAGGCTAGAGCGTCAAAGCCAGTGTATCTCTTTTTAACTGTGAAATGTTACCATTCTGTTAGCTGCCATTGCAATCCCTTTTTCAAAATGAGATACAAGCAGGATAGGCCATTTTAAGTGTCAAACTTTACATGTTGCCATTTGGGCTTCATAATGCACACCTTAGTGCAGTGAACGGTGTCTGTCGTAGGGTTTGCTTTCTGCTGGAGGCGACACCGCCTGGCTATCCTTGGGATTAGCTCTGGCCAAGCATTGTACCTTCCTTCAACAGGATCTCTTGTGTCCTCGTCTTGTCCTCTGAAGCGCTTATGCCAGGAATCACATCCTCCTCTTCCTCACTCAGCCTACCAGTAATGTCACTGTGGTTTCCCCTTCCAGGGAGGAGTTTTTCCTTGACCAAATTATCCCAGGCAGACCTTGGTTCTCTGCCATGTTCCCAGAGGCTGGCAGGGGAACATATGCCCTCTGGTCAGCAGCCACAGTCTCCACACTCCTGTTCTTTGCTCCTATTCCCCTGAACCTTCATCTATCTTCCTGACTTACCCTCTCCCCTCCCCCCCCCCCCGCCCCCAGGTTTGCCAGCCCCTCATCACCCTCCACTCAAATAGACTGCAAGTGCTCCCTCCCTTCAGCTTCTTTTTGACAGCTATCTGGCTTTATACAGGTCCTATCTGTCACTGTATAGCTGAGCTTGCTTAGTGCCCTGCTCCTTGGCTCCTCCAGGTGCAGCCTGGGAAGTTAACTGGACCATCTGACCATCTTAACCCCTTCCAGTCCTTTGTAGGATGGACACCCGTCACAGTGTCCAAGACAATCATGTTCTTATCATTGCTGCTGTTTGCCTGGTGTAGCTTATGTTGTTGTTGCTGTATCATTTGCCAGAAGATGATGATAAAATGTATATACGGAAGAAGTGTAATTTAGTAAAAATATAGAGAACCCTTACTCAGGGGACCAGCAAAACAATTTTCTCTGCCCATATCTTTTTTCTGCTCTGGGGATGAAGGTATCCTTAAAAATGAATTTAAGAATGCACCCCTCTGAAATTTAGCAATCTTTCTTTTCAAGTAAATTGTCCCAGTAGTAGCCCTTTCCCCTTTTACTTCCCTCTGTGTTACACTGAGAGAATATGCAGTAATGTCACAGAGAGGGCTAAGTTTATTTTAGCTCTAAGATTTCAGTAGATGCCAGTGTCTTGCTCAGCAGTTGACTTCTTTTCATTTCACTTTATTTTTTATTTCTAAGACTTTAGTTTGCACTGAAGACTCACCTCAATATTTGTTTGCTGTAGCCCTTTAAGACATTTATTAGTACAGGCTGAACCTCTGTAGTCTGCCACCCTTAGGATCTGACCGGTGACAAACCAGAGAATTTGTCAAACCACCTGAGGTCAATATTGTTTGGCAGCATTAACAACATTTCCACTGCTTACTGGGTTCCTAGATATGGGGGTAAATTAGAGCTAAATAACAGCAAAGAACACTGAAAACCAACAAACAAACCAAACAAACTTTATGGGACTGTGGGAAACTTGGTCACACCCATGCTAAGTGTACATCTAGCTAACTAAAATCATGTTGGACCACCAAAGCCAGACCAGAGTGTGCCGGACTAGAGAGGTTCAATCTGTATTTTATTCATAGGCACTTCTATACCTGTAAATATTGTGCCCATCAAGATAGTATCTGAGGAAAAAGTGTACTTTAACTTACCAACAACTTCCAAAGGGCTACATTTTGGTGAAGTAAACATTTCAGGCCTAAAGGTGAATATTTGAAAAGGTCATGAACATCTGAAGACAGGAATGAAAACACATAATGGAAGTTTTTCACTAATTTTAAATGTAGTGCGTGCTGAGGAGGCTCCTACAACAGATTTTTTGCTTTTCATCCAAAAATCTGACAGATTTAGAATTTGGTTGGAGAGCTGGCCCTATTTGTTTTCAGGTACCATGGGATCTTGGTCACCTGTCATAATTTCCATTTTTACATCTTATCCAAAGACAAAAATAAATCAGTTTTGTTATGTGAATCAGTAAAGTAATTAACCTTCAGATGTCTTCCTGAATTGATTTTCACTCAAGGGGAGAAAGTACAACAGGAGTCCCCAGAAGTCTGCTGTATAGGTAGAAAAACGCATCTTTTGGGTTGGATGTGCATGAGGTTGGAAGCATGACTGGCTTTAGAATGCAGGGTTGGAAATGTCTCAGGCCATGTCTACATCCTCTGAGTGAGATTAAGGTCCTAAAAGTAAGCGCTCTTACTTTAGTATCTAGAGGTGACTGAAGATAATAGCCAAAAGGCTCCTGCTTTCTCTTTGCTGCTGTTAGTACAGGAGATACGGTTTTCTTTATGCAATATGGTTTACCTCCTGTTCATGAACACAAAGGAAAGGCAACATTTATCTGTTTTGCTTCCATTTAAGATTTTCTGTTAAAGTGTTATCTTTACCTTTTTTCCCTGTTTCTCCTGATTTCCCCCAAAAGGTCTTGGGACATGAGTAAATTCCTGAATATCCAATGCCGTATCAGCCGTATCAAATATCCCTCTTTTGCCAAAAAGTGGATCAACATTCGCAAATCCTATGGAAACTTCTACAAGGTTTGAATTGATTGCTGATTGTCTAGGGAATATTCAGTCTAAAGGTGGAATAAGTAAAGCTTTGCTCAATTTTTTATGTAAATGACCTTTTGTACTGTGCAGGGTCAAGTTGTAAGACCTTCCAGTTGGGATAATTTTGGTAGCATTTATTTAGGCCAAAGGGCTCTAATTTTGAGTGCCTTCTCATCTTTGAAAATCTTGGCTCATGTTTTCACTGTTGCAGTCTTGTACAATAATAGTGCTCTGGCAGTTGTGCAGTTCTACCATGCTGGAAGTAGTTCACCCAGATGTGATCATGTTTAGTATTACTGTAGCAATTACTGCTTTACATCTTCAAAAACTATATACTGCAAAGAACCAATCTCACTATTCCCATGTGAATTATAGTAGGCAAGCAGCATTACCCCATTTTCTGAGGCATAGTATTATAGGGGCCATGGGGAGGAGAGATTGCAAGACTTGCCTAAAGTCACAACAAATCATGCAGAGCTAGAATTTAAACAAGGAACTTATTTATTACTATACCAGGCTTCTGTTTTTTATCCTGACATGGTGTAAATTGATTCTTTGAGGCTTTAATGAGCTCTGAGTTTAGTGGCCTGGTTGCCCTGTTGAAATCAGAATAGGGCCTGGCTTACTGTCTGATTCCAAAATGGCAGTGAAACTACTAGATTACATAAAAGCTGCTATAAATCAGTTTTGGAATTAATTCTTCATTTCCTCTAGATTTCCAAAAATTTTCTTCGAGACTGCTGGATTGAAAACATTTCAAAATTTTTGATAACCTCTTCCAAACTCCTAAAATGTATCTAAAATACTAAAAAACAGTAGGGGTGTTTATAATTAATGTTATGTTAAATGTGTAATGAGTAACTTATTCTGCTTTTTAGAGACACAATTGTATCTCATATTTTTTAAATTGAATTGTGTATAGTACTGCATCATTGTGAAAGGGAAATACTGCCGCACAGTTTGCATGTATGATTTTTTTTTTCCCCTTTGAGGCACTTATCTATGTAACTGTCACTATCAGAGTTGCGCTAAGTGAAAGGGCATCTCTCTTCCAGCACGCAGTACTTTGAAGGATTTTTTTTTAAGACCAAATTGCACATTTTAAAGAAGATAAGGAGTATTATGTATTTACACTGGTGTAATGTCATCTAGTTATTAGACGAGTGGAGGACTAGGAATCCGGGCTCGTGGTCTTCTGGGCTCTGTTCTAGAGTGCCTGGTGCCTTGGACAAGTCACTTAAGCTTTGACTACACTGGAAGTCTGTGCAAAAATTTCTCACCATTGCTAACATTAGTGGTAGTAATACTAATTATCCATGTGTAGATGGGCCACCAGTGCTTTGAAAATTTTCCCTTGTAATGTTTCTAACTCCCTTGGGTATTTTTGAGAATCTGCTCCATGTCAGTTAGATGCTCTTTGAGGAATGTCAGGTAATATGGTGCTTGGAAGACTGGGGTGACAACATTCTTATCTCTGTTTCCTTGTCTTCATCTATAAAAGGTATCGGATATTCCTTTGCTATGTCACATGTTCAGATTGTACACAGAGTTCTTTGAAATATGGACCAAAAGTGGCACAGCAGTACTAGGCAGTAGTGTAAACACACTGCAGTCTGAGAACTTACGCAGGACAAGTGTTTCATGCTGAGATGATTTTTTTTTTTGTCTGATTTCTTTAACATGGTTCACTTTCTTTGTCAGGTTCCCAGAAACCAGACCAAGCTAACAATCATGCTTGAAAAGTTGGGAATGAACTATGATGGACGCCCTCATAGTGGACTTGATGACTCTAAGAACATTGCACGGATAGCTGTCCGTATGCTTCAGGATGGATGTGAGCTGCGTGTGAATGAGAGAATGCATGGCGGGCAGCTAATGACTGTGTCATCCTCTGCCCCAGTAGAGGGAGCCCCTGCTCCACAATTGCCCCGTTATAGAAACTAGCTTTTGAAACTTGCTGCATTTGGGACCAATACTGAAGACTGAAACTATGTATTGTTAATGCATCTTATCACGTGGTCATTTCAGTAAACCAGTTCTGCAGTGCAAAAATCTAAAAGCACCTTGAACAACTTTTGCTGTTAAAATAATGGGGGAGTATATAAACTCTTTGTTAAAACTTGTGCCACAGCATTTTTGGTCCTGATCATATTTTTTGTAAGTCACCTTGACACCTTTTCATATAAGGTTGATGTATAGTATGCTGCAGGATGTTGAGATTTTTTTAAAAAGAAAATTAAATGAAACATACAAAACATGGTTAGCCCTCCCTCACCCAGGTCATAGGAAAGGTGATGTTGTAGTACTGTTTAAAACACAATGTACTGCAGTAGTTTTTAGCATCTTGACAATGCTTTGCCTACATATCCTGCACTTCCAGAACTGTACAGTATACTGACCAGATTGGCTTTATCTACTGTGCATATTTCACAGTAGCAGACAACCTTCTCTTTTTATGTAACATAGAACAGTGGGGACCGTCTTCGCTGTTTTAATTACTTTAAAAGCACTGGAGAGGAGCGTGCTTTTTAAGGAATATAGTTGTCAGTTTCTGTCTCTTAAATAATTGAGTAGGATTGGGTGGCAAAAAACTGTGTATTGAATAAACAGCTTTCATTCACCTGGCGTCAGGTTTTTGTATACTTCCAGGTAATGGGTATGCTCATTTCTACTCTTCTCATTCCAATTCAAATTAAGTGTAGCTGTCTAATCCATACATATCATCAGGAGTCTAAAGAGACGAAGTACAAATATTTAAAATATTGAATATTCCACTGATACTTCATCTGTCATTTTTATTCATAGCTTAATCAAGATTGCATGAAATAAGCTGCTGGTGCTTAACTGAATTCATAAATAGCCTTTCTTCAGAAATAACCACTGTCTAGCTGATGGGGAATTTTTCCACGCTTGATGAATTCTATACTAAGCCAATATAAATCTGAAACTATTATTTTTCCTTCATGTAGTAGAGATATGAATCAATTTGATCTCAGGACTAAGTGCAGGAAGAGAGCATCTTTGTTTTAAAGTTCATGTGTGTGTCATTGTCTGCACTTTAGACATTAAACTATAACAGGGTTGGCAACATATGGCTCCTGAGCCAGACATGGTTCAGTGGGGAGCCAAATATGGCTCTTTTGCAGCTCCAGCTCAGCTACCCCCTTGCTCCCTCACAGCAGGGAGCCCGCGCTGGCACTCCAGCCTCACAGACCCCTGCAAGATTGGAGTGCTAGCGCCAGCTTCCTGTGGGGAGAGCAGGGTAAACACTGAACTGCCCTGCCGGATGATGGGGACTAATTTAGCTACAACTGCTTGAGAGAGATCTTGGAGTCATTGTGGATAATTCTCTGAAAACATCCACTCGGTGTGCAGCGGCCGTCAAAAAAGCAAATAGAATGTTAGAAGTAATTAAAAAAGGGATAGAGAATAAGACAGAAAATATCTTATTGTCTTTCTATAAAACTATGGTACGCCCACATCTTGAATACTGTGTACAGGTGTGGTCGCCTCATCTCAAAAAAGATATATTGGCATTGGAAGAGGTTCAGAAAAGGGCAACAAAAATGATTAGGGGTTTGGAACGGGTCCCCTGTGAAGAGAGATTAAAAAGACTAGGACTTTTCAGTTTAGAAAAGAGGGGACTTAGGGTATGTCTACACTTGCACCTTCTTTCGAGAGAGGGATGCATATGAAGACATTCGAAATTGCAAATGAAGCCGGGATTTAAATATCCCGTGCTTCACTTGCATATTCGCATTATGGAGCTATTTTGAAATAGCGCCATAATGTGAATATGCAAATGAAGCATGGGATATTTAAATCCCGGCTTCATTTGCAATTTCGAATGTCTTCATATGCATCCCTCTCTCGAAAGAGGGTGCAAGTGTAGACATACCCAAAGGAGGGATATGCTACAGGTCTATAAAATCATGACTGGAAAAAGTGAATAAGGAAAAGTTATTTACTTGTTCCCACAATATAAAAACATGGGGTCACCAAATGAAATTAATAGACAGCAAGTTTAAAACAAACACAAGGAAGTTTTTCTTCATTCAGCACACAGTCAACCTGTGAAACTCCTTGCCAGAGGATGTGGTGAAGGCTAGGACTTTAACAGGGTTCAGAAAAGAGCTAGATAGATTCATGGAGGTTGGGTCCATCTATGGCTATTAGCGAGGATGGGTAGGAATGGTGTCCCTGGCCTCTGTTTCTCTGGAGGTGGATGATGGGAGGGATCACATGAGGATTCCCTGTTGTGTGTGTCTGGGGTATCTGGTATTGGCCACTGTCGGCAGACAGGATAGTGGGCTAGATGGACCTTTGGTTTGACCCAGTATGGCCGTTCTTATGTTCTTATCCAGCTTCTGGTGCAGAAGTGGGGGGCTGCCCCCAGCCCTGACCCTGGAGCAGGCCCCATGGTCCAGCCCCCATCTGGCCATAGGAAGGGCTGGTGGCGGCCCCCCTCCTGCTGTGGCACAAGTAGGAGGGGAGGCCACAATCTGGCTGCTGCGATCCTGGCCTAGTCTCCTATCCAGCCACTGTTGCCCAGGTGCAGCAGCCCATCCCTGGTAAGGTAAGGTACTCTATTTCCAACCCCCAGAGCCCTGCCCTGCCTCCGGCACCTCCCACATACCCCAAGCCCTGTCTCCTGCACCCCCAGCAGCAGAAGTCCCATTACATAAAGTCTGTGAGTACAATGGTTCATTTATGCTGTTATTAATTGTGTCAATTAGTAATCATAAATTGTGTATTTTCAGTCCTACAAATGGGCATTCTTATACAGCTCTTTGATTGCTTATTCTGAGTTGTGATGTAGTTTGGCTCTGGTTTGAAAAGGTTGCAGACTTGTACAAAATGTTTTATTATATATTTGATTTTCCATGTACTAAACAAAGTGTCCTCTCTTTTTGGAAACATTTTGGTAAATAACTTTTTTTATATGATTGATCATTGTGGTAAAGGTCTTTATGGTGAAATTCAGCTGAGTCCAGCAAACGTTCTCATCAAACATTGGCATCTCCTTTCTAGATCAAGTTGCAGTTCTCTTATTTACCTATTTATTGTGAGGCAACCAGGCCAATGAGTACCAGCCTAGTTACAGATTATACTATAGGTTTAATACGTGATGGACAGTTGCAAGTTGGTATCAGTTATTTTAAGCACAGAGCTGACGGTGTTTGGCAAATATCTGCAAAGAAATTTTGAAATGTGGGACAAACATTAATGATCAGATTCTACTTTTGTGTACATTACTGGCAATCTGAAGTAGCTCTTTTTATATTCAGTTAGCAAAATGAAAGGTGCCATTCCAGATTTACTTTAAAGTAATTTAGATTAGAAGCAGACCTAAATGTTGTTAATTTTCATCCATTTTGAATGCGGTGTTCATATTGGCCAGTTTACTTCTCAAGTGCATAACCCTTTAATAAAGCAGTTTAGAAACTCATAAAATAAGTTACTTAACTTGCTCTTTAAAAACAAGCAATGCTGGCATTCGCTTTGGGGTATGTCTAGTATTTTAACTGTCACTTCATCAATTGAAGTACCTTAAAAGGGTGTTACAAAGAGGAGGGAAAGCAGACAGGCAGGGGCCCTGTTTTGGAGGCGTGACAGCAGAAACAGGCAAAAGTCGTGCAGAGCAGGGAGTGAGCGCACCAAGAGCTGAGCATTGGCGTCCAGAGGTGTGTAGTAGAGCAGAGAGGGCTGCAGGCTGTGGCAGGGAAGCACAGGTAAGAATGCACAGGGCTGGAGTGGCAGGCAGCATGAAGGGCTGTGTTTGAGAGGGAGAGCAGAGGAGAAAGTAACCCAGTATGCCCCAGTGCAGCACACTGGTAAGAGATTGGCCAGCTGGGCATGCCTTGTTGCTCTGGTAGCCAGCCTGGCAGTCTCTGCTGCCCAGGCCAGCCCCAGGGATCAGGTGACTGGGCAACACACTTCCTTCCTGCACCCCTGCCTGGAGCTTCCCACATTCCATCCCACACACATTTCTTACAGGTACTGTCCTATCTCAACCCCCCTCCCCCCCCCCCCCAAAAAAAAACCCTGCCCTGTCCCACCCTGCCTCCCCACCCTGGGCAGGGGACTGCGATGGGACAATACTTGTAAGAAATGTAAGTTACTTTCACCCCTAGAGGTAGAGAGGGCTGGGGCAGTAGCATGGGGGACGTGTGAGTGCAGAGAGGCCTTGGGTGGTGGTATGGTGAGAGGTGAGGGCTGAGACCATAGCAGGGAGGGGTGTCAGAGCAGAGAGGGCGGGGGCAGTGGTGTGATGGGGTGTGAGAGAGAAGAGAGGGGCCAATTGTCAGCTGTTTCTGCAGTTTATTTACCCTAAATGAGGGCCAACTGCACCCAGTACGACTACCCAACATGACATGAGCGGGGCTGCAGTGGTGTCAGTCAAATGCAGTGACGTGGACGGGGCTGGAGTGGGAGTGTGAAGGGATGATTTTCAGACAGGCATGCAGTATCTGAGCAGCCCTGTGCATCTCTTTCCCTTCTCATTCACTCTCCTGGGAGCTGCAGTAAGCAATGAGCCTGTGTACTGTTTGGGGATCAACATCACACCCAAATGCTCCACCCAGAGCCAGGATTGCTGCATCTGCTAGTGACTAGGTCGGGTGGATGAGCACCTTGGAGACGTCTGCTCCTTCACTCATACAGCCCAGGAACTCCTTGCCCAGAACAGAAACGTGTCCACCAGAACGTGGGCCCAAGTGGAAGAGGTTCTCAAGATGGGCAGTCCAAAAAGGCCTGGACCCAGCCTGCACCTCAGTACCAGGAACCTTGACTACCTACTGCCTCCAAGCAAGCCAGCCTTTGCCTGGGCTCACTCATCTTTGCAACACTTTCCCCTTGTCTCAGGCTGGTGCAGCTGCAGCAACCTCCCACCCCACAATGCTGACGTTTCTCAGGGTTACTACACGCTCACCAGTCAGAGACCCCGCTTCTGCCTTGTGACCTCAACATCGTCCTGAGATACCCAGTGCCTCCATTTAGCCCCTCTCAGAACGCTCCCTGCACTGTCATACATTGAAAATCTTCCTCGTCACTATTGCCTTGGCCAGGAGAGCGAGGGAACAGCCCGAGTTTATGGCTGAACCTCCCCATACAAAATTCTATAGGGACGAGATGGTGTTGAGGCTTCGCCAAATGTGTCCCCAAGGTCTCTCCGAATTACATTGGAACCAGTCCACCAGCTCCCCAGAACCATAGCTGGGACTGGGAGAAAAGAAATTGTAACCCCCTCCCCCCGGATGTGTGTTTAGGCCTCTGCTTTACTCTGGTGACAGGACTAACTCATTCACACTCACTCCCTGTATTTCTGGCTATAGCGAGGCATCTTGTCTCAAGATGGAAAACAAGAGAGACACTGCTTCTCCCTGTGTTACTAGCTGGCTGGAGCACTTCTCCCACTGATCAGTAAGACCTCTTCTGCCTGCTTCCAGCCTCCACCACTCTCCGAGATCTGCAAGGTGGGGACGCCATCAAGTGCTGCGCCTTGGACTTAGCTGTGAGGTCAGATGCCAAGTTCTGGAGGGCAGTACTACAATCACACCCACCGAAGCGGCTGAAACCACATTGTCACCGTCCAAGGAGGACACTGCTTGCCAGTCATCTGCAGTGGAATCACACTGACACACATGGAGGAGACAACTGCTTGCACCTAGGCCTACAGGGTTAGAGGACCAGCCCTGAATCAACTCTCCATCCAGCATCCCATTGATACTAGCTTACACAGGATCCATGAAGCCTAGCCCCAGTTTGAGGCTCTGCCCTGTGGTCCTATTGACAGTCCCAGGACAGCTGCTGACCCTACTTAAGCCAGCCCATTCTAGACGGTAAGACTGCTTCCTAACCCTGCTTGCCTGCCATGACTCCTGGCATGGGATTAATGGTTCGGACTTCCAATTTTGTCTCCTGCCTCTGACCTCTTGCTATCCTGACCCAGCTGACTCCTGCCTTGTGACTGCTGATTGTACCTCTGACTGCTAGCTCTGGCCAGGGCTGTCCCTGGGAGAGCACAGGGACTGGAACAACTCTTCCTCCCCCTCCCCCCCCCGCCCACAATTCCCCCAGCCCCTGCTGTGCTCTTGCTGCCAGTGAATGCGGGAGGCCGTCCCACGTCTTTCCCCAAACCCCCTCCTCTGAGCAACATGGCTCGTACCCAGGGGAGCGGAGTGGACTGGGGTGGGTTCACTCTGCTTCCTGTCACTGGTGAGTGAAGGGGTGGGACCAACCCGTGCTGCTAACACCAGGCCCTCTGCTAGTCTCTCGAGCTGCCTGCAGCCTCGTGGGGACCCCCACAACGTGGGACCCGGGGCAGTTGTCCCAAGCCATTTTATGGATGGGGCGGCTCTGGGTCTGGCTGTGCAGGACTTGGCCGTGGCACCATGGCTTTTGGGGATCCTATAGACAATGTGGATCCCTCTTTTGGAGTCCTGAGCTAACACAGGCTTTGAATTGAGGGGGGACTGAGGCAGGATCATGGCCTCCCTACCCTTAAGGCCATCACATGGAAGTGCACTGACTACACCATTTCAAACTACTGCAGAGTAAGTCACCCTTTGGAATAATGGTTGGTCATGGATTATGATTGCTACAACTAATGGCTGTCTCGTTTAGATAGCGCCAGCGCCAGCGCCAGCTCCAGCATGTGTTGTGCAAGCTGCGACAGGCTCCTCTGGTGCACCTCTGCATAATCAGATGGAGCACTGGGTGATGGTCGCAGCATAGGAGGGAATTGCTCCCCGTATCAGGGAGGCACTGTTCCCTAGGAAACGCATGTGGACGTGCAAATAGGTGCAGGCTAGACCAGTGTTTCTCATCTTTTTTTTTATCAAGTACCCCTTTTCAAAAAAAAAAAAAAAAAAGTACCCCCAGTGCCTACAGACACACAGTTTTTTTTCTACCATTGCAACACATTTGTTTAAACAACTTAATCGTAGCCAGGCGAGTGATGACATTTTTGGGTGTAAAAAGTATAAAAATAATAAGCTGTAAAACTTAAAACAAAAATTCAGTTTACTCCAAATTTCAGTTGTTGACGTACCCCCCAGACTTCTCTTGAGTACCTCTAAGGGTACTCGTCCCACTGGTGGAGAAACACTGGGCTAGAGTTCCTAGAGATGAAGCTACTGTGATATTTCTCAGGAATATTGTGTGGGCTCTCTCCCCAGGCCCTCCTTGCCTCACCTCCACATATGCATAAGAAATACAAGCAAGCACCTAATGCACCTTTCTGGCCACTGGATTTCGCCCTCATGAATACACCACAAAGGCCCTCACTTGGCAGCAAACAAAACAGGCTGTAGCACAATACGAAGGTCTCAGAGTTTAGGCTAGCTCATAATTCTATGTAATGACTTTTGGGGCTGAGTAATTAGAAGGCATTCCTTTCCCCTGGAATGTTGGCAAACCATGCGCCTGAAGCCAGAATCTTCCAGGAGCAAAGTCTGTGCAATAACCGAGTACCTTTTTGTAAGTTCTTCAGAGACTGCTGAGTTCCTGAACTCAGGATTTTTCTATGAAACTCGGTACTCTTGATCCTTTAGTGTTTATGTGCCACGGCCACAAATCTTTTTTGGAATGTTTTGGGTAGCAGCTGTTACTAAGAGAGCCATTATGTAAAGCTAGCCCTTGAAATTCCCTCGTTATAAAACAATGTATCAACATCCCAGGGGAAAAGAAATATAATGTTCTAGACTCTTTTATGGATTATAATATGGGGTTGAGCCTATAGTTTGGGTTAATGCCACAGTTAGAACAGAAGAAAAATCCACAGTGATCCTGGAATCCCTGCGCTCTCATGATTATCATCAACATTTCCACCGTGGTGCAGGGGTCCATAAGACTCGGAGTCTTGAGCAATGACCTCTTTCACCAACATGAATTGCTTTTGTATTTAGTTTCACCAGCCCTTTTTCCTGTAATCACTGCTAACATCTTTGCTTGTGTTTTCCCATCAATGTACAGTTCCATTCCCACCATTCCCTTTGTGTGTATGCAAAGGAGAACCCTAGATGCTCTTCAGGAAGTGCACTATGCACTAAAAGTACCAGCAACTTTGTTTTTGTGACTGGAATTGGATACTTCTTCCCCAACTTGACTACTGCATGCTCCAGTGTATTTTATCCTCCGTTTTCTTCTTTTCTTCCTGGACTAACTCCTTTCTGAGATATATCCACTTTGTTTGCGTTCCTCACTTGTCTTCTAGTAGGAGCCTCGGAGTGCTTGGATGCCAAACTGGCTCTTCTCCCACACATCCTAGTCTTTATTTTATCACCTCCATGTTATCATCTGTCTTAGATGTTACTCAAAAATTCTGCTACAAAATTTGATCCCCTTCCCCTTCTTTCATACACTCCCTAAATTTCATCTTTCCAAAAGACTTTTCCCTCCCCTAACTTCACCCGCCCCATGAAAAGAGAACATTGTCACCATCTTCAGGAACTTGGGCTTCTTTTCCACGTCAGAGCCTCCCTTACTTCTAGCTTCTCCATTCAGTTCCATCTTGGAACAAATCCCAACCCACTGACATTCTTGATAAAATCAAAGAGATTCACTTTGGAAACATGGTATTTCTGGAAGAAAACCTGAAACTGGTGTAAAACAAAACTGTGAAATGTGACCAAACTAAGAACTGGTTTGGCAAATTTGCAATCAGTGTGATGAAATGTTTCAGGCCATTGACTCAGCTGCTTCTGTTGGAAGATTTCCAGCCAGCTCTGCTTTCCTCTCAGCCCCACCACCTCTCTAATTTTTTCCCCACTCTCCAGCTGTTTTCTCTGCTCTTTAAATGCCAGATTTCTTCCTGCCTCTCTGGGTTTCTTCCACAGTGGGCAACAGATGCTGGGGTCTGTCTCCCTGCTCTTCTTCTGATTTTCATGTTTCAGCTCAAAACTCAGCCTGTCTCTTTAGCTTGTGACTCCAGCCTGCCCTCACTTTGTCCTTTTGGACTCCCCATGGCATGAGTATATTAGATATAGACATGAATGAGACAGTCTGGATCCTGAACTGGATCAGAGTGCATGGGTCCTCTGAATTTAGAATTATTCTGGTAGTAATATCAAGCCCTGCTAGAGAGAAGTTTGGATAAAATAAGAACTGGGCAAAAGGTCTGCCCGAAAGTGAATCCAAACTCCATGGCAGGCTTGGAAAAAATTAAGCAACTTTTTAACTTTAGAAATATTCACGTAACTTTGCAATTGCTGCATTCAGCCAGGGCTGGACTTCAGTGAACTGTTCTTGGGCCTTTTGGTTGTGGCTAAATGCACACTGGTGAGTGCTTCGCTTCCAGGAATAATGCTTTGCACTGTATGGGGCTACTCATCTGAGCCGGGCACTTCTTTGAGTGGCCTCTGCACATTCATGCTGATTGGAGGGCCCAACAGTGCAGCTGCAGAGACTGTGCAGGGTCCCTGTGGAAGACCTGCGGTCACGGACGAGTAACCATTTCCCAGATGTTGAAACTCTCATGAAGAACTCCTTTTCCCCAGAGACTTCCAGGCCCCCTCCACTTGAATTAACACCCCAAAACATTGATTATTTGAACTGCACTGACTCTTTGGAAACTTTCCTATCCTAAATTGTATCCTATAGCAATTAATTTGCAGCCTTATTTTATTCTGGCCACTTCCAGTTCCACTGATCTCCTTCCAAATGCAATTCCTCTGTTCTCGTGAATTACACGTTAATTGGATACAATGGTGCTCTCCTTTGATTTATGTTTGATATAAGTCAGAAGCTATATTGTCTCCTAAGCTCTGATATTGATCACTGCCTCCTGGTTCGGTTTGTCCTTGGTTTGAAAGGTCAGTAAATCCATGTTGTTTAGCTTCACCACCTTTAATATACACCATTGATCTGTCATTGCTAGTGGGAGCAAAATATTGTGTTACAGAGGCAGATCACATCCTTCTTTGTTTGTGAAGTGCACAGTTCAGGTTATCTTATGGGAATATCAGGACAAGCTTTCATCAGTGTCTATATGAATATTATTGATGCCTATAAAATAAGGGGAATAACCTCTTCTCTCCATGAAAAATAATCTCTAGTACCATCCATGAAAATTGAGGCTTTGCATCAAAGGGAGAAGAGATGCCTTCAAGTTTTAGCTGGCTTTGTTTTAAGGCTTAATAAAACTGGAGAATAGAAATGACAGTAATTAGAGAAAATAGTCTCTCTCCTACCAGAGCGAAGGGTCAGGGTGACTAACCAAGCCCTGACTCTGGATTGGAGATGAGGGAACTGTGAGCCCATCATTTTGAATCTTTCAAACAGTGCCTAGCGATTGATGGTGTGTTTCTGAGCTCCCTCTGACTGCAGTAGGTGCTGATTGGACTTTCAGCCATTGACCATCCTGGCTATCAATAATGCTGTTCTAGAAACCTCCAAGGACTCTGAGACCCCCAGGCTCATGTCTACCCACTGCATACCAGAAGCTAAGAGCATAGTTGTATGAAACACCTTCCTCACTCGGGGCTTTGGGTCCTTTGAGGATGACGTATCTGGGGCAAGGGAACCTGGCCTGTCAGGGGAAGGACTGGGGATCAGTGTTCAGACTGTAGGGTGCTTGTTCGAACTAGACTCAAACTCCTCACCAGTGGGGAGTCACCTGCCACCTGTGTCTCTTGAGATGGGGCTGCCAGATTGTCTGGTGATGGAGTAAAAGAAGAGCTCGCCCAGCAGCGCCATCCCTACTCACAGGCACAGCATGCAGCCAGGTTGGGCCCCTTGAACTTGGGGCACCAAATTGCGTTGTGCCACCGGCAGCTGTGTATGGGGTGGCGCTGGCCTCATTGGCCAGCCCCAGCCCCTGGCTGGCCCCCCGCAGGTGGCACCCCGCAGGGCCCTCCCTGCCCCATGCCCATTCCAGCCCATCCTCTGAGTAACACAACCCAGGGTTAGCGGGGGGCGCCTGCCGCTCGCAGCAGGGGTCCCCCCGCACGTGCCAGAGGGACCCGGACCCAGCCCCAGCCCACTCCACAACACTTCCTGCCACTGCTGGTGAGTGCGAGGGTGGGCCTGATCCTTGCTGCTTCCCTGCCCTGCTCTTGTCCATCCAGCCCCTGCCCCTGAACACAGCCCCTTCCCCCTGCCCCATGTGGAAGGGCCAGCCCCATCCCCCTGCAGAGGGGACCAAACTTCTAAGGACAGCCCTCTCCCCAAGCCTGCTCTCAGTTGTGAGCTCAGCTCTGCAGAGAGAAAAGGGTGAGCACCTGAGATCGTGGCCTTAGCTCTCGCTCTTCTGAGCTCAAAGGAGGACAGAAACTGTTCAAAAACCGTGTCTGGTCAGCGGTGGGTAGGCTTATCAAGCCAAACTTCAATCCATTGTACTGAAGCCTACAGTGGATGGTTCACGTGAGCTGTGTATATTCTAAGAATAACAGGCTTTGCTTATACCAGATCCTTGGGCAACGTTTTACCACCTGTAAGGCAAATCCCAATTGCAGAGGTCAGCAGGGCTCTGGGCTGCTTGTTTGTAGCCCATGTTTTCATCCTCCTTCCCTTGGATTCCCCAGGGGCTCTTCTGTGGGCCAGCACCTGAACATGAGAGCTACGTCTAGACTGGCATGATTTTCCACAAATGCTTTTAATGGAAACGTTTTTCCGTTAAAAGCATTTGCGGAAAAGAGCGTCTAGATTGGCATGGACACTTTTGCGCAAAAGCACTTTTTGCGGGAAAGCGTCCGTGCCAATCTAGACGCGGTTTTGCGCAAGAAAGCCCTGATCGCCATTTTCGCCATCGGGGCTTTTTTGCACAAAACAGTTCTCAGTTGTCTACACTGGCCCTCTTGCGCAAAAGCATTTGCGCAAGAGGGCTTTTTTCCGAACGGGAGAGTCATTGTATTTGCGCGAGAACACTGACGATCATACATTAGATCGTCAGTGTTCTTGCGCAAATTTAAGTGGCTAGTGTAGACAGCTGGCAAGTTTTTCCGCAAAAGCAGTTGCTTTTGCAGAAAAACTTACCAGTCTAGACGCAGCCGAGCTGTGCAGATGGCCAGAGAGCTGCTGATTGCAGGGTTGAAACATCACAGAGGGCGAGCGGTTCTGATGCCTTTTCTCTAGTCTGCTCGCAGCAGCTGTCAAAGCTCAGCGTCAAGTAATCTTTCCTGTGGCTGAGCTGATCCCCCCCTATTTCCTGTAGGGATGTAATAGTGTAGCCGATTAAATGATGAACTGATATCGGTTACATGCAACCCCCCACCCCATAGCCCTGCATTTAAAGTATTTTGGGAGCCAGGGGGCAGGCATGCTGGCTCAGTCCCAGCTCACGTTGGGTCCCAGCAGCTACCCCTACTGCAGCTCTGCATTTAAAGTTGATCACTCGCTTGTGTATTTGCTAGGGAAAGGTCAAGTGTCACAAATACAATAGGACAATAACCAACACGCAGATTCCGGCTTTTCAGTTTGCAAGTCTTCAGTCTTGCTAGGCTGTTCCAAAGGGTGCTGGAAGAACAGACACATTTTTCCAAGAAAAGAGGCAATAGGGGGTATGGGAGGTGTCCCTCTGGGCCAACTCCCAGCATGTGAATATGGAACCAGCTTTTGGACATAGCCATAGTGGGAGTGGCTGGCTGCTGGGTCCCGTTCTCTGCCTCTGCTCAGTGAAGAGCGATGGAATTCAGGTGCATGTTGACAGGGGAACTGTTGGTCTCTGTGCAGGAGGCTTAGAGGCAAGGCAGAGATGAGCTATGTCTTGTGGTAAAACCCCACTACATGGCGCTGCCTGTGAGGCGAAGCTCCAATCCCCTCCAGACCCAGAGAAAATCTCTGTGCAGGGGTCACTTACTGGGGCTCGGTGCAGGCAGCTGGGTTGGGCCCCAGTCTGTGGCCTTCAGATTTTGATTAGTTGCCTGCACAACTGCCCACGCCTTGGAGCTCTGTGGAGTGACCACCAGCAGTGCTCCTGGTACCAGGGGTCTTGACAGGGCCTGACAAGCTCCAGGAATGGGGATGGATTGACATCACCACCCTTCCTTTCAAAGGCAGCAGCTTGCTCCTTGAGTGGGTCTGTATAGGTCAACCCTCGGGTTGTGCCCATGTGTCTGATTCTTTGCCACCCGTGTGTCCCTGGCTGACTTGCTCACACCGGTGCTGGGACACCCCGACCCACGTGCTCTTGTGCCCGCTTGTTGCGTTTCCAGAGGCATTGTTAAGGTGACTGGTGGGTGCGAAGATAATGCAGCACTGCCACTGCCAGGGGGGTAGGAGCTGTGCTCTGGTCCCTGTACCTTTCGGTCTCTGTCGCAGTGCCTGCAGGCTCCTGTCTGTTCATTTCTCACGCGGCAGCCCCTTCTGGCTTCCTCTTGCCTCTGCTTGAGCCTGGGGACTGCCTTATCCTG
Organism: Pelochelys cantorii; assembly: GCA_032595735.1. Lineage (NCBI taxonomy): Eukaryota > Metazoa > Chordata > Testudines > Trionychidae > Pelochelys > Pelochelys cantorii. The sequence goes on along the minus strand of CM064331.1, from coordinate 120,033,219 downwards.
CAGCCTGTGCTGGAAGGGGCGTGCGCTACAGTAGGCCTCATCTCAGCTCACAGTGCCACTCTGCTCCTCTCAGTGAGCCCCTTCAGCCGGGACCTTGCCTCACTGCTCTGTCAGCATAGAGCCCGGGGGCTGCTCCCCACCTGGTTGTGGACTGGGAAGGGGTTAACACTCCACGCCAGCTCTAGCCCTGGGCTTGGGGCAGGCACTGGCCCAGTCCGTGCTCCTGCATTCTCAGACACCTCGGCCCTTAGCCAAGGAGCCGTGACGAGCCAGTGGCCAGCAGAGTGAGCTGAACATTGCAGGGCTGAAGTTGGTCCAATAACAGATGTTCTCTCACCTGCCTTGTCTTTCAATATCCAGGGGCTAACAGGGCTAGCACCACACCCCAGCATGTGCCTGCATCCTACACCATCTGCAGGAGCTTCCCCTTCCTGAGTGCTGTCAGCTGGGCTGTGGAGGCATGTCAGCTACCTCTCTGCTGGAGCAAAGTCAGCACAGCTCTGGCACTGGAGGGGGTGGGTTTTCATACCCCTCAGCACTGCAGCTATGTCCCTCTGAAGAAGTGGGCTGTGCCCGCGAAAGCTCATGACACCAGCTCCATGTTGTGTTAGTCTCTACGGTGCTATTTGTTGTTTTGTAAATTTTTCCAGTTACAGAGGAACTCAGCTCCCCCTCTGAAAGCTTTTGTAGATTTTAAATGTTGATCATGCTGGAGCACTGCCTGTGCTCCAAAGCAAGCCAGCTGGAAAACAGGAGGTCCATTTGTACTAGCCTAAATACAATGCAGTACTTTAAAACTTTGTGCTAGAAATGCATAAACGCCCCACAGCAGAACAAAGTAAACACATCCGTCCTCCTCCTCCTGACCCCAGGCTTTAGGATACGGGTCATCAAAACACAAAAGAAGGGTGACTCTGGCAATTAGCAGCCAGTAAATTATTAACTAACTTCAGTTCCCAGTAAAGGAATGGAATAAATAGGAAGGGACAATCTTCCAGGGCCCTAGCAAATAGTGGAACTACACCAAGAAGCAGCACTGGTTTATAGAGTGAAGCCTGCCAAAAAGGAGAAACCTTTCCAAACATCGGAAACGTAATATGCTTGTCTTTTAGCAGAGGGCCTCGTGGTCAGAAAGAGCCCTGGGCTCTACGTGCACAAATGGACTGAAAACGGGCCGAAGGATGACAAGCAAAACGTAATGCTGGGTGAGAGCCTGGCCCTGCTGGGAGTTTTGGCTTTTACACAGCATGTTGAAATGGTTGTAGGCCTTTTGTTATTTAACACTGCACTCGGCCAGAGCAGAACTCTGGGGCAGAAGTCACAAGCCTGGGTGCCCCTGGCAGGGCAGAAGCCCTGGGGCTCCAGGAAATACCCTGGGAGAATTTAAGCCCTACAGCTGGTTGTCTGGAAAGGAAGCAAAGGCATTTTACTGGACTGCATGGAAGATACCAAAGTGGGCAGTGTTTCAAGCTGCAGTTGGACAGTGAAAGAACACCTAGGGCCCAAAGACCGTTAGACATATTGACTTAAAGCAGAGGATGAGTGTCAGTCTGGAGTTCTGTATATTAATGCAGTGCCACAGATGAGGGCCCTGCACCCTGGTTCTTTGTGGGGGAAAAGGCAGCTTGGTGCCGCACTAGTCTTACTTGATCAAAAGAGCCATATGTGTGTCATGCCCGGCTGCACCTGCCTCTGACCGGCCCTGGCTTTGTGCCACTTCGGCTTGTGCGCCTCTGGTGCTGGCCGCAGGGTTTTTAAGCTGATTTCTCAGGCATGGAGAAAGCCTGCCCGTTGTGCTAGCTACCTGGGGCTGGGGAAGCGGGGGTGCCAGGGGAAAGTGACAGAAAAGGGAGGGGATCCAGGGCCAAGAGGACCGCAGGGTGACTGTTGCAGAAGAGTATAAGACATTGGGTGCTGGGTTCCACTGAGCACCGGGTCTTCCTGGGGATGTGAGGGCGGGGAGAGAGAGAAAAGGGCAAGGCTAGATGCACAGAGAAGCTCACCAGCCTTCACAGCCTTCATTCCCTGTGCAGTGAATGGGGACCAATGGGCTCCACAAGGCCAGTACTCTAGGAAATTCCTCGCCTAAGTTAGCTGGGGGGCAGAGCCAAACCAAGGGGTAGGGACCAAAGCCCAGCCCCCTGCTGAGACAGGCATCTAAGTCTAGTGTTCAGGCACGCACCTCCATCTGCCTGGGATGCAGCTGTGAGTCATCTCTTGGAGTTAGGTGCTGCTGCTGTTCTGTATTTTCTGCTCTGTGGGAGAAGAAAATCTCTCTCACAGCTAGTAACCCAGTGGTCTGGGCACTCAGCCGGGATATGACACATCCCCCAGGGACCAAGAGCTTTCACTAGGGCTCTGCCACCTTTACCATCTGCCATCTTTACTCCCCTTCTGCGGGAAGGGAGCTCAAATGGGGGGTCTCCCACACTTCCAGTAAGCAGCTCCCTCTCCGTGGGTTTTGGGGAAGCTTCTCCAGAGGGGGCCTGATCCAGTAGAAGAGCTTTGAGCATATTTCCTGGAGCAGGCTGTGCAGGCAAGTTAGCCACTCCTCTGCCTACCCTCCCCTGGGTTGTGCATCACTCCACCTTGGGTGGTTGGGGAGCTGGCGGGGCAGCAGCATGTACATGCCTAAGCAGGTGCACAGGTAGCAACAGCCACTGAGGAAACTTTCCCTGCAAAAATGTAAGTGAAAACCCCGAGACCCCCAATATAAATCAAAGATGCCAGCGCCCTTTCCCCTAACTATGACCTTTAAAATCTCAGCAGTTTAAGCTAGTCTCATGAGTTTTGCAAACTTGAGCAGGGGTTGGCTCTGCTAGCCTCCCCCCAGGCTATTTCTTTTTAACAATTCCCCTTTTGTTCACTTTGTAGACTGGTCCATGTTTTCTTCTAGATGCCACAGGCATGATTTTGAAAGAGTAAGTAAAAAATAACATGTGATAAGGCAAACAAGACAAGATAGACCAAGAAAGATTTCCCTGGCTGGGTAACTTGATGGCTGTTCTGGTTTGAGTTACCAGTCAGTGATAAGGGAAAATGCCAGGGGGCAGGCCTGAGTGTAGTTTAGTTAATTCACATTCTGGAAATTAATTATTGGTTAGATAAATGTCTAAGGTTGATGCACTGTTAATTTTCTGTTACCAAATCAAAGGACTTTGGCAATGGCGTAGCCATAAAGTTCAGAGTGACGGGGGGGGGGAAAGAACAGTAACTGGTCCGAGGAACAGCCCTGTGTAAGCTCCAAAGCTTATGTCTCTTACCAACAGAGGTTGGGCTCATAAAAGATATTGCCACACCCAACTCCTCTCTCTAATATCCTGGGCCCACCATGGCTCCAGAACATCACACTGCAAACATCAGTTAGGTTGGCTGCTCCTCCTCCTCCCCAACCTAACAGGACATTTTCTGCAGAACTGGTTTGCCTACTTGGAAAGCTCCAGCCAGGCTAAGAGAAAGATACTAACTGTCCTTGGCTAATATTTCAGTCAGTGATTCATGCATTTTACAACATTTCCCTCCTCACGTCAACTCAGTTTTGGCTCACTAGACAGAGCCATGACCAGCTCTGGTTAATGAAAAAGTGTTGCGAACCAAGCAAAGTGCTACATGGGGGCGACATGGGGAACACTACAAAGGGTGTTCAGGTCAGAAGGCAAGATGGTTTTTCTAATGGCCAGGCCAGCAAGCTGAGGCCTCAGTCCTGCACAAGTGGCCTCAACAGGTCTTTCTTTGGCCATTGACATCAATGCAAGCTGCTGGCTGAGGCCCTAAACCTGGCTAGGAGACTGGAGCTGTCTCCTTTTCCTTCTTGCACGTGACCTGTAAGATTCTCAGGTGTTCTAACTCTAAATACGCACAGGGAACAGATTTACTGAGCAAGAAAGAGCCATTTTTATTGTCACTTTCCAGAGTAGAACAACCCTTTATCTATTGCGTGTCAGAAGAACAATTTAAGACCTAGAGGCTGCGTCTAGACTGGCATGATTTTGCGCAAATACTTTTAACGGAAAAGTTTTTCCGTTAAAAGTATTTGCGCAAGAGAGCGTCTATACTGGCATGTGCCTTTGCGCAAAAGATTTGCTTTTGCGCAAAAGCATCCGTGCCCAGTATAGACGCTCTCTTGCGCAAGAAAGCTCCGATGGCCATTTTAGCCATTGGGTTTTCTTGCGCAAGAAATTAACGTTCCTGTCTACACTGGCCCTCTTGCGCAAGTATTCTTGCGCAAGAGGCCTTATGCCTGAGTGGGAGCATCAAAGTATTTGCGCAAGAAGCACAGATTTTGTACATTACAACGTCAGTGTTCTTGCACAAATTCTAGCGGCCAGTCTAGACGCACCCAGAGGGAAAAGCAAGGGCATAGTGTTCAAATTGCTTCCAAAAATGCCCATAACTTGGCATACAAACAAAAGGTTAGAGAACATGATGGTGCTGCATAAAATAGTGTCATAAACTGGTGTCAGAGAGAAACTTAAAAACAACAAATGATCTGATAGCAGTTTACAGACTAACAAAACATGTAGATGGGATCATGAGCTTTTGTGGGCACAGCCCACTTCTTCAGAGGACTGGACTCTCAGATGTCAGAGAGTTAGCTGTTATAGCACAGCCCCAAGCTTATTGGAAAAAGGCAAATGCCCATGCCGAGCTGAGGCTAAACATTACACACTAAGCAATAAAACAGTGATTATGCAGCAAAGATCATGAAAACTGCAGATCTTAAGAAAGCAGAAGGGTTCTGCTTATTTGGGTAAATGCAGGAATTGATGTTTTCAAAGGATGACAATACTTTTCTGTTTGTTGCCATTTGGGTGTGGCTAAGGATGCAAATATCCAGTGTGAAGGTATGTAGAACTGTACTACATGGTTTTACAAAGTCCCTCTTGTAGAATGCCTTTTATCACGGATAGGAATCATATAGTCAGGGTAAAATCCTGGTCTCGCTGGTGACAAAATTCCCATTGTCTTCAGTGGTTTTGGAATTTGCCCCTTGGGGCCAGCTCTTTAATGGCATTTTAAGTAGTTGAAGATTCAGATTAGAGACTTTTGAAAATTCTACCAGGTGCCCTCTTGGTCCTTATATTCCCCTATAAGGGCAATAGCAGCTGTTGGTGAAGCAGTTGCTGTTTGGTGACTCTTGATCAGCTTACACAGTGAATGAATGTGTTTGGGGGTTAACCACTTATGGGCCAGGGTTGCTCCATGTCCTTTAGTGCTAAAGTGGTGTTCCAGTGTAGTGTGTGGGACAAAAGAATCAAACAGGAATGTGTGAAATTGCTGGGTGTGGTGCCCCCCTGGCCTCCTCTTGTGCAGATCATGTGCACCTTGGCAAAGTGGGTGAGAAGTGCTACAGATTAGGATGGCAGTTTGTGACACTGCACAGGCAGAGACACTCCCGGGCTGCAGGGGCAGTGGAAAATCAGGCCAGGGGCGTACAGGCTAACAGCAGAACACTGCAGCCTGAGGCCGCCAAGGCTGCTGAACGCTGAGGGGACTCTTCTACACGGCGTATGCCAGCATAAGTTTGGTCACTTGGGTGTGCATAAACCACCCGTGAGTGATGTAAATTCGGTCGACCTAAGCACTGGTGCGAACAGCGCTATGTCAGCAGGAGAGCTTTCTTCTTCCGACAAGAGAGCAATCTCCCATTGGCATAGAGCCAGGGAGAGTGCAACTAGGCCCCGGCAGCCTGGCCTGAGACACCAGACTGCTGTACTGTCACTTACCACAAGCTCTGGGCTTGTGCACTGCAGGATGGTCAGAATGGCTTGGAGCTCTAGGAGCTTCATCGGCTTGCTCCAAACCAGCAGCCCCGTCCAGCTGGAGTGAAATGCCCCAGTATCTCACCCTCACATTGGTGTCTTTGCTGCCTGAGCCTTCCTGTGCAGCCATCTGCCACCCTGGAGCCACTTAGAATGGAGCACGCAGGGAGCTCTGGGGCATGCACTGCCGCACTGGGTCTGGACGGTGCCTCGACCCTAATTCTGAGATCCAATCCTGCAGGCGCTCCCGTCGCTTTCAAGAGGGAGCGTTGGATGTGTCTCACTTTACCATCGGAGTCCTTCTTAGGGGTCGAAGTATGGGCTGAGGAGACTAACTGGCGGCTCCTGTCTTGGAAGCTCTCCGCCTCTGTCCTTTTCCAGTGCTCCTGCACAGCAGCACACTGAAAAGGTCACACATGGACATGGGGTATTCCAGTGCAATCCTGTAGCAGTAGCAACATTTCACCCTCTGGTAGGGAAGTGAAGGAAGCTGCCTGTGGTAAATCCAGACAAGCCCATGATCCCCAGATAGCTGAGAAAATGGCACAGAATGAGAACGTTTAATGCTGAAGTATTACTTGCCATGGCCTGCCACACTGGCAGGAATATTATTTCAAATGAATTACATCAGACTGGTTTAACAGACCCGCCGTTTGTTCCACCACTAACAATTAATTGCTCCCTGTTTATCCTGCTGCTTATTTCTGTTAAACTGGCAAATCAAAGAGCTAGAAATGCAAACTGCGACGGATGGAGCCTGGCTGGAGTCATGGTTTGTTACAGATCTGAAAGATTATTCCTTTCCCTGACGTCACCAAAGCTTAGAAAGTGCTGGTAGGAGAAAGATTCATACCGGATTTGTTGGCTTCTTCTCAAGCACCAGCTGCACATCGCGGCCAGGAACAGGTTGCCATAGTAGTGGAGCCAGTGCTAGGCAAAAGCAGACTAAGCAATTGCCTAAGGCCCTCTATTATTAGTTTGTGATGGGGGAGGGCCCCAAATATTCCTTCTAAATTCCTTACTTAGTGCTCCCTCCCTTGCTGGTAGTGTAGGTTCAGTTACAACATGGCAAGGCCTGGACAGGTCACTAGAATGTTGAGATATTGCAAAGGGGTAAAATTAAACGCCATGTCAACTTCCCGAGGCCTGGAGTCCTAGTGGCAATCAAAACCCGGCACGTGAGTGAAATACCACTGGCTAGGACAGCACCCTGCTTGCAGCTGGGAAACCCAGAACAAAGAGTCCTCACAGGATACCAGTCAATCAGAAATGGGCAGGAACAAAGTCATCATCACAGTCAGACCTGAAGTGATATACAGAGTAACAATCAAGTGGCAAGTAAAAGGGATTTGCAGTGAGTAGCTCATGCACCAAAGTTTGCATGTGATTCACAAGAAGTCATTTTATAAGGCATTAATTCAGCAAACTGCCTACGCATGTTGTCTAATTCTCCTTGAAATCAGTGGGATGTAAGCACATCCTGAACATTAAATATGCGCTTGCTGAGTCAGGTCCTAAGAGCACACAGTACATACCAGAATGCAAAGTTTTTTTCCTCCTGTCCTTACTAATGTGACTAGTTGTATTGACTCAGTGGCTCTGTTGCACATGTAAGCGCTATTTGTGTGGATAAGGGTATATGCAGGCTTGACCCTCACATTGTGTAGAGCCTTCTGAAATAAACTTTACACTAGAGCTGTATTCTTTTCCAGAAAGATGCAGCCAGTTCTCTAAAATGTTCAGCTAGTTTAATATTTACTGCCCCATACTCACTCTTGCCAGATCCAGCCTTCAGATTAAGTGAAAGTGTTGCTCGAATTTTAAGGAGAAATACTGAGGAATAGATCAATTCCTGCTTAAAAGAATATTGCTTCACGTGAAACATACAAGTGTCACCCCAATCCTGCAGTTTTATTCCTTTAAGGGCCCATGTAGATTTTCAGGCTGCGTCTACACTGGCATGATTTTCCGCAAATGCTTTTAACGGAAAAGTTTTCCGTTAAAAGCATTTGCGGAAAAGAGCATCTAGATTGGCACGGACGCAAAAGCACTTTTTGCGGAAAAGCGTCCCGGGCCAATCTAGACGCGCTTTTGCGCCAGAAAGCCCCGATTGCCATTTTAGCCATCGGGGCTTTTTTGCGCAAAACAATTCTGGGTTGTCTACACTGGCCCTCTTGCGCAAAAGCATTTGCGCAAGAGGGCTTTTGCCCGAACGGGAGCAGCATAGTATTTGCGCAAGAACACCGACGATCATACATGAGAGCGTCAGTGTTCTTGCGGACATTCAAGCGGCCAGTGTAGACAGCTGGCAAGTTTTTCCGGAAAAGCGTCTGATTTTTCCAGAAAAACTGGCCAGTCTAGACACAGCCTCAGTGTGTTGGGTTTCAGCAATCTCCTCTTTGATGGCTGGAGTGAACAGGTGTCTTCTGAAATATCCAGGCCTGTTATCTTTAGCAGATTGCACAGTCCAGCAGCTTTTAGCTTGTTTGTCTTTCTTTGGGTGCTCGTTTGCACTGTGCATTGCTGGAATGTGCCGCTCCCGGCAGCAGAGGAGATAGGATGGCTATTGAAATGCTGGGCTGACTAATTCAGTGATATCCTGCTCAGCCTTTGCTGTGACTCTGCAGATATTGGTGTTTTTCAACACTCATTCATTATATTTTCACTCAGTTATTCAGCCAGACCACCCACACTGCACAAAGCCCTGTCTGAGCACAGCTGTACCCCACAGGGGAAGAGTGGCAAAGTTTATCTTGCTCACTGAAATGTCCTTTCATTGAATGCTAAAGTCTATCAAAGTAGATCAGTTCAAATGGGTGCTCTGCTTGCTCTTTGCTTTGCTAAATAAATGCTAAGGGCCAGTGATGGCTCGGAGCAACCCGAATGCAGAGATGGGCTCCAACCCAGCCCCGAGAACTGGCCCCCCCCCAGAGATGTATGAACGTCTGAAAACAAATCTACACGTGCAGGTGCAGTGAAATGTGGCTTCCCAGTCCCGCCTGCTGTATAGCTGGCCCCATGCTGCACAAATGGGCTTTGGCTATAGGCGAGGCACGCTGGCTGTGTGCAATGGGAATGCAGCTAGGGAGTTAGGAGAGTATGAGCAGGTGGCCATTTGGCCAGTGCCTGCCACACAGCATTGCCTGGAGCCCACAGAGAACATGGTGCTCTCGAGATGCTGTATCTTGGGGGAGATGTCTTACAAGAGTACTAATCACATGCCCAGTGCTCAGACCAGGTGCCCCAGCATGTGAAATCCAAATGCCCGTCCCTGTCCACTGAATCCCTACTGAAACTATCAATTGGTGACAATGGAGAAATGTGTGAGATGTTCAGTAACTATGAATATTATGTACTGCTCTGGGCATGAGCCTCAGCCAGATCCCTGCAAGATGTCACAGTCTATGGCAGGTCGGCCCCGTACAAGCCTGTGGAACCTGGGTAATGCCTTAGGTGGCTAGCCACAGCTGCACTGCGTAGGCTAGCTCAGGTCTGGGTACTTGAACAGACGTGCTGCACAGCAGGCACAGAGGCTGGGGCACCACACTAAGAGCTTTGTGCAGAACGCAGGACACAGTCAGCCCGGATCTCATGCCTAATATAGACAGTCCCTTGAGAGCATGAGAAAGGCAGCTACCACGCTCAGGCACTCCCCAGGTTTCACATAGGCATACACTAAACATTCTGCTGCCTCGCCCAGCCTGCACCACAGGAGATGGGGGGGGGGGGGAGGTCTAGATTTCTGCTAAAGGGCTGGGTTTGATTTTAGCCCTTTCCCCCATAGATATTGCCAATCGTTTAGCCCTGGAAAAGACAACTGGGAGGTGGGGGACAAACTGAAGCCTTCTGATACTGTGTGCAAGTTCACCCAGCACAACAGCGACTGAGGCAGGGCTGGACCCCAGGAGGCCTGCTCTTGGGTCTAGCTGCCAGACCACACTGCCTCACTGAACAGAACCCCTGCCATGCCCGTGCATGCATAACCTGGAGGCACACTGATTCCTGTGCTGTGCAAGGCACACGGCTGCCCCAGCACGCTACTCCGCAGAGTTTCTGGAAGCGGGAGCTGGTGCACCTGATGGCCAAGGCACAGTCTAGCTTTTTCCTTTCGGGGCGGGTTGAATTCTCAATGGCTTGCAATTGCTTCGTGGGAGCCCAAAACACTAGTTCTTCCTCAAGCCAACTTGTGCTGTTCTGCTTGGCTGTGGGCCAGGCCCCTTTGTTTGCAATGTTTGTTTCCTTGCCTGGGCGCCTGCCTGAGCCAAGCCTCATGGACTTTTGCCGCGGGAGAGCAGCACAAAAGCACCAGGTAGTTGTTTGGATCAGGGCACAGAAATGGTGGTGGGCCTCTGTCTGGTAAAAAAAAAATTTAGAAAATACTGGACATGTGGAATGTCTGGTATTTTCTGGCAGGGCACTGGACAGAAGCCTGGGGGGGACGGGAGTGGCTGGGAGGCGGGGCGCTGGACAGAAGCCTGGGGGGGACGGGAGTGGCTGGGAGGCGGGGCGCTGGACGGAAGCCTGGGGGGGCGGGAGTGGCTGGGAGGCGGGGCGCTGGACGGAAGCCTGGGGGGGGCGGGAGTGGCTGGGAGGCGGGGCGCTGGACGGAAGCCTGGGGGGGGCGGGAGTGGCTGGGAGGCGGGGCGCTGGACGGAAGCCTGGGGGGGGCGGGAGTGGCTGGGAGGCGGGGCGCTGGACGGAAGCCTGGGGGGGGCGGGAGTGGCTGGGAGGCGGGGCGCTGGACGGAAGCCTGGGGGGGGGGGACGGAGTGGCTGGGAGGCGGGGCGCTGGACGGAAGCCTGGGGGCGGGAGTGGCTGGGAGGCGGGGCGCTGGACGGAAGCCTGGGGGGGGACGGGAGTGGCTGGGAGGCGGGGCGCTGGACGGAAGCCTGGGGGGGGCGGGAGTGGCTGGGAGGCGGGGCGCTGGACGGAAGCCTGGGGGGGCGGGAGTGGCTGGGAGGCGGGGCGCTGGACGGAAGCCTGGGGGGGAGGGGGCGAGAGTGGCTGGGAGGCGGGGCGCTGGACGGAAGCCTGGGGGGGGGGGGGGGAGTGGCTGGGAGGCGGGGCGCTGGACGGAAGCCTGGGGGGGGCGGGAGTGGCTGGGAGGCGGGGCGCTGGACGGAAGCCTGGGGGGGGGGGCGGGAGTGGCTGGGAGGCGGGGCGCTGGACAGAAGCCTGGGGGGGGGGCGGGATGTGGCTGGGAGGCGGGGCGCTGGACGGAAGCCTGGGGGGGGGGGCGGGAGTGGCTGGGAGGCGGGGCGCTGGACGGAAGCCTGGGGGGCGGGCGGGAGTGGCTCGGAGGCGGGGCGCTGGACGGAAGCCTGGGGGGGGCGGGCGGGAGTGGCTGGGAGGCGGGGCGCTGGACGGAAGCCTGGGGGGGGCGGGCGGGAGTGGCTGGGAGGCGGGGCGCTGGACGGAAGCCTGGGGGGGGGGGCGGGAGTGGCTGGGAGGCGGGGCGCTGGACGGAAGCCTGGGGGGGGCGGGCGGGAGTGGCTGGGAGGCGGGGCGCTGGACGGAAGCCTGGGGGGGCGGGAGTGGCTGGGAGGCGGGGCGCTGGACGGAAGCCTGGGGGGGACGGGAATGGCTGGGAGGCGGGGCGCTGGACGGAAGCTGGGTGGGGGGAGTGGCTGGAGGGGGGGGCGCGATCGGCACTGGGAGCCTCTGATTGCATCTGAGGAGGCGGGAAAGCCCTGTCCCTGCTCCTGAGCGCTGGTCAAGCGCGTGGTGGAGCTGCAGCCGGACTCACTTCGCCGGGGCCATTCGTGGGATGGGCAGCACCCTGGAATCTGCACGTGCCCGGGTCAGTCCCGCTCCCCGCCGGCCGATTCGCTCCCCCACCCCAGCCAGCCCCGCTCCGTCCGACACCCCCCCCCCACCAGCTCTGCTTCCTGCCGACTGCCCCTCCCCCGATCTCCCCCAGCCAGCCCCGCTGCCCCCGCCCAGCTCTGCTTCCCGCCTCCCCCCCCCAATCAAGTGTGTCCGGTATTTTTTTTTAAGACTACCTGGTAACCCTAGTTGGCATTGCAATGAAGACAGTGCCAGGCAGTGGGGAGATCCCAACACTGCCCCTTCACAAGAGCAAGGACAGCAAGTGTACGTCTTCACAGTAGAACCTATTGTGAAGGGATTCTTAGAGCAAACTGAAACGTCCCCTCCAGCCTCTTCCCGCCACTCACCTGCCCCCTAGTCAGAGAAGAACTTGGACCCAGGAGAGAGAGGTCCCTCTGAACTTCCATCAGCACATGCGGGGCCTTGGGGTCTCCACACAACAGTCTGCACTGGCCCTGTGTACCTGTAAGTGTGATTCATCCCCAAACGTGCTCTCAAAGGCATAAGTGTCTGGCTAGAGCCCACCTAATTACAGTTTCAGGATTACAGCTTTAAACTACATATTTGCCCCTCTCCACTGGGCCAGGGCACTACAGCCCACCTGGTGCCTACAAGGGACAGTCTTACCTAGTGGTCTAACCTCCAAAGTGGATGCCCCTGAACTTCTGAGCTGGCTTGGGAGGGACTCCCTTCCTGGGCTTGGGAACATCCCATAAACACCTGTGCACACAATGCTACTACTTCCCTGCCCACCTCCCTACCTCTCAGGGTGGATGGGAGGCAGCTGCTTGCTAGCATCTCTGAAAGGGGCAGGGAGGTATTATAAATCACCCTCTGTCTGGAGCCTTGAGCAAAGCTTAAACCACATGGGCTGGCTGAGGACCATTGTCATGGAGTTTTCTGTCCTTCCCCTCTAATTACCAGGAGATTATCATGTTAACGAAATCATCTCCTGGGTCATTGGGAAAGCATCACGGAACCAGCTGGGGAGGAAGAGCAGGCTGATTAGAAAAGGACCTAGGTGCAGCTATCCACATGCAAATACCCTGGGAAGCCTCATGGAGGCTTTTGGCTTCACAATGGTTACTGTAATGGCTGCTGCACCAGTCCGGAGGGCAGGGTAGATGCCGGCATTGTGTTTCCATGGCCTCCTGATGATGCCCATTCTTGACCAGACCCAGCTCTCCTCTTCCTGGGCTGCAGGGCCCTGGCTGCATGGAAACTGGGCTGCTTCTGCACAGAGGCCAGGCAGGGGCCGTTGAGCCTATACCCAGGCCGGCCCTACCCTGAAGCTGTGACCCCTCTGGGCTCCATGACCCTCCTCCTCCCCCACCACAGAGCAGATGGATATCAGATCTGATATGACTTGGGTGCATCGACAGGCCCTGTGGGATCCCTTCTCTGGGTGGTGGAAAATGTCTTTTTGACCAACATGAGCTGGTCTGTGAAATTTTTAATTTTGGTAAACATTTCGAGCTTCCTAGGGCAAATAGCAAAACAAGAAAGTCAGACATTTCCATTTTTAGCACCATTTTTAGGGATGGAAAGCCCTTTCTTTAACAAGCCTGTTTTGACAAGGATCCTAGCAAGATGAAAGTGAGGGTAGGTGGGGGATTTTTCTCTCATAAAAAAATGTTTTGAAAATGTTTCATCTTAAAATGTTCATAGACCCTTACCCCAAATTTGGAATAAAAACAAAAACTTTACCTATGGTCAAGTTTTAAATGGAATGGTTGCCTTTTAATTAATTAATAAATAAATAAATAAATACTCTTATTTAGCACTCTTTCTCCCTGGAGCTCAAAGCTATTAGTCTCTAAGATGCCACAGGACTCATTACTGTTTCTGCAACACAGCTACCCCAAAGGAGGTTCATTATTCCCATTTTACAGGTGTGGAAACAGGCACAAGATGAAGTGACTTGCCAAACGTCACCCCACAGGTAAGATGTATTTTCCCCCAAATACAAAACAAAAATAATTAAAAGAACGTTTTGAAAATGTTCAGTTTGTAATTTCCTTAACAGTAACATGTTCACTTTGTTGTTAAACTTTCTGCCTTTATAGGTTTAGATAACTTATGTACATAATGCAAACAATCTCACATTTTCAGGGCCTGGTTGTGGTCCCAGGCTAGTTTGAAGGTGGCTTGGTTCTACTGCATTCCTTAGTTATTCCAAACATGCACCAATGTGGGTTAGTTCAAAGTTAGGTCCTTAGAACTGCACAGCAAAGGCACTGCCAGGCATGGGGTGGGGGACACTAGGAAAGGATTTGGCAGGGTAGCTAGTCTGGCAAACGTTCCTACTGGAGACGCAGGATTTGCAGGGCTCTCCCGTGTGGGGAAAACAAACTTCCACCAAAAGCACTTGGGTGCCAGTATAACTGCATCTGCACTGTGGCTTTTACCCCATAGAAGTGCCACAGAGAATCCCACCTTGATGTGACATTGCCAGGAGAGCAGACATTACCACTGACACCCTGGCCTAACTTACCTTAGAATGGGGCCCAGTTGTTCATTGAAATCCATTGGGAGCTGTCAGTGAGCTCAGGGTTTGATGTTGACCCTTGATTGTTGCATTGTTCTAATGGGTGGTTGCATCTCCACTGTTCTCAAGGGGTGCTCGTGGGCACCTATGAAAAGCTGGCCCCTCACGCTCACTTGTAGCTCACAATGGAACTTCCCCGCTCTAAAAATCGAAGGAAGTGCTACTGGAAATGCTGCGGCCAGGCTGCTTTGTTTCCTGTTAGAAAGAAACCCAGCCCTCCCAGAGGCCAGAGCAATCCCTGGTGTCACGAGTTGTGGGGTCCAGTCCTGGAGCCCCCACGGGGGCATTCTCATGCACGGACAAGTCCTGCTGGGTGACTTGTCCGGGAGGCAGGGCTGCAGTTCTGGGGTTGGTGACCAGACTCGCCTTGGTGTCCTCGCCTGCGGGAAGGGCAGGCTGGGGAGGCATCGGCCTTGTGGAAGTGACTCCTGGTCAGAACAGAATGTTGCCCAGAGCAGGGCAGTTAATGCTTTTCATTTCCAGAGGGAGCAAAGGGTGCTGGGTTTTATAAACAGGGCTTGCATTTTGGGGAGGCAATGCTACCCCCTAGCTCCCAAACTATGCACATGTTAAGAAGTGAGAGTGGGCAGGGTCATGTCCTCTGATCTCCAGCAGACCCAGCCTGAACTGGGCAGGATCCAGGTGGCCATAGAGCCAGTTCTGTGACCAAGATCAGGACAGCTCCCACACATCCTGCTCATTGAAGACCTATTCATCTACCTTGCAGGGCTGTTGTGAGGGTTATTTATTGTGCAGCAAGTGCCACATGCTGTGGCAGTCTTGCACACCACACACACATCTCTTTGCTTAGGGCATTCATTAAAGGTCAGCAGGCTTAACATCAAGGTTACTCTTTTTTTAGTTATAACAGCATTGGCAAGAGATGAACCATGACAGAATTGCTTTCTCCGTTATCCATTTTAACTAGAAAACCTGCTCATCAGTGACAACTCAGCTGTCCTGTAATGTGGTTGTTGGATCAATAAAATCAAGACCATCTGGAAAAGCAGAGCAAATACTCAGATCATATTGGAACAAAATAAAAAGCCTTTAGGAACAAAAGGTCAGAACAAAGTCATCATGATGTTTCCCTGCCAAAATCCCAGTCCTTTGAGACCTCTCTGCCTGGGTTACTTCCGTCCTCCACGCAGCTCTAGTACCACAAGAGAATACCGGCTCTCATGGGAGTTCTAGTAGCTAACATGTAGCCAGCAAGGCTTGTGCTTCCACTGGACTTGCAAGGAGGAAAATCCAAGGTGTGCTGTGATGTAAGGTAGTACCCTGTCTCACTTTGATCACTTCACCAGGGAGCTATTTATCCAGGGAGCAGACTGGGGGGAAAGGAGGTGGCACTTTTCCAGCCTTACCCATAAAATAAGCTGCATACACGTGAGTTGCCAAAATGAGAGGCATTGCTCCCAGCCAGGGCAGACACTCAAGCAGTGTGCTGTCAGCTGGTGCCCATGGACTCTTTGGGCTGGGCTCCTTCTTGATGGGGGTAATCAGATAAGTGGTGGCATCTCCCCAGCCGTAACAGCTAGAGGCTGTGGCCCAGACCCTTGAGGGCTTGAAGCCCCTAACTCCCATGATCTGAGGGTCTGATTCTTTAAATAAATGCTGGTATGTGGAAGAACAAGAAAGCCACTCCTGAGGCGTGTTACTACAGCACGTGGGCATGGGCCAGTGGGCACCATGCAGCTATCTGAGATGGACAAACGCTGGTTTTCTACCCACGCAGTCTAAGGCAATGTGAGCGTCCCACCGGCTGACAGCCAGCAGCCCTGAGTGCAAGCAGGAAGCGCCTCAAGGGCTAAAAGTACTTTAAGGAGCTCCGGGGTGCTCCAGTATGACAACTAGCTTGGCTACTTAGCATCTGCACAGCAGACTGGAGCTGAGCTCTCCCAGCATGCCCCAGACTGCAGAGCAGCGAGGGGACTCTCTGCTTTCACTGTTGCTTCCCTCCCCGGGGGACTCTCACAGATTATCTTCACTGCAGTCATCCACGATCGATCCACTGGTGATTGATTTATTGTGTCTAAGCCAAGCCCTGATCAATCAACTTGGTGCGATGCCCGTGAGCTCCTGGGCACGACCCCAGACTTAGCTTTGGCCGCAGAGGAGTGGGGTTCAGTTTTTTTCTAACAGGAAACAAAGCAGCTTGGCTGCTGGGGAAGAGTTGCTGCAGCATTTCCAGTAACACTTCCTTCGATTTTCAGAGCTGGGAAGTTTCAGTGAGTGTGAGGGGCCAGCTTTTCCTAGGTGCCCAGGAGCTCCCTGTGAGGACAGTGGAGAAGCAGCCATCCACTAGAACAGCGGGAGGTGCTGGCTGCTGAGCACCTGACCTGAGTGAATGGCTACACTGCATCTGAAGGTGAAAGAATGAGTTGGGCATGGAAGTTCTTAGCATAGACGAGTTCTATCTAATTAACAAACTAGGGAAATACAACCTGGCTGGGGCTACTATAAGGCAGGTGCATAACTGGCGGGATAACCATGCCCAGGGAGTAGTCATCAATGATTCATAGTCATGCTGGAAGGAAGGGCATAACAAGTGGGGTTCCGCAGAGGTCAGTTTTGGCACCTATTCTGTTGAATATCTTCATCAGCAATTTAGATGATGGCATAGAAAGTACACACACAGTTTGTGGACGATACCCAGATGGGAGGGGTCGCGAGTGCTCTGGAGGATCAGATTAAAGGTCTGGAAAACATGGTTTATGAGAGATCGAAAGTACCTAAAACGTTACAAGCAGGAGGGAGAAAAATATTTTCCCTAACCTCTGAGGACAGGATAAGAAGCAATGGACTTAAATTGCAGCAATGAAGTTTGGGTTGGATGTTGGGATAAACTCCCTCCCTGTCAGGGTGGTGAAGCACTGGAATAAATTGCCTTGGGGAGTTGTGCAATCTCTGTGATTGGAGATTTTTAAGAGCAGGTTAGACAAACACCTGTCAGGGATGGTCTAGATGGTGCAGGGGACGGGGCTTGATGACCACTCAAAGTCCCTTCCTTCCAGTTCTTGGATTCTATGATTAAGGGCCAATATATCCTGGCTTCTTTGAAACGACAGGCAGAACTCTCCATTGATTGCAATGAACATTTTTGACAACTTAAAGGTGGTTTAGGCCAGATCTACATTGGAAACTTTGACTGATCTAGTGAAGTTGATTAGGGAAGTAATTTTTTTATTGCAATATTTCTACTCTATCAAAAGTCCTAGTATAGAGAAAATTATGTCAGCATAAAAGTGTGTTTGCTGGGGTCACTTTTTTTTGCTTGGCAAATCATTACCTCTTCGTTCATATAAGCTATGTGTATATAATAGGAGAGTTTGCTGGGATTGCTGCATGCGGAAACCTGTTCTTGGGTAGATCTGGCCTACGACCTGACATACTTGCGTCTTATAACCAGCTTAGCTATGTCAGCATGGATGTGAACACAAACCTCCAGACACAGATTTGAACTCAAAACTCCCAGCAGCTACACACAGAGAAGAGGACACAGCTGATGTCCTTCAGGGAGATGATGCACACTGGCAGAAAAATTCCTTCTTCTGGCATATACTGTGTCAACAGTTAGGGGCTACCTGACATCAGTACTAGCCTCTGCTCTGTAGTGTAGGCCTTTGTCTGGTTGTGACTGATCTGACCGAGGCTGCTGTAAATCAGGAACCACTCAGTGACATCAGAGCAGCTGAAACCTCAGAATGAGATCACAAAGAGGCCCTGAACATTTGGTTTTCTATTGTAATTAATCACCTCATCTCTGCAATGAAAAGGACAAAAGCCCTCACCTGGAAATGTTGGGCTTTTGGTGGCTTTGCCAGGTGTCCTGTTTTGAACCAGATAGTCCAGTATTTGAGCTTTCTGTTCAGGAAACAAATTGAGAAAACATAAATGAGAAAATATAAATGTCCGGTATTTTCTAAATCAGATGGAATGTAGATTGTGATGTAATGTCAAGTGTGTCCAGTATTTTTGTTGAAACCATCTGGCAACCCTAGCTTTGGGAGTGTCTCAAAGAGTAACTGTGTCTAATGGCACCTGGCTGTCCAAAGAGCGGCCGCTGCCCTTAGTAGTGTAGGTTCTTCAGCAGGCACCAGCCCAGAGGAAGTGGTGCTGGGTTCTCACTGTAACACATTCATGGCAATGCACATTTTTTCAAACACAGATCTGGGTCTGCCCCCCTGTCTCTGCACATGTATTTCTGTTAGCTCCCTTGGGCTACTTACAGGTAAGACTTTCAAAGACCAGATACAGAATAGAGAGAGGGTAATTTTACTAATGTGCGTTACTGCCAGGAAGCACAGACAATTGATAGAGCCTAGGATTCCTTGCCAGGCGCTACTGCCTATGCCTCAGTTTCCCCACACTTGTAATACATGGATTACATTGGCCTTTTTTGTGAGGCACATTGTGATGTATTGATGAAAAGGGCTAGCTGACAGCTAGGAGATGGTTAATTAATTTATTATTAATTATTATTATTAATAAGCTGAGGCAATTTCATTTAACATTAGAGATGGTTGAAAAATATTTTTTTAACTCTGCTTTTTTATGGAAAATTTCAAAATGAAGATTTTCAAAACATTCTTTGAATATTCTTTAGGTGATAAATAAATCTCTTGCTATCACTTTTTGTAACTTTTTCAAGTGGAGATGCAAGCTTTTAGAAAAGTGGAAGCAGCCCTTTTTCTCTAAGTCAAACTGATATTTTAACAATCAAAAAGTCTGAAAAGTTTGTGTTTTGATTTTTTTCTTGTTGAAAGCTGAAATGTTATGACCCAAATTTGCTTCACACAAATTTTCATTGTGGTCTAAAAAGGTATCTTCCGTTGAAATGGTTCATGGGAATTATCTGAACTGGCATATGCTCAGCCCCCAGGATCATCCTCTGGAAGGTGGAGACTGGGGAGGGTTCCATAGGCTGTGGTGAGTCATGGAGCCCGGAGGGGTCACAGCTCCAGGATAGGGCCGGCCTGGGCATAGGCTCAACGGCCCCTGCCTGGCCTCTGTGCAGAAGCAGCCCAGTTTCCATGCAGCCAGGGCCCTGCAGCCCAGGAAGAGGAGAGCTGGGTCTGGTCAAGAATGGGCATCATCAGGAGGCCATGGAAACACAATGCCGGCATCTACCCTGCCCTCCGGACTGGTGCAGCAGCCATTACAGTAACCATTGTGAAGCCAAAAGCCTCCATGAGGCTTCCCAGGGTATTTGCATGTGGATAGCTGCACCTAGGTCCTTTTCTAATCAGCCTGCTCTTCCTCCCCAGCTGGTTCCGTGATGCTTTCCCAATGACCCAGGAGATGATTTCGTTAACATGATAATCTCCTGGTAATTAGAGGGGAAGGACAGAAAACTCCATGACAATGGTCCTCAGCCAGCCCATGTGGTTTAAGCTTTGCTCAAGGCTCCAGACAGAGGGTGATTTATAATACCTCCCTGCCCTTTTCAGAGATGCTAGCAAGCAGCTGCCTCCCATCCACCCTGAGAGGTAGGGAGGTGGGCAGGGAAGTAGTAGCATTGTGTGCACAGGTGTTTATGGGATGTTCCCAAGCCCAGGAAGGGAGTCTCTCCCAAGCCAGCTCAGAAGTTCAGGGGCATCCACTTTGGAGGTTAGACCACTAGGTAAGACTGTCCCTTGTAGGCACCAGGTGGGCTGTAGTGCCCTGGCCCAATGGAGAGGGGCAAATATGTAGTTTAAAGCTGTAATTCTGAATTGCTTTGTTTTGGTCATTTGATTCAGCGGGGCACCTTCTCCCCAGTCTCTGGCATTGGCAATGGATTAATGTCCGTGCTAACTCTTTATCAGCAAGAAAACCAACCAATAAAAACCAGCTCCCTAGTGCTCTCGTGCTGCTAGCCTCTAGCCCAGTGGAAAAGCACAAGTTGGCCTGAGGAAGAAGTTGTGTTTCTGCGCCTGGAGGAGAAGCAACCCAGCGAGAATTACAACCAAACCACAAGGAAGTGCCAGGCTGTGCTTGGCAAGTAAATCAAACCAAGTCCAAGTTACAGACATACAGCTGCAGTTACAAATGCTCAGGATATTTTTCCTGCAACTAATAATAATTAATCCAACCCCAGAATCAGAAAGTAGCTCCCCTCTTTGGAAGCCAGACATGTGGCTTGGTAGGAGAGGCTGAGTGTCTATGTAACTAACTAATCTCTGTTTTCCTACACTCTGGCTACACTACATTGGGATCTTGGGATCTCGCCATTCCACCACCCACCCCTCCACCTCGTGTAGGACAGCAAGCAACAATAACCTGAAGGAGCAGCTGCAACTGAAGCAAACACATGCAGACACTGGATTCCATTTGAGGCTGGCCATGTTTAGATGCTGTCATTCTAGTACCTGAACACCTGCCACAAAGCACTGCTCCTTGGTTAACTTTGCCAGCCATTCCAGGGCCTTGCTTTCACTAGGAAGGGCTCTGTAACTGGCACAGATACTTGATTTGCCTTTCAGGCCCTGCCCCATCACTGCTGGCTGTGAACACATTATCTGTGTTATAGACTGGGATGTGGCAGGTACCACTGAACCCCTGCTGGAGCCTAGAACCAGCCCAGAGAACAGGACTGGAAGCTCTGGTTTTAATGCAGTGTAAGTTTTTCAAAAAACTTCACTGCTAAGGGAAACAACAACAACATGGCAAAAGACCCACCAAGCTTCCTCCTCACTTCCAGGGGAACTGGTGAGGGGACTACTGGCCAGAAGGTGCTCGTGTTCCAAGAATCCATCTCCCCAGAGCATGCGGAATGGCAGAGAAGTTGGCCAGTCAGAAACCCTGAGGCCTCCTGCTCCAGCAGATTAGCTCCCCTTTGCTAGCATGGTGAAGGTTGGAGATGGGAAGTGGAAAGGATGCATAGACAAGAGAGATTGCAGGGGAAAACTGAGGCAGCTGGAGAGGGCTGGAGCTGTGGTAGCTCCAGAATACTAGACAAGGGGGAGGATGCCAATCATTCATTAACTTGGGTGACAAATTCACAGCAAAAAGGATCCTTGTGATCAGCTAGCTAGGCTGATCTCCTGTACCGCACAGGCAGACCCTCACCCAGTGCCTAGGCCAGCCTGGTAACTTGCAGTTGAACAAGAAACCTGCTTCTTATAAACCCCAGATTTAGTATAGCTTGGAAAAATCCATAGTGAAAGCTTGCCTTAAGCCTCCAGCGCAGAATAAACACTTCTCCTGAGTGATGCTTTTCTACCTTTCTTTTGACTAATTACAGAGAAGTTGAATGCCAATCTGTTATCAATGTAAGAACCAAAGTAAACTGACATTAGGAGCAGAGAATATCGGCAGCCTCACTCCCTTTCAATAAAACCAGTTGTGGGTGATTGTTAAATAACTACAAACATTCCTGTGTGACTCTTTAAAACCAGCAACCACAGTATTGCTCAATAACCCATGCTTTACATTACCAGGGAAATAGGCTTGCTTTGAAGTCTCTCCACTTGCTTTATACAGTGCTGTTACAACTTTAAAGGAGCATGTGGCTCAAACGCTACATACCAGGTAGCTTTGGAGGCTACAATGTGCTTAAAACGTGTACTACCCTCAAAACAAGGCTTGCCTGTTGATTCTAGAACAGCCTAACAGGAGTGCAAAACAACTAGACAGAGGAAGTCTGGAGTTAAGATGAGCAGAATCCCATCAGTGTTCAGATCGCTAACTGCACATTCTGAATTGCTCTTGGATGGGCCACAGCCGAAAGGGAGAGAAGCAGTAGAGACTGACTGTAGAAAAGCACTGGCATGTTTGTTTAGCTTCAGGAACAAACACACAGCAGCAGCGTCTAATACAGCAATCACTTTCTCTTTCAATCTATTCCTACTAGAGACAAAGGGAATTTTGCCATTGGTTTCAGTAGGGCCAGAAATAGGCCATGCCAATAGTTTCATGTTACAGCATGAGCACCACAGACTATTTACTGTGCCATTATGAATCAGGTAATGGTTCCTCTGGCAGTGGTTCGCTCTCTCCCCAGGGGAGACCTGTGTATGTGCAGGGGTTTATGGTTTGGTTTTTAAACGTCCGCACTGCTCTGTGTTTGAGTGAAGGCAGATTGGAGAAGATTGTGGGGGGAGCAGGGCTGGCCGGGGGAGATCGGGGGAGGGGCGGCCAGCAGGAAGCAGAGCTGGCGGGGGGAGGGGGGTGTCGGACAGAGCGGGGCTGGCCAGGGTGCGGGAGCGAATTGGCCAGGCGGGACTGACCTGGGCACGTGCAGATTTCAGGGCGCTGCCCGTCCCACGCATGGTCCCAGCAAAGCGAGTCCGGCTGCGGCTCCACCACGCGCTTGACCAGCGCTCAGGAGCAGGGACAGGGCTTTCCCGCCTCCTCAGATCCAACCAGAGGCTCCCAGTGCTGATCACGCCCTGCCTCCCACCCACTCCTCCCACCCAGCTTCCGTCCAGCGCCCCGCCGGAAAACCAGAAAATACTGGACATTGCACATGTCCAGTATTTTCTACATTTTTTTTTTTATCAGACAGAGGCCCTAAAAACTGGACTGTCCGGTAGAATACCAGACACCTGGCAACCCTATCACCTACAGCATTTAAATCTGAACCGGAAACACTGCCTGCAGCATAGGACAAAGGGAGGGGGAGGTTTTAAGCAGAGCTCAGGATTCAGCACCAAACACTGGATCTCGGAGCAGGGCAGAATAGGCAAATCTCCAATGTTCTCAGTGGAAACAGAGTGGTTCCTGTGTGCCTGAATCCAGCACTTCCTGGTTTTAAGGCGCACTCACTCCTGGAAGGGCACCAGGCATTGCTGGCCAGCCTGAAGTCCGCAGTAACGAAGTTTGGGGGCAGTGAGTATATAGCTGGGTGTGGGCTCAAGGGGATGCAATGGGAACCCCATTCAGTAGGAGACGTTGAAGATTCACAGGTTCCCTTGTGCAGCTCAGCGTCATAGGCCTTCTGCCAAGTGGGACAAGCTCAGATGCTGGCATGGAAATGGCTACTCCCAGAGCCACAATAGTTCAAGATTCAGACAGTCCTCAGAAGCAGCAAGAAGAGTTTCTGGTCCAGGCACAGTATCTCTTACTGCGCTGTGGGATTTACCTTCTCACATCTTGGCAGCCAGCAGTTCTGCTCCAGATGTCTGGAAGCTCTTGGGAGACCAGGCAAACTTCCCTTCATGTTGACATTTTCGCCACATGATCCATTTTTAAACCAGAAAATGAGTTTTGAGTCAAGACTTCAGCTGCCAGTTGCAATCCTGCAAGTCCATACTTATGTGTCGTGGACAAGATTGTAAGATTACTGAGGAAATTATGGCCTTAGATCTGCAGTAATTAAACGGTATCCTTTTCCTAGCTTGGGGCAGATTAGCATTCTTAATATACTAACTCTTCAGGTAACACTCTGGGCATTAATTGAAGGATGAGGAAGGCTTCCTATCATATCACAGAATCTCTCTCTATAAAATCACCCTACTGGTTAAGTGTTTTAAGTATGAGCAAGGCAATTCAGAATAAGTATTTCCCTGTCTTTCTGATCATTGGAATCACGTAAGTATTCGTTTTCACCCTCAGCTGCTTCTTGAACAAGAATAAATTTACATACAAAACACTGCAGTAGAAGAATGTTAAGGTAGGAAAAAGCCCTTAAAAGTTCTCTTGGTATTCTCATCCTGCGACCCCATGCCGAGGACAATGGAGCCTTCCCAAAAGTGCCCCCAAGCTGGAGCAGGACCAAGGAGCCCCTTCACCTTGACCCTATTACACACATGGGGAACTGAGGAATGGAGAGTAAAACCAAAACTGGCAAATGACAGTAATGTAGGTGCCCAGCCTTATTGTCCAGCGCATTATATAGCACTTTAGGGCCAGAGAAGAGTTGCCACTGAGAGGCAGAGAGTTTCGTGGGCCCATGAACACTCATATACACCCAGTCCAATGGAGTCCTGGGCCATAACTGGGGCTCCTCTGTATTCCTGGCCCCTGATCCAGCAAAGTTTGGGGCTGGGTCTCGCTTGCTGCCCGTGGGCAATATGAAAGGGTATGGAGGTCCCTCTCCGCCACCAGCTGCAGTACAGCAGGGCTAGAGTGATTTCTTGCCCACTCTGTGTGTGCAGCTGCTAACACATCCCTGTAGCCCCTGGATGGGAGTGCGGTGGTTTCTCCATGTGTTGATCCTGCCCCGACCACCCTTGTGACCCCTGCAGGGGTGGTGCCCATGGGCAGACACATGAAACCCTGCCTCTCTCCCACACAGGAAGTGCTGTTGGGGTGGGGGGCTAGATAAGTGCTGTACCCCCATACCCTCCCTCCCCCCCCCACACACACCCCTCCTGCCCTAGCCCAGAGCCTGCATCCTGCAACCCCCCTGCACCCCAACCCTCTGCCCCAGTCTAGAGCCTATATCCAGCACCCAAACTCCCTCCCAGAGCCTTAGGTGTGGGGGGGGGTGTGTGGGGGGGGGGGAAGGCAGGCTCTGGGCATTACCAACATTTCTACAAACCTTCTGCCCCTGCCCAGTGACTCGCAATGCAGCTGAAAGTGCTTAGTTTCTCTGCCAGTTAGGCCTCAGGTCAAAAACCCAGACAATTAAAACACAATTAAGAGTCATCAGTGAAAATTTAGTTTAAGCAACGTGACAGCATCACATACCAATTCCATGGCAGAAGCAGGAATCGAATCCAGTTCTCTCCACGGGAGCAGTCTTCCTACTCTCTCCTGCCTCCTCCACCATACACGTTCTACCTTCTGCAGCCAATGAGAGGTTTTTCAGACAACAGCCTCCTGAGTACCTAAGACGATTCATTCCCAGATCTTCTGTCAACCCGTCCATCCTATCATCCTGTCCCTGGCAGCTGGGCAAAGCCGCTGCAGAGACAGACCTGCTGAGCTCCTGTAGCCTTGTCTCACCATGGGGATGGTGCACGCTCCATCCCATCCACACATAGGAACATGCTCAGTGCAGACAGACACCTCAGAGAACTTTGCTGAATATGTGCAAACAGATATTTCTCCATTGTTTATAACTTTGGTTATAATTTGGGTAAATTTTCACAAGAACTTGAAAAGGCAGATTTCTACTTCCTGTTACAATGCACGAAGGTCCTAGTGGCTCTCAGTGAAAAGGCTGGGGGAAAATGTAATATGGACAAAACCTGTTTTTCCCTGACCTTACTCTCAGAAACAGCTGGAACATTTTAGCTGAAACTTTTTTTTAAAGTCAACGTGAGGGAGACATCAGCATGAATGGCTGAACTCTGGCAAGGTAATAAGTAACAAAAAGACCCCTGTCTCAATGGATGGAAGGGCAAGAATTCATCACTCTGTGCAAGTACTACATCCTACTACACAGTGTGTTCAGTCAGACCCTCTGCTTGGGGCCCAGCCATTCCTCCATCAGCTCATTTTCCAGCAGCTCCTTGCTTGCAGATCAAACAGGAATCAGAGCTGTCAGCCACATGCTGAGATTGGAACTGAAGGACATTTCTGAACACAGGAACATCGTCTCCAAGAGGAAACTGTTTCAGGCTGTCACTAGCATTGCTTAGCCAGGTTCAGCATGGACTCATCTGCCTCTCCGAGGTAGCAGCAAGTGGCCAGAGGTCCCTAGCAGTGGTATTTCTCACTCCCCACATCTGATTGCTCCCTTATGAAGCACACCCTTCTCTTGTTCACAGGGGCCCCAAGGGAATGACTTGCTCCTCTTCGTCTGTCCAAGTGCCTGTTTTTGTCCTGCTTGGCAAGCATCTGTGGGGCAGCCCTGCCTCCTTGCTCTGATACCTGGCTGCCAGCTCCTTCCCAGCTGCCTTTTCTGCTCTAGCCCGCCAGCTTTGGATCTCTCACCCTCACCACTGTCTCTTCTGGGTCATCTGGGGGGCTGCTTGGTCTCTTCATGCCCCGAAGGAGAAAAGGGACCCCTTTCTGGGCCCCAGTTTAAGCAAGTGCCCTGGCCTACATCATGGCATGGGTGCAGCATGGCCACTAGCCCCAATTACTTCTCAGCAGCCAACAGACCTCACTGTGCACACAGTTCTGCTAGCTGCTTCTTGGCAAGCTCAGCAAATGTATTTGCTCCTCCTGCCCTTCCTTGTTCAGTTTCCTTAACCTGACAAAGGCAAAAGAATAGAACTAACTTTTCCTGATTGATTCAGCATGGAAACACTCCACATTCTAGTTTAGTAGGGCCTGATGTGTGAACCTCTCCCAACTTGCCGGTTACATCTAAAATCTGCAACTGCCGAGGCCACTTTGATGTGCAAAGCCATATGCCACTGGGTTACCCCTTTGCCTCAAAAAGGGAGAATTGTGCTGGGGTTTGATGGTGTCAGCTCTCTGCCTCGCTATGTGTTTGCCTCACCACCAAACTCCTTGAGACTCTGCGGGTGCAAACCTTGCCTCACAGGTGAACCTGAGTTCTCCAGTTCCCC
This sequence comes from Pelochelys cantorii, assembly GCA_032595735.1. Lineage (NCBI taxonomy): Eukaryota > Metazoa > Chordata > Testudines > Trionychidae > Pelochelys > Pelochelys cantorii. The sequence goes on along the minus strand of CM064331.1, from coordinate 120,006,688 downwards.
AGAAATGTGTCTGTGGTAGCCAGTACCTCTTGCTGGATGCTCACAGCCATTAGTTAGTTCACTGCCTTGAAAGAGACAGAGCACATCCCACCCAAGGAGTGACTTAGGACTCACTCCTTACTTCAGTATAATGAAAAATATTGATTAATCAAAGAACAGCGATCTAAGTGATACTAAGCAGGATACCAAAGAGGCAGATCCAGTTACACACAAAACCAAACCAGCTTCCTAGTGACTAAAACCTGAATCTTAGCAAATTATAATCTTTGCCTGAGCAGGTTTCTTACTTACCCCGTTACCAGTATCTCCAGACTGGAGGATCCAATGTTCACAGAATCAGAGGACGCTATTTCCTAACTGATGGGTAACTAGAATCCAAAAGCCGTTGTTATTGCCTCATGAGGAAGGAAGACCTTCTAGGGGTGTCCCCCTATGTGCTCACCAAGCGGTTTCCTCAGCCACTTGTTTTAGCTTTGCTTACCCAATATGTACATTACTTTCACTGTCTATGTCTTACATAGCTTGAGACTCAATAGGTAAATCCATTTTACTTTTTGTAAGGCAGCCTTGCGTCCAAATCAATCTCTCTCTCTCTGAACAGGTTTTGTAAGAGACCTTTTTCAATACACTTTTGTAGTACAATAGTGAACCCAACCAGTTGATTCAACGGCTTATTCTTTGGGGGTCAGATCTCCCTGATTCTCCCCCTCTGGTGTCCAGACCCTGACTGCCACAACTCTCCGACTAGATTCCTAGGGCAGAAGGGATCAATGTGGGTCATCTAATCTGGCCTCCTCGATAATACAAGTCCAAGAACTTCCCCATAATAATTCCTAGAGCAGGTATTTTAGAAAAACATCCCAGCTTGAAATCAAAATGGCCACCGATGGAGAATCTGCCACAACAGTTAGTAAATTGGTTAACCATTGGAACATTACAAATTTACACCTTAGTTCTAGCCTGACTTTGCCTAGGTTCAACTTACAGCCATTGGATCATGTTGGGCTCTTCGGTATCCTGCAAGCAAAGCTTCCTGTAACCAGAGAAGGGAAAGACTTAATGCGCTGAAACCTTATTCTGTAAATCTATTTTACCTATGATGATGTGCACTATAGAAAGCCCTGAAGATGTACTTCTCCCAAATGGCCCATCTTACTGTAAAGCTATGGGGTTTAGTGGGTGAGAGTTTTGGGATGCCCAGACACAGTATTTTATTCAAATCAGAATCAAAAGGAAAGAGCAACTTTCTTAATATTAATCAGTAAAAGTATAATTGCATTTGATAGAATAATGGCAAAGTCAGCATCAACCTAATCCCATTATAAGGGCTTTATAAACAGCCTAATCCGAAGCAGCTCTTTTGTGGGTACTCGTAAGTAGAAAACACCATTCCTCTGCTAGTGTTTGAGTGAGACATTTTGGCTACCAGCACTAATAGCATTTGCTCAGATGTCCTCACCTGTCCAGCAGCAGCAGACATATAGGATGGTTCATAACAAAATTGCAGAAGCAGCAGCCTGAGGGGTTAGCTCACTTGTGAATGAGTTGGACACTCATCACCGAGATGGAACACTCCAGGCACTGGCTAAGGCAGTTTTAGCACTACTGGAGAGAACTGTGGAAGAACAGGGTTTTTTAAGTGTCTGTACAAGGAAGAGTCTGGATACAGAGGCTTCCATACACCACGTAGAACTCTTTGAAGATGCTGGTGTACTAGAGCTCATCTGATTTAATTTATTTTTATTCTGGAAGTGGCAAGGATTCTTTAATGCTACCCACTGTGAGTGGATTCATATAACTTTCACAAGATTCCACCAGGCTTAGCTCTGTCTGTGTTACTCTGAAGCTGAAAGAACTGCTTGTGAAGCAATGGAAGCAGCTACAAGTAGGGTTGAGAGTTTTTTTCTTCAGCAGATCCCCAGGTTCAATCAGCCCTAAAAGATGCCATCTGTTACCACCCCATTTTAAAGTTCTCAGGCTTTTACTTTTGGTTTTCAACTCACCCTCCCTCCAAAAAAACCTTTATGAATTGTACCCATTTAGCCACTTACATTTAAAATAAAGGCTTTTAAAAGCATGGCTACCCCCAAAGAGGAGGTGTCACAGAATGGAAATAGTTCTGATCTGTGAATTGTAATGGTTACCCTTACAGAAGTCTGGTCATTAACACTTCAACAGCACTGGAGATGTCAATGAGAGAGCGCTAACTTCCAGTGCTGGACAGGACACATATGATAGTTTATTTTTTCCTTTCAGCTCCAGATATGCAGCACCCTCTTCTTGTACTTAACAGAATGCCACTTAACAGAAATGCAATTCTTTGTTCCTGTCCCCCAAACACTCCACAGCTTCCCTCACCCCTTTCTACGATTCTCACCTGGCTCACTCTGTTTTGGTTAGTCATTTAACTGAGATGTTACTTTGCTTCAAATATAGATCAGACATACATGACTAACTTTATGCCCTCTCTTTGGAAACAAAACCATCACCACACAAGGAAGAGATTTAGACAGGCTTCAGCATATCAATAGCTCTACTGACAACAGCATAACAAAGATTCTTCTCTCAGCCAGTAAGCGTGTGAAGGAACAATGATACAGTCTACTTTCTAAGACAATTCTGTTAACATTGGCTATATTGACAGACATCTGGGGCATAGCCCTGGGAGAAAATTGATTTTACTGCAAGCACCTAACCTAGATTTATACATTGGTAGTTACAAATTTAGTCTCAGATTTAGCTTCATTTCCACACACACCCTCTTCCATGAATTCCAATATAAGCTGATCTATAACAGAAATCCTCTTTATAGTTTAAAAAAAGTTAAATGACTGGATTGTATGGAAGCATTCTTAATGAATTACCAAATTCCAGAGTCCATTTTTAAGCAGCAAGTTTACATAAAAGGGTCTTGTCAAGGCAACCCACTCCCCCACACATCACTAGCTATCCTGGCTACACACACAATCTTCACTACTCACCAATCTTCCACTACAGCGTAGGAATTGTTATGAAAGTGAAAGAACTAGAAATAGCCACAAACAGGAACTGCAGTATTGTGTGTATGGAGGCTAGCTATTTGCTGGCCCCAAGACAAACTACACACTCAGTCTAACTATAAAACTAACTCCTGTTGCTTAAACAAGAACAGAATCAGTTCCATGCAGAAAGACACTCAAATGCCCATTAGTATTTTTACCCATGACTCTATGGCAGATGCCATCTGAGCTTAGCTTTTATGGTACAATCTTAGGGGGATAATCTCCATGAACAGGGCCTGTTGGTGGTTTCATATTGCATGAGCTGACTTTAATCACCAGCTTAAATATACAGCAAACTTCCCTTCTCACTCTGTAGAACAACTCATAAGAGCTTATGTTCGTGTCAATACCCTTCAGAAAAGTAAACTTTTTTTGGCAGTGCTTTCATTACAACTCAATTTTGTTCTGCAAGTTAATGTGAGAAAGTTACAGCAGCTTTCAAATAAACGCAACAGAATCTGCGGCCTTTACACTGACTCAGGGTGCAATGGGTGCACATGAGAGTCAGGCCCAACCTCCTGAAAGATTGAGTCAAGTGAGGGTTTTTAGTGTCACTTGCACAAAGGTTCACACTGCTTGTGCTGCCTTTCATTTCGCTGAAACTTAGACTTCTCAATATTGGGGTCAGTTGTGTATTTATACTGTAAATCCAGGAAAACTGACTGAAATGAGAGCAAATAACTTTCCCTGACTTACTTAGTACCTCCTCCCCAACCAAGAGACTCCAGAAGGATTAGCCAGCATTATCCTCAGATGTCCCCAACTCTGAAGTCATTACCCAGAGTTTGTTATCTGGCCTGGTGATTTTCCTTAACTCTGAATTTTAACCTTCATCACTGCTAAGTCACATCCACAGAGGGAGCAATTCAGATAGCCAGCATTCACACTTCTGAATCTTTTACTTCCACATCCTAGGAACCAAGGAGTCCTCATTAAGACTCAGGAGAGCACACCATGAAGATATTTGAAGTGCTGGGGGGGGAGGGAAATCAGAAAAGCTTAGCACTAAGAAGAAACCTATCCACTACCAACTTTAATGCCCAGTAATTTCTAGTTTAAGCAGGGAAAAGAGAAGTTAATGGTATGTGTGGGACTGCAGTCATTTTGCAATATAAACATTACAACCCATGACAGCCTGAAGTTTGCATGTTCAATTTGAATCGGAAAATAATGTCAAACAGTAATTAACTGCCATTTACTGGATACAATTATAAATTCAGTGCTCTAAATGCAGTTTTCTTCATAGACTGAGCCACAATGAGAAGTACTATAGTCTCCAAAAGTCTTAGTTTACCTGGTGGAAAGTTCGAGAGAAGAATAATCAATCCTTTATTGTTCCTGGATGCCAAATACTTCCTAAGAATACCTAATGTTTCTAGTGCACTTGACATTTTATACAACTAGAAGAGAAGACAGACAGTCCTCACAGTCAACAGCTCCACTTTGGAAAAAAAGTTCTTGAAGTGACATTTCTGAAATCCAAGTAGTGACAGAAAAAAAGACTGAATGAAAAAGCAATTCCTTCCAAAGGTAAATAGTTAAATCAGATGACTTGTTTTGCCCTCACCCTTTAAAGGTGCTTGTCTGATTTACAAGTGTTCCCATCCTCACGCCCCCAGTTTGGACAAAACGCTGTCTCCTGCCAACACCACAAAGATAACAACCAGGCACTTCGTTCTACTTTTATTTTCACTTTCAGATAAAAACAAACCATCCTTCCTTTAAAAGAAAATAATTCATTAATTCGTGATTATAAAGTGCATTTTTCACCTTGAACTTTGTGTACAAAAACATTTTTAAAAAAGACACAAACATGCAAAAACAGCTTAACAAGGCACTTTCAGACAAAAAAAGACAGCAATGCCTCAGTTCCACATTCACAATGGCAAAAGAAGAGTTTGAAGAGGAAAGCCCCAAGAAGTTACTTGGAAAAAAAAAAAAAAAAAACAGACTCATCATTGATCAAAGAGTCAGTTCCCAACACAATGTTTACACGTCAATGCGTAGGTCACAACTTTCACAGCTTTTTCCAATGCACTGCAGTTTGCACTGCTTCCATTGCCTGGTATGCTTGGGTCCCTTCGCTGTGCCACCAGAAGAGGGAATCAAAGCACACTCCCATCAGTAGCACTAGAGACTCACATCATTGTTGCGTTTTAAGGGGTTATGATTAGGACCTGAAGGTGTGTTCGAACATGCTGCCTGAAGATCAGCTTGCATCACCTACATTAGATTTTTTTAGACCATGTTAGAGTATTTTAACTGACAACATACCTTTACGTCTTTGTCAAGTTAAACCCCAGACTCAGTCACTGCCCAGCTTTCGAAATCAAGAGAACTATTTTAGGCCAAACCTGGGTAAGTCTTTCCAAAAGAACTATATGGAGGCCATTATTCAACTTGTCAAACCAAAATTTGGGAAAGAGACTTTTCAAATTAGTGAATGAAGCCTGTGTAATCCATGTTTACATATACATAACCATAGTGTCAATGTCGTGACTGAATACAATAATGCTTTCCACAGCCCAATACATTGATGCAAGGTTCAAAGAGCTACGCATTCTTCCTGTAAGTCATTGTTCTTACTTAAATGTCTAACAGAAGGTTGGGTACATCATCTCCTAAAATTATAGGACAGAGTAGAAGTCTTTTGTATTGTAGTCTCCGGAATTAAAGTGATTTTTTACAAGAAGTTTTAATTTTGGAGAACAGCATAGCCATTTGCTTCTTCCCATGCCCTCCCACTACAAATACTGAGTATGTGCCAAAAATATATGAAATTTATGTTGTAGAAAAAATAGACTATCTTGAAATACTGAAACCCATTTGAATTGCTCCATTTAAGTATATGGAATAATTATTATTCTGCTCCAATAGCAAGACATTAGACTAATGATTTCAGTGAGTAATTTAGCTACATTCTCTGTGGCAAGACCTCCCATGATTGTCCTTTGTAATTCACCTCTCTTCCAACACAAGCCATGGCACTCTTCCTCTACAGCAACAGAACTCCCTTAACAAAATAATCATGGCATCCGATGGCCCTGAGAGATCCATTCTACAGTTTGGGAATAAATCAATGGTTTCTTGGGCATACCTACAGTTTGTATAGAAATAGCATTGGTGTCCAATTTGTGCACTTACAAAGTTAAAATTGTGATAGTAGCTAGAATGTCAATGCAAGATACAGATGTGACAGCTCAGTATGTAATTATAGTGCAACTCTGGTGTTCTACCAATTTAAGTGAACCCTTTCTAGCAGGAAAACAGTGAACAAAAAGCTACACATCCAATCTTGTGAGACAAGCTATAGAAAAGACAAAGCTGACTTGGATTAATACAAACTTTCAGAACTTTTTAAAAAAGCTAGTGATAACGTTTTAGAATCCTTTGTAATTCAAGTCATTTCTGTGATATCATACACACAAAAAATGTTCAGCCAAGGCACTCACACCCCGCTAAAAAGTTAGCCTCCCGAATAAACTGTTTCCTTAGGACATGACGAGCAGCAGTAGCGAGGTCTGTTCATCAGATTTCAAACCCATTACACAAACAAAAATATTCACAAACATGCAATGTACTTACTGTCCATGCAGACTCATGCATGAACCCTTTGGCACCAGGTTTCCTAACAGAATGAAAGCTTCTTTTACATTAACACTAGAAGTAGGAGCTGCTGCACTACCAGCACAGTAAGGCAGTTAACAGAGATATAGCTTGAGAGCAGAATGGTATTCTTTCAACATCTGCAAGATTATAAATTAAAAGAAAAAATTCCTCAGTGTTACTCCAAGTACTTCTAGGGCACTAGGATGGCTGGAAGACCTTCTGGGCATATTAATGGTACCACACAAAGAGCTCTTCCCTTCTATTAAAAATGGCATTTTAAAACATTTGATTAGTCAAAAGATTTAGCCCCAAATAAGGATACGACACAGTTTTAAAGGGAAAAAAAATTATGCTCCTCAATATGGGCAATCCCTATGAACGTATATTAAAAAAAACAAAACTTACAGATGAACTGGCTAAGTGACCAGTGACTAAGCGTACCAGAATCTTTCCATAAATGCAGATGTCTCCGAATCTGGCATGAAGCAAAGCTTCTAGTCACGGTTACTCTGTCACTTCTAGAAATCTCTTCATCTCTAACCGAAAGAATCCAGCACAAGAATGAGGTCAGAGTGAAAAGGCCATTCACGTCCCCCTCTTGCCGTAAGTGGGCTAGTTTAGCTTTGATATCTCCTGTCAAGTAGGAAATTACCTGTCATATAGCCTTGCAGCAAAGCCAACTTGCATAGCACCACAGAAATAGGAGAGCATAGTTTAAAAAGCCTCCCTCTAAGATACTGACACCCCTAACAACAGTAATGTGCAACACAGGAACAAGACAGTACTACATACCTAAGTGAACAATGCAAGCACTGAAGTAGTTAAGTGTTTAACTGGAGGAGATTAGCAGCATTACACAGAAGAAGACTAGCAGCACTGGACAGACACTCTAGTGAGGTCTCCCATTCTGTCCAACTGTTTCCAATCTGGGGGGTCATTATCATGATGCAAAAGACACTTGTTTAGCTACTATTAAAACCACTTGTGGTCACTGAACATTACAGTCATTTTGCTCTACCCTGGTGGGTCTTTGCAAGGCCACAAAGTTTTATTTATCCAGCCCTTTGACAAGCTTCCCATTCAGGCCAGTTCCCACGCTTGCAGCAGGCACAGCAACAGATAGTGAATGAAGACTCGTTCCACCATTAGTAGTAAGGCCCTAGCTTCTCATACCCTGAATAGCTAGGCCACTCAGGAAACAAGCCATAGGAACACCTCGGACTGCCAAACTGGTCAAAGGCAATGCCACTGTCAGATCCAACCTGAGGTTGCGATACTTCCCGAGCCGACTTCAGTTCAGACTGTATGATCCTGTAATTCAGACCTCTGTTGCTGTCCCAAAAAACTTTCCCTTCACACTCATAATAGACTGCAAACTCAATTCTTTCATGGGATTGGATTCTCTCTGGCAAGCAGATGTCAAAGGAAAACGTGTCCTTGTCTGATCCTGCATAAGTGTCCTTGACATACTGGCACGGATAATCTGTGAAGCTTTTCCAAGTGTCAAATGTCATCCTTATTCTCACAATCTTCTCAAAAGCAAGATTCTTAACCTTCACTGTGCCCACAATAGCTTTATCCTTCAGCATGCAGTTTTCCAGGCAGACAAAATCCGTCTGAAGGCGATTTCTTAAGTCCAAGTAGTCTGCAGAAGGCTGTACAAAATCCAAGACAAAGGTGTCCCTCTCTACTGTTGTCAGACCCACAATATTGTCTATTAATTCTGTGATGTTGAATGGAATATCTAATGGGTCATCAAACTCTGAGAACACTTTAACCATTGTCAGAGCCAAGCCTCTGCTGTCGGCAAAGGAAACCCTCTTTTTCACCCGATTTCCCCGGAAAGATGTAGCTGCCTCTCCAGGTTCACTCAACTCAGCCTTGTTGTTCTGAATGCAGGGACGCAATGGTTTGTTTGGCTTTGGAGCTATTTTACAAGTAAATCTCTCTCTTCTCAAGGGTGGAGAACACAGATACAGTTGCATGGCTATGTCCACGGCCATTGCTGGTTTAGGAAGAAAGTAGTCCAGTATTCTGAAAGAAGGAGCGAGAAAAAGATCAGTTTTCCTTGCATAATTGTATGACCTGAAACGTAGCATAAGCAAGCAATAAAAAACTTAATATGCCGTGACATTCTCTCTTCACTGGAATGTTTGCTACATACAGCCAGCAGCTGAATAGTTTTATTCTGGAGCATTCCTTGCCCTTCCACCCCAACAATAATGGGTTATCACCAATGATAAAGGTTAAAAGTAAAGCATACAGAGAAAGAAGAGTAAGCTGGGTTTTTATATTGCAGTTGACAGGTTGCAAAATACTAAACCTAAGTTTAGTGCTTTACTCCCTCAACCCCACCCCTTTAATGTCCAATGTTCATTTAACTGTAATATAGCAAAGCCATTAGTGTCAAATGTCAGCAATTTCACCAACTTAGATACAATTAAATGTATTTCAGCTGTAGGTTTGCTCCCCCAGCAAAGTCTACTTCATTGGGTAAATGTAGCTTCCTCTAAAAGTAGAAACAGGAACTGCGTATGTCATCAGCAACAAGAACGGACATGACCTTGGGGCGGGGGAAAGAACCACAGCAGAACCACAGACACTACATTTTATGGTAATTTGAGGAGTTGTCATAAGAAATGACAAACATTGGTGTCATCCCCCAAACTTCATACTTCCCTCCTCAACCTCTTCTGGCCTGATTTGGAGCAGCCAATGTTCTGATGAACACTGGGGTTTGAGATGAATGCCTTACACGACATGATACTCAATTAGAGCTAGATCTACTGTTCTTGAGGCACTGGCCAAATGAGAATATGAATGTGATACTAAGGTCTGATACACTCTCTCATGAGTTCCCGACACTAAATCAGATGTTGCTCAAGCATTCCTGTCCCGCCCAATGTTACTTTATACACATTCATTTATCCATCATCACCCTGGCTATAAATACTCATTTTAAATGGGACGAGCTGTGACACTTTGGCAAGGGACTGACTGAGCAGCGTAGCAGAGGAGTATTCTAGCCCAGTCCACAAGAAAGGCTAGCAGACCCAGCAGGATACATGCAGCTCCACAGTATAGACTTAACAGGCAATTAGGTTCAATTAAAACCAAAGGGACCTTTGGCAAGCTAAACATGCTATAAAAAAAAACCCCAAACACTGCTGCCCAGAGCCTCCTCCACCCAAGCCACTCCCCACTTGCGCAGTCTCCTTCCTGCTTGCTGGTTTTGTGCTTGCCAGGGGCCCTGGTGAATGAACACCAAACCCCAAATTAATGCCACCTCCCTCAATCCAGGAATGCTGGATCACCTCAGCCCCCATGCTAGGTAGCACCCTGCTCATGAACGCTGGCCCCACATAGTCTTCTGCATGGAAGCAAGTACACTACAGACTTCTTCCTTCTAGAACAGACCCCTGGCCTGGTCCAGAACAGGCCCGGTCCAGAACAGGCCCTGGGGAACCCAAGGAAGCCCCAACCAGCCTGAAAACCAGTGGCTACAAGCCCCTTATCCACCATTCAAAAACAAGGGCTTGTTGACACCACCCCACCAAGCAAAAAGCATTTGGGGAGTGAGGGGGCCTTCTGCCAGGCATCCAGAGCACCCCTCCCACCTGGGTAGGGCCTCCTACAATCACAGCAGGAATTTCTGCTCAGCCCCCTCCTGCCAACATCCACTAGAGCCCTTCCCCTCCCATGATCTTCTGCCTGTGCAGCAAAACCCCCCTGCATAGGTAGCAACATCAGTGGTGAGGGGAGGCAACATTTAGGCACACACACAGAATACTCTACCAGGAGGCTGGTGATCTTTAATGGCCCTCTCTCCCAGACAGTGGCATGTATGTGACAGGGCATTTGGGAAGGTAACCCCCCACTTACTATAAACAGTAGCAACCACCCTCCTTCTCACCCCTCCCCCTCAATAGCACAAAGATCTCAGCACTGCAGCTGTATCTACATCATTACACAGGGCACACTGAGAGGCTCTTCCCTGTAAACATCAGAATTGGGAACAACTGTGCACTAACAGCCTATTGCCTAGAGTTGAATGGCATACACAGGGCCAGAGTCCAACTTGCCAGAGACAAAGTGATTGTACTCCAATGCCTGAAAAAAAGCAGAACCGCCCACTGATTTTTATTTAACATGTAATTTAAAACTAAAATCTTTTCCTTTAAAAATAAAAATATTTTAGTGTCATCTCTCGTCTCTCCCAATCGAAATCTATGGGCCACTCTCTAAATGAGACTGCAGCATTAGGGATGTTAAAATTAGATTAATCAACTAATTGAATAGTAAATGGAATTTCCATCGACTATTCAATAAAGACACTTCTGCTTTGAAATGTAGCAAGAGCCCTCCTGGATGTTCCTACATTTCAAAGGTGGAAGTGCTGCACCGAAATGTACAAGAGCCTCAGTAGGGGCTCTTGTACATTTCAAAGATTGAAACCACTCTGAGTCCCCCACTAACCCCAGGCTCCATGGGGCACTTCCACTTTGAAATGTACAAGGGTCCCATGGACCTGGAGTTGGGAGAAACTGGCTTTTAAGCCGGCTCTCCCAGCACCCCTCTTCTTCTCCCCCCCCCCCCGCCTCTTTCTGATAGTTACCTTAGTAACTGACAATGACAATACCCAGGCCAAGAGCTATGCTCCAAGTCCTTACAGAAAGAGGGTGAGGGGGCCTTCTGACAGGCATCCAGAGGGCATAGAAGTGTCCCAAGTATCAACAAACAGCATTAAACCATCTGTGTGTTCTCTCCTCTGCCCAGCTATACATGGTCTCGCCAAGCCTCTACTCATACAAAGCTGCTATTTGTATATGTTATTTTATCCTGCAAAATGATACAGCCTAAAATATTCACAACTGCCTGTCACCTGAACCAGTCTCAGACACATCACAGGGTCATGCTTATTATATTAACACTGCTCAAGTATTTGAATAAACTAATAATTGTGGCCTCAATGTCCCTGGCAATAGCTGGAAAATGGAGGCTAGAAACTCTTTTTAGTAAATAAAACAGCATAAAAAAGCTGTTTTGGGACATTCAGTGTGAGGGCACTTAGAAGTCAAACCTTGATGCACCCTATTTAAGCCACTGAAAGTCACAAGGCCAGATCTACAGAACCAACTGCAATTTTCAATTATAATTTTATAACTCAGATGTGAATTTTTGCTCTGGCTTGACCTTTGGCACCAAGAATCCTGGGTGGAACTCTGCTGAACAACCTAAAAGGAATGGGGAAGGTTTCCATACAAGTCAGAGACTTTCAGAAAAGGTTAATGAACTGCCTCAAGTTTTAAAACAGCTGGATCTTTAAAAGCAATTTAGTGAATAGCTGTCATTGGAAAGATGCCCACAAACGCAGCTCTGGAACATGTAGGAAATGTTCAGCTACAAGAAAGCAGAAAAAGTGTTTAAAGGGAAACTGGCAACTTCATGCCTCCTTTTTTAAAAAGACAAGTTTGAAGCTCTTTTGCCCAGTTTTCAACACCATCCCAACAGTTTCAAAACTAAATTGTCCTGCCAGTTTCATCCTTTCCTCTGAGCAAATACAGATTCCCTTTTCCCACCCCATCTTTTATGAAGCATAAGCAAACATGAGAACAAAATTGTTGATATCTATGTTTGTCAACAGCTTCTGATTATATTGGTACAGATCCAAAAACATGGTTTGTTCACCAGTGGGTTCTTCTGCTAGCTGTCTGCACAGACTAATTCAGCATCAAACATTAGTAAGCCTCTTGAAAGCAATAAACAACCTGAAGACAATTTAACTGGTATATTATATGCAGTCTGTTAGGACTGGAAGAGGGGACACCTTGTTCTGAGTGAGAAAGTGTTATCCTAGTGCCACTTGGTAATTAGCTATCTTCTTTTGGACCAGGTATATACAACCAAGTTTTGATGGCATACCTATGCTGATGAGGAATATGGAGGAAAAAAAAGCCAAAACCAAGCAAAACCACACACCCAGCCAAAGCTCTTGGGTAGACACAGCTACAAGGTGGCCTGATTTAAATCAAGTTTCCCACTAATACTTAACATATTTCTTCAAACAAGAGGGCAAATCTGATCACTAAAACATGTTAATTTACAGCTTAGTACAGTATTTTACAGAGGGTATACTTTGTGTAAACTTAATTTTTATCTAAAAACTATTAATTCAGGAAATTGTTTCACACTTGCAATTGCAGCTGTCTCCTGAGTTACTGGCTGATGGCTGTCCTAAAACTTTTTTTAATCTTCAAATTTTATTACCTCTAATAGACCAATCTTAAGAACACTGAATGTATTGTGTCCTCAACACTTCTACAACTAGCTCTCATCTTCCCCACTTCCACTGCCCTTTTGATGTAGATTTGATTCCAAGTTACCAAAAGAGCTAAGACTGCCCATGCTTAGAATGCACTTAATTTCGGAGTAAGTCCCATTGAAAACAAGTATAGAATGGGGTTCTTTTGGGACAGGTGAGTTATGCTGAAGTAAAATAGCATTATATTCTAAAATAAGAGGCATGTGTTATGTAATATAAAATAAAGTGACACTCAGTGGCAACTCTAGATTTCTCTTACTGCAGCTTTCAATATAGTATAATTGGGTGATAGATTCTAAGCCTAATTAACTAATTAAACAAGCCATAAGGATAGGCTAAGAAACTTTTTTTTTTCCCTAGCAAAACTCAGCATAAACTGCTTGGGAATGTACTTGTTAAATCACACTTATACTAAAAGGCATAGAGGCAACATGTCTTGTATTGCAAAGTTGATCCACATTGTTCTTCAGACATATCCATGTCATTTTCACCCAATAAGCAGTTTTCCTTATGATGTTTCATTCTTGCGGCTAAGCCCTGTGTCATCATCTTCTGTGGCTTACTCGACACATTTTCCTTTTTTACCCAGGGAACAAGTTTCTTCAAAAATATTCCCAGCGAGGGTCTTTCTTACGCCTAGAAGCCATGATGGTTTTTCTGTAGCAAAAGTGGGGGGGAAAGGGGGTACAGGAAGCTGTGTGTGCTGAATAGTGTCTTCCCTTTTCCTTCCAGTCCACTCCAATGTTCCTTTCTATGGTGCCTCTGGCCTTTCCTATGTATTGTTTCACTGTCTTTCTTTAGACAATGTCTTAACTAACTCTGCTGAGCTTAGGCCAGGTTCACCACTATGTAATCACAGAACAAAAACAATCCTATCCAGCCTATGTCATCATAGCTGCACAGAAGACAACAGCCCTTGTGTAGATGCAGCTATCCTGACAAAAGATTGCTTGTGTCAGCTTCGCTAATGTCCTTCAGGGAGGTACTCCTAGAGCAGCGGTGCGCAACCCATGGGTCAGGGGGTCGTGGCTGTCTTCCTGGGGGTCGCAGCGCTTGGATCCAGCCAGCCGCTTTTCCTGGATTCCTGGTTCAGCGCCCGACATACACGCGGCGGGAGTGGCAGAGTGGGCAGGAGAGCGGCCCGACAATTAAAGGGGTCACTTCCCCCCCCCCCACCAAATTCGGTGGCCCCCGTGGCTGCGCACCACTGACCTAGAGTAAGAGGCTCTGCCAGTACTATTATGCCAGCAAAACATCCAGAGCGTCAACAAGACCTTGACGTCCAGTGGATGTATACTCAAGGTCTGTTGAAAAATTCCAATACTTTTTCTTCTCACACTCTTAGGAAAGGGGAAGACTGTCTAGGACTCTCTTGGGCAGCTGGAACTACCACAAAGGCTGGAACAAGAGGAGAATAAACGTTCTCAAATCCCGTCTTAAGAGCTTGGGTCCTATCACACCTCTCTCGTGGATGTAGCTAGTATATAGAGTTAGCCACAAATCCTTCACTGTCTTTAAGATCTCTTCATATATTAGAAGGGCCTATTTAGCAAATAATGGGGTCCTGATCTCAGGAACTCCAGGCATTACAGCAACACAAATATAAATAAAGCTCATCTGAGAGTCTGGCCCTACCATGTTGTTAGTCAATGGCCTGTAGGCGAGTAATGGTGCAATGCATGCCGCTCCTTTCAAAGAAAATTGGCAAAAACCATTCTAGGAACAGCATAACATGACACCAGCAAAATGAGGCTCATAATGGAATGTGATGCACTCCAAGCACATCATGACAGAGCCTAAATGTCCAATAAAACTAAAAATCCTACCGTTATCAATGAACAACTGATGCACAGGAAAACAATCCTAAACATTCAGAAGAGGGAACAAAGTAATATGAAGCAATAAATAAGCCATTTATTTATATTTGTGTACTGTAGTTGTAGTAGAGCCTGGAGATCCTGAGATCAGGACCCCATTATGTACAGTGGCTATCATGGACACAGCGATACCCCATTCCTGCCCTGAAGAGCTTACAATCTAAATGGGTCCTTTCAATAAATGAAGAGATGAGGCTGTTAAGCCTACACCCCCTTACAGTGCTTCCTTTCTTGAAGAAATGTAAGAAGGGTATAAGGCAGGGTGTGTCCACAATATCGACACTGCTGCCAGGAAATGTCAACCTTCAACTGCTGCAGTGGAGGGGACCATGCTGAAAATGCAGGAAGTACTCTTTACTCCCAGGCACCAAAGAACCTACATACACACTGCTTGCTGCCACCACTTTGGCTTTGCTGCCAAGAAGCCCTGGAGCACTTTTTAAAAACTTTTTCTGAACTGTCTAAGAGAAACCATTTTAAAAAACAGAAGCAGCATGCAGGTTAGAGTCTCCAAGTTTGAAGAATGATGTGGGGATATCACTTCTGTGAAAGAGAGAATTTACTACTTTAGGCTTTGTCTACACTACACCACTTTTTAAGAACATGGCTGCAGCTGTGTCACTGAGGCTGTGCCTACACTACCAAGTTTTGTCAACAAAACTTATGTTGACACCCAAAAGTCAACAAAACAAAAAACTCACCAGAGGGTGTTCACACTTGCTCCCTCTGTCGACAGATCATGGCCACACTGGGGGCATCATCGACAGTGTGAACTGTTGGTACGTATTCCACACTGACGTGTTGTGGGAAGGCAGAGCTGATCCCTGTGCATCTTGGAATTCCCACTCAGTTTTCCGACAGCCTCTTCAGCTGCCGGGAAAGGCATCATGAGTAGCTTTGTGAACTCTCCATGCTGAGGAATGTCAGAGCAGCACAGCAGCCTGTACTTCTTCCCCAGCAGCAGCAGCCTGCTTGCTGCTGTGTTCCTAGTGCAGGGCAGAACAGGAGCAGTAAATGATTTGCTTGCTCTTTGTTTGTTCACCAAAGGGAGCAGCTCACTCAAACTGTCAGACACTTCCTGGAGCTTTGAAAGAGCAACAGAGATCAAAGCTTAGCAGAGCCATCAGGGCAGGCATTGGGGGATACTGGCGGAAGCCAGTTCAGTTGACAAAACAAATAGAGTTTACATTGGCTCTGAAAAAAAATGGAGGATTTTTCTTGCCCCCAAATCACAAAAATCCCAGTGTGTGCTAGCAATGTTAAATTTAGTTTAATCAGCTGTCTAGTCGATGGATTTTCCATCGAATAGTCGATTAGTTAATAAGCAAGGGAGCCACAGAGGGGTTAGCTCATGGCCCGGGACAGGCTCTTAATCCATTTAAAAGGCTAAATCACAGTGGGGGAGACCCAACAGGAGCCAGGAATCAGCTGTCTAAGCTTGTGCTGAGTCCCCCCGCCCCCCACTGTGCTTCTGATTTTTAAATGGATTAAGAGACCAGAGGCTCTGGGACTGGGCACAAGCTAGGAATCAGCTAATTCCTGGCTCACACTGGGTCCCCACTAGCCTACTGTCTCCCCTGCCCACCATGGGTGCTGGAGGGAACTGGCTTTTAAGCCAGCTCCCCCCAGCACCAGCTCCTGACAGAGGCAGCAAGGAGAGGTAAAGGACTAGTTGAGAGCTTTTGCTTATTGGATTGTTGACAAGTCACTTACATCCCTAGTGCCTGCACTCTAGTCTGTTGCCAAATGGCAGGTTTCACCACAATAGTTTGCGAGACTTTTAGGCTCTGTCTACACTACAGTGTAGTTGCTGTTTGTTGGCTCTTCTGCAGATGAAATATTTCAGCCTCCAACGAGCAGCATTTGTGCCAATGCTCTGTTCACACGGGCAACTTGCCCTGCAACACTTCTGTCTTCTCTGAAGACCATGTGGGAACAATGACGACTCGAGTGACAGTTAGAAGCTGCAAGCCATGGCGAGAAAGAGCCAGGAGCCCTCACGAGATTACCAGACTCCCAAACACTTCTCCTCACGAACAGCGACTCCACGCAGGGCAGGGCAGGGCAGGAACAAGGCGAAACGCGCAAAGACCGGGCATGCAATGGCACTCCAGCGGCCTTTCAGATGCCTGGGAAATGAACCTGCTCACACCCTACAGCAGAGGCAAGAGGAAGCGCAGGAAAACGGGGGGATCAAACGTCCGCCCTCGCCGCCTGTCTCCCCGCCGCAGCCCGAGACAGGGCCCGCGAGTCACCAGTCCCAGCGTCTAGGGACACGCTCCCTGCCGATATCGCTGGACCTGCCCGGGGCCCCAGACAGGCGCACGGCTTCGCAGCGGGGTAAGCCTCCCGCAGGGCCCCCGCCCCCTTCCCCAAGGGCCCGGCCCCGGCTCGCTGCGCGCCTCGGGCTCGCGGCCGCGGCCAACGCCACCGAGCTGGGCCAGGGGCGGGCGCTGCCGCGCGCTCCGGCCGTTAACGGCCGCCGGCAACGGTCCCCAGCCCGGCGCCCGCGCGCCCGGCCCCTCACGCCGAGCCTTCAGCCGGGGCAGGAGCGCGGGACCCCGACCCGGGCCGGACACGCTCAGGGCCCTGCAGTTCCCGGCCGCGGCAGGCGGTGGGGGGCTGGGACGGACCCCACCCGCTCCCTACCTGGCCCGCGGCGCACTCAGCCCGGCTCCCGAGGCAGCTCCTGGCGGCCACCGGCCGCGGCTGCCGAACGAGTCTGGGGGGGGGGGCGGAGCCGGGCCACTGAGGGGGAGGGGCAAGACCGCGGCCACTGGCCCGCCCGCGAGCTCCGGGCTCGGAATCTAGCCAATGGGAGCGCGCTGAGCCCGGCCCCTCAGCCAATGGGAGCGCGCTGAGCCCGGCCCCTCAGCCAATGGGAGAGGGGTTTTTGCGTGACGCTGCAGCAGCTCGCCACGTGAGCACAGAGCGGAGCGACCGTCTCCCCGGTCTGAGCTGCAGGGAACGGGGCAGCCCCTCCCCCCGCCAGGCCTCAGAGGGGATACCCCCCCAGCACACCCCCCCCCCGGCCAGGCCTCAGAGGGGATACCCCCCCAGCACCCCCCCCCCCCGGCCAGGCCTCAGAGGGGATACCCCCCCAGCACACCCCCTCCCCCCGGCCAGGCCTCAGAGGGGATACCCCCCCAGCACACCCCCCCCCCCGGCCAGGCCTCAGAGGGGATACCCCCCCAGCACACCCCCCCCCCGGCCAGGCCTCAGAGGGGATACCCCCCCAGCACACCCCCCCCCGCCAGGCCTCAGAGGGGATACCCCCCACACACACCCCCGCCAGGCCTCAGAGGGGTACCCCCAGCACACCCCCCGCCAGGCCTCAGAGGGGATACCCCCCCAGCACACCCCCCCCGCCAGGCCTCAGAGGGGATACCCCCCCAGCACACCCCCTCCCCCCGCCAGGCCTCAGAGGGGATACCCCCCCAGCACACCCCCCCCCCCGCCAGGCCTCAGAGGGGATACCCCCCCAGCACACCCCCCCCCCCGCCAGGCCTCAGAGGGGATACCCCCCCAGCACACCCCCCCCCCCGCCAGGCCTCAGAGGGGATACCCCCCCAGCACACCCCCCCCCGGCCAGGCCTCAGAGGGGATACCCCCCCAGCACACCCCCCCCCCGGCCAGGCCTCAGAGGGGATACCCCCCCAGCACACCCCCCCCCGGCCAGGCCTCAGAGGGGATACCCCCCCAGCACACCCCCCCCCGGCCAGGCCTCAGAGGGGATACCCCCCCAGCACACCCCCCCCCCGCCAGGCCTCAGAGGGGATACCCCCCCAGCACACCCCCCCCCCCGCCAGGCCTCAGAGGGGATACCCCCCCAGCACACCCCCTCCCCCCGGCCAGGCCTCAGAGGGGATACCCCCCCAGCACACCCCCCCCCCCCGCCAGGCCTCAGAGGGGATACCCCCCCAGCACACCCCCCCCCCGCCAGGCCTCAGAGGGGATACCCCCCCAGCACACCCCCCCCCCCGGCCAGGCCTCAGAGGGGATACCCCCCCAGCACACCCCCCCCCCCGGCCAGGCCTCAGAGGGGATACCCCCCCAGCACACCCCCCCCCGCCAGGCCTCAGAGGGGATACCCCCCCAGCACACCCCCCCCCCCGGCCAGGCCTCAGAGGGGATACCCCCCCAGCACACCCCCCCCCCCGCCAGGCCTCAGAGGGGATACCCCCCCAGCACACCCCCCCCCCCGGCCAGGCCTCAGAGGGGATACCCCCCCAGCACACCCCCCCCCGCCAGGCCTCAGAGGGGATACCCCCCCAGCACACCCCCCCCGCCAGGCCTCAGAGGGGATACCCCCCCAGCACACCCCCCCCCCGCCAGGCCTCAGAGGGGATACCCCCCCAGCACACCCCCCCCCGCCAGGCCTCAGAGGGGATACCCCCCCAGCACACCCCCCCCCCCGCCAGGCCTCAGAGGGGATACCCCCCCAGCACACCCCCCCCCCCGCCAGGCCTCAGAGGGGATACCCCCCCAGCACACCCCCCCCCCCGCCAGGCCTCAGAGGGGATACCCCCCCAGCACACCCCCCCCCGCCAGGCCTCAGAGGGGATACCCCCCCAGCACACCCCCTCCCCCCGCCAGGCCTCAGAGGGGATACCCCCCCAGCACACCCCCCCCCCGCCAGGCCTCAGAGGGGATACCCCCCCAGCCACACCCCCCCCCCGCCAGGCCTCAGAGGGGATACCCCCCCAGCACACCCCCCCCCGCCAGGCCTCAGAGGGGATACCCCCCCAGCACACCCCCTCCCCCCGCCAGGCCTCAGAGGGGATACCCCCCCAGCACACCCCCCCCCCCGCCAGGCCTCAGAGGGGATACCCCCCCAGCACACCCCCCCCCCCGCCAGGCCTCAGAGGGGATACCCCCCCAGCACACCCCCCCCCCCGGCCAGGCCTCAGAGGGGATACCCCCCCAGCACACCCCCCCCCCGGCCAGGCCTCAGAGGGGATACCCCCCCAGCACACCCCCCCCCCCGGCCAGGCCTCAGAGGGGATACCCCCCCAGCACACCCCCCCCCCGCCAGGCCTCAGAGGGGATACCCCCCCAGCACACCCCCCCCCCCCGGCCAGGCCTCAGAGGGGATACCCCCCCAGCACACCCCCCCCCGCCAGGCCTCAGAGGGGATACCCCCCCAGCACACCCCCCCCCGCCAGGCCTCAGAGGGGATACCCCCCCAGCACACCCCCCCCCCGCCAGGCCTCAGAGGGGATACCCCCCCAGCACACCCCCCCCCGGCCAGGCCTCAGAGGGGATACCCCCCCAGCACACCCCCCCCCGGCCAGGCCTCAGAGGGGATACCCCCCCAGCACACCCCCCCCCCGGCCAGGCCTCAGAGGGGATACCCCCCCAGCACACCCCCCCCCCGGCCAGGCCTCAGAGGGGATACCCCCCCAGCACACCCCCCCCCGCCAGGCCTCAGAGGGGATACCCCCCCAGCACACCCCCCCCCCGGCCAGTCCTCAGAGGGGATACCCCCCCAGCACACCCCCCCCCCGGCCAGGCCTCAGAGGGGATACCCCCCCAAGCACACCCCCCCCCCGGCCAGGCCTCAGAGGGGATACCCCCCCAAGCACACCCCCCCCCCGGCCAGGCCTCAGAGGGGATACCCCCCCAAGCACACCCCCCCCCCCGGCCAGGCCTCAGAGGGGATACCCCCCCAAGCACACCCCCCCCCGGCCAGGCCTCAGAGGGGATACCCCCCCAAGCACACCCCCCCCCCGGCCAGGCCTCAGAGGGGATACCCCCCCAAGCACACCCCCCCCCGGCCAGGCCTCAGAGGGGATACCCCCCCAAGCACACCACCCCCCGGCCAGGCCTCAGAGGGGATACCCCCCCAAGCACACCCCCCCCCGGCCAGGCCTCAGAGGGGATACCCCCCCAAGCACACCACCCCCCTGGCCAGGCCTCAGAGGGGGATACCCCCCCGGCACACCCCCCCCGGCCAGGCCTCAGAGGGGATACCCCCCCGCACACCCCCCCCCGGCCAGGCCTCAGAGGGGATACCCCCCCGGCACACCCCCCCGGCCAGGCCTCAGAGGGCAAGATACCCCCCCAGCAACAACCCCCGGCTCCCGCCGGCCTCAGAGGGGATACCCCCCCAGCACACACCCCCCCCGGCCAGGCCTCAGAGGGGATACCCCCCCGCACACCCCCCCCCGCCGTCCTCAGAGGGGATACCCCCCCAGCACACCCCCCCCCGCCAGGCCTCAGAGGGGATACCCCCCCAGCACACACCCCCCGGCCAGTCCTCAGAGGGGATACCCCCCCAGCACACCCCCCCCGGCCAGTCCTCAGAGGGGATACCCCCCCAAGCACACACCCCCCGGCCAGTCCTCAGAGGGGATACCCCCCCAAGCACACACACCCCCTGGCCAGGCCTCAGAGGGGATACCCCCCCAAGCACACACACCCCCGGCCAGGCCTCAGAGGGGATACCCCCCCAAGCACACACACCCCCGGCCAGGCCTCAGAGGGGATACCCCCCCAAGCACACACACCCCCGGCCAGGCCTCAGAGGGGATACCCCCCCAAGCACACACCCCCCGGCCAGTCCTCAGAGGGGATACCCGCCCCAAGCACACACCGCTGGCCAAGCCTCAAAGGGGGATACCCCCCCCAAGCACACACCCCCGGCCAAACATCAGAGGGGGATAGCCCCCCCAAGCACACACCCCTGGCCAGGCCTCAGAGGGGGATAGCCCCCACATGCACAGCCCTCCGCCAGCCAGGGGCCAAAGCATCCCCCTGCCCAGCAAACAGAGTGATCCCTCGGGCTTGGCCTCGCCTCCCGCAGCCAAGGTCTTGGAGAAGAATGTGCCCCCTCCACCCCAGGTGGGACAAGCCATGCAGATCTGCAGGGACTCCCTCCAGCCAGGAGCACCCAGGAGAAAGACAGACCCCCAGGAGCAGGCACTGGAACAGACCCACCCCTGCTTGGGGTTATGGCTTGCAGCGCAGTCACCTGCCAGCCCTACCTTATCCCTGGGCCGCTCATCTGGCTTCTCCCCAGCACTTCGCCTCTGGCCCTGCCGCTTCACCTTTGGCAACGAACGTGGCCAGGCCTTGGCTGGGCTCGCCTTCCCAGCCCTTGCCCTTTGTTACCCGAGCCACCAAACACTGCCCCTGCACACTTCTCAAGAGAGGGAGCTCGCTTTCCAAGCCTGCTGTGGACACAGGAGAGCCTCTGTCTTAAATCATTTGCACTCAATAATCAGACAATCTTAACTAAATGAGGAGATATAAAGAAGCAATGAAGCAGTAGCTAGTTACAAAGAGGAGGAGAAGAGTCAAATGTGCTGTGACAGGCGGGTTGCCCTGGAGAGACAGCACAGTACTGGGGGAGTAGAAGCTAAATGTGCTTCTAGGGCAAGGGGATATCTTTTAGTCTTTGTTAATTGTTTAGTAATTATTTCAAGGTAGTAACCACATGAGTAAACACTACTTTGGGCACTCCAAACGTTTGTTCAGAGCTACACATATTTGCTTTACCCTAGGGATCAGCTTTAGCAATTAATTAACTTTGGGCATAAAAGCCAGCTTGGGAAAGCTCCATGCTATGTTTTCACCAGTGTTGAAGATGGGAAGAGTGTCCCTACACCTACAGTGTAGTTGTTGCTGAGTTGATACCCACTACAATTTATACCATGCTCTTGTGTAGTCAGAGCTTAGTATTTCAGGATTTTAAGTATTTACATATAGGTATGAAAGCTAAAAAGAACGAGAAAACCATTTGATCTATTTACCAAAGCACGTGCAGATCCCATGTCACAGTTGCTGAAACAAGAGATGAGTGAATTCTTACTCCAAAAAACCATTTTATACATCTTTTGTTTTAAAGCAATCACAGCTCATTAGCTGTCCCCCTCCCCCCCACTTCTGTACCCTTCAACAAACTTAGCTTTGGTTTGGATCCAATTGAAATAAGATAATTTAGATGCCCATCTTCAGACTCCTTTCTGGGCAACCACAGCATTGTCCTATTAACTGTGGCCAATACTACCCAGAAGCAGAGCGTCATTTTCTGAAAAAGATGCTAGTTCTGTGTCAGTATGCAAGCAAACAGTTCATTCTTGACACCCCATTCCTCTCTCTTCCATGAAGTTCAGGTGCATCTGTGCCACATCACATGTGAATTCCTGGAGCAGTTACTTGCCTGGGAGGCAAAGGAGAGGACCCCATCACAGATAAAGCTGGAAAATGCAATACGATAGCCCAGTATATTTAAACATTCACATCTGACCCAGCACGATGGAATAATCTAGTCAGTGCTAATGTCTTTTCAGCTGCTGCAAAGCCACGAACTCTCTCTTCAGAGACATATGAAACACTTTGCAGGTCAATGCACGGATCAGGAGAAATTTGGGCAAATTGTTATGAATACTTTGGACAGGCTTTCACAAGGGCTGTGTCTAGACTGGCCAGTTTTTCCACAAAAGCAGCCGCTTTTGCGCAAAAACTTGCCAGCTGTCTACACTGGCCACTTGAATTTGCGCAAGAGCACTGACGTTCTAATGTAAGAAATCAGTGCTTCTTGCGCAAATACTTTGACGCTCCCGTTCAGGCAAAAGTCCTTTTGCGCCAAATCTTTTGCGCCAAAGGGCCAGTGTAGACAGCTCAGTTTTGTTTTGCGCAAAAAAGCCCCGATGGCTAAAATGGCGATCGGGGCTTTCTTGCGCAAAAGCGCGTCTAGATTGGCCACGGACGCTTTTGCGCAAAAGCCTCCGTGCCAATCTAGACGCTCTCTTGAGCAAATACTTTTAACGGAAAACTTTTCCGTTAAAAGCATTTGCGCAAAATCATGCCAGTCTAGACGTAGCCAAGGTGTTTTGTTTGTAAGTTCTTTATATTTTTTATTGAAAGAATTAGAGAAATAGGGGCTGATTCTGATTTCACACTGGTGTGAAACTGGTGTATATCAGTTGACTTTAAATGGAATTATTCCTAATTTACACTACTATGAGATGAGCACACAGCCCAGAGCTAGTTGGGGTGGGGTAGGAATGAGGGGAGACACACTCAGCTATACGCAGCAAAGAGTACTGACATGTTAACTGGCATGGATTGGAAACAGACTGTGGTTGTCACTTAGGTTTACATGAGAACAGCCATACTGGGTCAGACCAAAGGCCCATCTAGGCCAGTATCCTGTCTGCCGACAGTGGCCAGTGCCAGGTGCCCCAAAGGGAGGGAACACAACAGGGAATCACCAAGTGATCCCTCCCCTGTCACCCATTTCCAGCCTCTGACAAACAGAGGCCAGGGACACCATTCCCTAATTAGTAGTTATTAACCGTTCACAATCCTGCTGGAAGGGCATAAGAAGTGGGGTTCTGCCGGCGTCTGTTTTGGGACCGGCTCTGTTCAATATCTTCATCAACGATTTAGATATTGGCATTGAGAGTACACTTATTAAGTTTATAGATAATATAATATATGGAGATATACCTATCTCATAGCGCTTGAGAGGTCATCGAGTCCGGGCCCCTGCCCTCACAGCAGGACCAAGCACCATCCTTGTCAGATTTGCCCAGATCCCTAAATGGCCCCCTCAAGGGCTGGGCTCACAACCCTGGGTTTAGCAGGCCAATGCGCAAACCACTGAGCTATCCCAGATGATCCCAAGCTGGGAGGGGTGGCAAGTGCTTTGAGGGGCAGGGTCGTAATTCAAAATGATCGGGGCAAACTGGAGAAATGGACTAAGGTGAACAGGATGAAGTTTAATAAGGACAAATGCAAAGTGCTCCACTTCGGAAGGAACAATCCGTGTCACACATATAGAATGGGAAGCGACTGTCTAGGAAGGAGGCTAAATATGAGTCTATAGTGTGACACTGTTGCAAAAAAAGCAAACATGATTCTGGGATGCATTAACAGGTGTGTTGTGAGCAAGACACGCGAAGTCATTCTTCCGCTCTACTCCGCGCTGATTAGGCCTCAGTTGGAGAATTGTCTTCAGTTCTGGGCACCACATTTCAAGAAAGATGTGGAGAAACTGGAGAAGGTCCCGAGAAGAGCAACAAGAATGATTAAAGGTCTAGAAAACATGAGCTATGAGGGAAGACTGAAAGAATTGGGCTTGTTTAGTTTAGAAAAGAGAAGACTGAGAGGGGGCATGATAGCGGTTTTCAAGTACCTAAAAAAGTGTTACAAGGAGGAAAGGAGAAAAAGTGTTCTCCTTGGCCTCTGAGGATAGGACAAGAAGCAATGGGCTTAAACTGCAGCAAGGGAGCTTTAGGTTGGACATTAGGAAAAACTTCCTAACTGTCAGGGTGGGTAAAAACTGGAATGAATTGCCCAGGGAGTTTGTGGAATCTCTATCTCTGGAGATTTTTAAGAGAAGGTTGGATAGACATCTATCAGGGATGATCTAGAGATGGTGCTTGGTCTTGCCATGAAGCAGGGGACTGGCCTCAATGACTTCTCAAGGTCCCTTTCACTTCTAGTATTCTATGATTCTAAGATTCCTACCCATCCTGGTTAATAGCCATTGATGGTCCTAACCTCCATGAATATATCTAGTTCTTTTTTAAACCCTATGAAGGTCCTGGTCTTCACAACATCCTCTGGCAAGGAGTTCCACAGGTTGACTGTGCGCTGCATGAAGAAAAACTTCCTTTTGTTTGTTTTAAACCTGCTACCTATTAATTTCATTTGGTGACCCCTAGTTCTTATGTTTTGGGAACAAGTAAATAACTTTTCCTTATTCACTTTTTCTACACCAGTCATGATTTTATAGACCTCTAGCCTATTCCTCCCTCCCACCCCACCCCCACTTAGTCTCCTCTTTTCTAGGTTGAAAAGTCCCAGTCTTTTTAATCTCTCTTCATATGGGACCTGTTCCAAACCCCTAATCATTTTTGTTTAACAAAGTATATTTCAAACATAAGTGTTTATAATAAGCCTAAATATAAATAAAAGGGGACAAACCAACCAATTGCCTTTTAATTGCAAGGAAAATGTTTGGGCTGTGAAGTCCCAAGAGTGGCCTGACTAGATGTTTGGGTGGTAGAGGGTGAAGAGGGAGAGAGGAGTCATTCTGTGTGGTGGATCTAATCATCACATGTCCTCTCCCCCCACACCACCAGTGACTAACTCTGGAGTGAACATCACATGGGTGCAGCAATCCTTTCCCCAGACAGCTCATTGCAGGGTTCTGAGCAAACGTTTTTCCTCATTAATGTTACAGTAGCTAACAGAAACACTCTTGGGTTGGTTATGTAACTGACAGAACTGCCTTGAAGCCCCATTATTGCAGGGGCTGTACAACACATCGCCAGAGAGAAACCCTGCTTGAAGAGTATAAGACCTTAATAGTCAGACGTTTTCTTGCACCTTCCTATGAAGTATCTGTTGCTGGTGAATGCCAGAAACGAGATGGACCGCAGTTCTGACCCAGTCTGCATGTCTGCTAGGGATCCTAGTGCTCCCAGAAGAAGCATTCTTTTAGAGGCATCTAGCACAAGTGGCATCGCTGGACTTCTCCAGCACTCATACTCCAGGGATGCAAGATCTGAGATGTGGCTACCTCTCACACAGCATTTGGTCTTGCCCCCTTTCCCTTCCACGGACACCCATTCGGGGCTAGCCCAGCCTAGCCTGGCAGCTGCCAATGGTGACTTTTGGCAACATTAGAGCTTTGAACATTGCGGGATAAAAAGCTGCACTCCTTCAGTGGATGTTTGTTTTTAATGAATGTCTGGTCGCACACGCAGCCATTGGCAGGAGGGAATCCTGACTCCAGAAGAAGTAAATGACAATGTCACAAGCATTCTCTCTCAGCTGAAAGGGTAGTACTGATAGGAGCAGGCCTAGATGTCTCTTACTGCTAGAGAAGTTCTGAGATCAAATGCAAAGAAACCAAGAGGGAGCCATACTATATTTCTAATGGTTTTGGAAATATTTCCAAATGTAATCATAGTTCCATATTTCTTTTAGAGTACAGATACCAAAGGCTTGGCTTGCAGCACAGGCCTACCTCCATTATTAAATGCCAGCTGGCTATTTGGTAGATACATTGCTGCGGACCAAGAGGGATGAGGAGCAAGCTGCAAACAAACTCAAGATCCCATAATACACCCCTGGAGCCTGTGAGCCACTGCAGTGGACCTAGCAAAGCCTCTAGCTATTGACCCATTTCATTTCAGAGTCCCTGCAGGGTTTCCATTACAGACACACCTGCCGGGGTTTTCAGGGTACAGCACACCAGTAGCTCCAGAAAGCCAACTACAGACTCTGTTGCCCTCCATATGATTCTTCCCCGAGGTGGTCCTGTCAGTGACACAGGCACTGAGCCCCACTGACACCAAAGCCTGCCTTTCAAAGCCAACATCCTCCCCGCACCCCAGGCTAGGGCACTGCAACGGAGCTCAGCATGGGGAGCCCAGGTTACGCACACGGCCCTTTCAGTGGCACGTTTGGCCGGCAGAGCAGCCCTGAGCCTGACGTGCAGCACACACTTTCCATTGTGCTGCAACAATGACAGAAGTGCATTGCGAAGGAAAAATGCTGCCAGATGCACAGAGGGGAAGGCTGGCTTAGCATGCAGGGCTGCTCCCTGCTCTGCCCCAGGCTCCTTGGGTAACTGTAGGCAAGTCCTGCAAGGTGGGGGCCCGAAAGCCATGTGGGCACCTAGAGTCCAGAGTTAGGTACCTAAGTCCCTGTGCTCAGCTCTCCTGCGCTCCATGGAACTCCTGCCTGCCTGCTGCGTCGCCTGTCTCAGAGCTCCCTTGGGCCCGCACACAGCTGTCCCACATGATATGTCTGGGCCCTGTCTCCCACCTGCGCTCCAGAGCGATTCGCAAACCCAGAAAGGCTGGGAACTGGCTGCCTATTGCATGTAGGGCCCTATTAGTCACATCCCATCCAAAATCCAGGGGGAGGAGGCGCTCCTGTAGTTGGAGCTTGTCCTTGGGATGCAGGAGATCCGGGATCACTCTTCTTTCTGTCTGAGCCAGAGAAAGGATTTGAACAGAGGTCTCCACCTCTTTGAGGGGGGGTCCTTACTCATCGGCCTGTGGGATAGTGTGTTGTGGGGCTCTCGCAGATTCCCCAGCTGAAGTGGTGCTTCTGGGGCCAAATAACGACAGAGCAGAGCAGAGGGACAGGGCCCTGGATCGCCCACCTCCCAGATGGGTGCTGTAAGCACTGGGCTAGAGGCGCCCTGGCTCTCGCTTCCTTGCTGGGAGGTGGGAGACTCCTGTTCAACTCTGGTCTGCCCCTCTGGCAGAGAGGGGGCAGCTGTGGAGAGCTCTAACCAGAGTTATAGGGAGGAGGGTGGGCAGGGCCTTTGGCTGGTTTGAGGGGAGCCAAGCAGGCACTGAACTCATTCCTGCTGTAGGCACTCAAGTTGCTGGCTCCTGGTGGTAGTTTGCTGCTTGCAGAGCAAGGTGCCTCCCTGTCCTGGCAGCCTGCCGTTAGGTGCTGTCTCCAAGAGAGGCAGGGCTGCCAGTCAGCATCAGCCATGGGCTGGCTCGGGTCGCCCTGCGTCTGGCAGGCTGTCCTTTGTCCCTCGTAGGCTACAAGGGGTGTCCCTCCTTCCCCACTCACTGGCGGCGGAGCCTAGACGCCCGCCAGGCATTGTTAGGGTTACCAGTTGGTTTAAAAAAAATACCAGACACACTTGATCTCAGATCGGAGGCGGGGTGGGGACCGGCCGGGAGGGTAGCGCGGCTGGCCGGGAGGGAGTCGGGGGGAGCGGGGCTGGCCGGAGGAGATTGGGGGGGAGGGGAAACCGGCTGGCAGGAAGCAGAGTTGGCTGGGAGGGGGTTGGGGGGACTGGGGCTGGCCAGGGGGGAACTGGCCACAGGTGAGCAGGGCTGGCCGGGGGGGGCGGAGCGGGAGGGTGGGGAACCGGCCAGCAGGGAGCAGGACTGGCCAGGGGCGGGGGGGGAGCAGGAGGGTGGGGGAGCAGGGCTGGCCCGGGCACACACAGATCCTGGGGCACTGCCTGTCCCATGCGTGGTCCCGGCAGGGCGCATGGGTGAGTCTGGTCCCGGGGAGTCCATCCCGCCCTGGCCCCAGCCCTGGCCCCGCCCCGCCCCGCCCCACCCCACTCCTCTCTACTGCGTAGTTGCGTATTGCCTGGCTGGTAGACACTTTCACGCAGTGTGAGTGTGTCCATCAGCCAGGCAGTACACAACAATGTACTGATACTCATGATAATCATAAAACTTAATTAGAAAATACCGGACATTTCTATGTCTGGTATTTTCTCAATTTGTTTCCCTGACAGAAAGCTCAAATACTGGACTGTCCGGTTCAAAACCGGACACCTGGCAGCCCTAGGCATTGTGGATCACAGGGCTGTTCCTGTGATTTTCCAGGGGCTAAATGTAGCTGCTGGGATGCTTCCGGCATGCCATGCTCTGTGTCTCAGCTCCCCATCTGGCATAAGGGTAGTAGCACTTACCCACCTTGCTGAGAGCCCTGCAGAAACTAGGTGGCTGAATGCTAACAGTTCATATTGCTTGTGGCTGTTATGTGAGCGGCTGTGTGTGCTAGTGGCTAGAGCACTATGCTGGGAGTGGGAGGGCCAGAGTGCTAGTCCCAGCTCTGACCATGGCTTGGACCAGACACAGGGCTGCCCCATATCTTGGTCCCTCCCCCCAGTATGGTTCTGAGCTCCTGGAAGTGCTAAGTCTTGCTAGAGTGATGTAATGCAGCTAGAGACAGGCCTGCAGTGAAACTGACTCTGCATGAGCAGGTTTCTAGCAATCCTACACTGGTAACCGAGTCAGTCGGCCAATCCGACATGGGCTTGGCCATGTGATGAAAGTCTGTGCAAGCCTCACTGCTACTCATACTTTGCCCGCCAAACCCAGGGGAGCTCGTTTGCAGCCTCAGACAGTCCCATTTCCCCTCCAGTAGCAGGCCCCTCTTCACCACAAAGCGCTGCACAGCCACCCTCCGATGCAGCACAGTGACTACAGCGCTGGCATGGGCAAAAGGCTGGCGAGATGTGTTATCTGTGCTGTTAGCCTGAGGCAAGCGCTATATTTAGCTACTCTTGGAGCACTTGTGTAGCCTCCTGGGTGACCCCGGCATGGTTCACCCACACTCACTGCAGCTTTCTGGCTTGCACTTGGGGAGGTGGGGGCTCTCTTCTCCTCGGCATTGCCTGCAGCTGGCGGTGGACGATGGGAAGAAGAGCTGTTCTGTGAGGCCAGGGATGACCCCAAACCCAAACTCCAGATCCAGCCCCACCAAAGACTGCGGAGGCCAGGACCCAGAGCGGCAGGTTAGAGCAGCCCTTCTGGCGCCAGTGAAATGAAGTGCTCCAAACCCATTGGTTTGGGTGTGTGGGGATGGGGGGTTTGAGCTTTGGATGGAAATGTGATTTGAATCGCTCACACCCATTGTGACGGGATTGTTTGCCAGGATTAAAGCTAGCGTCGGGCGCCAGAATGAGCTGTGCTGCGGGTCCTGCGCCCAAGCTCTCGGGTCCCTCTGGCCATTCCCCAACAGTCAGTGCAAGAAGAGCACGTGGGACCCCCTCCCCACCCCTTCAGCTTAAGTCCCCCCTGCACCCCTCCCCTGCACCCTGCACTCCTGCCAGGAGCAGGGCATAGGGGCTTCCCCCCCTCCCAGGACGGTGGCTGGGCCAGCCACGGAGCCCAGACCCCATTCCGCGGCAGAAGCACTGGGGTGGGCGGAGCTGGCTGAGGTATGGGGGGCCCCGTTCCCCACAGGCCCCCCAATTGGCCAGGACCCCTGTTGGCCCAGTGGCTAATCACACAGAGCTAGAGCAATGAACATTCACTGTGGCCTTGGAGCTGCAAGACCTTGCGCGGTTCACGGCAAGCAGACCCAGTGCGTTGCACACCAGGCAAGTGGCAAGGCTGCTACTGATGAGCACTCCTCTCCCATGTATCCCAGACACTGAGCTTTGGCATGGCCGTGCACCTCCACACCCCCCCGTGCCAGCACGCTCGCTCACAAGTGTGCACCGTACCAAGAGGGGGTACTGAGCTGCTCTCCTGAGGAGAGGAGTTTAAATGCAGCTTCATCCCACGAACGAGAACCAGGGCCTTTACTATGCATCGCCCCCAGGACAAACCCCTGGGCCCGCCAAAGTCTGTGGCAACACTCCCGTGGCTGTCCAAGGGGCCGGAAGGATCTCACCGGGGCTTAGTTCTGCCACAGGGCAGGAAGGGCTTGATGGCTGCCTAGCAGCAGTCTCAGGACCAGGATCCCCCGAACCTTGGCTCCTGCCTGTCACCTAGAGACAGAGTCTGCACCTGCTTGGCCTGAGGCCTGCTGTGTTCTGCAAGTGTAGGTCGCCAGTGTGTCACTCAGGGGTGTGACAACCCCCCCCCCGTAGTAGCTATGCTGACCTTCCCGCCCAGCAAATATACAGCTGAGTCAGCAGAAGAACACTTCCGTCAGCCTAGCTACCCCTGCTGGGGTGGCCCCAAAACCCTTCCCTCCCTGTCGCCCACATCGCACTGTGGAGCGGCACCCACACAGCGACACTGCTACAGCTGCACAGCACCCTACTGCAGACCAATGTTCCCTCTCGTTTTTTCCATCCAGATGTGGAATACATTTTGTGCTGTGCACCGAGGCACGTGCAGATGTGCACCGCTAGTAGAAATGCTGCCAGCCGTGGGTGCTCCGCTCATCAGCTGGGCGGCACCCAAATCCCTCCTGGGCGGCTGCCCAAGTGCTCAGCTTACAGGGAACACTGCTGCAGACAGGGCCTTCGTCAGGAACTAGGGTCCGAATCCCCCGCGTCCTTCACTAGGCCATTCAATTAAAGCACCTGCCTGTTGAATTCAAGGCCAAAAGGGGCACGACCAGGTGGTTGTGGGGCTATCAGAATAAAATGAAACACAGGCTGGTGCAGACCCAGCCAGTCCCTCCCCCAGCATCCAGCGCTCTGGGAATAAAAGGTTCGGATCTTGCCAGTCAGAGTTCAGAGCTCAGTAAGAACATTGCATTCAACCAACTCTTGTTTTGTTTGGCCTGCAGTCAAACATAATCCTCAGCCAGGAAATGCCAGAGAAAGAAGCCTGGGAGTGAACTCAAAGTCAATAGGGAGCTAAAGCCCCAGGCGGTCTCAGGCAGTGGTCCTGCCAAAGGCAAACAGAGGGACAAGTCTGGCAGCATGCATCACAGTGAGACTGGCTGGCAGGGAGCAGTGAGGCTGTGGGAGGCGAACAAGGGCCAGCCCCTGCTGCCACA
Organism: Pelochelys cantorii; assembly: GCA_032595735.1. Lineage (NCBI taxonomy): Eukaryota > Metazoa > Chordata > Testudines > Trionychidae > Pelochelys > Pelochelys cantorii. The sequence continues at coordinate 119,974,646 of CM064331.1, read as the reverse complement.
GGCAGTGACTCAGGGAGTGCTGGAAGAATCCGGGTGCTCTAGTCTAGAACCACTTGGTAATTCATCTTCAGTGCCATGAGCTCCAGAAGGCCACTGGGAATCTCCGCCCCCCGCCTCAGCAAGTCCAGGAGCTCCTTAGAGCAGGAACTCTATGGGACAGGGACCTTTGCTTGTACAGCTTGCAGCACAGCAGGGCACTGATCCTGACAGGGCCCCCTGCCAGAACAACCGTATCAATGCCATACCCTGAGATGAAAAGAAGTGGATTGAGAGACCCTCATTCCCACACAATCCCCCTTCTGAGGAAGGCCAGAGATTGGTGGGGGGGGGGGCGCGGAGGGGGGGAGGTTTGGCAAGCTTCTCCACATTTGCATTGTAAAGGCAGGGGGTTTACAGCCTGAGGCCAGCGCCTGCCCAGCCCTGGGGGACAGAGCAGGGGCCCATCCCATGCCCCAGCCCTGGGTTACATTTGCAGATGATACGAAACTGCTCAGGGTAGCCAAGTGCAAAGCAGAGTGGGAAGAGCTTCGAAAGGATCTCACAAAACTGCTGACTGGGCAACAAAATGGCAGGTGAATTTTAATGCTGCTAAATGCAGAGTAAACCCGCTGGAAAACGCACCCTCAACGATACGTACAAAAGGACGGGCACTGGATTAGCTGCTACCACTCAAGAGAAGGATATTGGCATCATTGTGGGTCATTCTCTGAAAACATCCACTCCGTGTGCAGCGGCCGTCACAAAAACAAACCAAATGTCGGGAATCAGTAGCACAGGGATGGAGACCCCTTTTCTGAACCACATCTGCACACAGTATTCAAGATGTGGGCGTGCCTGGATTTATACTGAGGCAATAAGATATGTTGCCTTATAAGACACCAAATGAAATTAATAGGAAATGAAAACAAAGCACAAGGAAGTATTTTCTCACACAGTGCCCTTGCCAGAGGATATTGTGCAGGTCAAGACAATAACGGGGTTCAAAAAAGACCTAGATCAGTTCACGGAGGCTGGATCCATCAATGGCCTTTGGCCAGGCTGGGCAGGGCTGGTGTCCCTGGCCTCTGTCTGCCAGGCCCGGGAATGGGCGACAGGGAGATTGCAGGATGGTTCCCTGCTCTGTTCACTCCCTCTGAGGCAGCTGGCACTGGCCACTGTGGGCAGGCAGGACACTGGGTTGGATGGGCCTTGGGTCTGACCCAGTTCCTATGCAACAAAGGCACCACTTTGGAACAGAACCAGCCCAGATCTTTCTCTCATGACTTGGCAGCCTCCTGATTTTCAGAAGCAGGAGAAGGCACTTGGGGTCAGTTCATAGCTTGGCACTTGGGCCGCGAGGCACATGGATTCTGCCCCAGAGAGCTGGAACTCCACACCCCTTGTGGGTGGCAGATACGCAGGGCTCTGTTCTGCAGTCCTAGTAATGCTGCACAGGACCTGGGGTTCTGCAGACAACCTGGGTGGGTTACGGAAGTGTGTTGCAAGGGCTTTGCTGGGTCTCCAAACTCTCCTGCACTGCCAGACTGCCTGGTACGGAAGAGACCTGCTCAGCCAAGGCCCGGGGAGATTTAAGGGAAAGGGAGAGACCGGGGGGGGGGGGGGAGAAGAAGCAGTTTAGATGTGTATTAGGACAGACAGTCTAAAATGCTGTTTCTTTGAATGACGGTAGAGGCAGCTTTAGGCCCTGGGATCCCCACAGTCCAGGACAGCCACCTTCCTTTCTCACCTACAGAAAAGAGTCCCCCAGGGTCACACCACCCTTGGGGCCAATATGCAATGCACTTGCATTTGCCTGGCAATGTTCCCATTGTCAGCAATACGCAGGCAGGCAAGGGAGTCCCAGCCCCGCCCAATTGCTAATTGCCTGTCCTAGCTGGGAGACAGGCAGAAATGGGAAGTGCTTAGAGAGGAGACAAGAAAGAGCTGCTCAGATCCAATGGGGAGATCCCCCCAGAATAGGAACTTGTGTAATCCCCAGGCTCAGGGCAGGGGCATTCCCCTTCAGCCAGGCCTCCTAGACAGACCCTACCAGCTCCAGGGCCAGCCCTGCTTTGCTGCATGAGGCAGCCCAGGTTATGGCTCTGCTCAGCTCAGCTCTTAGCAGGTCTGTTCTCACCTCCCCACAGAGCAGAACCTGGAACCTTTGGGGCTATATTGGGGACCTTTCGGCTCCAGAGCTCGGCCCTGCAACCCCTGAACAGTGTGAGCAATGCTGCTGCAGCAAGCAATCCTGTCCTCAGAGTTACGGGGGGGGGCAGTACATGCACACTTAGAGGCTTGCAGGAGGAGCGCTCAGTGCCTGGGGCCACTCCCTGGCCCCTCTCCCTCATCTCAGATTTGTGCCTGCACAGCACTGAGCAGAGCACCCACTTCACATGCAAATCAGGTGCTGGGCACCCAGCAAGGGGCCTGTACGGGACAGCCCTAGCGTCCCACAGTGCAAGCAAGCCAGGAGGAACCGCCAGACCGCGGTCTGACAGCTGTACGTGACTGGCAACCAGCCTCACCCGGCCCCAGTACACTACACCCACAACTGAAAGGGACCGGGGTTACAGCCCACCGGACAGCAGGTTGTGATGCGTCACAGGCAGAGAACGGGAGGGGCTGTGCCGAGGCCCCTGCAGCAGCGGGGAAATGATTAGTGAGCTATACAGCGTGGAGGCTGGCGAGCAACCGGTGCCCACACACTGCAGAGCAAGGCAACCCTCCCAGGCAGGGTCACTGCCCATCCAAGCTGGGGAAATTCCCTCCCGACCCCACACGCAGCGATCCCTCAGGCCCCGAGCGTGTGAGCCAAAGCCAGCCACGCACCTCACAGAGAGAGGGCTCAGTGCCATCTCCACGCCCTGCCCCCCTGTCCAGAGTCCTCTCTCCAGCCTGGCTGTCCTGCAGGCTCCAGAGGAAGGAGGGAAAACAAACCATCAAATGCTACAATGCAGAGGGGGTCCTGAGGGGGAAATCCTGCCTGACCCCCGCAAGTGGCTGGAGGAAAATTTGAAACACACGCGTAAAAGTGAGGCCCGTGTCAGATGCACTGTGAGAACCTGGCCTGCCCAAGGACGCCCTGGGCAGGCAGCAGGTAAAGAGGAGGTACCGGACCTTCTCTGTGGACAAAAGACTTCATCTCCTCGGAGAGGGGCTCTGCCAGCCCCACCGCTGCAAACCCCAGCTGGTCAGCAAAGCACACAGCAGTGAGGTTCTACACGCACACACACAGCGGTGAGGTCCTACACTCACACACAGCAGTGAGGTTCTACACGCACACACGCAGCGGTGAGGTCCTATGCACACACGCAGCGGTGAGATCCTACGCACACACGCAGCGGTGAGGTCCTATGTACACACGCAGCAGTGAGGTCCTACGCACACACACAGAAGTGAGGTCCTACACGCACACACGCAGCGGTGAGGTCCTATGTACACACGCAGCAGTGAGGTCCTACGCACACACACAGAAGTGAGGTCCTACACACACGCAGTAGTGAGGTCCTACGCACACACGCAGCAGTGAGGTCCTATGCACACACACAGCGGTGAGGTCCTACACGCACACACACAGCAGTGAGGTCCTACGCACACACACAGCAGTGAGGTCAAACTATCAGCGACTCTGCTGGGAGGGTGAAGGCAGCGCTGCTCTATTTCTGAGCCGTGACCCCACCAGAATGCCAAACCAGAGAGAGACAAAAAGGGCTGCTCCAGGCGCAGAGAGGCACAACTCCCCCCCACCCTCCCGGGCAGTACGCTGACTGGCTACAGACTGAGTGCGGCTAGACCCCCAGATTGTATGTCGGCCTTGGGAGCAACCAGGGCGAGGAAATCCCCTGAGAATGTAGAGCAACAGATCACAGTTGAACCGAGTTTTGGAAACAGCCCACACTTCAGTGCACACCCAAGTCCTGTGGATGTCCACAGTCAAGCATGTGAAGTGTGTACCTAAGTGCTGTGCTGCATGGGGGTGTGCAGCAGAAACAGTCAGGCGTGTGCCCCTGGGGTGAGTCCAGTGATTCTGGAGAGCAGGAATCCAGCCTGTGCCTCTGCCTGACAGGCATAGGCAGAAGAGATTTCCAAAAGGCCTGCTCACAGCAAGCTGCTTTGAAAGCCACTAAGTACCTCGGAAGGGGCAGGAGGGGTGGGACAGCTCGGTCTGCAGGAATGTCAGCGCCTGTAGGAAAGGAAATTGGGGTTCAGAGCATTCCCCATCAGCCAGCTGCACGTCATGTCCTGCAGTGCAAACACACAAGCAATCAATCTCCCCAAGACCCACAGACTACGCAATGCATTGGCTAACTCCTCTTACCACGGCTCCCCTGTTCCAAGGACAGCGCTAGTTCAGTGTGGTGATAGGGCCAGATGTCCAAAGAGCTCAGATCTCATTCAGATCAATGGAAAATTAGCCTCCCTGCACCCCACCAGGCATCAGTGAGCGCCAGGGGGAGCTGAGCACCCAATAGACTCTGGCCAGTATGACCCAGACGAGGACGGCAGCTCCTCGCACTGCACAGAGACGGGCCTGTTGGGTTGTGTAAGGTGGACCTGCCATGGTGGGATGCCAGGAACGGGGTTCAAGGTCGAGTAGTGTAAACCATCAAGGCAGCTTATATAATGCTGCCCCTTTTTGACCCGAGCGCCTAGTCCAAAGGCCGTGGGGACAATCCAGTTGGGAACAGAAACACCAGCCACGTATCATTTGCAGCAGTTTTGTTTTGTTGCAGAGAAGGCCCAAAGCCCTGAATGCAGAAGGAGCGGAACAACACCAAGTGTGCTCTTTCCAGCCTGCACCCCGACCTAGGAATAGCTCCCCAGATTTCTCCAGGGTCAGGTGCTGGGATCTCAGTTGCTCCTCCAGCTGTGTGTCCGTTTCCCAGCGTCTTCAGTTTTTTTCTCTTCTCGCCACTTCCCAACTCATATGCCAACCACACACGCACAAACCTCTAGCCACACAACAAACTCCTCACCCACACTCTGCTTGTCTATGGGCAGACTCGGGCAGGCCTTGCTTTCAGCGTGCAGCAGCAGGGGCAAGGCACATTCACACTTCAGTTTTAAGAAGCTTTCTTCCAGCTCCTAACAATAACACCAGAGCACTGAATTACCAGCATAAATGCTTTATGCACCAGGTCCAGCCACTGCCTCCCACCCCTTCAGCAGGCTAAACTCTGCTGAGGCCAGCTCTGAGTGTCTTCTACTAAGTAGGCTGTGTCTACACTTGCACTTGCTTGACAAAACTTCTGTTGTTTACAGTGCTCACCGCTCTCCCCCATGAAGGACGAGGTTTTGCTGCGGGTGGGGGTGGAAGTATCTTGTTGGCATTCCTACGCGCCAACTTTTAGCACTAGGGCTGGGTCGACACAGCCTTGTCTCTCAAAACTGCGTAATATGAACACGCCCTGAGAAATACCAAAGCAATTGTATTTGGTAGTATTCGGCAGGAACTCTTTTTCCTGCTGAATGGAGCAGCAGAACTAACAATGTTCTGACATACTCTTGGTTTCCTTATGCTTATTGCTGATATGGATGTGTAATCTGCAGGGTTCAGACCTGTGGAGGGAAACAAAGCAAGTACTTACTATTCTGACATGATCTGTACTGTGGTAGCATACAGGCTCAGGCAGCATGGAGGAAGGCTGTGTCATGCTAACTGCTGTACAGATACATCATCAAAGCTGGTCCAAACTGCAAAGGGCTTCCAATCTAGGTACATTACTCCCCTCCTCAGTGGATGCCCAGAGAGCAGACAGAGCAGGAGGTGTAGCTTGTTCTGTGCCACAGTAGCCAGGAGCGGGGCTGAGGTGCACCACACCCTGCATTGGCAGGGAAATGATTACGTGAGATGGACCTAGAGACTGTAGGGATTAGCAGCTGACTCATTATGGGCCTGATCCAAAGGCCAGTGGATAAACTCCCATTGGCAGGCCCCAAATGATCCACACCCATGCTCTAGACAGGCTGCTCTGTAATGTGGTCAAGACTGGGAAGTGCATTATTGTGCTGGGGACAGGTGCAGACGGGAACATTCGCATTATGCACAAAATATGCAGTGGTGTAGGCACCACCAAATCTGGGGCATCAGATCCCCCAAAGTTCTGTGTGGTGCAGCCAGGAGAGCCTGTGCGTCAGGCAGTCGGAAAGGGCAGGGAGTAGCTGTTTTAATCTGATTCCCAGGGCCTGGTGGGATTAATCACAGTCCGTATAGCAGAGGCCCCCAAACTGTGGGGTGCAGCCCCTTGGGGGTACAAAGGAACATTTGGGGGTGTGGCTAGGGCCTGGAGTCAAGGAGGGAGCACCACTCAGGTCTGCTCCTGGCCACGGCCCTGGCTGCTGACCCCACACCCAGGGCTCTGCTCCTGGCCCTGACAGCTGGCCCCTTGCCTGGAACCCCAGCTGCTAGCCTTGGCCCCTGGCCAAGTCTCTGCCCCACCTCATCCCCAATCCCAGAGCTATGGCCCCAGCCTTAGCTCCCTTACCCCTGCCCATGGCCACCCTGAGCCACAGCCCCTGCTGGGGTGGGGTGGGGTGGGGTGGGGTGGGGTGGGGGGCAGGCGGAGGTCTGGGAGGGAGTGAAGTGAAAAGTTTGGACACTGCCTTGTAGACTCCCCTTCAGCTGTGCATGCTCCTTCACCTCCCATGTGCCCTAATAACACTTGCTGCCAGGGTCTGACATTAAGGCACTGACCTTGTTGCATCATTATGAATAAGAACAAGCCCCGTTCCCTGGAATTTGGCACCATGTAAGGTCACTTGTGCCAGGTAGATGCATTTTCCCAGCGGGCAGTCCCTGGCGAGAGAATAACAGGCATCTGTGGGGTTTCTAACGTTTGCCTGTGCGTGCTAAGTTGGGATGCTTCCTACTGGAAAAGATAATTTTAGACTCATGTTACATCATGGAAAATGCTTAAACAAAAGTCTGGTTTCAGAGTGACTTGCGTAACCAAGATCCCTTGTTTGGGGAGGGAGCTGGCCCAGCAACGAAAGCAGGAAGAGGCTATTCGGTGGAACGGCCAAGTCACAGTTGCGGGCTGGCTGTAGCAGACGAGGTGGCTGCCAAGGGCAGCAAGAGGCGGTGTGCAGGCTGCCAGGGCGCACACTCCCTTCCCAGTGTGCCTAGCGCAGGGCCTGGGCTCTGCAAAGCACCGTTACTGGGCTGATCTGGGACAGCTGAGCGGAGAGCCAAGAACAAAACATCTTCCCCTTCAAACAGAAACGCTGCAGGCAGCTCACTGAAATGTGAGGCGCCCAGCCACAGGGAGGCCCCTAAAACACAGCTACAGGCAGCGGCAGCTTCAGCCCAGGAGCTGCGGTAGGTGCTGTACAATGACGGGATTCCCCAGCTATGACTCTGCTCAAACCCCTGCCCTGGCCCCCCGAATCATACAATAAGACACGCACTGATGAGCCGTCTCCCAGCTCCAGCTCCAGTCTCCCTACCCCGGGATGGGGGGGACAGCTAGGGGTGTGGAACTCCTGCAGCTGGGGGAGATCCCGGAGGTGGGTCTGGCCCAACCCAGGAGCAGCCCCTGCGGGGGAAGATGACCCATCCCTCCCCGTTCCCAGTGGACCAGCAGCTGGAGCCCTGCGCAAGGTAGGAACCCCTGGATGGGCCCAGATTTCACAGGGGAGATGAGATGTTTTCCATGGTGGTGAACATGGCAGGGCCCTAAGCCAAGGGCCGGGAACTGGAGAAGAGGCAAGGATCAAGCACGGACAGGAGCAGTGTAGGAACCAGAAGCAGGCTTGGCTGCAGGGTTCACTGTGGCCACAACAGGAAATCAACTCGTTACTGGGACAACTTCCTGTGCCTCCTTTTGGCTTGACGAGCAAGGCTGGACCAATCGGTGGAGGTAGGTGCTCCTCCAATCAGGGCTCCTGGGGTGGTGCCGTGACTGAGGCTATAGGCCTCCCGCTTTGGCAGACAGTGGGTGGGGCCGGGCCACGGCGGCTGTCTGGGCACGCGCAGGCCTGGGGGTGGGACCCACGGCATTAGCGTTTTGCTGAGGGAGCAGTGGCGGAGACCCAGGCCGTTGGAAGCTGGAACACGGGCCGTGCCTGGGGAGGGGAACGGTCTGGGAGCGGCGAGTAGCTCGGCGTGGCCGGGCAGGGCTTGGAAGCGACTGTTCGTAGAACGCCGGCTGCTGACTTTGATCGATGCGGAGAAAATCGGATTGTCAGGGCCGAATGCCAGGGCTGGCACTGGGGGCTGCGTGTGTCCCAGAGCCACTTAACGTTTTCAGCTGTCGCATTCGTGCTCCTGCCTGCCCTTTTCTGATCGCTAGTCCAATCTACCCTGATCCTGGGTCCCGGGGTGGGGAGCCCAGCAGCAGCCCACGGCTGCTGAGCCCTGTAGCGAGGGCAAGTCAAAGCGCCCACACAGTGGGGGTAACAAGTAAATCGCTCTCTGGGATACGCCTTCTCCTTGGCCCTGAGGTCCCTGCATGGGTGTTGCATGGGGCAGGGAGAGAGCTGGCGCTGGGGGATGTGGGGCAGGCCATGGGAGTGAAGCTCAGAGCTGGGCAGGGGATTGTGGGGATGAAGGAGAAGGGCTAGGCACTGTGACAAGGCCCCTGGCATGTGTGGTCCTTTTGCACAGAGAGGAACTATTGAAGCAGGGGGCACGGGTGGCAGGGGACACGGGCGGCAGGGGACATGGGCAGGGGGCACGGGCGGCAGGGGGCACGGGCAGCAGGGGACACGGGCGGCAGGGGACATGGGCAGGGGGCACGGGCAGCAGGGGACATGGGCAGGGGGCATGGGCAGCAGGGGGCACGGGTGGCAGGGGACATGGGCAGGGGGCATGGGCAGCAGGGGGCACGGGTGGCAGGGGACATGGGCAGGGGGCACGGGCAGCAGGGGACATGGGCAGGGGGCACGGGCAGCAGGGGGCACGGGTGGCAGGGGACATGGGCAGGGGGCACGGGCAGCAGGGGCACGGGCAGCAGGGGGCACGGGTGGCAGGGGGCACGGGCAGCAGGGGACACGGGCGGCAGGGGGCACGGGCAGCAGGGGACACGGGCGGCAGGGGACATGGGCAGGGGGCACGGGCAGAGGGGACATGGGCAGGGGGCACGGGCAGCAGGGGGCACGGGTGGCAGGGGACATGGGCAGGGGGCACGGGCAGCAGGGGGCACGGGTGGCAGGGGACATGGGCAGGGGGCACGGGCAGCAGGGGGCACGGGTGGCAGGGGACATGGGCAGGGGGCACGGGCAGCAGGGGCACGGGCAGCAGGGGGCACGGGTGGCAGGGGACACGGGCAGCAGGGGACATGGGCAGGGGGCACGGGCAGCAGGGGGCACGGGTGGCAGGGGACACGGGCGGCAGGGGACATGGGCAGGGGGCACGGGCGGCAGGGGACACGGGCGGCAGGGGACATGGGCAGGGGGCACGGGCAGCAGGGGGCACGGGTGGCAGGGGACACGGGCGGCAGGGGACATGGGCAGGGGGCACGGGCGGCAGGGGACACGGGCGGCAGGGGACATGGGCAGGGGACACGGGCGGCAGGGGACATGGGCAGGGGGCACGGGCGGCAGGGGACACGGGCGGCAGGGGACATGGGCAGGGGGCACGGGCAGCAGGGGGCACGGGCAGGGAGCCCTGCTCAGCCACATTTTACAGTCCGTCCCACTTACGTCCCTGCCCAAATGTGCTCTGATCCAGAGCTGCAGCCTCCCTACGCCATCTTCAGTGGCATCGTGCCCATCCCCACTCTCTGAGCCCCATCCCAATGCCTGGCACCGGCAGCTCTGGCCTGGGAATCCAGAGACAGACACTCAAAACAAAGGTCTCAGAGGGAGCCATGTTCGTCTGCGTCAGCAAAAACAACAAGGAGTCCGGTGGCCCCTTAACGAGCAGCCACATTCTGCCAAGGCCGTAATGAGACGGTTGGTCTTCACGGTGCCACGGGACTGCTGCTGCCAATCCACAGGAAGAAGTGACGTCAGGGTGAAGGGGTCGGCTATGCCTACACATGGAGCGAGTGACGCTCAAGGAAGAGGGACGTTCCCTCAGCTGCCAGGTGGCACCTGCTGGAGTCTGCCCCCACAACCCTTCCCTTACTGCAGGTCAGGCACCCTCAGGACCTGACTGGTGCCGGATGAGGGAATTTGCCAGACCAGGGGAGATCATTTCTGGCCCCCCTTCACTGCCACGAGTCCCCCTGGCCCGGCCACTGGCCTCCCGGCTAGCTCCCCGCCTCCTGCCAGCCTCTGCCCTGCCGACCCGCTGGGGCAGCCAGTTACTGCTGCTGTGGCTCCGGGACCCGCCGGGCAGCAGTGTCCCTCTAAGGTGCAGGGCAGCCCAGCTTCACAGGTGACTAATCAGCCCTGCCAAGTGCAGGGGGAGGGGGCTGATGAATCACCTCTGGAGCTGGGCTGCCGCGCAGCTTAGAGGGACACTGCTGGGCAGCTGGGCACTGCGGCTTCAGGACCCGCCGGCAGCCACACGCTGGAGCTGGGTGGTTGCACGCCACAGCTCTCTGCCTGCTGGGCCACAGCTACCACAGCCCCCAGCCCTGCTAGGCAGCCTCCCAGCCCTGCTGCCACGTGCTGGGCAGCCCCGCCGGCAGCTCCCTGCAGGAAGCCTTCTGCCCTGCCAGCCCTGCAGGGGTCCCTGCTGCAGGCCCTCCAATGGGACTCTCTGGTCCAGCACCATCCGGATGTTGCCGGACCAGAGAGTCCCGGTTTAGAGCGTTGAACCTGTAGTGCCATCTGATTTCGAAGGGCCTTGCTCTGGAGGAAAATGGGAAGCAGATCAAGGCAAGGCTTTTGGCTTTCCATATTTTGTGCAGAAGGACAGTTACACCCATATCACTGGGGGTACGTCTAGACTGCAGGATTCTTTCGAAAGAAGCCTTTTCAGAAGAGATCTTCCAAAAAAATTTCTTCCGAAAGAGAGCGTCCACCCTGCCAAAGTGCATCGAAAAAACGATCTGCTTCTTTGAAAGAGAGGATCCAGACTGCCTGGACGCTCTCTCACATGTAAGCTGTGATTACTATGGATGAGTGGCCACCAGGGCACCTGTGCTTTTTCCTCTTTCCTCTTCTTTTGAAAGAACTCCCTCTTCCCCGTCCACACGCACCTTGTTGTGAAAGAGCTCTTTCAGAAAAGGCCTCTTCCTTGTAGAATGATGTTTACCAATGTCAGAAAAACCCCTCTGTTCTTTCCATGTTTTTTAGAAAAACGCGATGGCAGTGTGGACGCAGATGAAGTTTTTTTCCAGAAAAATGGACAGAAAGACATAGGTAAGATTGCTTTAGTGAAAGCTGGGAATACAAGATTCAGGCTTGTGCTCTGCATGGTGGCAGACGACCTGACTTGCTAATTGGGATCCCAAAGAGGGAGGCTTTTATGACCGAGATATTATCATTTGAATGGTGGTCAGATGCCATCCACATAGCAAACTGCATCATATTGCAGTCCTTCATCACAAATACATTCAAAGTGATTACAGAAATCTTTAATAGGTATAAGCACATGAGACGCCCTGTTCCCAGGGTCTCCTGATAGATCAGCTCTGCTGCTTTTTCAAAAAGACTTCAGCTTCGCTCGAGCTGGCATCAGCTGAATGGTGTGACCCACAGTGCACAGCAATGAACCAGGCAGCTGGCACCAGCAGCACTGCAAAGGACTATGCTAATTACCTGAGCTCACATCACTGGTGCTTCAGAACACGATCGTCCGGGAGCATTTGGTCTTGGCACAGTCAGCCTGAAAGAGTGCAAGCACTGCATTTGTCAGGCTGATCTCCGTTTTCTCTTCATCTGATGATCACACAGCATGTTAGAAACATTAAGTCATTCTTCCCAGCCCCGGAGAGGTAGGTTCGAATATCTGCACCCATCTTACAGAGGAGTAAACTGAAGCATAGAGCAAGTCAGGGACAAGAACCCTGGCATTCTGACCCTCCATTCCTATTCTAACCACTAGGCTATATTTCTCTGCAGTGGCTTCTAATTCTGCAGAAGCAAGAGGGGCACCTGCCTGCTGACTTACCTCTCCTACTTTGCCAGCACACTGGTTTTCTTTGCAGAGCCTCCATCTAAGACCTAGCCTGATGTCATTAGCTATGACCAGGGCACAACTCAGCTAGGCTGGCTGCAGAATCTTTTGTGTAAACATTCATTCGGCCCACACGAGACACTGCCGAACAAGCCGGCTGTGAGCTTGGGGCATACCACCTTGGAGCACCGGTGGGGAGACTGGATCAGAGCCAATGGCCAGCCCCCACTGTTCCATGTGGATGACACGCACAGTCTGCAGCACGTGGCAGGAGCAAAGTGAAGATGGACTGTGCCGGAGTTCCAATAGCCAGGCAATCCTCCGCCAGCCTCCCCAGGAACCTAGCTCCCACCTCTCCTCGCAGCTGAGGCAGGCTGCGAGAGCCAGCCAGTGCTGGGGCAATGAGCTGCTATTGCAAAACCCGAACGTTGCGGGGGGCGCTTTCAAACGTGCCTAAGGGATTCAGGAGTTCATGTACCACTGACTTTCCATGGGAGGTGTGCTTCTAAGTCCCTCTCTCCCTTAAACTTTCTGGGAGGCCCCTATCAATAGCAAGTGACGACCCTGAGCTAACGCTGGGTTTGGGATGGCTGGGCTTTGCATACGAGGCTGTAGTTTGGTCACACGGCTCAGCTGCTCCGTTCAGAGTGTCAGATCAGCCAGGCCTGAGTGAATTCCTAATCTGTGCAGCTGATTAGGCTGTATTGTTCCATAAGGGGGACACACTGTGGCATCACAACTTGGCAGCGCTCCCCGAGGTGATGTCTCAGAACCTGCTAGAACATCACAATTTAGTTGCATGAGAGGAGAAGAAATTTAATTGAGCATTGGTAGCAAACAGAAGAATCATGTGGTGCCATAAATTCAGGTGAGGTCATGTCACCTTCAGAGGTCAGACACAAACACAATCATTAAAACACACCACTAATCCTCTGCAAAGAAACCAGAGCAAAGTGTCCGGACTACGGCCCTGGGGTCTGAACGACGCCTCAACACATGCTGCAAACCTCCGCTGTGCCGAACATGCTTCCCACAGCCTGGTGCGGGCAGGCTGGCAGGAGTGCAGAGCAGTTGTAGCCATGTGCCGTGTCTGGACCAGAATGGACAGACAGCCGCCAGGGTGGCATATTCCTACCCTGGTCCACTTCTCATCATCATGGGCACGCATCCTGTCTATACAGCACTCCCTCTCTGCTGCAGGCTGCTTCCCCTCGCCAGCGTTATCTGCTACGGGTGGGAGGGAATACTGCTGCCCTATGTCGGAACACGCCCCAGCCAGCTGGGTGAGATGCCTGCTTTATTAACTCCCCACAGTCTGCCCCAGACACACAGGAGGTGCTGTGCTCTGTCCTCCTTGCCCAAGAGCAGTGTTATCCATGTGACATCCGCCTCTGGGAAAAGCCAAGTGCTTCCTTGTAGAATTGCCAGGTATGGATCCCTGGGCCAGTGTCACCTGACTTGACTTGCAAACTTTTGACAATTGGCAGCCACTTCCTTCTGCTCCCGTCCTTTCCCCAAAGAGCCCCCCTTTCTGTGAGCTCAGCATGGAGACAGGCGGGTCTCTGGCGGTACCAGGCACATGCAGCTGTTTGCCGTGGGGAGGAGAGATCGTTTGAAAATGCCAAGCCTATCCGTGGCTGCGATTGAAGAGCAGCAGGGTGTAAGTCCCTTTCTCACCTCAGCCCTACACTGGATCTGGGCTCATTCTGTAGCCTTGGCAGGAATAGGTTGGAACCTGGAATGTTTGTCCATGGGGGCAGGGTTTGGCATCACTCTCACTGGGCACAGGCACGTCAGTCAGAAACACCAAGACAGTCACCATCCGGCACCAGTCCAACGGCATGTCACCTCTCGCAGGCGAGGGGTGGCAGAAAATAGTGCATGTTAGGCCTCCAGCACGCTACCTTTGCCTTACCCTGAAGCTGCGGCTTAAGAGCAGATGGCCAGAGCCAGGCTACCGCCGTGCAGCGCCCTCAGTCCTCTTTAGCTCAGGTGGGGACAGGCTCGTGGGATGGGCTGGGCAGGTGCCAGCAGCGTGTTGTAGCAGCAGGCTGGCTGCTGCTGGGAGGGGCTTGTGCGAGACAGTTGCACTGAACAGTGTGTGTGCTGCATTTCACGCCGTGCGAGTGACAATGGGACTCTGGGCCAGGACTAGCAAGGGCGAAGGACACGCCCTCAGTCCCTGCCTGTCACCCACTCCCTTTGAGATCCCGATTTCAATGGAGGTGAGGAGACCGCGTATCTGAGGGAGTGGGCCTCAGGTCTCCTGAGCTTCCGTGCGCAGAGCGGTCCCAGACGGGAAGCTGAAGATTCACACATCCCATGTGTTTGGGACACAAAGAGGCCAGTGGTGGGGCTGTAGCATTAGGGCTGCCAGCCAGCTGTCCTAGATAGCTGGCTGGGCCTCGGTAGTGATGTCCCAGCCTGCCCCAGTTCCAGGCAGGCTCAGCTGTGAGCTCACTGATGCACGTCCACGAGCCGGAACACACCGCTCCGGTCCGTTTCCACCAAGCGCGGGGCGGGCAAGTTTTTGATGGGGGGCCACTCTAAGAACTTGGCAAGAGGTCAAGGCCTTCACTCTCCTGTGCTTGATGGCAGAGGGGCAGGGTCTGGGATAGAGGTGGGGTGCAGAAAGCGCTTGGGATAGGAGACTGAGGTGCAGCAGGGGCTGCGGGTCTGGGAGGGAGACTGGGTGAAGGAGGGGTTGTGACCTGGGCAGAGGTTTGGGGTGCAGGTTCTGGGAAGGGCTTGTCACTTGGGACAGGCGTGCAGGAGGGGGTGCAGAGAGTTTGGTTGGTAACCCAGGGCAGGAGGGGTGGGTGCCAGGTGCAGGCTCTGGCTGGGAGGTGCTTGCCTAAAGTGGCTCCCGGAGAGCAGCTCAGGAGGACTCCAGGCAGGCTTGCTGCCCGCCACACGCCACGCGCTGTGCAAAGCAGACAGCTGCGGGGGCGATGTGCTCGCTGCGTACTGCATGCCTGGGGGTGGGGGATAGTTCACTGCACACTGCCTGCCCCACAAGCAGCGCCTAGGAAATTGGCCAATGGGAGTTGCAAGATTGTGCTGGGGGTGTGGACAGCGCGCTGAGCCCCCCAGTGTGCGTGGTGCACAGAGAGCACATGGCCCCCACAGCAGGGTGTGGGGGCAGGGCAGGCAGGGAGGCTGCCCAGGGCTCCTTCTGGGCCACAGGCCGGTGGCAGGCCAGATCTGATGTGGCCCACAGGCCACATTTTGCCTGCCCCTGCTCTCTGCTAACGCTCTGCTGCAGCTGTGACAGTCGCATTGTATAGACAAAGCCTGAGAGAGTGGATTCAACTCCTCATATTGCTCCTTGGGATCAGTGACCTGTTGTTTTGTGATACTGTTTCCTTGGAGCCGTGTAGGAGCGTTTCACCGGGTTTGTACCAACTGAAATCCACACGGGCAAGTTGCTCTTCCAGAATGTGCAGTCTTTGTTGGATGGCAATGGCAGAGGTCTGCCATATGGGAACGCCAGTAACACGTCTGGAAAGCATGACGGTCTTCTGGCTCCGATCAAACGATCACACCACTAGCTGGCTGCACGCTCCCTCCTTGCAGCTTTCATTCTTGCAGAAGTCAGAAAGTGCCTCAGTTCTGATGAGAAAAGATGTGCTTTTTTGCAGCATCACCCAGGCAACGGCAGCTTTGGTACAACAATCTTACCCCCAGGGAACAAGGAGCCCTCCTTTTTCTAAAACGGCTGTCAAACCTGAGGCAGGGCTGTCCTGCCGAATGTTGTAAAACACCCGTAGTGAACTATCATGGTGTTCCATGTGACTTGAAAGGCCGTGGGCCATGCTGAGGCAAATGGTGGAGTTTGGAGGGAGGCACTATTGTTGTACAAGAAATTGAGCTGACTGGAAACTGCACTTATGAGTATTTCATAGGAAGTGGCACTGGAAAAGTTTGACAACATGAGTGTAAAACTTCAAAACCCAGGTCCTGTCTCTGGCCATTTCAGCTGATTTGCTGGCTTTCTTGGCAGAGGTCGTCACAAGCTCACAGTCTATTTGGCAAGTTTGAGGGGGAAGCAAAAAAATGTGGCTGAGTGATGAGTCCTACTGTGAAGAATACAAGCAAACTGGAAAGCAAACATTTACAGATGGCAGCAGTGACTCTGTGTCCAAAGCGGAAGGGAATTGGAAGAGGAGGGCTTTTACATTATCCTCAAAAGGTTAAATGCAGAGCTAAAAAAAGTGAGGGTTCTGCTGAACTATCCCGAGGTTTGGCTCCTTGTTGACTTTTGCCAAGTGTGAAGCAAAGTGGAGAGGAAAACTTGTACTCAGGCACGGCTCAGCGCACGCGCAAATGATGTTGAGCCTGCACTGTCTGTCCAAACGTAGCCACATTCCACGTTTGTAAGACACTGGGGCATGCAGGGTAAGCGCACCACTGGGATTATCGCAGTTTTGCACGAGGGAGAGCTGAGTAACGCAGGGGTGGGCAATAATTTCTGATGGGAGGGCCACTCCAGAATTTTGGTAAATGGTCAAGGGCTGCGCTTTTCTGTGGAGGAGGTGTGGGGTCTGGGCTGAAGGCAGGGTGCAGAAGGGAGCTTGGGGCGCGGGAGAGGGTGCGGGGTCTGAGAGGAAGCGTGGATGAAAGAGCAGGGATGGGAAATTGGGGGGGCAGGGTCTGGGAGGGAGTGGTGACCTGAGGGAGGAGGGGAGCAGAGTTTGGGTGGTGACCTAGGGCAGGGAGATGGGGTGTGGAAGGAGGTGGGGGGGTCAGGCTAGCCATGAGGCACTTACCCAGGCGACTCCGCATGGCCCAGGAACCCTCAGGAAACCAGCCAATAGGAGCTGCAATGATTGTACTGGAGTGAAGCTCCCCCCCACAAATAACTACACTTGAAGCACTTAATGCTTGCAAGATGCCCGTTTAAACACGCAGCATCTCCTTTCCCTCGTAAGGGTTTGAAGTGGCGTGTGTGTGCACTCATCCAGGCAGTACATAACCTCTGCCCTGCCTTCCACTCTTTTCATGTTTATTCACTAACACTGTGCTCACAGAAAGGGGGGCACAGAGCACCCTCAGCCCGGCCTCCCATGTTGTTAATCCAGCCCCCAGAGGGCTCACAAGTGCTGCCTTTCTCTGGATCAGGTGCTTGGCATCCACCTTTGCAAACGTCAGCCCAATGCCCATCGCTACAAGCAGACACGTTAGGGTTTCAGACCAACCGGGATCAGCTCACAGAGAGCACGCTCAGAGGAGCATGAATACCACCACTCACTCTGCAGAAGGGAAGTGACCCGGATGAGACATCCACAGAACCAGGACTAGCCTACACTCACTGGCCCTGGAAGCCAAAGCTCTACCCACTGGGTCATGCGGCTGCTAGCCCGATATGACCTTCTCTGCGAGCCCAAGACCTACCATAGCAGAGATAACATCAAACAATCACCATCTGCTCCAGGATGTTGCTAACACCTCCCCTGGAAGGCACATAGTGTGTCAATCACCCCCTCCAGACCATTTCACAAACCCTCCTGTGGGCAGAGAGGCATTCAGGATCTTAAACTATGTGGCCTTTTCTAATATACACATCCCTCAGCAGCCTTCCCAGCCCAAACAAAAGCCCACTGTCCTTAGCTCTCCCACGTGTAACCCCCAACCTCACGATCTGCAAAATGCAGAGAGAGATCTGCTCTCCAAGTGGATTTCCTGACCCACACCTGCAGGTGATAGCTTAGGCAGGAAGTCCGGAATCACAAGTTAGCTGGGGGAAGGAAACGGGAAGGTTGGCTCTGTCCCAGTGCTGTGCTCTTTGTTTATGGAACAATGTGTGTGAACTTACACACCACGGCCGGGTCTACACTACAGGCCTGTCTCAGTATAGCCAGAGCCCTGCCAATCCAGGCGTACCCGGGGGCCATGTGCACAGATCCTGGATTGAATGTGGAGACAAATTCTGTATCCCCACAGGGATCTAAGTGCATCGCTCGGGGTGTGAAATACCCCCACGCCCCCAACGATGCAGTTACACTGACCTCACTCCCCTTGCAGACAGCAATCTGGCCACAGGAGCGCTTCTCCCACCAACATAGCGGCTGCCTCTTGGGGCAGCAGGTCCCGTCCTTGTGGAAGCATCTTCCCTGATATGCGGGTGCTGCCGTAGTGCTGTGTGCGAAGACAGGCCCCAGTGACACACACTGCTCACCAGCAGCAATGAACTGAGGGAAGAATTCAGTAACTGCGTGACCCCAAGGATAGTGACAAGACGATGGGCTTCTGGCTGTCTTCCATCTTGGTGCCTTGCAGAAGCCCTGGCGTGTGCAGTGCGGGGGGACAGAGGAGCGGGAGGCTGGGCTGGCGTGTGCAGTGCAGGGGACAGAGAGGAGAGGGAGGCCGGGCTGGCGTGTGCAGTGCGGGGGACAGAGGAGAGGGAGGCCGGGCTGGCGTGTGCAGTGCGGGGGACAGAGAGGAGAGGGAGGCCGGGCTGGCGTGTGCAGTGCGGGGGACAGAGGAGAGGGAGGCCGGGCTGGCGTGTGCAGTGCGGGGGACAGAGGAGAGGGAGGCCGGGCTGGCGTGTGCAGTGCGGGGGACAGAGGAGAGGGAGGCCGGGCTGGCGTGTGCAGTGCGGGGGACAGAGGAGAGGGAGGCCGGGCTGGCGTGTGCAGTGCGGGGGACAGAGGAGAGGGAGGCCGGGCTGGCGTGTGCAGTGCGGGGGGACAGAGGAGAGGGAGGCGGGCTGGCGTGTGCAGTGCGGGGGGACAGAGGAGGGGAGGCCGGGCTGGCGTGTGCAGTGCGGGGACAGAGGAGAGGGAGGCCGGGCTGGCGTGTGCAGTGCGGGGGACAGAGGAGAGGGAGGCCGGGCTGGCGTGTGCAGTGCGGGGGACAGAGGAGAGGGAGGCCGGGCTGGCGTGTGCAGTGCGGGGGACAGAGGAGAGGGAGGCCGGGCTGGCGTGTGCAGTGCGGGGGACAGAGGAGAGGGAGGCCGGGCTGGCGTGTGCAGTGCGGGGGGACAGAGGAGAGGGAGGCCGGGCTGGCGTGTGCAGTGCGGGGACAGAGGAGAGGGAGGCCGGGCTGGCGTGTGCAGTGCGGGGGACAGAGGAGAGGGAGGCCGGGCTGGCGTGTGCAGTGCGGGGACAGAGGAGAGGGAGCCGGGCTGGCGTGTGCAGTGCGGGGGACAGAGGAGAGGGAGGCCGGGCTGGCGTGTGCAGTGCGGGGGACAGAGGAGAGGGAGGCCGGGCTGGCGTGTGCAGTGCGGGGGACAGAGGAGAGGGAGGCCGGGCTGGCGTGTGCAGTGCGGGGGACAGAGGAGAGGGAGGCCGGGCTGGCGTGTGCAGTGCGGGGGGACAGAGGAGAGGGAGGCCGGGCTGGCGTGTGCAGTGCGGGGACAGAGGAGGGGAGGCCGGGCTGGCGTGTCAGTGCGGGGGACAGAGGAGAGGGAGGCCGGGCTGGCGTGTGCAGTGCGGGGACAGAGGAGAGGGAGCCGGGCTGGCGTGTGCAGTGCGGGGGACAGAGGAGAGGGAGGCCGGGCTGGCGTGTGCAGTGCGGGGGGACAGAGGAGAGGGAGGCCGGGCTGGCGTGTGCAGTGCGGGGGGACAGAGGAGAGGGAGGCCGGGCTGGCGTGTGCAGTGCGGGGGGACAGAGGAGAGGGAGGCCGGGCTGGCGTGTGCAGTGCGGGGGACAGAGGAGAGGGAGGCCGGGCTGGCGTGTGCAGTGCGGGGGACAGAGGAGAGGGAGGCCGGGCTGGCGTGTGCAGTGCGGGGGACAGAGGAGAGGGAGGCCGGGCTGGCGTGTGCAGTGCGGGGGGACAGAGGAGAGGGAGGCCGGGCTGGCGTGTCAGTGCGGGGGACAGAGGAGAGGGAGGCCGGGCTGGCGTGTGCAGTGCGGGGGACAGAGGAGAGGGAGGCCGGGCTGGCGTGTGCAGTGCGGGGACAGAGGAGAGGGAGGCCGGGCTGGCGTGTGCAGTGCGGGGGGACAGAGGAGAGGGAGGCCGGGCTGGCGTGTGCAGTGCGGGGACAGAGGAGAGGGAGGCCGGGCTTGCGTGTGCAGTGCGGGGTACAGAGGAGAGGGAGGCCGGGGTGGCGTGTGCAGTGCGGGGGACAGAGGAGAGGGAGGCCGGGCTGGCGTGTGCAGTGCGGGGGACAGAGGAGAGGGAGGCCGGGCTGGCGTGTGCAGTGCGGGGGACAGAGGAGAGGGAGGCCGGGCTGGCGTGTGCAGTGCGGGGGACAGAGGAGAGGGAGGCCGGGCTGGCGTGTGCAGTGCGGGGGACAGAGGAGAGGGAGGCCGGGCTGGCGTGTGCAGTGCGGGGGACAGAGGAGAGGGAGGCCGGGCTGGCGTGTGCAGTGCGGGGGACAGAGGAGAGGGAGGCCGGGCTGGCGTGTGCAGTGCGGGGACAGAGGAGAGGGAGGCCGGGCTGGCGTGTGCAGTGCGGGGGACAGAGGAGAGGGAGGCCGGGCTGGCGTGTGCAGTGCGGGGGACAGAGGAGAGGGAGGCCGGGCTGGCGTGTGCAGTGCGGGGGGACAGAGGAGAGGGAGGCCGGGCTGGCGTGTGCAGTGCGGGGGGACAGAGGAGAGGGAGGCCGGGCTGGCGTGTGCAGTGCGGGGGACAGAGGAGAGGGAGGCCGGGCTGGCGTGTGCAGTGCGGGGACAGAGGAGAGGGAGGCCGGGCTGGCGTGTGCAGTGCGGGGGACAGAGGAGAGGGAGGCCGGGCTGGCGTGTGCAGTGCGGGGGACAGAGGAGAGGGAGGCCGGGCTGGCGTGTGCAGTGCGGGGGACAGAGGAGAGGGAGGCCGGGCTGGCGTGTGCAGTGCGGGGGACAGAGGAGAGGGAGGCCGGGCTGGCGTGTGCAGTGCGGGGGACAGAGGAGAGGGAGGCCGGGCTGGCGTGTGCAGTGCGGGGACAGAGGAGAGGGAGGCCGGGCTGGCGTGTGCAGTGCGGGGGACAGAGGAGAGGGAGGCCGGGCTGGCGTGTGCAGTGCGGGGACAGAGGAGAGGGAGTCCGGGCTGGCGTGTGCAGTGCGGGGGGACAGAGGAGAGGGAGGCCGGGCTGGCGTGTGCAGTGCGGGGGACAGAGGAGAGGGAGGCCGGGCTGGCGTGTGCAGTGCGGGGGACAGAGGAGAGGGAGGCCGGGCTGGCGTGTGCAGTGCGGGGGGACAGAGGAGAGGGAGGCCGGGCTGGCGTGTGCAGTGCGGGGGACAGAGGAGAGGGAGGCCGGGCTGGCGTGTGCAGTGCGGGGACAGAGGAGAGGGAGGCCGGGCTGGCGTGTGCAGTGCGGGGGACAGAGGAGAGGGAGGCCGGGCTGGCGTGTGCAGTGCGGGGGGACAGAGGAGAGGGAGGCCGGGCTGGCGTGTGCAGTGCGGGGGGACAGAGGAGAGGGAGGCCGGGCTGGCGTGTGCAGTGCGGGGGACAGAGGAGAGGGAGGCCGGGCTGGCGTGTGCAGTGCGGGGGGACAGAGGAGAGGGAGGCCGGGCTGGCGTGTGCAGTGCGGGGGGACAGAGGAGGGGAGGCCGGGCTGGCGTGTACAGTGCGGGGACAGAGGAGAGGGAGGCCGGGCTGGCGTGTGCAGTGCGGGGGACAGAGGAGAGGGAGGCCGGGCTGGCGTGTGCAGTGCGGGAGACAGAGGAGAGGGAGGCCGGGCTGGCGTGTGCAGTGCGGGGACAGAGGAGAGGGAGGCCGGGCTGGCGTGTGCAGTGCGGGGGACAGAGGAGAGGGAGGCCGGGCTGGCGTGTGCAGTGCAGGGGGACAGAGGAGAGGGAGGCCGGGCTGGCGTGTGCAGTGCGGGGGACAGAGAGGAGAGGGAGGCCGGGCTGGCGTGTGCAGTGCGGGGGGACAGAGGAGAGGGAGGCTGGGCTGGCGTGTGCAGTGCGGGGACAGAGGAGAGGGAGGCCGGGCTGGCGTGTGCAGTGCGGGGACAGAGGAGAGGGAGGCCGGGCTGGCGTGTGCAGTGCGGGGGACAGAGGAGAGGGAGGCCGGGCTGGCGTGTGCAGTGCGGGGGACAGAGGAGAGGGAGGCCGGGCTGGCGTGTGCAGTGCGGGGACAGAGGAGAGGGAGGCCGGGCTGGCGTGTGCAGTGCGGGGGGACAGAGGAGAGGGAGGCCGGGCTGGCGTGTGCAGTGCGGGGGGACAGAGGAGGGGGAGGCCGGGCTGGCGTGTACAGTGCGGGGACAGAGGAGAGGGAGGCCGGGCTGGCGTGTGCAGTGCGGGGGACAGAGGAGAGGGAGGCCGGGCTGGCGTGTGCAGTGCGGGGGACAGAGGAGAGGGAGGCCGGGCTGGCGTGTGCAGTGCGGGGGGACAGAGGAGAGGGAGGCTGGGCTGGCGTGTGCAGTGCGGGGGGACAGAGGAGAGGGAGGCCGGGCTGGCGTGTGCAGTGCGGGGGACAGAGGAGAGGGAGGCCGGGCTGGCGTGTGCAGTGCGGGGGACAGAGGAGAGGGAGGCCGGGCTGGCGTGTGCAGTGCGGGGGACAGAGGAGAGGGAGGCCGGGCTGGCGTGTGCAGTGCGGGGGACAGAGGAGAGGGAGGCCGGGCTGGCGTGTGCAGTGCGGGGGGACAGAGGAGGGGGAGGCCGGGCTGGCGTGTACAGTGCGGGGACAGAGGAGAGGGAGGCCGGGCTGGCGTGTGCAGTGCGGGGGACAGAGGAGAGGGAGGCCGGGCTGGCGTGTGCAGTGCGGGAGACAGAGGAGAGGGAGGCCGGGCTGGCGTGTGCAGTGCGGGGGGACAGAGGAGAGGGAGGCTGGGCTGGCGTGTGCAGTGCGGGGGACAGAGGAGAGGGAGGCCGGGCTGGCGTGTGCAGTGCGGGGGACAGAGGAGAGGGAGGCCGGGCTGGCGTGTGCAGTGCGGGGGACAGAGGAGAGGGAGGCCGGGCTGGCGTGTGCAGTGCGGGGGACAGAGGAGAGGGAGGCCGGGCTGGCGTGTGCAGTGCGGGGGACAGAGGAGAGGGAGGCCGGGCTGGCGTGTGCAGTGCGGGGGACAGAGGAGAGGGAGGCCGGGCTGGCGTGTGCAGTGCGGGGACAGAGGAGAGGAGGCCGGGCTGGCGTGTGCAGTGCGGGGGACAGAGGAGAGGGAGGCCGGGCTGGCGTGTGCAGTGCGGGGGGACAGAGGAGGGGAGGCCGGGCTGGCGTGTCAGTGCGGGGACAGAGGAGAGGGAGGCCGGGCTGGCGTGTGCAGTGCGGGGGACAGAGGAGAGGGAGGCCGGGCTGGCGTGTGCAGTGCGGGGACAGAGGAGAGGGAGGCCGGGCTGGCGTGTGCAGTGCGGGGACAGAGGAGAGGGAGGCCGGGCTGGCGTGTGCAGTGCGGGGGACAGAGGAGAGGGAGGCCGGGCTGGCGTGTGCAGTGCGGGGGGACAGAGGAGAGGGAGGCCGGGCTGGCGTGTGCAGTGCGGGGGACAGAGGAGAGGGAGGCCGGGCTGGCGTGTGCAGTGCGGGGGACAGAGGAGAGGGAGGCCGGGCTGGCGTGTGCAGTGCGGGGGACAGAGGAGAGGGAGGCCGGGCTGGCGTGTGCAGTGCGGGGGACAGAGGAGAGGGAGGCCGGGCTGGCGTGTGCAGTGCGGGGGGACAGAGGAGAGGGAGGCCGGGCTGGCGTGTGCAGTGCGGGGGGACAGAGGAGAGGGAGGCCGGGCTGGCGTGTGCAGTGCGGGGGACAGAGGAGAGGGAGGCCGGGCTGGCGTGTGCAGTGCGGGGGGACAGAGGAGAGGGAGGCCGGGCTGGCGTGTGCAGTGCGGGGGACAGAGGAGAGGGAGGCCGGGCTGGCGTGTGCAGTGCGGGGGACAGAGGAGAGGGAGGCCGGGCTGGCGTGTGCAGTGCGGGGGACAGAGGAGAGGGAGGCCGGGCTGGCGTGTGCAGTGCGGGGGACAGAGGAGAGGGAGGCCGGGCTGGCGTGTGCAGTGCGGGGGACAGAGGAGAGGGAGGCCGGGCTGGCGTGTGCAGTGCGGGGGACAGAGGAGAGGGAGGCCGGGCTGGCGTGTGCAGTGCGGGGGGACAGAGGAGAGGGAGGCCGGGCTGGCGTGTGCAGTGCGGGGGGACAGAGGAGAGGGAGGCCGGGCTGGCGTGTGCAGTGCGGGGGACAGAGGAGAGGGAGGCCGGGCTGGCGTGTGCAGTGCGGGGACAGAGGAGAGGGAGGCCGGGCTGGCGTGTGCAGTGCGGGGGACAGAGGAGAGGGAGGCCGGGCTGGCGTGTGCAGTGCGGGGGACAGAGGAGAGGGAGGCCGGGCTGGCGTGTGCAGTGCGGGGGACAGAGGAGAGGGAGGCCGGGCTGGCGTGTGCAGTGCGGGGGGACAGAGGAGAGGGAGGCCGGGCTGGCGTGTGCAGTGCGGGGGACAGAGGAGAGGGAGGCCGGGCTGGCGTGTGCAGCGCGGGGGGACAGAGGAGAGGGAGGCCGGGCTGGCGTGTGCAGTGGGGGGGACAGAGGAGAGGGAGGCCGGGCTGGCGTGTGCAGTGCGGGGACAGAGGAGAGGGAGGCCGGGCTGGCGTGTGCAGTGCGGGGACAGAGGAGAGGGAGGCCGGGCTGGCGTGTGCAGTGCGGGGGACAGAGGAGAGGGAGGCCGGGCTGGCGTGTGCAGTGCGGGGGACAGAGGAGAGGGAGGCCGGGCTGGCGTGTGCAGTGCGGGGGACAGAGGAGAGGGAGGCCGGGCTGGCGTGTGCAGTGCGGGGGGACAGAGGAGAGGGAGGCCGGGCTGGCGTGTGCAGTGCGGGGGACAGAGGAGAGGGAGGCCGGGCTGGCGTGTGCAGTGCGGGGGACAGAGGAGAGGGAGGCCGGGCTGGCGTGTGCAGTGCGGGGGACAGAGGAGAGGGAGGCCGGGCTGGCGTGTGCAGTGCGGGGGACAGAGGAGAGGGAGGCCGGGCTGGCGTGTGCAGTGCGGGGGACAGAGGAGAGGGAGGCCGGGCTGGCGTGTGCAGTGCGGGGGGACAGAGGAGAGGGAGGCCGGGCTGGCGTGTGCAGTGCGGGGGACAGAGGAGAGGGAGGCCGGGCTGGCGTGTGCAGTGCGGGGGGACAGAGGAGAGGGAGGCCGGGCTGGCGTGTGCAGTGCGGGGGACAGAGGAGAGGGAGGCCGGGCTGGCGTGTGCAGTGCGGGGGACAGAGGAGAGGGAGGCCGGGCTGGCGTGTGCAGTGCGGGGGACAGAGGAGAGGGAGGCCGGGCTGGCGTGTGCAGTGCGGGGGACAGAGGAGAGGGAGGCCGGGCTGGCGTGTGCAGTGCGGGGGACAGAGGAGAGGGAGGCCGGGCTGGCGTGTGCAGTGCGGGGGACAGAGGAGAGGGAGGCCGGGCTGGCGTGTGCAGTGCGGGGGGACAGAGGAGAGGGAGGCCGGGCTGGCGTGTGCAGTGCGGGGGGACAGAGGAGAGGGAGGCCGGGCTGGCGTGTGCAGTGCGGGGGACAGAGGAGAGGGAGGCCGGGCTGGCGTGTGCAGTGCGGGGGACAGAGGAGAGGGAGGCCGGGCTGGCGTGTGCAGTGCGGGGACAGAGGAGAGGGAGGCCGGGCTGGCGTGTGCAGTGCGGGGACAGAGGAGAGGGAGGCCGGGCTGGCGTGTGCAGTGCGGGGACAGAGGAGAGGGAGGCCGGGCTGGCGTGTGCAGTGCGGGGGACAGAGGAGAGGGAGGCCGGGCTGGCGTGTGCAGTGCGGGGGGGACAGAGGAGAGGGAGGCCGGGCTGGCGTGTGCAGTGCGGGGACAGAGGAGAGGGAGGCCGGGCTGGCGTGTGCAGTGCGGGGGGACAGAGGAGAGGGAGGCCGGGCTGGCGTGTGCAGTGGGGGGGACAGAGGAGAGGGAGGCCGGGCTGGCGTGTGCAGTGCGGGGGACAGAGGAGAGGGAGGCCGGGCTGGCGTGTGCAGTGCGGGGGACAGAGGAGAGGGAGGCCGGGCTGGCGTGTGCAGTGCGGGGACAGAGGAGAGGGAGGCCGGGCTGGCGTGTGCAGTGCGGGGACAGAGGAGAGGGAGGCCGGGCTGGCGTGTGCAGTGCGGGGGACAGAGGAGAGGGAGGCCGGGCTGGCGTGTGCAGTGCGGGGGGACAGAGGAGAGGGAGGCCGGGCTGGCGTGTGCAGTGCGGGGGGACAGAGGAGAGGGAGGCCGGGCTGGCGTGTGCAGTGCGGGGGACAGAGGAGAGGGAGGCCGGGCTGGCGTGTGCAGTGCGGGGGACAGAGGAGAGGGAGGCCGGGCTGGCGTGTGCAGTGCGGGGGACAGAGGAGAGGGAGGCCGGGCTGGCGTGTGCAGTGCGGGGACAGAGGAGAGGGAGGCCGGGCTGGCGTGTGCAGTGCGGGGACAGAGGAGAGGGAGGCCGGGCTGGCGTGTGCAGTGCGGGGACAGAGGAGAGGGAGGCCGGGCTGTTTCTGTGAGCTGGATGCTGCCCTGTGTAGCGCATCCGTAGGGCAGAGTGGCTCATAGCGCCTCAGGTGCTGCCCTGTTACCATGGCAACGGACCACACCCAGGCTAGGCCGCACTTTATCGGGGGGTTGCCTGATGAACTGCAGGGGCGTTGCAGGGAGTTTGCAGGGGCCACGGATGAGGCCTGCGCTGGGCACCTCCCTGGCCCCTCTCCTATGGGATGGGCCCAAGCCTATGCGCAAGGAGCTGCAACCTTGGTCACCCTGGGCCAGCCAGAGGCAGCTTCAGCTCCTGGGGCCGCCTGCTGCTGCGGCGCGATAAGGAGGAGGGGAAGCCAGGAAAGCCTGCGCTGGGTGGGGCTAGAAATCTCTTCCGAGCTTTGTGCCTCACCTGTCAAAGACGTCACGACCCGCCCCGGGCTCTGCACAGGGTTGGCAACGGGGCAGCTGGCGGCGTCTGGAGGCAGCACGACAGGAATCTGGACAACCTGATAAGAGGCAAGAATTCAAGTGGTCTGTAAATAGGACTAACGGCAGCCGAGGGAATGCTCCATATGGCAATGTGTGCGTGGCTGCAGCACAGCTAGGAATGGGCCACAGTGTCACCTTTCACTCCCCACCAGGCTGGACGGGTACCCCCCGCCCCACACACACACTGCCCCAGATTCCATGGCCTCTCCTTCGCTCTCGGGCACAAAGGAGACTAAAAGCTGCTCCCCCAGGCTGCAGGGTGCAGCCCCCTGGTTTAACACTGCCCAGTCTTCACACAACTCACCTCAACCAGGGAAACCTGTGAAGGCCAAAACTAGAAGTGAGCTCACAAAAAGAATCTAAGAATGCCCCTGGCATGGGGTTATTAGCCTGGGTGGGCAGGGATGGCTCCCCATGCGATGCGCATCCCTAGCCTCTGGTGGCCAGACACTGATAACTGCCCCGGTCTGTTCATTCGCTCCAGGCATCTGCACTGGCCACTGGCGGCAGACAGGAGAGTGGGCTGGATGGACCTCCATGCCCTATGGCCATTCTTACGGGCAGGCTTGGCCTCCATGCAGCTTTTGGAGCTGTCACTGAAGAGGCTGATTGTTATGCTGGGCTAGTTTCACCCGTACAGCCCCCACTAAGCAGGCCGTTATGCTGCTATAAATGAGCCTTATCACGTCCCATGGGGGAGCAGCCGTGGCCCTTTATGCCAATAAACCGTTTCTCTGGTAGCCTCTGGTCTGCCTCCTCCCCTGCGATGTTTGCTGCCTAGGCTGTGCCACGGGGAGATCCGCAGCCAAGGGCCGAAAGCAGATTCATTCTGGGTATGTCTACACTAGCCCCCTAGTTCGAACTAGGGAGGCTAATGTAGGCATTCGAACTTGCAAATGAAGCCCGGGATTTAAATATCCCGGGCTTCATTTGCATGTTCCCGGGCGCCGCCATTTTTAAATGTCCCCTAGTCTGAACTCCGTGCCCGCGGCTACACGCAGCACGGAGTAGGTAGTTCGAATTAGGATCTCTAATTCGAACTACCGTTACTCCTCGTGGAACGCTGACTTGTGCTAGACCCGCCCTAGCCTAGGTACCACTTCGCCTGTCCTTGGCCTTATGTCACGTGGGGCCTATACCTTCATTCAGCCTCCTTGCGTGGATGCATTCTGGCCATTCTGCTAGGACATCATCACGAGATGTTTCCCCCACGATGCCTCCGCGCATTCCACAAGCCACCATGCTAGGACTTCAGTGCTCTGGGGAATGGATGCTGACCTGTCCTCCAAGTACCAGGCCTGCAGAGAGGTGTGAGCAACAGCTCATGACAGCTCATGTGGCCTCATGCCCATGCCACAGGTGGACATACTTAAACACTTTCCACTTCCCCGCAGAGGAGAGCGAGAGAAGGCAAAGTGCTGCCCACAATCCACAACTCCCATCTTCACAGCAAAATCTGTCCCAATCCTCCTGCTCGCTGGGTGAATTCTTCTGCTGTTCTACAAATGGCGTATGCGCGCACGCAGGGCTGTGCTCCACAGTGTACAACATCTGAACTAAAACCACGGCCGTACGGTGCCCCGGCTCCCACTCCTTAGCGCTGTCCCATTGATGAGCTTTGGCCCCTGCTGCAACCACCTGTCTGCCAACCATACAAAATCTTCTAGGAGTTCTTTAAGCTCAGTTTGAAAGGAGGAATAACGCAGGGAGCCATGCATGTGTGGACGGGGCCCTCTGCTAATGACCAGGAAATCGGGAAATGCAAACATTCAAGGATTTGGTCAACAATACATAAGCTTGCAAGGAAATATATTGTGTGGGGAACAATGCAACGCAAAGCACTTTCATCTTTCCTAGCCTCTGAGATAAACTCTCGGGCCTCTCCTTAGACAGCAAGCATGTAGAAGCCAGAGGGGTCTCCCTGAAGACGGTGATGGTAATGATGCCAGAGCAGGTAACACATGGGCCAGAGCCCTGATTCTTTGAACAAGTTGCCTGGGAACTGGACGTGCAGATTGGCTGTTCTTTTCTGCACATATCCCTGTTGTTTTATTCCCCAATCTTTGTTTCCCAGGTCACATTGCTGTTGTTTCTCTTTTGATGTTTAATTGTCTGTGCATGTGCGCGCGCGCACACACACACACAGACACACATACGCGCGCGTGCACACGATGGCTTGCCCACCCCCTGTGCTGATCCCAGATGTATCTCTTGTTACGCCCCAAGCAGCCCAGAGGGTGCAATCATGTTGGGAAAGCAAATGAAAGGAGCGACATGCACCAGGCAGCCTGCCTGCAGGTGCTTTTGTTGTAGGGCCTCACACAACAGGGCCTTGGCCTGACTGGGGCCTCTGGATGCGTCAGCAAGATAAATATTTAATAATCAACATCATAATTGGAGACATTCCTGGAACATAAGGGTGGGAGAAGCCAAAGGATTCACTGTGCTTCATTACACTGCTGGGCAGAAGCGCCTGCTGCTTTGAAAACAATAGCCCAGCTTGGTTAGAAACTGCCCCCCCGGGCCACTTACCCCCACCCAGCCCAGAGTGTCTGTCCACGACCTGCACACTGAGCTTGCTCTACACCCTGGCTCCAGCTCTCTGGGCACGCCGCAGAGCAGGGTCAAGCAATGTCACCTGGGGGCTTGCCCTGCTCTAGTAGGAAAAGCGGCTTTGCTGCTCACAGGGTCATCGCTGCGGACTCGACCTGCTGCGTGCTAGAGCCAAGCCCTGAGATCCCCATGCCCGGCCACTGAAAACAAGACTTGAGTGTGTGCAGGGTCGCGATTGCTCGGAGCCAGTGACGTGCCAAAAGCCACTCTATTAACTATTAGCCAACTGTTGGACTATTAACCAAGAGTGTGGCACGTGGACACAGACGCTGTGTTCCTGGCATGCCTGACACTGCTCTGGCATGTGGTAAGTTCTAATCCAGGTCAGACTGTCCACCAGGGCAGGCTGCGGTTCTGGCTGGCATCTGGCTGAGGAGCCCCATAGATCCAGTATAGTCTCAGGATGACGAGGGGCTCTGGCAGCCATTTTGAGTGTCCCTGCGGTTCAGCGGAAAGTAGAACTGATGAACGCAGCATCTGGAGCCACTCCCAAGGTGCAGCTGGGATCCAGCTGTATCGGACCTGACTGGCAAGTCGCCTACCAGTTCCCTGCTTCTGCTCAATGAGAGGGGAGCTCGTGAAAGCTAACAATCTGATTACCTGCAGCTGTCAAATTGTACCCACGGTCCTAGTAGAAAGGATACAAGGGGAGCAGCCAAATGCCTCCACCACAATCCACACTGGGATTGTCTTTGCATGTTGTGCATGCAGACCTTCCACTGTTGCAAAAAAAAGCAAACATGATTCTGGGAGGCATTCACAGGTGTGTTGTGAGCAAGACACGCGAAGTCATTCTTCCGCTCTACTCTGCGCTGATTAGGCCTCATTTGGAGTATTGTCTTCAGTTCTGGGTACCACATTTCAAGAAAGATGTGGAGAAATTGGAGAGGGTCCCAAGAAGAGCAAAAAGAATGATGAAAGGTCTAGCGAACATGAACTATGAGTGCAGACTGAAAGAAGTGGGCTTGTTTAGTTTGGAAAGGAGAAGATTGAGAGGGGACATGACAGCGCTTTTCAAGTATCTAAAACGGTGTCACAGGGAGGAGGGGGGGAAATTCTTCTCCTTGGCCTCTGAGGATAGGACAAGAAGCAATGGGCTCAAACTGCAGCAAGGGAGGTTTAGGTTGGACATTAGGAAAACCTTCTTAACTGTCAGGGTGGTTGAACACTGGAATAAATTGCCTAGGGAGGCTGTGGAATCTCCATCCCTGGGGATATTTAAGAGCAGGTTGGACAGACACCTGTCATGAATGGTCTAGAGAGACGGTGCTGGGTCCTGCGTGAGGGCAGGGGACTGGACTCGATGACTCTCAAGGTCCCTGCTGGTTCTAGTGTTCTAGGATTCTATGAAGGGAGCTCTGCCAGGGACTGGCTGTGGAATGAGTGACGGATGCCCACGCCCGCAGCGGGGAAACACAGGTCTAGCTTGTCATGCCAATGTGGTCTCATTGAATCAGATCCAGCCAGCAGACGGGGAAAGAGGTGCTTGTCCCAGGAGGGAAGCATAAAACTTCATGGATTCACAGATTCTAAGGCCAGAAGGGACCTCTGGGATCATCTAGTCCAGTGGTCCCCAACCTTTTGGGGCTGCCGGGCACCCGAATGGCTCGGGCCGGCCCTGGTCACTAAGCGGGCGCACATAAATGCCCCGGTGGGCACCATGGCACCTGCGGGCACCGCATTGGGGACCACTGCTAGTCTGACCTCCTGTAAACACAGGCCAGAGACCCGCCCCAAGACAATGCCTCTCTGAAGAAACAGCCAATCTTGATTCCATAACAACTTAGGCTTTCTGCTCAGCCTGAATTTCACTAGCTTCAGTTTCCAGCCAGTGGACTTGTTAGACTTTTCTCTGCTAGACTGAAGAGCCGCTTGTCAAATATTTGTTCCCAGGTAGGTTTACACTCTGTAAGTAAGTCAGCCCTTAGCCTTCCTTTTGTTAAACTAAGTAAAAAAAGCAAGCTCCGGGAAGGAGAGTCCAGTCCTGACACACTGGCTGGTGGCAACATCTCATTTAGATGCAAGCGGAGGTCCCAAACACTCAAGCCCATTCATGACTTTGTGGCACTTTCCTTGGGCCAAAACTTCAGTGTCCTGGCCACTTTCCAACTCAGACAATCACAGTTCACATAGCTGCACGGAAGGGACTAGTACGCTTCCCCTTGTAGTTCCGCTGGCTCGACTTCCTGGCCTAAACTCCCCTTGTTCTATGCTCTGCCAAGCTGCTGCTCAGAAGAGGCTGTCGTTCAGGTGCGAGTTGGGGGGCAGTAGCCTGTGAGCAGTTCCCCCAGGGGAGTGACTGGGGCGTTTTGTGTGTGGATGTGGGGGAAGTAGGGACTCTCACGATGAAAGCCTCTTGTCGAAGTTCTTTTCCATGTAATTGTCATTGTGCTATTAGTAATTTTAAAAGCCATTGATTTGCCTGGCGGAAATCTCTCTCCTGCCCCCTGTGCTGTGTTTGCGTGGCCATCCACCATCCTTCCCGTGCCAAAAAGAATAATAAGGGCCAAGCTTAAGAGAGCCCCAAACACAAGGGCTGAGGGAGGTGAAATAGCTGAGAGGAAAGACTCTCCATGCCACAGTGGTGCTGCCAATTGGAGAGGTGGGTTGTGGTTTCCAAAGCACGGTGTCCCCAGCATGTCTTCAGGGACATGACACATGATAGCCAAGCAAGCGAATGCCGTCTGGCTCGCTCACCCGCTGAAACGCAATGCAGACGGCTGTGTGGAAACCCTCCGGCCAGCTCAGCACTGCGTGGAAAGAGGCCACACGCATTTCTGCCCAGTTCCTTTGGAAGGGGCTAGCGCTTGGCCTGTCTCCTGCAGGGCATGCGGCGTCATGCCGTAGAGGTGAGGCAGGCCTGGGATCCCGGAACAGAAGAGCACGGCGGGACAGGTAGGATTTCACATGGCTCTAAATAAGGAACAACTCCACCAGAGTCACAGGAGGGGCGAATCGGGGGGAGTTTCAGGAAAAGTGATTGAGACTTGGTCACTTTTGCAATGTGCAAACAGAATAAAGCCCAGAGCAGCGGTACAGATACTTGGTGCCTCCAAAGGGCCCACTTCACAAGGCGTAAAACAGTCCTGAGCCCAGTCGTCTGGGAGGAAGGATTTATTCAGACCCCTGTGAATGGCGGCTGGAGCCTGAGGAGGGCAGGGGTGCAGGATGGCCAGCCAGAGGGGCAGGGAGAGGGCCTGGGGGCACCCCATTTAGCAAGTAAGATTTTGGTGGGGGCCCAAGGGGCAGTGCACCTCGGGAGTGCTCCCATGAGTCGCTTTTGGCACCTGGGGACTGCTAAGAACGTTTTTCTATAATCCCTAACTTTGGAACCTCTTCCCGCCCGCTCTGTGGCCTGGAGGAGGAAGGCAGATCCCAAGGGCATGGCCTGTTCTCCTATAGAGCCCCACGGCCGCCCCCTGCAGTGAGGTGAGGTGTCAAGCCCTCCGGCCGTGAGCATGGGGAGGCCTCCACAGGCTGCTCTGGGTAGCGATCATGTGAAGGCAGAGTGTGGGGAAGCTGCTGGCCTGCCAGCTCAGAGACTGAAGTCCTGGCGCTGTGCACAGAGCAAACACTGCACATGCCCCCGCCGCGCAGCCAGCACACGGCAAACATGACTCGGACAGGCCGTGGCCAGCCGCGAGAGGGGCCCAAACAGCTGCTGCTTCCACCCCACCAGAGCTCCTGCCCAGGGTCAGCCACCTCGGCCGAGTGCGCGCCTGGCAGCTGTGCAGGAATGGCCACTGTCTGGGCGTGGCCGGACGTTCTGTCTGCTCAGTGGCGGGCACCCAAAGGGCTTGGTGCATGAAGAGCAAGGTCGAAAGCCCAGGTCGGAGGCCAGCTAGAGGGAGCTCGACTCCCTGGCTGGGGGGCTGGTACCTGGACACTCAAACCTGCACTAGAGTGACGCAGAGGGGCTGAGGCCCACCTTTCGCTGCTGTGGGGCAGTGCTCTCCTTCCGGCTCCATTCAGAAAGCTCCAGGGCCCTTAACACACCTGGCAAACCACAGCGATGAGGCGCCACTGAAAACAAGCTGCCTGGAGCCAAAGGGTGCATGTCACCGACAAGCTGGCACTGGCTAATGGCAGCTCCAGTTAAACTACTGTAGACAGGCCTGAGAGTTTTGAGAAAGTTTTGGGTAGCTGCTCTGTGCCCAGCCCAGAGCTGTTGGCAGCCGGCGTCCGAGTCCAGCCAAAGGCCCTTTCCTCTCTGGAGAGCCCGGCTTGCATCCCTGGTCCCAGGACCCGCCTAGCTGCTGAAAGCGGGGCCTTTTCAAACCATGCTGCCTCCCCCGCGTGCTGCCCCCACTCTAAACAGCCCCATGCAGACACTTTGCTGTTGTGTTAGCTGGAGCTCACTCCTGAGGTCTCCACCAAGGCGCCAATAGCTAGCATGGTGTGAAAGGGGTCACCCTTCATCTGCACTAGGAAAAGTGGACCGGTAGGTCAGGCTTAGCAAGCTCGTGTTAGCTATGCCAGGCCTTGTCTCCCCCATGGAGACACAGCCAGACAGCTGGCTCTCTGTGGCTAGCTCCCGGCAGCCACAAGGGCGCTTTCACCTGGCCAGCCTAGGGTAGAAGGTGGGCCAATGTGTGGGAGCAAAAACCTGGCTGGCGTAGAAAAGACAGTGTGCCCGGAACAGGCACCATGCAGGTGAACCTGCTAAAAGCTCACTGGCATGGCCAGACCGAACTTTGTAACTTGCCTGCGGGTGTTGTCAGCCACAAAAAGGGCCGGGTTAAACTGTAACCTGTACTTCCCCCTCCAGGGGTCAGAAACAAGGAGAACTTTATGGGAAGGGGCAGCAGAGTAAACTTGGGGAAGGCAGCAGTTAGGAGGCCAACAGTCCCCCTGAGGTAAGATTCCCACCCCTCCTTCTAGACCCCTTTCACAGTTCTGAGTGGCTTTGGCTCCTGCAGCCTGGCCATGTCCCAGCTCCCCGCAGCCGCTCACGCTTGGTCGCCAGCCTACCTCCAGGGTGCTCACCGTGGTGAGCTCGAGCTGCCATGGAGCATGTCCCGTCATCAGGGCAGGCCCACGCCACATCCACATGCGCTGAGACGCTGTCACCGCAGTAACCAACGCGGTGGCTCGCGTCCGCACGATGCTCCTCTGCCTGGCCGGGCGAATCCCTTCTCCAGACAACAGGCCTGGGGCCAGGAGGGGAGCCAGGGAGAATCTCTCTACAGGTGGCCCACCGGAACGCAGGGGGGCTCCAAGCACCAAAGCCATTGCCCTGGAGGTGGAAGAGGGGGATGAAGAGCCAGGCTGGATTAGCCTGGGCCATGCCCCCTGGAGGGCCAGAGCCAGGGACCAGAGGAGCTGTGTAGTGTCAGGGCCCCCAGGGAGCCCCAGGAGACAGGGCGCAGCGACCCCCAGGGAACAGAGCACAGGGAACCCCAGGGGACAGGATGCAGGGAGCCCCAGGGAACTGGGCGCAGGAACCCCCCAGGGCACAGGGAGCCCCAGGGAACTGGGCGCAGGGACCCCCAGGACACAGGGAGCCCCAGGGGACAGGACGCAGGGAGCCCCAGGGAACTGGGCGCAGGGACCCCCAAGGGACAGGACGCAGGGAGCCCCAGGGAACAGGGCGCAGGGACCCCCAGGGGACAGGGAGCCCCAGGGAAGTGGGCGCAGGGAGCCCCAGGGGACAGGGCGCAGGGACCCCCAGGGCGCAGGGAGCCCCAGGGGACAGGACGCAGGGAGCCCCAAGGAACTGGGCGCAGGGACCCCCAGGGGACAGGACGCAGGGAGCCCCAGGGAACAGGACACGGGGAGCCCCAGGGGACAGGACACGGGGACCCCCAGGGAACTGGGCGCGGGGACCCCCAGGGGACAGGGAGCCCCAGGGGACAGGATGCAGGGAGCCCCAGGGAACTGGGCACAGGGAGCCCCAGGGGACAGGGCGCAGGGACCCCCAGGGGACAGGGAGCCCCAGGGGACAGGACGCAGGGAACCCCAGGGAACTGGGCGCAGGGACCCCCAGGGGACAGGGAGCCCCAGGGGATAGGACGCAGGGAGCCCCAGGGAACTGGGCGCAGGGACCCCCAGGGGACAGGACACGGGGAGCCCCAGGGAACTGGGCGCAGGGACCCCCAGGGGACAGGACGGGGGGAGCCCCAGGGAACTGGGCGCAGGGACCCCAGGAGACAGGACGCAGGGAGCCCCAGGGGACAGGATGCAGGGACCCCCAGGGAACTGGGCGCAGGGACCCGCAGGGGACAGGATGCGGGGAGCCCCAGGGAACTGGGCGCAGGGACCCCCAGGGGACAGGACGCGGGGAGCCCCAGGGAACTGGGCGCAGGGACCCCAGGGGACAGGGACCCCCAGGGGACAGGGCGCAGGGACCCCCAGGGCACAGGGACCCCCAGGGGACAGGATGCAGGGAGCCCCAGGGGACAGGGCACAGGGACCCCCAGGGCAGGGGACAGGATGCAGGGAGCCCCAGGGAACTGGGCGCAGGGACCCCCAGGGGACAGGATGCAGGGAGCCCCAGGGGACAGGGCGCAGGGACCCCCAGGGGACAGGATGCAGGGAGCCCCAGGGGACAGGGCGCAGGGACCCCCAGGGCACAGGGACTCCCAGGGGACAGGACACGGGGAGCCCCAGGGGACAGGGCGCAGGGACCCCCAGGGGACAGGATGCAGGGAGCCCCAGGGGACAGGGCGCAGGGACCCCCAGGGCACAGGGACCCCCAGGGGACAGGACGCAGGGAACCCCAGGGGACAGGGACCCCCAGGGGACAGGATGCAGGGAGCCCCAGGGGACAGGGCGCAGGGACCCCCAGGGCACAGGGACCCCCAGGGGACAGGACGTGGGGAGCCCCAGGGAACTGGGCGCAGGGACCCCCAGGGGACAGGATGCAGGGAGCCCCAGGGGACAGGGCGCAGGGACCCCCAGGGCACAGGGACCCCCAGGGGACAGGATGCAGGGAGCCCCAGGGGACAGGGCGCAGGGACCCCCAGGGCACAGGGACCCCCAGGGCACAGGACACGGGGAGCCCCAGGGGACAGGACGCGGGGACCCCCAGGGGACAGGATGCAGGGAGCCCCAGGGGACAGGGCGCAGGGACCCCCAGGGCACAGGGACCCCCAAGGGACAGGATGCAGGGAGCCCCAGGGGACAGGGCGCAGGGACCCCCAGGGCACAGGGACCCCCAGGGGACAGGACACGGGGAGCCCCAGGGGACAGGACGCAGGGACCCCCAGGGGACAGGATGCAGGGAGCCCCAGGGGACAGGGACCCCCAGGGCACAGGGACCCCCAGGGGACAGGACGCAGGGAGCCCCAGGGGACAGGGCGCAGGGACCCCCAGGGGACAGGGACCCCCCAGGGGACAGGACGCAGGGAGCCCCAGGGGACAGGGCGCAGGGACCCCCAGGGCACAGGGACCCCCAGGGGACAGGACACAGGGAGCCCCAGGGGACAGGGCGCAGGGACCCCCCAGGGGACAGGGACCCCCAGGGGACAGGATGCAGGGAGCCCCAGGGGACAGGGCGCAGGGACCCCCAGGGCACAGGGACCCCCAGGGGACAGGACGCAGGGAGCCCCAGGGGACAGGGCGCAGGGACCCCCAGGGCACAGGGACCCCCAGGGGACAGGACACGGGGAGCCCCAGGGGACAGGACGCGGGGACCCCCAGGGGACAGGATGCAGGGAGCCCCAGGGGACAGGGCGCAGGGACCCCCAGGGCACAGGGACCCCCAGGGGACAGGATGCAGGGAGCCCCAGGGGACAGGGCGCAGGGACCCCCAGGGCACAGGGACCCCCAGGGGACAGGACACGGGGAGCCCCAGGGGACAGGACGCAGGGACCCCCAGGGGACAGGATGCAGGGAGCCCCAGGGGACAGGGCGCAGGGACCCCCAGGGCACAGGGACCCCCAGGGGACAGGACGCAGGGAGCCCCAGGGGACAGGGCGCAGGGACCCCCAGGGGACAGGGACCCCCCAGGGGACAGGACGCAGGGAGCCCCAGGGGACAGGGCGCAGGGACCCCCAGGGCACAGGGACCCCCAGGGGACAGGACGCAGGGAGCCCCAGGGGACAGGGCGCAGGGACCCCCCAGGGGACAGGGACCCCCAGGGGACAGGATGCAGGGAGCCCCAGGGGACAGGGCGCAGGGACCCCCAGGGCACAGGGACCCCCAGGGGACAGGACGCAGGGAGCCCCAGGGGACAGGGCGCAGGGACCCCCAGGGCACAGGGACCCCCAGGGGACAGGACGCAGGGACCCCCAGGGAATGGGGCTCTGGATGTGCAGGGCCATGTGCCCAACCCTGACACACACCCCTTTGCACAGAGGCAGAGCTGCAGTTCCTGCAGGACAGAGGTCTCCTCCGCCCTCACTGGGCCCTCACTTTCCCGTGGATCCCAGGCTGGCTTGTGCGGCTCTGCCCCCTCCAGTAGCCGGGCCACGTACGGAGCTCTGGGGCTGCAGCCAGTCCCTGCACGTGGCTGGTACAGTCCTGGTCCGTATGGGGAGCCCTGTGCCAGCAGGGTGAGGCGCTCATCCAGCTCTCTGCCCTGCTGGCGGTGGGACCACACCCACCAGGCTGGGACTCCTCCAGCCCTTAGCTGAGACACTGGGGTCTCCCGGCCGGTTCTGTGGCTGTGGGCTCAGTGCACACACAGCGTGGGCGGCGAATGCCTTTCCCGTAAGCCACGGGTGTGTCTGGACAGGCCGGCCCTTGGCCTGGCTGTGGCAGCCCTGGTGCCAGGATGGGAGCTCTGAACGGCCTTCCAGCAGCATTGGGTAGAGGCCGCCACAGGGAGGGGCGAGCCTTGTGGGGCCTGTCACCGCTCTGTTGAGCGGCTGATGAGCAGCTGCTGTGCCTGGCACACAGGAAGCCCCGGGTACCTCCAAGGTGACAACCTCCCAGGACTGCCGGTCTCAGGCGTCCTTCAGCAGCCAGCAGCTCAGGACCAGAGCACCGGAGGCCAGGAGGGCCCACAGCCACCTAGTCTGACCTCCCGCCCAGCCCGGCCACCAGCACCTGCACAGCAACCCAGGCGGATGCTGGGCTCCGGCTGGGGGAGAGCCAGGTCCTGCTTATGGCCTTGGGAGGCACAAGAGCTGTGTCTTGGCACGATGCTGTCACACACTGCTTGCCCCACAGCAGGTGGGGTCTGGGCGAGCTGGTCCAGGCAGGGCCGCCCCTGCCGCCCCCCCACCCCCGGGTTAGTGGGCCTGGGTCAGGTGGCATCAGCTCTGGGCAGGGCTGAAGATGAAGAGGAGGCAGCCCCGGTGACAAAGGCAGTTTAAAGCCGAGAGTCTCTCTGAGCTGCCCATTGCACTGGGCAGGCGGGCGGGTGGCGTCGCGAGGGCAGATTACAAACCAGTGGCTCCCTGCCGGCCGTAGCGAGGCAAAGGGCTGCCGGGTGGCCAGAGCGTTTCCTGCCGTCCCGGCCGCCGGCCCGCGGCGCTGAGCCCATTTGGCATTGCAAGGTCTGCCTGCGTGCGGGGCGCTCGCCTTGCCCCTCCACGAGCCGCATGGCGCTTGGACATGGCGCCAGGTGCCCCGTGCTCCGTGGCGATGCTGCAGTTTGCTGGCCCCTGGTTTCCAGGAGAGACGCTGTGGGCCAGCCAGGCGCTCCTTGCCGGAGGGGCTGGACTCAGGAATTTGCTCTCGCCTGTTGGCTTTGTTCACGTGCCAGGAACAGGGCCTGGTTCGGTTTGGAAGTCAGCCGGGCCGAGCCGACGCCTGGCTCTGGCGGGAGGGTGAGCCGCCATCTCCCCTGGGGCTGGGCAGGGCAGAGTCAACGGAAAGCAGCTGCCTCCTGGGGGTTATTTCATGAATGCGGTGACAGATGAGCCTTTAGTGGAACAGCAGTGCGGGACAGGGAGCCTGGAGGAATGTTTTCCTAGCCCTGGCTCAGTGTATTTTGGGATCATGCCTAGCTAGTGTAAACACGCAGCAAAAGGCAAGGAGGGGCCTCGCTCTCCCACCCTGCTTCCCCGTTGCTCCCAGCCCCATGGGGAGATCTTTTACCACAGGCTTCTCTCTCAAACCAGCCCAGCATGCACCAGTTCTTTTGGCCTCCCTGCCTTACTGGTGCTTTGCATTCCAGCCCAGACCACAGATCCCGGCTTGTGCCAATCACTCCTGCTCGCATAACCCCAGGGGGGTTGAATCCAGATACTCCATTAACACATGGAAGTGATTCCAGGAACTCAATTCACACTCTGACATGTGTTTGCACCTCCTGGCAGATGGCTAGTCACCTGCATTTCTGACTGGTGACATCTCAAACTGCTGCCCATCTCTTCTGCTACACAGCAGACTGCTAGAACTGCAGCTGTCAGGTGGACTGGAAGACATGCCTTAGATCAGGGCTACTCAACTTCGGAAGCCCCGGGGGCCACAATGATACTCACAGCACATGCATGTACAGCAAATACATATGCAAATATATGCAAATAGCTTCTTTCAGACTGACGGATATGAATACAAAGATTAAGGCAAGACTAACAACACACAGGCCCCATTTAAGTTAGTTCTGCTGATATTTATAAAATGCAACATTTACTTGATTTCCACTCATTTGGCAGCACTTTTAATGAACAATGACACTCCAGGAATTTAACTACTAAAATACATCTCAACAGAAGACCATTACATTGACCATTACGGAGTGTGTTCCCAGTGGAGGCCATGTTTAAAGGATCCCACCTGTGGGCCACGTGTTGAGTCCCATGTAAACCCAAACCCAAACCGCACCGCAGGCCACAAACAAACAGGCCCCAGGTTGCATGTGGCCCATGGGTTGCGTGTTGAATAGCCCTGCCTTATAGTGAGAGATTTAAGGAGCTCATTTTATTTATTTTAACAAAGAGAAGGTTAAGGGGTGACTTGACCAGAAATAAGAACCTACATGTGGAACAAATACTTAATAAACAGGCTCTTCAGTCTAGCAGAGAAAGCTCTAACACGAGCCAACGGCTTGAAATTGACGATAGATAAATGAAGACTGCACGCATTTTTAACAGCGAGTAATTAAGCATTGTAACAATTTACAAAGGGTTGTGGCGGATTCTCCATCACTAGCAATTTTTCAGTCCAGACAGGATGAAAAGCTCTGCTCTAGGAATTACTTGGAGGTAGGTGTCTGGCCCCTGCTATACTGGAAGTCAGACTAGATGCTCACAGTGGACGCTTCTGGCCTTGGAATCTATGAATCTGAAAGAAGCTCATAATTACACTGGAGAAGCTGCTGCCCAAAAGCTTCCCCCCCATTCAACTGCTGGGAAAGGAAAGTGGATTAAAGGAGGCAACCGTGTTTAAACCTGGCAGATGCTGTCTCAAGCTACCTAGCAGTGTGGGATTAAGGAATCACCAGGCTCCTTGTGAAAGTTGCTGGGGGAGGGGGTGGGATTCCAGCCGAAGATTTTGATTTTTCAGTGAAAATTCAAATATTGAAAAATTTCTGCAAAAATAAAAACATCTGTTTGGAAATGCTGCTGCTAGGCTGCGTGAGAGTTGCAGTTGAGGTGCTTCTTGCTTCAGTTCCCTCCTATGGTTCAGACTCCCTGGTCAGACTCCATCTCCCATGACGCACCATAGCAAAGGGGCGAGGAGAGACAGGGAGTCATAGATGCAATCTGGACTATGAACCCAGCCTCAGAGCAGAGCGAGGACAGGAGGCTACCAACCCACAAGTCCTATGAGGCCCTGCAGCAGCATTTCCAAATCACAGTATTTCCGTTTTGAGACTGTTGACAAAAGCATGGCACCTGCCACAAAGAGCAGGCAGTTTTCATGAAAAAATGGTCCGAAGCCTCCCAGTTTCCCATCAACAAACAGTTTAGATGGAAAATTTCCAACCATCCCCACACACCCAGCTGTGTGCAGAGGCAGGTATATTACAGGGTCCAGTACCACCTGCTGCCACTGGGGCTATTCGGGAGTTGATGTGGATAGACTGCAGGTGGCAGGGGAATTCGGCACAGGGCAGAGAACACAGGTTTCTGCCAGGCTACCATAGAACCTGAGCCACGAACACCTCAAAATGGAGGCTCTTCATATCTCTAGACTGCTCTGTAGAGTTACTAGAGATTCTGCAAAAACCATCCTGGCTGTTTTTCCAAATGTGTACAAATGAACGTCGACTTAATACAGCTTTGAAACTTGCCCATGCAGAAGAGAAATGCTGCTTTCCGTTGATGTTTCACACGGTGCTGTGCTGTATTTGCTTTTTCCAGTTCCAGAGGAGGTGTCCGGCTGATTGGTGAGATTGTAACTCTGCAGTTCCACTGTGTAAGGATGTCAGAGCGTGCTGGTTCCGGGACTGCTGTGCCACTGCATTTTCAAAGTAGTAGGGGCCGGGCGGCTCCCCCACACTCACCTGCTCCTCCCCTGCCCTCCAGCACTTTCAGAACCTGCAAATCCTCGGCTTCGTGCTCCGCCCTTGCTCTTCCTCCCCCCAGAGCTGGAACACCACAAAGGAGTGGGGACGGCACAAACCAGGCATTTTGTAGTTCCTCCCGAAGTGCTGGGAGGGAGAGGAGAGGCGGAGGCAGGGTGGGCGCTGGTGCCTGGGTGCGTGGGAGCAGGTTACCCGGAGCGGTGGGAGTTCTTGCACCCTCCTCTGAGGCAGTTGGCAGAGAGAGGAGGCGGAAGGCCTTGGGCCCCAGCTCTAATCCACCCTGGCATGCCCATGCTCCTAACAGCGCCATGGATGTCAGCAGAAAAAGAAAGGAAGAAATGCAGCCAGTGGCGGCCCGTCCATAGGCGCGAACTAGGCGGTCGCCTAGGGTGCCAAATTAAACAGCCGTTGAGGGGTTTGGAGGCGGAGGCGCCAGATGCCGGCAGCTCATCTAGGGCCGCTCCTGAATGCAGCTCTTGGCCAGCGGTCCTGCGGAGTGACTGCGAGACCCGCCCCGCTCTGTGCGAGGCGAGCACCTACCAGCGACCCCTTGGCAGCCTGGGCCGCCGAGCTCTTGCCGAAGGGAAGCTGTTTGCTGCCAAGGGGGTTCAGAGGCTGTAGAGTCATTTCACGCCAAAGCTCACCGGAAGAATCATTTTCCACTTGGAAAGAGCCTGCCCGATGTGCAGCCACTTGGCCTGGGCCGGCAGCGGACACGCCGCATCCCTCCAAGCACAGCTGGGGAGGGGGGCCGCCAGCAGGCGCCATACGGCTGGGTCCATAATGCACACCTGGGCCGTGCAGCAGTGGCACTAGGCTGTGACCGTGGAGTGCTTACCTCCTCAGGGGAGTCACTCCACATCCGCACGGGGGGAGCAGAGTTCACGCTGGCGTGGGAACTGCCTAGAGCGCCCAGCAGTGTTGCCAGGACGACAAGGCGTGACAGGCTCTCTGGGCTGCTGTGCAGAACTGGCACTGTCCTGCGAGGCTCTTCACAGGGACTTACAGCAGCCAGGCACTGCTCTAACGCAGAGCGCCCGCCCGCCTCCTGCCCGCATCTCGCTGCGGGGCGGGGGCTGGGGTAACAGTAGATGGAAGCCAAGCAGCCGGGGTGGGGGCCCCTTGTGCTCTGGAGAAAGGGGATACGACCTTACTCTGGCCACGGGGGTGCTACATGCACGTTGCTCGCTGTCAGACGGTTCATCGTCACTGGCGGCTCTACTACTGCACCTGCTCAGCAGCATCACAGGAGGCAATTTATAGCTGCAATTAAGGGAGACAAGAAGCAGCACGAGTCAGATAGCAGCCGTGCTCAGAACAGCTCTCATTTGCCTCGATGTGAGCCAAAATAGACCTAATTCTAGCCGCCTCCGTCGGCTGATCAGCGTGACTCAGTGCTCAAAGGAAAAAATACCTTGGCAAAGGGGCTGAAAATCGCTGCCATTCCAGAAAGGGTGACGTGCCACCTCAGAGGGACATGACACCGGGGGCTCTAAGCCCCACAACACACTTGTCAAGCTTCTGTGGCTGAATGTGATTCTCCCCATTGTGCAGA
Source organism: Pelochelys cantorii (assembly GCA_032595735.1). Taxonomy (NCBI): domain Eukaryota; kingdom Metazoa; phylum Chordata; order Testudines; family Trionychidae; genus Pelochelys; species Pelochelys cantorii. The sequence continues at coordinate 119,931,384 of CM064331.1, read as the reverse complement.
GAGGTAAATTGAGTGTAAACCTGTTGGGTTCACGCGTCCCAAAGCAGTCACTAAATTGGGGGGCCTAGCTCGAGCCACCCAGGGCCCCGTGCTCTGAGGTGCCGGGCAGGCACTCAGCACTGCAGAAAACCCAGGATCCAGCTTTCGAGTAGGACACCCAGCAACCAAGGCACCCAAATCAGTGGGCACAAAGCAAACTCCCAGCACCGGCTGGCCTCTGGGTGGGATTACAGCCCCTCGTAGCAGTGAGGGACGTGAGTCCTTTGACCGAAGTTGTGCTGCTAAAAGGAGAGCGTGTTCCATCCACCCAGAGAACAGGCCTTGGAAGTGCAAACACTGTGGACAGCTGAGGGGCCAGCCGGGCCTACAGGCATCTCTGGCCAGAGCATACAGGCCTGATGGCAGCACCTGCACCAGGGTTTGAATGCACATTGCAGCCAGAGGTGACCTGCGCCAGCCAGCTCTCTAGCAGCTCCCTGTTAGGCACCGAGCCCAGTGGCTTGCTGCTCACTGCCACGCCCGCTGGGCTTGGAGGGACCCTGCTGCTTGACTAGCTCCACACTGTTCCCTTTGCCATGTGCACAGCGCCCCACCGCCCGCTGCAGCCCCATGCCGTTCAGCGGGGCCCTCTGTCCCTGCGATAAAGAGAAGCACCACCTGTATCGTGCTACAGGAAAGGATCCATTTCATCCACCCACCGCAGAGTCATAGATCTTGATTAGCGAGCCCGGAAACTCAATACCGTCAGCTGGCTCCGGGAGGGAGCTGCTGCTTCTAAGCGGATTGAATTCGGCTCGGAGAGGGTGAAATAAACGGCTCTGGCTGCAGGACGCAGCCCAGCGGGGCCTGGCCCTGGCGGGAGACGGGGGCACAACTTCTGCAGTACAAGCAACAAGGAGCAGTGACAGTGAGCTCGCGGCGGCTCTGCAGTGCCACGGGCCCGGGTGCAGCCGCATGGTGGGGGAGTGAATGCAGCAGCAAATCTCGCGGGGTGACAAAGAGAGAATGTTCCTGCCAGATGACGGTCCAGGAATCGCGTTTCCCCCGAGCAGCTGTGGCTGCATCTTTTGACTGCACTCTGCACGAGCAGCACGACACGCAGGGCCAGGGCCCCGCCTGATTTCAGCTCCTCGCATCCACTGATGCCAGGGAAGTTCGGAGCCTAAATAGCTCTGAGGCTCTGGGGCTCAATGGTTATTGCGGAGGCCAAGGGAGTGCCATTCCCCCACTCACAGCCCCTGCCTCCAGGTATGGCACCGTGGGAGTGTCTCTCTCCAGCCTTGGCCAGGCAGATGCACCGAGGAAGGGACAGGCACACAAGAATCTCCCCCAGCTGATGTGAGGCCAGTCCGTTCACATGGCCCTGAAGCAGAGCTCATTGCCGTCAGCAGAACTGGCTTGGGCCCAGCGGCAGTTTGGCACAGACTAGCCGGCCGGCGTGGGCTGGGCCACATCTCTCGATTGCAAGAATGGGAACATCTAGGCCTGCTGCCGGAAGAAGAGAGCGGGGGCAGGCGATGCCGCTCTGGGAACGCAGGATGGGGTCTGCGGCCCTCAAGCTCCCTTCTGTAGGGGAACAAGCCAGGGGCCCTGCAGCACTAACCACCGGGGGGGTCCCCGGAGAGCCTCGCTGTGCGTGCATGTGCCGGAGGAGGGCGTGTGCCCAGGCCAGACTGCAGTGCCTGTGGAGAACCCAGCCCTTGCTCACAGGCCAGGTGCCCAGGCCCACCCCTGCTGGGGGTCTGGTCCTGGGCCAGGGCCTGCTCCGGGGCTGAGCAGCACAAAGCGCATGTCAAGGGGCACTACGCCCATCTCCGCGCCCCTGCCCGCTGGGGTGCAGGCTCTGTGCTGTGCTGGTGGGACCGGTGCCGGGGCCAGGCCTGCAGCTGGGGGAACGGTGCAGCTGGCCCTCGGGCTGCCCGTGCTGATGAGGGGGAGCTCCGCAGGGACGTGGGTCCAGGCCCTGCTTTACCTGCCGATTTGTGTCTGGGGCCCCTCAGGACTCTGCCCAAAGTGGCGACACGTGGGGCGCTGGTGGCACGAGAGCCTGGCAGCTGCAGAGACTGGAGAGGCCTGACCCTAACGCAGGTCAGCCAGCACTGCCCAGAGCTGCGCATGGGCAAGCGAGGCACAGGCTGTCGCACGGCCGTTCAGTGTAACTCTCCCCAGTTCCTGTAACTCTTCCCCGAGGCCCTGCCTTGGCTGGACAGCCTCCAACTCCAGGGGTCTGCCGGACAGAGCCAGCCCCAGCACTAGCCTGCCCACACTCAGGCCAAGGGCCCACTCCTGGCAATGGGGTGTCAGGGAGCAGGACCCCGTCTATTGGCGGGGGGGAGAGCAAAGGGCTGTGCTTCGTGGGGTATGGCTCCGGGGGCAGGTTGTGATGTCACAGCAGGCTGCCTGTTTCCAGGGAGGGGTGCTGGAGTGAGCGGCCCCGTGGCCAGTGTAAGCAGAGCTGTGGGTACAGAAAGGCCAAAGGGTCTTTGTGAGACTCGGATTGCTCTGAGAGCCGATCCGCTGACCTCCTGTGTCTGGCTCCCCCACTCCTGCAGCAAGGCAGCTGTGCTGGGCTTGGCCCTGGCTCCAGGCATGCACAGACTATCTCACCTGGCTACACACTGACCCACCCAGGGCTTGAGTTCCCCCATGGGGAACTGTGGGTATGGGGCAGCCTGACTCATGCAGGGGTCTTTCATCCATGCCATGGGGCTTGCCTCTCCTCTTCCCTTCTGCAGGAGATAGGGAAACACTGTAGGTCTGCCAATCTGAAATTAATAGGTAGCAGGTGTAAACAAACAAAAGGAAGTTTTTCTTCACTCAGCGCACAGTCAGCCTGTGGAACTCCTTGCCAGAGGATGTTGTGAAGACCAGGACTTTAACAGGGTTCAAAAAAGAACTAGATAAATTCATGGAGGTTAGGTCCATCAATGGCTATTAGCCAGGATAGGCAGGGATGGCGTCCCTGGCCTCTGTCTGTCAGAGGCTGGGAATGGGTGGAGTGGGCGGGACCACTTGTTGATTCCCTGCTCTGTTCATTCCCCCTGGGCACCTGGCATTGGCCACTGTGGGCAGACAGGACACTGGGCTGGGTGGACCGTTGGTCTGACCCAGTCTGGCTGCTCTGACGTTCTTATGTGTGCAGTTATAAGAACGGCCAGACTGGGTCAGACCAACGGTCCATCCAGCACAGTGTTCACAGTGGCCAATAGCAGATGCCCCAGAGGGAGGGAACACAACAGGGAATCCGCACGGGATCCCTCCCCTGTCACCCATTTCCAGACAAACAGAGCCTAGGGACACCATTCCTACCCATCCTGGGATGGACCTAACCTCTATGAGTCTATCTAGCTCTTTTGGGAACCCTGTTAAAGTCTTAGCCTTCACCACATCCTCTGGCGAGGAGTTCCACAGGTTGTCTGTGCGCTGAGTGAAGAAAAAGTTCCTTTGGTTTGTTTGAAACCTGTTGCCTATAATCTGACAAAGCTGTGCACAGAATTCACCCTGGCAGCAGGACCCCACTGTATCCGGTGTGTTCCCAGGGGCTGAGAGCAGCACTGGGCCTGGGTGACTAGCCCCGTTACAGCAGGCCTGCCTTTTCTCCCAGCGTGGAGCACACCTGACACAGCCCTGGGGCAGGGCTGTTATGCACTGGGCCATGAGCACTTCAGATTTTTCACATCATTTCCCTGTGTGGCCACAGCGCTCGTGGAGGCAGCCTTTCCAATGGCCCACTAGAATATTAATGAAGAGCAAACAGAGCAAAGCACTCTCTGGAGTGCATCGTGTTTGCTTTTACCACGGTGCACAGCACCAAGTGTGCACCAGATGGGCCATAGCTCCTCGCCCAGGAGCCCTTCCCTTTGCTCCGTAGCTCTCTGCAGCGCCACTGCAGGGCACCGGCAGTGACAACGCAGCTCCCCAGAGCCCCCTCCGCCCCAGGCTTCTTACCCGACTGCGCCCAGGGCAGCTCGCTGGGGCAGCACCCGTGGCAGTGCGTGGGGAGACCAGGGCCAGCCACAGGCCACGTCCCCTCAAGCAGGCCTGGGCAGGAGCAGGTGACCGTGGCGAGAGGCAAGCAGCCAGCATCCAGCAGGGCACCTGGCACTGCCAGCACTGACGGTGCGGAGCGGGTGTGAAGTGCACAGAAAATCAGAGCGGAGGCACCCCCCACGCAGCCAGGCGTCCCCCAGCGTGGCCCCCACGCACTGGGCTCACGTGGGACTGAGCTGGCGGGTGTCCTAGCACCTGCTGCTGTGACCAGCCGTCTAGAGCCTGAGTGAGGAACCGGGAAGAAGGGCTGGTTTGAAATCAAGGGCCTTTTGCCACCGGGAGGCAGCAGATGGGAGACCAGAGCTCTGTCTGATGCGGAGGCTGAAGGGAGCAGCAATCCCATCTAGCAGGTATGACCCAGCCCCTCTCTGCATTCCTGGGGGGCCAACTGGGGGAGACTGGCTTGGGAGGGGGCATGCCGCCACGCCGGGAGCACACAGCTATTTGCTCTGCTGAAGACATTCATGGGGTCAATAAAGGCAGGCTGTAACGGGGGCCCAGCACAGCACTGCAGTTAGATCCCTGCCTCAGTTTCCCCTCGCAGGCTTTCAAGAAGTCCAGTGAGGCTGTTGCATATTGCAGTGCCCCTTCAGGGGTCTAGCTTATGGAACCCAAAGATGGAACAGTGCACCAGCCCCGCTGCCTTATTCCAGAGCCCACGTAAGTCCAGCTCCCCCACCAGAGAGGCCCTCGAGACAGAAACCTCTTCTGGTACCAGGACCTCTTGTCCTCAGCTGGGGAAGTGTCTCTCCTCTTGGAGCCGGTCCCCACAGACAGATCACACTCGGACTCATCCGGGGCTCCTGCTCCCACCTGGCGATGTCCAAACACTGGGGCTCCACCCTTACAGAGCAGCTCTTGTCCTGGGGACCCCCCTCGCTTCCCTGAGACCTCCTCCCTTGGGGAGCTCTGGAGACTGGTCCTCTCGCCAGAAGCCTTGATCTCTAGGGAGACCCACTGGGCTAGCTTCCTGGCTAGCCCCCAAGACGCTCCTTCCCCAGGTGCCTTTCCTGCAGGCACGCCACTGCTCCTGGGCCCTCGTGGCAGGGCAGGAGCGCTGACAAGATCTCCGTTCTCCTGGGTGGGTCTGGACTGGCTCAGAGCCTGTCCCAGGGAGCCGGTGCCTGACCCAGCGGGGCAGGCTCCTCCTGGGGGTAGGAAAGCCAGACATTCCAGATGCCAGCCCTGCACGTGTCCGAGCGGTACCCAGGAGAGGAAGCAGAGCCAGAGGGTGTCTCTGGCAGCAAGGCAGCGCTCTCGCACTCTTTCCTGGGCCACCTCAGACAAACAGCGCCCCACTAAGCTCGGGCCATGCAGCGCCAGACGTGCCTGGGGCAAGACCATCCCCAAGCGAGAACCGTCTTCCCTGCGGAGCCCGTTTCCCTCAAGCACGGCTTGTGGCTCTGAGAGCCTTGGAGCCCCAACTCGGCCAGGTAGGAGCAGGGGAGTTTTCCTGGCTTCCCCGCTGCACATGAAGCACGCGCTGCAAATTCCTTGGAAGCTCGGCATTGTGGGAGAGGCGTCAGAACCGGAAAGACTCACACGGACTTTAGCTAGCTTTGGATCAGGCCCCAATGTCCACCAGCCCATCCCTCCGGCCCACCAGCTAGTCGGCACCGTCTGGAAGAGAAGCCCTGGCTGGCAGTTGTGCTGGAGGAGAGGGCAGTGGTGCGACGGGCGCGCAGCCCGTGTCTTAACGCCCGTGAACCCCTCTCGCCGCAGGACCGGCCCCCTCTGAGGCCAAGGTTTGCACTGGCATGGAGGGGGTGTTTCTCAGCTCCTTGGCACAAGAACAGAATGTCGTAAAATGGAGTCCAACAGCCTGCACGGATCTTCTTGCACCCCCTCTCCCACAGCGCTGGCACTTCATTTCTTAGCCCTGCTGAGGGAGGGCGGCGGGTTCGGTGGAGAGGCTGACAGGTTCAGGATAAAGTCTCCAAACATTAGTAGCATTACGGCTGAAGCAATCAGAGCTTCAGGGCGGGGGGGTTAGCACTTGCTGCTTGGGAACACCAGTGTGAACGAGACCGCAGCTTTCCTTGGGAAAGGAATGAGGTGCAAGAGAGGAACAGACACCCCCCGACACCAGAGGCGCGCAGCCCAAAGCATTGCCAGCAGACTAATGCCAACAAGGGGGGTTCTATTGGGAGCTATGCAGGCTCCATTTTAATCTGCAGAGTCCCTCCTCCTGCAAACGTCTCTCTTGAAAAGGATTTTACAGCAGGGCTGGCATGTGGTTGCCTTGGCTGGGTAATACTGTTTGCAGCAGCAGGCACCATGGCAGGTCAGCTGTGCAGCCCACTGTTAGCCACCAGGAGGCAGGTGTTAATTGGCTGTGATGTCCTGTTACCAACCCCACTTCCAAACTCACCTCCAGAGACTGTTTTTCTCTGGCTTGGCGCTCCAGCCAGTGCAGACAACAGTCCCGAGATCAGGGTCCCAGTAGGCTGCGGCAGTGAATAGGTGAGCGTTACAGAACGCCATCCTCCCCCAGCACTGCCCCTCTCATTGGCCTCTCGCCGCACTGGCCGCCCTCTGGTGCCATTCACCAACGCCCAGTGAAGTCAATGGGAGCAGCATGAGGCCAGCAGTAAATGCTGCTGAAAATTTGGCCTTTTCTTTACGGCGACATCACTTACGAGCGTTGGGTGCAGAATTTGGATTACAACTTTTGTTACTTAACAGGAGAAATTCCAATGTGTGGCACTGAATATTCACCCTGTTGCACAAAGACCTAATTCAGGTCATGGCAAGGCTGCGATGTGTGTTTGTCACGTTGGGATCCAGCTATTTAGAGGTGTTTGGATGCAGCGAATGCTCATTTGCACAACCAGATAGCCACATGATTAACAGCAACCCGCTGAAATGCATCAGGCATAAGTTTTATGCCCTGTAACATTAACAGTCTGCCATGTGGCACACATCTGAGCATGGCAATTAGAGAATCGATGGTCACAGACGCTAATAATACAGTTATTGGGCTCAAGGGTCCCTCGTTCTCCTGAAAACAGCTCTCTTTAAAAAGGGTTTCACAGTGGTGCGGGCACGTTGTTTCCTTGGCTAGGTAAGGCTGTTTGCACCAGGATGAAAGTCTCTGGCCTGTGAACAGGGGTGAAACTAGATGATCAAATAGTACTGCCAGGGCTTAGACATCCATGAGCCTGGGAGTCAGAATTTGTTTCGTGGGAAGTCGCTGTTGTGAATTTGCCCAGGATGGTTCTCAGTCCAAAAAACCATAGACTAGTGCAGGAGTTCGTACAGTCCTCTCAGCAGGGAGACCTGGGACCCTACTGTCAGTTCTTAGGGAAATGTATTAAAAGAGGCTTTTCTGGAAAGGGGCCAACACAAGTTCAAATCTCAGAGGGCTCTTTTTTCTGAGGCAAAGCACACAAAAGCCTTGTGCACCCGGATAGCCTGGCCTCCGAGCAGACTGCACGCCGGGAAATGGGAACACACACAATAGCAAATGTCACGCCAATGCTGCTTACATTGCGTTGTGCTCTTCAGCGCTCTTTAGGCTGTTTGGAGTCGAATCCAGGCACTAGCTAGTACTTGCTGAATCGCTGAACTGGATCCCTGCAGGCTTTGCTTGGAATATGCCCCCCAGGTCCTCTGGGTTTGTGTGTAGCATGTGTTCGCTAGTTCCAGAACCGCTGCAACTCTAGCTAGCAGCCCCGCAAGCGCGTGGTCCCCACCACCAGCCAAAGCACTAGGGGGGCCAGCAAAGAGCCATAATATGCATGTAGGCCTGGCAGTGCCTCTATTTCCAGCAGCCAGCGTTCTTGCCATGGCTCTCATGTGTCTGCGTAGACTGACAGTTCCCTGGCTGAGCAGGCCCGTGTGGTGACAGCGCTGAGATTTACTGCTGGGCAGCGGATTGTGCTGCGACCCATTGGCACCGATAGGGGTGATTCGACTGGCCTGGAGAGGAAAGTGAGACCCAAGACTTCCATGTCATCTGGCAGGGGCACCGGGTGCATGAGGCTACGAGGATCGCCTGAGGTCACTGACAGGGATCATGTAAGTTCACTGCTGAATCACAACTATTCTGAGGTGCACCTAGGGTGAACATGTGAGGAGCTACGTCCTGTTAAGCGGTTCCTGTTACAGACTAACTCGGCTGCCCTCTGAGACTATGTTCTCAATGTTAGAATCACAGACCATCAGGGTGGGAAGAGGCCTCAGGAGGCATGGAGTCCAGCCCCCTGCCCCCGCCCCAAGCAGGCCAGCCCAACTAAATCATCCCAGCCAGGGCTTTGTCAAGCAGGGACTTAACAACCTCTAGGGATGGAGTTTCCACCCCCTCCCTGGGGAACCCAGCCCAGGGCTTCCCCACCCTCTTAGGGAAATAGATTTTCCTAATATCCCAACCTAGAGCTCCCCCACTGTAACTTGAGACCATTGCTCCTTGTTCAGCCATCTGCCCCCACTGAGAACAGCCTCCCTCCAGCCTCTTTGGAACCCCCTTCAGGGAGTTTCAGGCTGCTACCAAATCCCCCCTCACTCTTCTCTTCTGCAGACTAAATAAGTCCAGTTCTCTCAGCCTCTCCTGGTCATGTGCTCCAGCCTCCAATTTTTGTTGCCCTGCGCTGGCCCCTCTCCAATTTGTCCACATCCTTTCTGTAGTGGGGGGCCCAGAACTGGACACAATACTCCAGATGTGGCCTCACCAGAGCCGAATAAAGGGGAATAATCACTTCTCTGGATCTGCTGGCAACGCTCCTCCTAATGCACCCCAATATGCCATTAGCCTTCTTGGCTACAAGGGCAACCAGTTGACTCAGACCCAGCTTCTCATCCACTGTAACCCCCAGGTCCCCTGGAACTCTTTTCTGCTGCCAACTTCCAAGCTTTACAGCAGCCTCTCTCCCCCTCACCCCAATCCTTCTCAGCAGCCTTTCAAGTCCTAGCTCTCCTTGAGGTGCAGCCTGTCAGGTAAATTAACCTCATTTAACCTGCTCTCCCTTGTGTAGAGTGAACACCCCATCACAGGGTGCAAAGAATTCTAGTCTGTGCTGCCTGACCCTCTTGGGAAGTAACCCGGCACCCCATTTGCTTCCATAAGAAATTTGCCTGTATGAAGCTTCGGGCTAATCCATATCACTGTTGTGTGCTCTTTTCTGGCATCTCCCATTCACTCTCCTCTGTGTTCGTCCTTTCCTTCCCATGGCTCCCTTTCTCAGCTCTCTGGACAAGCCCCTTCATCACCCACCCTGCCTCCCCCATAAGAGGCACACACGCTTTTGCCTGCTCCCCCAGGGACACCCACCTGCCTTACATCCCCAAGTGCTGAATGCCAGGGGAGCTGACACTTCACCTGGCCCCCTTGCCAAGGCGGGGCAGCTCTATGCTCCCAGAAGGGAGGGGCCTTGGGCAGAAGGAGCAGAGCCAGGGGCTGCCGGCCCTCAGTGCCACCTGGACCGCAGCTCCCTCCTGCCAGCCCTCAGAGCTGCTCGGAGCCTGCCGGGCAGCAACGATTTAAAGGGCCCAGGGCTCCATAACTGCAGTGGCCGGGAGCCCCGGGCCCTTTTAAATCATTGGGTTCGGGGGCAACTGCCCCTTGCTGAGGGGCCTAATGCACGCGGCTACTTTCCCTCCAAAATCCAACGGCTGCAACACCACCAGGAGGCTCTGCCTGCTCCCCAACCTTCTTCAGTAAGCAAGTCTCTCTCCGGCGGCATAATCACACCTCTGTCCCGTCCCTCCGTCCCGGCGCCGCTCCCGTCCCTCCGTCCTGTCCCTCTGTCCCGTCCCTCCGTCCCGGCGCCGCTCCCGTCCCTCCGTCCCGGCGCCGCTCCCGTCCCTCCGTCCTGTCCCTCTGTCCCGTCCCTCCGCCCCGGCGCCGCTCCCGTCCCTCCGTCCCGGCGCCGCTCCCGTCCCTCCGTCCTGTCCCTCTGTCCCGTCCCTCCGTCCCGGCGCCGCTCCCGTCCCTCCGTCCCGGCGCCGCTCCCGTCCCTCCGTCCTGTCCCTCTGTCCCGTCCCTCCGTCCCGGCGCCGCTCCCGTCCCTCCGTCCTGTCCCTCTGTCCTGTCCCTCCGTCCCGGCGCCGCTCCCGTCCCTCCGTCCCGGCGCCGCTCCCGTCCCTCCGTCCTGTCCCTCTGTCCCGTCCCTCCGTCCCGGCGCCGCTCCCGTCCCTCCGTCCCGGCGCCGCTCCCGTCCCTCCGTCCTGTCCCTCTGTCCTGTCCCTCCGTCCCGGCGCCGCTCCTGTCCCTCCGTCCCGGCGCCGCTCCCGTCCCTCCGTCCTGTCCCTCTGTCCCGTCCCTCCGTCCCGGCGCCGCTCCCGTCCCTCCGTCCCGGCGCCGCTCCCGTCCCTCCGTCCTGTCCCTCTGTCCCGTCCCTCCGTCCCGGCGCCGCTCCCGTCCCTCCGTCCTGTCCCTCTGTCCTGTCCCTCCGTCCCGGCGCCTCTCCCGTCCCTCCGTCCCGGCGCCGCTCCCGTCCCTCCGTCCTGTCCCTCTGTCCCGTCCCTCCGTCCCGGCGCCGCTCCCGTCCCTCCGTCCCGGCGCCGCTCCCGTCCCTCCGTCCTGTCCCTCTGTCCTGTCCCTCCGTCCCGGCGCCGCTCCCGTCCCTCCGTCCCGGCGCCGCTCCCGTCCCTCCGTCCCGTCCCTCTGTCCCGTCCCTCCGTCCCGGCGCCGCTCCCGTCCCTCCGTCCCGGCGCCGCTCCCGTCCCTCCGTCCTGTCCCTCTGTCCTGTCCCTCCGTCCCGGCGCCGCTCCCGTCCCTCCGTCCTGTCCCTCTGTCCCGTCCCTCCGTCCCGGCGCCGCTCCCGTCCCTCCGTCCCGGCGCCGCTCCCGTCCCTCCATCCTGTCCCTCTGTCCTGTCCCTCCGTTCTGTCCCTCCGTTCCAGCGCCGCTCCTGTCCCTCCATCCTGTCCCTCTGTTCCATCCCTCCATCCCAGCGCCGCTCCTGTCCCTCCATCCTGTCCCTCTGTCCTGTCCCTCTTCCAGCCCGCTCCTGTCCCTCTGTCCTCCCTCCGTCCAGCGCCGCTCCTGTCCCTCCATCCTGTCCCTCTGTCCTGTCCCTACTTCCCAGCACCACTCCTGTCCCTCTGTCCTGTCCCTCCGTTCCAGCGCCGCTCCTGTCCCTCCATCCTGTCCCTCTGTCCTGTCCCTACTTCCCAGCACCACTCCTGTCCCTCTGTCCTGTCCCTCCGTTCCAGCACCACTCCTGTCCCTCTGTCCTGTCCCTCCGTCCCGGCGCTGCTCCTGTCCCTCCGTCCCGTCCCTCCGTCCCAGTGCCGCTCCTGTCCCTCCATCCCGTCCCTCCATCCCAGCGCCGCTCCTGTCCCTCCATCCTGGCGCCACTCCTGTCCCTCTGTCCCGTCCCTCCGTCCCGGCGCCGCTCCTGTCCCTCTGTCCCGGCGCCGCTCCTGTCCCTCCATCCTGTCCCTCCTTCCCAGCACCACTTCTGTCCCTCTGTCCTGTCCCTCCGTTCCAGTGCCGCTCCTGTCCCTCTGTTCCATCCCTCCATCCCAGCGCCGCTCCTGTCCCTCCATCCTGGCGCCACTCCTGTCCCTCCATCCTGTCCCTCTGTCCTGTCCCTCCTTCCCAGCACCACTCCTGTCCCTCTGTCCTGTCCCTCCATTCCAGCGCCGCTCCTGTCCCTCCGTCCCGTCCCTCCATCCCAGCGCCGCTCCTGTCCCTCCATCCTGGCGCCACTCCTGTCCCTCTGTCCTGTCCCTCCGTCCCGGCACTGCTCCTGTCTCTCTGTCCTGTCCCTCTGTCCCAGCATTGCTCCAGTTCCTTTGTCCTGTCCCTCTGTCCCACCGCCGTTCCTGTCCCTCCGTCCCGTCCCTCCATCCCACCGCCGTTCCTGTCCCTCCGTCCCGGCGCCGCTCCTGTCCCTCCATCCTGTCCCTCTGTCCTGTCCCTCCTTCCCAGCACCACTCCTGTCCCTCTGTCCTGTCCCTCCGTTCTGTCCCTCCGTTCCAGCACCGCTCCTGTCCCTCTGTTCCATCCCTCCATCCCAGCGCCGCTCCTGTCCCTCCATCCTGTCCCTCCTTCCCAGCACCACTTCTGTCCCTCTGTCCTGTCCCTCCTTCCCAGCACCACTTCTGTCCCTCTGTCCTGTCCCTCCGTTCCAGCGCCGCTCCTGTCCCTCTGTTCCATCCCTCCATCCCAGCGCTGCTCCTGTCCCTCTGTCCTGTCCCTCCTTCCCAGCACCACTCCTGTCCCTCTGTCCTGTCCCTCCATCCCGGCGCTGCTCCTGTCCCTCCGTCCCGTCCCTCCGTCCCAGTGCCGCTCCTGTCCCTCTGTTCCATCCCTCCATCCCAGCGCCGCTCCTGTCCCTCCATCCTGGCGCCACTCCTGTCCCTCTGTCCTGTCCCTCCGTCCCGTCCCTCTGTCCCAGTGCCGCTCCTGTCCCTCTGTCCCATCCCTCCATCCCAGCGCCGCTCCTGTCCCTCCATCCTGCGCCTGCTCCTGTCCCTCTGTCCCAGGTCCGCCGTTCCTGTCCCGGCGCCGCTCCTGTCCCTCTGTCCCGGCGCCGCTCCTGTCCCTCTGTTCCATCCCTCCATCCCAGCGCCGCTCCTGTCCCTCCATCCTGTCCCTCTGTCCTGTCCCTCCTTCCCAGCACCACTCCTGTCCCTCTGTCCTGTCCCTCCGTTCCAGCGCCGCTCCTGTCCCTCTGTTCCATCCCTCCATCCCAGCGCCGCTCCTGTCCCTCCATCCTGGCGCCACTCCTGTCCCTCTGTCCTGTCCCTCCGTCCCGGCGCTGCTCCTGTCTCTCTGTCCTGTCCCTCTGTCCCAGCATTGCTCCAGTTCCTTTGTCCTGTCCCTCTGTCCCACCGCCGTTCCTGTCCCTCCGTCCCGTCCCTCCATCCCACCGCCGTTCCTGTCCCTCCGTCACGTCCCTCCATCCCAGCGCCGCTCCTGTCCCTCCATCCTGGCGCCACTCCTGTCCCTCTGTCCTGTCCCTCCGTCCCGGCACTGCTCCTGTCCCTCCGTCCCGTCCCTCCGTCCCAGCGCCGCTCCTGTCCCTCCATCCTGTCACTCCTTCCCAGCACCACTTCTGTCCCTCTGTCCTGTCCCTCCGTCCCATCCCTCCTTCCCAGCACCACTCCTGTCCCTCTGTCCTGTCCCTCCGTTCCAGCGCCGCTCCTGTCCCTCTGTCCTGTCCCTCCGTCCCGGCACTGCTCCTGTCCCTCCGTCCCCCCTCCGTCCCGTCCCTCCATCCCAGCACCGCTCCTGTCCCTCCGTCCTGTCCCTCCTTCCCAGCACCACTTCTGTCCCTCCGTCCTGTCCCTCCTTCCTGGCGCCACTCCTGTCCCTCTGTCCTGTCCCTCCGTCCCATCCCTCCATCCCAGCGCTGCTCCTGTCCCTCCATCCCGTCCCTCCGTCCCAGCACCGCTCCTGTCCCTCTGTCCTGTTCCTCCGTCCTGTCCCTCTGTCCTGTCCCTTCGTCCCAGCGCCGCTCCTGTCCCTCCTTCCCGGCGCCACTCCTGTCCCTCTGTCCCGTCCCTCCGTCCCAGCGCCACTCCTCTCCCTCTGTGCTGTCCCTCCGTCCCAGCGCTGCTCCTGTTCCTCCGTCCTGTCCCTCTGTCCTGTCCCTTCGTCCCAGCGCCGCTCCTGTCCCGGCGCTGCTCCTGTCCCTCTGTCCCGTCCCTCCGTCACTCCTGTCCCTCCGTACTGTCCCGCCATCCTGGCGCTGCTCCTGTCCCTCCAGTTTCACTGCTCGGATTTACTGCTGCATGGGCTGTGCTTGGCCTTTATTACTCTTCTTTTGGGGAACATTCCTTTGGGAAAAAGGCTGACAAGGATGAGTGCAGCAGATGCTGTCCAGGGTATATTTTTATTGCTTCCTGTCTGTTATGTGTGGGATGACAGATACAAACTGCTGTGTGGGACACTGAAAGGAGATGTTGTCAGTGTGTTTAGAGCGTCTGCCTGCAGCACTGGACACTGAGTCACTGAAAAACTATCCCGGGAATGCTGGGAAAGCCATAGCGCACTGCCGTGCACTTTGGAAATGGGTTTCCACAGCCGTCGAGGCCATTCCATTGCACTCAGATGCCGAGCATTCAACATTAGATTTGTTTAATTGGAAAAAAAATCCTATTTTGGGGGGAAAAAGTGACCCGCCAGTCACAGCATGTCAAGGTAAAGTGTTAGTGCAACCACAGACACAGCCTCCTTATGCTGTAAAAAAGAAGGAGTAGTGACTCACTTCAAGAGGAGGGCTAGCCAGGAAACCGGCCTTCCACTTTTGCCAGAAATTTCAAAGTTTCCAAATTTGTTTTGTTCTGCATCTGGATCAAACCAAGGCTTTTGATATGTGTGTGTGTGTGTGTGTGTGTGTGTGTGTGTGTGTGTGTGTGTGTGTGTGTGTGTGTGTGTGAGAGAGAGAGAGAACTCAGAAGACCCATTCCCAATTACCACTTGCTCAGGGCATTCCCCTGGGGTGTGCAAGATCCAGGGACACGTCTCTGGTCTCCCTGATTTGCAGCAAGTACTTGAAAGTGGAGATCCTTCATCCCGGAGAGTGCCCTGCCGACCAGGCTCATGACTGATCCAGCACTCCACTTTTTTTCCAGAAAAGTCCCAAAAGGTCTTGTTTTGGCTGGTGTAGAGCAGATACCCATATATGGACAGCTCTCCAGCATAGCTCTCCTGGGCCTGAGAAGTCCTCCCAACAAGAGTTTTGTCAAAACTGATTAGGTTACTGCAGAGTGTTTTGATTTAAATACATCGCCATTTTCAGACCGACAGCTCAGCAACACATTCCTGACTAGCTCTGGGGATGAGCACCTCCTCGGAGGGGCAGAATCTGGCCCTTAGTACTGGGCTATCGCGGGGAATTCCAGCCAGGCCAATGAAGCTACAGCTGGTAGGAACTCTCTGCTCAGTACAGTTCCTATGTTTGGGCTTAATGTCTGTATATTCCATGCATGGGATGGGAACATTTTCAAAGCGGCCAAGTGACAGGCCGCCTGCATTTGGAGCTTCTGCCACAACAGACATGGGAGCTTCCTTTTCAAAGCCTTGAATATGTAATAGCTCAGACTCACTACTTCTGTCCTGTGCAGAACTAGCCGGTGCAGGAAACATTCTGCAAGCAGCTGGGAGTCAAAGGGACAGCTGGATTTGTCTCCTGATTAGACTGAGGCAACGTAAGGGCTTTGGGTTCCTAAATCCAAATCACTGAGTTTGAATGTATCAGTGCTTGTCTCCAGGGACCCTAACGTGGTGGTGGTGGTGGTGGTGGTGGGGGAGGGGGGGCGGGGGAAGAGGACTAAGGGAGCAGCTGTGATTGAAAGGGGCCTGGTGATTTAAAGGGGCTCAGGGCTTTGGCTGCCATGGAGGCAATGGCAGTGGCCAGCAGACCCCTGGGCCTTTAAATCACAGCCGGAGTCCCGGACCACACAGTCCAGGCACTACAGAAGGGCTAGCTGGGGGAGGCTAGCCAGCCCCCCAACCTTGACCAAGGGCCTGGACAGTCTCTCCGCAGCCCAGCTTGTCCCTGCTAAATACCCATACTTTTTTACGGTAATGCCACCATAGTTCTTACTCAGCACCCAAGCTAAGGGCATGGGGATGGCCACATAGGCCCTTCTGAGCTTTTCACTCCTTGCCTGCACTGGCGCTTGGTCAGACAATGAACAGTTTGAGATAGCACAGCATGATCTGAGGCATTACTGTTCGCCCTTCAATCGCACCATTCTCTAGTGCTGTGACCCAACACTGGGTTGGTTTAGAGGCTTTTGCTTCAGACATTTGTTCTGCAAGAACGTTTTAAAAGGGTTTCTTTGCCTAGTGAACCACTAGTAGTTTGTCAATGCTTCATTGCACCCATGCAAATAAGAGGATTCCCGCCCCGCAAAAAGGAAAGGTCTCGGTGCTATGTACGCCAGACACGGGACTGCGAAGTCATTACTAGAGAAATCCAGCAGGTGTAAAGTTATTGCTGATGCAGTGACTGATTTTGCACAGACTTCTGTACAATGCAGTTCATTCTTCTTGATTCCACAAGGGAGTTGATATATCTGGGGTTTAAAGTCCCTCAGGTGCCAGCAGATACCCTTCAAGGTCTAAGCCCTGGTTGTTCCAGACTGTGGAACATTAACATGACCCCTTCTTTTGCTCAGGCTGTTCACTACAGACAAATACTCCTCTCCTGTGTCCAACCAGCAGCTCCTCCCACTGTTTGCAAAGTCTTGCTGGGAAAGGAAAGACAGGCAGGACAGCAGTTCAACAAAAGCCCTTCACTTTGCTGCAGTGAAGGCAGGGCCTAGCCAACAGCAGTGTCTGTGTCTGGAAGTGTAGGTGATGCTAAATGAACAGTCCCAGGTATAGCTGAAAAACGACTTGCCTTGCCCTGCACTGTATCTCGAAGGCCATCTTCTGTCCAAAATCGGTGTGTGCAGCTAAAAGCACAAGACAATTCCTATGCTGCTCTAGGTGGCAGCCCTGAGCTACAGTAATTACTGCAAAACCTTGGTCACTACCCAGATGCACAACTATCCTTTAGCTAATGCCAATGCCCCATTCTCGCCAGACAGTCCAAGTGAAACATTCTTTCTGCAACGAACGCATGTTGACTGGGATGCTCCCCGAAGAGCACTGCCATTTTGCTGTAGTTCTATCATGAACCTGAGCTGTTGTAAGAGAGAGCTCTTGGCTTATATAAAATGTCAGGACACAATACAATACATGAGGGATCAGATGATATTAAAAAAGATGCCATGGAACATTTTTACAAATGTCCTTATTTCTCTTGCAGGAACACAATGGCACATGTAGGTTGAATGGTGTGGGGGAAGGAGGCTCAAAACAAGAGATGAATTTTTTTAGATTTGCAAAGGGTTCCCAGCCTGAGGAAAACTAAGATACAAACTAGCTTACCCACACAAGGAGGTTAGCCCCGGTGGGCTGCCAGATGCTTTATTTACCTGAGCGTCTGCAGGCATGCCCACTCACAGCTCCCATTGGATGTAGTTCGCTGTTCCCGGCCAATGGGAGCTGTGGGAAGCGGTTGTTCACGGGATTATCATTGTCTCATGCCAACTCTCCTCTGGGGAGGCCCATGGCATTCCTCCTCCTCCTCCCGGCAGTGGGTGCTGAGTGGATGTGTCTTTCACTGACTTCCTCCGATCAAACGAAGCAAAATCCAGATGAAGCTCTGAGTTGCCACTTCAACCCTAGGAGCAGAATCCAGTTGGTCTCCTCCCTTGAGACTGTTTTGCTGCATGAGTCTTGGGAGGAGGAGGTGTGCGGGCGGGGCCATGCTAGGGAGGAGAAGGTGTGCGGGCGGGGCCATGCTAGGGAGGAGAAGGTGTGCGGGCGGAGCTGGGCTCGGGAGGAAAAGGTGTGCAGGCAGGGCCGGGCTGCACCCAGGGCAGCAAGAGGGCTTGGCTGGCTCCCAAACCTCTAGCCACTGTTTTTTAAAAGAAGAGGGGATTTGGGTTTCTGAGTCCCAGAAATGCTGGAACCTCAGCACCTTCACCATGGGCAATGAGAAACACGTCCGATTGTCGCTTGCTAGGGCTGTCCTTTCATGGCAGACTCCTTTGTTCCAGCCTTATTGCAGGGCTGTGCAGAGAGACCTAAGGCTGGAATAAAGGAGTCTGTCATGAAAGGACAGCCCTAGCAAGCGGCTATAGAACCGGGTCAGCCTTTTAGACGAAAGGCCAGTCTGCCAGGGAAGAGAATCAGACCATTACTTGCTCTTTTGGCCCTGGATAGCTACTGAAGGAAAGAACCAGCCGCAGCTCGTGAGAGCTGACAAGCGTCTGTAAAGATGGATTAATCTGCAATCACTAGACACCTCTGCAGAGACCATCTCTCATTGGCTGCTGCATTGCTTCATCTTTCCAGACAAGCCTTGACGCCTGCCCAGTGAGACATCCCTCATCAAGGAGTGATCACCTTTGGCAATCAAACCCTGTGCAGTATGGCACATGGATCAAGGCCAGTCTGATCAAAACTCCTTGACAGCTGAGACAAGAAACAAGAAAAGCATGCTGTGTCCCCGTGGGGTTTGTGTCCCTGAACGCACAGGCTGGGTGGCTGCACTGAGGTAGCGATTGGCCAGCCCCCATTTGGTTGAAGAAAGCCAGCAGGCGTGCTCTGACGGCCAGGAGCACCAGTCTTATGCTACACTAGCACATCACCAGTTGTACCCACTGCTGTGCTTGCCTTGTTCCAGCCCTGCTCCCCAGTTTGGTCCCTGACTCTGGTTCCTGGTTCCAGCTCTGACCCTTAGAACGGTTCCTGGCCTCGGTTGCTGCTCTGACCATTGGGCATGAATGTCCACCCCAGTCCTGCAACTTAGAACTTCACCCTTTCTTGTACTAAGAGATCAAAGGTCCAGCTGGATTTGAAAGTCAAGTCACTGAAGACCTCTGAAAGCAATGGGAGTTAGACACCTCAATACTTTTGTGGTTCTGGATGTCTGTCAGGTGGCCATACATGAGGCCAACCTTATAGATGTCGGGAGAGACTGGCAGAAAAGACAGAGATGTCATTTGATCTTTTAGCCTGAACAGCTACTAAAGCAAATAATTGTTTGTTGTTGACCGGGATCTGCTTGAAGGGAAAGGTGACTGTCTACACTAGTGTGGTCACCACTTTTACAAACCTGAGATAAATCTTGTCCAAAGTATGCCTTGTGAGGTATCACTGGTAAAGTTATAATCTGCCGAGTGTTATTATCTTGTTATAAGGTGGTTAGCAACATTGCGTGTGGAGTGATAAAATGTTACTGTGTGTCTGGAACACAAACATGCTGAGAAATGCCCACAGGTTCTCTCTTTAGGAGAAGCAAAGGGACTGTAAACAAAAACCGTCGCATGTCACGCCTGCAGACACCCCAAATGGTACATAAAAGGAACACTGATGGGGAGGGGAAAAGGGAGCAGTTGCATCCGGGCCCAGCAATTCAAAAGGGCCCTGGGCTTGCAGCCGGAGCCCCGAGCCCTTTAAATCACTGCCAGAGCACCAAGCAGTGCTCTCTGGGCAGCTCTCAGGACTGGCTGGGGGGTGGGAGGAACCCCTTCATTGCACTCCAGGCAGCGCTGAGGGCTGGCTGCACCCAGCCCCACCCCTTCTGCCTGAGGTCACACCCCCTTCCCTGAGTGCAGAGCCCCCCAACACACACACCTTGCCCAGGGCCTGGCAAGTCTGTCAGCCCCCCGGTACATATCCAGTAGATGCAAGAAAACAATTGCATTGAACAAAGGACTGATGGCACTGCCTGACCCCACGACACAGTAGGGATTTTTCCTGCAAAAAGGGTCAAGAGAGGGAGAACAAAGATTCCTGGCCCCCCTCTTTCCTATACCATCTCTGGCCTGGGGAATTCTGCTGGAAAATTTTTAACAAAAGAACCGAGGTCCCCAAAACTATTCGGGCAACCCAAAGAGACTTCCTAGGAAACTAGCAGATGTAGCTTCTGTGCTATTGTTGCGAACTCTAATTCACCTGCAGTATATTTCACCTGTTCTAGCTACCGACTAACTCTTATTTCTTTTGTTAGTTTAGCAAGGCTATTGGTTGTCATGTCAGCATTGTCTGTGCTGGAAGGTCCTGAACATTCACAGACCTGGAGTAAGTTACTGGCTCTTTGTGGCTGGAAGAACCTCATGGCTGGTTATCTGTCCCTCCAACCTGGCTCCCGCTCACACTGAGATGCTGTTGCCAAGCAACAAAGCTCTCTCACCTGCTGTGTAACACAGGCACCCACAGGCAGAGACACAGGGAGCTGTGTTAAATGCATGCTAGGCCCAGACCACTCATGATGTGTTTAGTTAGTAATAAACAAAGGGAAGCTTGTAGGTAGTGTAGGGAGAGTGCAGGTTTTTCCTCACTTACTGGCGCCACTATCCAGTAAGAGCAAATCTTTGTTCTGGCTGTGATATTGCAGCATCCCTTTGTGCCTTCTGATCAGTCCTGTCCTGCTGTATCACTCACATGGCTGACGGTGCCACAGCATGTCAGGGCTAAGCAGCACCATGCAACGCGATCCTATGTATGCAGCATGTCGGGAAGTGACAGCTGAGTGTCAGAGGAAGAGAGATTCATCACTGACTCTATTATTGATTGTCATGGCTACTGCAAGCTGAGTGAAGCCAATGAGCAGAACCCGAACGGATAGACAGGCACCTGTATCTCATTAGCACCACTGTTAAAAGGAGATGCTTGGAGAATCCAGGGCTTTTTGTGTTGTTTCTCTTTTTTAACACTGTATTCTTTGAAATGCTATTCAAACACATCTTAAAACAAACCGAATCTGCATACACTTTCAGGTCAGCAGGGCCCGTTATGGTCAGACATAACACAAATGTTTGTTTTTTTAAATACAATTCAAGAAAAATAGTTTTGAACTAAAAAAAACAACAACAAACATTTCAGTTTGAAAATGCCAAAATAAAAACATTTTGAATTTTTCCAATGTAATTTTTTACTTATTTTGCTGCAACAATCCAGCAAAACTGACAAATTCCTGTGACATTCCACCGACTGCCTTTTCCACTGCAAAAATATGTCTAGAAAATGTTGCCCAGCACTAAGCACAGCACAGCTAAAAACGTGTACCCTATACCTCTTCTCAATGTGACTGCCTTGATCTTCCAGCCCCGGCATCTCATTATACCTTCTTCTGCCAGATCAGAGAGCCCTCTAGGCCTCTTTCTGGTACCATTGCTACCTTCCAGTGAATAAACTACATACGTTTCTTAAGTATCTCAATGTAATGCAGGTTTCCCAGATCTCTGATCAAATAAAGAGTCACAAGAATGAACACATTCCAATCTTTCAACACCCATTTTAAAATACTGAATGTTATGGGCTCACTAATGCCATATACACAAAGGTAATTCTACACAAATACGAAAAAATCCCTAAGAATTATTCTTGGGATCCTGAAAATTTTCCCATTTGGATTAAAATACTTTAGGTACATAAAAATGTGGGATCTGTGTGACATAAAGCCGTATTACAAAGAGCTATTTACTGTTGTTAAGGTGAATAGCAATAGTTACAAACCCAAGCAGTAGTGTTGCCAATATCAATATCTTCCTCCAAGAGCAACAAATCTTGATTTTCAATGTCAGGAACAAGTAAACACAGTCTGCATTGTTACATACATTCTGAATAGATCTAAAAATCTCTTCAATAAAGCCACGCCTTTTATAAGCATAACAAGCATTTTCCTTTTATATTAAATTTCTAGTGTCACCAGAATCTTTACAGAGAATTACACAACATAATTTTGGTGGGAGATCTATTCAGATTTTATTGCTGCGACTGAGAATTAATATAGGTTAGCTGCAATCAAGTACTACAGCTGAACAAATTTGTAACAAATTAAGGTTTTACCAATCAGCAACCCTGTTGTCCTGTGTGATTTCAGCTCCACATCCAAGTCTTCATTCATTGCTTGTAGTCTGAGGTGATATTTTCCTTCAACTAGGACTGCATACAGGAGACAATAAAATCAGGTTAGATGTTGTCTGCAATTATTTCTAAGTGCTAGCTGCTGTTTTTTTCATCTGTTGATCGAAAAGGTAAGAGGGAAGTGAATTAAGTGGGCTAGAATTGTCCCATACTTAGCTTTTGACATGAAAATGCAGTGTTTAAAGGCAAGGGTCCCACTTAATTAGCCTCATTAGCACCAGAGAGCACGGGAATTGCAGGTCGAAAAAGCTGCAGAGATGGGGCTCAGCGTGCAAGGAGGAGCAGGGGGGAGTGTGCAAGACAGCTGCAGAGAGGGGCTCAGTGTGCAAGGGGGAGCAGGGGTGTGTGTGCAAGGCAGCCACAGAGAGGGGCTCAGCGTGCAAAGGGGAGCCAGGGCTAGTGTGCAAGGCAGCAGCAGAGATGGGGCCCAGTGTGTGCAAGGGGGAGCAGGGGCAAGTGTGCAAGGCAGCCGCAGAGATGGGGCCCAGTGTGTGCAAGGGGGAGCCGGGGGGAGTGTGCAAGGCAGCTGCAGAGAGGGGCTCAGCGTGCAAGGGGGAGCAGGGGTGTGTGTGCAAGGCAGCCGCAGAGAGGGGCTCAGTGTGCAAGGGGGAGCCGGAGCGAGTGTGCAAGGCAGCAGCAGAGATGGGGCCCAGTGTGTGCAAGGGGGAGCCGGGGTGAGTGTGCAAGGCAGCCGCAGAGATGGGGCCCAGTGTGTGCAAGGGGGAGCAGGAGTGAGTGTGCAAGGCAGCCGCAGGGGGAGCCGGGGCGAGTGTGCAAGGCAGCTGCAAAGACGGGCTCAGCGTACAAGGGGGAGCCGGGGCGAGTGTGCAAGGGAGCCGCAGAGATGGGGCCCAGTGTGTGCAAGGGGGAGCAGGAGTGAGTGTGCAAGGCAGCCGCAGGGGGAGCCGGGGCGAGTGTGCAAGGCAGCTGCGGAGACGGGGCCCAGTGTGTGCAAGGGGGAGCAGGAGTGAGTGTGCAAGGCAGCCGCAGGGGGAGCCAGGGCGAGTGTGCAAGGCAGCCACAGAGATGGGGCCCAGTGTGTGCAAGGGGGAGCCGGGGCGAGTGTGCAAGGCAGCCACAGAGATGGGGCCCAGCGTGCAAGGGGGAGCCGGGGCGAGTGGGCAAGGCAGCCACAGAGATGGGGCCCAGTGTGTGCAAGGGGGAGCCGGGGCGAGTGTGCAAGGCAGCCACAGAGATGGGGCCCAGTGTGTGCAAGGGGGAGCCGGGGCGAGTGTGCAAGGCAGCCGCAGGGGGAGCCGGGGCGAGTGTGCAAGGCAGCCGCAGAGATGGGGCCCAGTGTGTGCAAGGGGGAGCCGGGGCGAGTACGCAAGGCAGCCACAGAGATGGGGCTCAGCGTACAAGGGGGAGCCGGGGCGAGTGTGCAAGGCAGCCGCAGGGGGAGCCGGGGTGAGCGTGCAAGGCAGCCGCAGAGATGGGGCCCAGTGTGTGCAAGGGGGAGCCGGGGCGAGTGTGCAAGGCAGCCGCAGAGATGGGGCCCAGTGTGTGCAAGGGGGAGCCGGGGCGAGTGTGCAAGGCAGCCGCAGAGATGGGGCCCAGTGTGTGCAAGGGAGAGCCGGGGCGAGTGTGCAAGGCAGCCGCAGAGATGGGGCCCAGTGTGTGCAAGGGGGTGCCGGGGTGACTGTGCAAGGGAGCCGCAGAGATGGGGCCCACTGTGTGCAAGGGGGAGCAGGAGTGAGTGTGCAAGGCAGCCGCAGAGATGGGGCCCAGCGTGCAAGGGGGAGCCGGGGCGAGTGTGCAAGGCAGCCACAGAGATGGGGCCCGGTGTGTGCAAGGGGGAGCCGGGGTGAGTGTGCAAGGCAGCCGCAGGGGGAGCCGGGGCGAGTGTGCAAGGCAGCTGCAAAGAGGGGCTCAGCGTGCAAGGGGGAGCCGGGGCGAGTGTGCAAGGCAGCGGCAAAGAGGGGCTCAGCGTGCAAGGGGGAGCCGGGGCGAGTGTGCAAGGCAGCCGCAGAGATGGGGCCCAGCGTGCAAGGGGGAGCCGGGGCGAGTGTGCAAGGCAGCCGCAGAGATGGGGCCCAGTGTGTACAAGGGGGAGCCGGGGCGAGCGTGCAAGGCAGCAGCAGACATGGGGCCCAGTGTGTACAAGGGGGAGCCGGGGCGAGCGTGCAAGGCAGCAGCAGACATGGGGCCCAGCGTGCAAGGGGGAGCCGGGGCGAGTGTGCAAGGCAGCCGCAGAGATGGGGCCCAGCGTGCAAGGGGGAGCCGGGGCGAGTGTGCAGGGCAGCAGCAGACATGGGGCCCAGCGTGCAAGGGGGAGCTGGGGCGAGTGTGCAAGGCAGCTGCAAAGAGGGGCTCAGCGTGCAAGGGGGAGCCGGGGCGAGTGTGCAAGGCAGCCGCAGAGATGGGGCCCAGCGTGCAAGGGGGAGCCGGGGCGAGTGTGCAAGGCAGCCGCAGAGATGGGGCCCAGTGTGCAAGGGGGAGACGAGGCGAGTGTGCAAGGCAGCCGCAGAGATGGGGCCCAGCGTGCAAGGGGGAGCAGGCGTGAGTGTGCAAGGCAGCCGCAGAGATGGGGCCCAGTGTGCAAGGGGGAGCCGGGGCGAGCGTGCAAGGCAGCCGCAGAGGTGGGGCCCAGCGTGCAAGGGGGAGACGAGGCCATGACGGGGGCGGGAGCGAACGTCTCGCGCCGCGCGGACAAGCCCCGCCCCCCGTTGTTCTCTCAGGCCCCCCTTCCCTGCATTCCCACCGCCACAACAACGCGCGTCACTTCCGGGCGTCCCGAGCGGCGATTGGCCGCGCCGGGGCGGAAGCGGGGGCGGGCGCCGCTCCGTTGCCGCAGTGACAGGGCCGGAGTGGAAGATGGCGGCGCCGCGTCGCTCCCAGCACCACCACCACCACCCTCCGCCGCCCCCCTCGCCGCCGCGCAGCCCCGGCCTCTCGCCCGCGGCCGCCGCGCCCTGCCCGCAGCGCCACAGCCTGGCCGGGCCCGAGGGCGAGGCCCCGCCGGCGGGCGGCGCGCGGGAGGCGGAGCGCGCGCTGTCCCCGGAGCCGCCGGAGAGCGCGGCCGGGGCCTCCCCCCCGCCCGCCTCCGCCTCCGCCTCCGGCTCCGGCTCCAGCGGCAGCAGCAGCAGCGGCAGCACCTCGGCGGCCTCCTCGGCGGCCTCTAGCCCGGAGCCGGCCGGGCCGGGCGCGGGCAGCGGCGCCTTCCGGGAGCTGCTGGAGGCCTGTCGCAATGGGGACGTGACCCGGGTCAAGCGCCTGGTGGACACGGGCAACGTGAACGCCAAGGACATGGCGGGGCGGAAATCCACCCCCCTGCACTTCGCCGCGGGTGAGCGCTGCCGCCGGGGCGCGGGAGGCCCGGGCAGAGGCTGAGCCTCCGCTGGGCTGGGCTGGGCTGGGCTAGGGCAGGCGCTCGGATCGAGCTGCCTCGGGCGCGTGTGGAGAGCACTTCCGACGGGCTTGGAGCCTGACACACTAGCTGGTCCCCTGCCCCCTTCCGGAAATAATCCGCACGTGCCTTGCTCTGCGCGTGTGGTGACCGAGACAGGTTAGGAGGGTTAGAGATTTGGAGAACAGGAGATTTGGGTTATCACCTTTACAGATCCTGGTCTTTCTAACCCACGTGTTTTTTTTTTTTTTTTTTAAAAAAAGCTCATAGCCCTTCAAAACAAACTGCTGAATAGGATTGGCTATTCCCTGTTTAAGTTTTTCCAGTTACAAATTAACTAGGCTACTCCTCTGAAGCTGCTGAAGGGGTGTAACTCACTGACCTATTCTTTAAAGGAAAAGTTGAGTGATAATAAGCATTGCACTCTTAAAGTGAGCCCTTACTTCTCTCTGCCTATGCTCTTGCTCAAATTCATCTTGGTCTAAGTGTGAGCCATTTTTTTTTAATTGTTGCTGGGAGAGATGTAGGATGTGACCTGTAATCCCTCCTAGTTAAGGGAAAGAGGCTGTCTGCACACTGTCTGAAGATGAAACCATATGTCATGTTTCCACACCTAGAGTCCAAAGCCACCAAGTGCTATTCTTCTGTGGTTAACAAGAGTTTCTAGAGAACAAAGTTGGTTTAGTGGTAGAATCGTAATAGTGCCTGGAAGTGAGTGGAGACTCTTCAGACATTCCAGTCCCACTAAAGAGAGGCAAAAATTGATAGCTTAAACTCAGTGAGGTAAGGGGGGGGGGGGAGAGAAAATATCAAGGAGAAACAAAAACAATGCTCGCAATATGTTCTTCCTTACTAGTATATAAGAAGTTGATCCACTAATGTGCATATAGTTAGGGGAGAAAGTAACATCAGGGCATTTTGGAACACAGTTGGGCTCCATTTTCCTTTTGGGGGATGGTAATCTTTGTAGTTCAGTAGTTCCTAGGGCATCAACCTGGGCTGTACTCAGCTGTGTGAAGTGTGGCCATGTAGCAAAGAGTGAGATGCTACTCTAAAGAACGTATTCCTGGCTAATGAAAATGACACAAAGGGATAAAAACACAAATAAAGAATGGGGATAACAAGAAAACGTGCAAGATGTTCAAAATAAGCCATAGCCCGCTAACTAACATGTTTTGGCTCGTGTGCAGATTGTAAACTCTCTGGCACATCCTGTATGTCTTTTGTGCTAAGTGATGTACATTGGGGCCTCTGGGCACTACTTTTAAAATATTTAATAATACAACAACATATACTTTGAACATGTACACGATGATCAATAGTAAATTTTAAAATATGGTTCAGACCAACCACACTGCAATGATTACTTTAAAGGCGCTGATTTTTTAAGAAAAGCACCATCAAAGACTTCGAAGTGTGTCCATTTTTCTTACCCATTGGCATCATCTTGGTTATTCTGGATGTGTCGCTTTAAAGCATCCAGCAATTTTTCTCTGGGGAACCCACATCCTTTGTCTTGTGAATTCTCGAGTGTGATCACTATGGCTCATGAGCTTCTCATATTAGCTGAATTTATAAAAGCCGTTTATCTTCAAGGAATATGCAGATAGAGCTTAATTCTAAGGAGCCCTGACATGCGGAGCTTACTGTGCAAATGCCTGAAGTTCTACAGATATTTCCATGAGGCTTCAATTAGGTCCTGCTTATTCTAAATTCAAGCTTACAAAAGGTTCACCAACATCCTTAATAATACTTACACTCTTGCATTTCATGAGTGAAACACAGTTATCTCTAAAGTTTACAAGCAAAACTTATTCAGCCACTTGGATTGTGAATATGAAAAATATTTTTCTACTTTGAATGAGGGGGAGATGAACAAATGTGAGAGAAGTTGAGACTGTTGCCCTTTAAAACAGTATTAACAAATATTAACATTTTATAGAAGAACAAGAACTTGCTTGAAGTGTAGGACACGGAGGCTGTGCCTACACTGGCAGGTTCTTGCGCAAGAACATCTTGCACAAGGAGTCTTGTGCAAGAACATCTTGTGCAAAAAAAGTCCACACTGCCATGTGCTTTTGCACAAGAGCATCCATGGCAGTGTTGATGTTCTCTTGTATAAGAAAGCTCTGATGGCCATTCTAGCCATAGGGCTTTCTTGTGCAAGAAACCCCTGCTGCGCGTCTACGCTGCCCTCTTGCGCAAGAGCTCTTGTGAAAGAGGGCTTACATTTATGAGAAGAGAGCATAGCTCTTGCGCGAGAATCCCTCTCTTCCCGCGCTTTACTGTAAATCTTCTTGCGCAAGAGCAGGTGGGCAGTGTGGACGCTATGCGGAAGAACGGCCATTCTTGCGCAAGAATCCGCCAGTGTAGACATAGCTTTACTGTTCAACATCAAATTTAACTCTGTTCCTGTATCTGTAGATTAAGTACCCTTCTTGGTGCTATGTAACTTGTCGTTCTGATCAGATTACAATAATATCAGGTACTAGTGGATCTCATGTTGAGAAGATGTTAGGATAAACTTTTGTATTAGGTGGTCCTGTCTTTGGAAAAGTTTGCAAATGTTAGCCATGCACGAGGGATATTAGTGTGTAGTCATTTACCCAATTAACTGATAAGCCTGGGCTCATTGGTTAACCCTAATGACTACATGTACCCTCTGCTTGCTGCCTCTGTATCATGGGGGAGCCGGCTTTCAAGCCAGCTCTATGCGCATGCTGGCTTCCGCGGAGCTGCCTGCCCCCCTCTCCCCCATGCTGCTGCCTATGTATCGGAGGCAGTGGGGTCGGAGAGGCAGATGAGAGCTGGTGTTTTTGGGGAGCTGCTCCCCTGCATGTAAATGTGTAACAGCTAAAAAAATTTAACAGTTACACGTTTACAAAAATAAACGTTTGCTAACATGCCTACCATACACAATTGATTACTGATACCAATTGTGCACTAAGGGTGCGTCTACTTGAAATAAGCTACACAAATTGAGCTACATCAATTGTGTAGCTTATTTCAAAATTGGGAGCGTCTACACAGCACTTATTTCAAAATAGAGCACTCTTCCTCCGACTTTCCTTACTCCTCGTACAATGAGGGTTACAGGAGTTGAAGTAAGAAGTCCTCCAGCTTGACAGTATTTTGACATTATTTTGAAATAACTGACTGCTGTGTAGACGTGGACTAAATTATTTCGAAATAACAGTAGTTATTTTGAAATAATATTGCTGTGTAGATATACCCTAAATGCCCCAATACTAACTATATGAGTTAAGTCAGGCAATTGCCATGCTTTTGAATGAACTCACACAGGAAAATGAGAGATGCCACTTCACTAATAGGTGAACAACATTCACAAAGTGATAACTGTATATCTGACCTGTTGGTTCTCATACCTATGCAACACTTTCAGTAGACTGCCTGGGAGTTTAAATTTGTAACTTTGCTGTACACTAAAAAGCATGGATTGAATAGTGACACTGGATTTATGGCTTATTACAACAATATATAACCCATTAACAATCTGCCCCACTTTTGTTTCCACTTTGAATGGTCCCTTGAAATATACGTTAATTACCTGTGCTAAACAACCTGTTTCTTCTTGGATATCTCTGTTTCCCAGACCTGAAGAAGAGCTCTGTGTAAGCGCCAATGCTTGTCACTGGCTATGTGTACTGTAGCATTAATGTTGGTATAGCTTGTGTTGTTCAGGGGTGTAAATTACCACCCCCAAGCAACATGAGTTACACTGACCTAAACATTGATGGGGACAGTAATATGTCTGCAGGAGAGAGTCTCCGGCTAACATAGCTACTACTGCTCATTAGGGGCAAATTAATTACTTTGAGGCAAAGGCTCTCTCCTGTCATCATCGAATGCCATTTCTGCCTTGGTACAATGCCACTGCTGTAAGCTCTCTAGTGTAGACCTAGCCTCTCTCACCGACAGAAATTGGTCGAATAAAAGATATTGCCTCATCCACCTTGTCTCTTTAGGACCATGGTGTCCAACCAGTTCTGAAGCAGTAGCCACTATAGTAGCTATAGCTATGAACTGTAGTGACTACTGCTATAGTGAACTAGCCACGCTCAAATGGCCACATGTAGCTAGAGGCTAGCGTGTTGGACACCGCGGCTTTAGGACATAAGCATTTTACAGCTACAAGTCACTGCTCCATTCAAGCCACTAAGTTTAAGACAAACATAAAAGAGAAGTAAACAACTTCCAGCCTTCCCACTTGCTCCAGACTCCAGAACCCAGAGTACAGTGATGTCTGAATTTTGATGAAGTTCCTCTCTCAAGTCACTTCTTTCTGGCTCTTTGTCTTGTTACCTCCCATTCACCAGTTCACAGTACTGTTTACTGCTCATGTTCAGACATTGCTCCTTTAGCAATAGTACCAAATTGTAATAATTTGATTCTTCTAATTAGTAGTCTTTTAGCTTCAGGTTTTTTAAATAAAAAACATTGAGTTTAGGGTTTTTTAACTTTATGAAGTTTTTAGGCTCACATATCTTTCTCTAAGAGAAAGAGAAGAAAAATAGCCTTTAAGAAAAGAATGTTAGGAATCAATGATTTCTTCTTTCTCTCTCTTGCAAAGATAGCAAAATACATGTGTACTGTGGAGCAATTACTTGCAAAACTCAAGATAAAAATCATTAAAACAGTGTAATATTCATCAGCAAAACTGTCTTTAGAGACTTGAGATGAGTTTAACATAACTCCTTTAATCAGCAATCAGTAGAATAAGAGTGGCTTTTTAGACTGTATCTCAGGGGTGGGCAATAATTTTTAATGGGGGGGCCACTCCAAGATTTTGGCAAGTGGTCAAGTGCTGCAGTTCTGTGGAGGGGGTGTGCAGTCTGGGATGGAGGTTGGGATGCATTGCCATCCTTCCCCTACCTGTCACAGGACCTCTGACTGCACTGCCAGATCTCCCTCCACCAGCGGGGTTCCTGCCTTCACTGCTGGATCTCTGTGCTCCTTGGCTCTCTGGTCCAGGAACATCCTGGATGTTGCTGGACCAGAGAGTCCTGGCTTAGGGAGGTACAACCTATACGAGTTTAAATTGTCAATTTTTATAACTAAATGGAGCTGTCATAAATTTTCCAATAGAAACTAAATGTTTAGATCAGCTTTGTTAGCCTCTGCAGTGATATGCAGTAGAAATGGCCTTGCTGACAGTTCAATTAAGGAAAAAAAATCTAAGTTATAGCTTAGTTTTATTTCTGGTGGCAACCTCTTTAATGATTCCAACTCAGATATTTCCTGAATTAAAAAGCTTCATTAATAGAACTGGAAAGAAGACTTTAAAAAAAGTGCTAATTAGACTCTTGCTTTAAATCTTCAAAGTTTCATGCCATCAATTAATTCGTCACAAAACTGAGTGAGGCAGATGGTGGTATCTCCATCTTGAAATGGGTGGATTGAGGGAGGAACTTTGCTTTATTCAGTGTGACCTAATTTGCATGTGCAAGGGAGTATCTAACAGCCCTTCCTTTCCTTTCTGTGGAACAGCAGCAATAGCTAGATTAAAGTTGGTATTGACTTTGGCCATGTTAAAGTTTTGTTAGTTGTACTCTTTGAGAAGGCATCCCAGAATGTATAAAATTTGGAAAAGAGTAGGCTGGTACCCAGGAGGGAGGTTTCCAGATCTGTTGCCCAAAAAAGATAGTATTTTGGCTTTCATCTTATTGGGGACCCCTCCGTGTGTGCACGCACTCTAATTGGAACCTTAGATTCTAGAAAATTAACCTTTGGATTGTCTGTGATTTTTAGGATGTGTGATGTAATGATGACCTCTAGAAAGACATATTAAATTCCTCAATTAGCATTCGGTAGCAAGGTACTTTTATTTTCTCTTTGTGCTTTCACAGAACACATTGTAAGAGTTCTGTACCTAACCTTGGAACATTTATGAACCCTAGTTGGCAATTCTGGTTGCAGTACCCCCATTGCGTAGACTGCTACATGTCAGGAGTCTTTCCATTTGTACCTCTGGAGCGGTCATAGAACTGGTCTGTCCCTTCATTTGTTAATAGAACAACAAACTTAACTCTAAATATTTTATTTTGTAATTAGGGGTAGGTGGAAATGTTTGCTTTTACTATTTAACTCTGAGCATTTCACTGAATCTTTAATTTAGGCCTTGTCCAAGATAGGGGACCCATCTAAAAGAATGGGATTATTGTGCCACCTTCAGATGAAGAGTGCTTTATAAAGGCTGATATGCCTACCAGGTCTTCTCAGAAAGTGCCCCACAGGGCGGGAAGACACTCTCCTCCAGAACCTTTTTCTGCAAAAGGCTCTGGGAGCACGTGAGTTTAGGGGATGTTCTCTTGATTTTCTGACTGGTGTAAATATATATCCATTTTCACTCTAAATGCATCTGTCAGGTGGGGAATGTGTTAAACACTGAATGTTAAGTATAGAAGCTTCAGAGGGTAGCTGAGTTAGTCTGTACAGAAAAAAACAACAAATTGTCTGGTAGCACTTTATAGACTAATAAAACATGTAGATGGTATCATGAGCTTTCATGGGCACAGCCCAGTTCTTCAGATGACTGGAGATGACAAAACTCCGGTCATCTGAAGAAGTGGGCTGTGCCCACGAAAGCTCATGATACCATCTACATGTTTTGTTAGTCTATAAAGTGCTACCAGACCATTTGTTAAGTATAGGTCAGTGACCAAATGATTGAAATACAGAAGCTTTTAAAAAATGGATTTATTTCTCATGTGGATGTTCCCTATTCCCTATTATTTACTAGCCCTACATAGATATTTAATTAGATTCTATGTGCACAGACATTTAACAAAGGTTTCTTTGTTCTTGCAGGTTTTGGAAGGAAAGATGTAGTAGAACACTTGCTGCAAACAGGAGCCAATGTTCACGCTCGTGATGATGGAGGGCTAATACCCCTTCACAATGCTTGTTCCTTTGGTCATGCTGAGGTGGTTAGCCTGTTACTATGTCAAGGTGCAGATCCAAATGCCAGAGACAATTGGAATTACACTCCTTTGCATGAAGCTGCTATCAAAGGGAAGATAGATGTGTGTATTGGTAAGTATTTATCATTGGTTGCATTAATTTAGTTTAAAAATGCAAATACATCAACACTGAAATGAACTTGTATTGTTCACAATTGTAGTGCCTGTTTTTATTCAGCTAGAGAATGAAAGGGACCCATTACTTTTCTTTTCCTTTTTAACAAGGATTTTATTTTCATTAGTAAAGAGATTGTAACCTAAAATTAGTTAAGTTACAGGATTGATCACCCAGTATTTTCTAAGATTGTGTCTGGTAAGCTAAACTGGTACAGCGGGAGCTAAATTTTGATGGAGGAGTAGTCTAATCCAGTTAATTTACAATCCCTTTACAAATTTGTAAATCCCAAATTTACCTTTTTGGCAGAAACATAACATGAGAACTCAGCTCTTCCATTTTATTGGCAGAGTTCAGATAACATGGCTTTTTGAGCTTAAACCTGCCATTGAGGTATTCTTCCAACTGAAAAGACAGGTATTTCATCTGTTATAGGAAATGAAAGGTTAACCATCTTACAACTGCTGCTTGTAAAGCTTTGAGGGACTAGTTACAAGATAAAGTTGTTCAGCACAGTTATATATTTAAAGCAAGTGCTTTGACCTATAGCCAAAGCAATTTCAAATGAAGTTGAACATTTCAATAATTTTAAATGTATGTAGATTATAATAAATACCCTTCAGTAATATTTCATTTTATATATTTTTAGCCTGTTTAGTAATTCTTTCTTCAAGCAGAATTTGTTATTTTTTTTCTTAAATGTGCAGATTGGCTTGAAAGTTCCTTCCGAAGGGAAGACTTGTGAAATTGTCTGGTTGGTATTTCAGATCTGGAGGAAAAACACTTGATCGTCATGTTGCTGCCATATATTACCAATCATTGTCATAAATTTAGAATCTTAGCTGTAATTGGAGAACATTTTATTATATGGACCAATTTCGAAAAATCTCCAGTGTTTGCTTAAAGACAGTTAACATTAAAAATTTAGTAGGAAGATTGTTACCTGTTGATATGGCACTACTGGAGTCCTGTGTCCAGTTCTCTGTCAAAACTCCAAAAAGGCTGGTGTTAAAACTTGAGAGGGTTCAGAGAAGAGTCCCAAGAATGATTTGAGAACTGGAAAATCTGCACTGTAATGAGATTAAAAAAAAAAAGGCTAAGAGGTGACTTAATTGTGATCCATAAATATTTACACAAGAAGAGACCTGATTCTAGAGAGCTCATTTAGCAGAGGATGTCATGATAAACTTGAAATCTTTACATCATGAATCGTTGCCTTTCTTAAAAGGTATACTCTAATTCCTCCAATATTTAGGAATAAATCATAGAATACTAGAACTGGAAGGGACCTCGAGAGGTCATCAGGTCCAGTCCCTTGCCCTTACGGCAGGACCAAACACTATATCCCTGCTAGATGTCTAGCTGACTTGCTCTTAAATATCTTCAATGATGGAGATTCCACAGCCTCTCTAGGCAATGTACTCCAATGCTTAACCACACTGACAGGAAGTTTTTCTTGATGTCCATCCTAAACCTCCCCTGCTGCAATTTAAGCCCATTGCTTCTTATCCTATCAACAGACGGCAAGGAGAAAAATTTTTCTCCTTCCTCTTTGTAATATTATTTTAGCTACTTGAAGAAGGCCGCTTCGCCTAATCAGGGAATTGAACTTTGGGCCCTCAGATTAAAAGTCTGATGCTCTACTGATTGAGCTAGCCAGGCTCAATGATTCCATAAAATTTATGAAATATGGAAACATGCAGTGTACATTTTTTTTCTACATGTGTGTGAAATGATTCTGATGTGGTTTGATCAAGATTTAGACAACTTAGTATTTGGTCTGTCTGTTTTACCCTTTTTAATACATCAGTTCCTATTTGGTCCCTATCTCTTCAAGTCCTGTATGTAAATAATTCTGCAAAGCAGACTCGTATAAATTTATTTATAATCTAATTTGCAATATTACAGTTGCCATGTATGGTTTGTGTTCTCTCATCCTCCACCTAAGGGGAAAGAGATGTGACGTGTGGCTGCACTTCTCATGTGTGCACATCCTTGTCCAGTTAGATGAAAATAATGTCAATGGCAAAGCAATATAAAAATTGTTTTCAGCAGAAGTATGCATCTCCCGTTATAAAACTATGTAACAAATGAAAGCCAGAGACCATTAGCAATTTTCAGATCTATAGTAATCACCATTTAGTTTTTGCTGGTTTTCTAGCTTTCCGATTTGGTTGATTTTTATTGGGACTTTGAAAGACCATTGTTCATGACTTTTCCATGGCTCCTGGTTCATTGCTCTTCAGTTACCATTTTACTCTCCTGCCATATCACAGGAGCAGCATTCTCACGGTAAGGAGAACATGGACAAAGACATGCACATGAGAGGAAGAAGAACAGACAGGGCAAGTGTATCACATTTTAGCATTTGGTACATGTTCAAAACAAACAAGAGCCAAAATGAGTTGTATGGAAAAAAGTCAGTAGAGACCATTTCTAAAAAGAGAAGTTGTTGGTTTACAGCAGATACTGTGGCTTCAACAATAAATTCTTGTGTGTTGTGCCAGTGTTTCAGACTGTCAAATTTATGCTTTATAAAAAGCATGCCTGACTTGTACAGACCAATTTATTTTATTGCAGTTATATTAGTAGTCTACACTTTGGATAAAAATAACTACTGTCCAGTGTACTTAGGCTTGGCAGATTCCATGTTTGTATCAGCATTTTTAATTTATTGGGGGATCAGAATGATTTAATGACAGCGTAATTAAGCTGAATTGTTATAAACCATTAAAACATAAAATTATGTATTTTGACATGTGATGTTGACAAAGTAAATTACCTTTACTTTACAGGTCATACCAATTTTTACTATTCATTCACTAATCTGTTCATGGAAAGCCTAGTTCAAAAGGTCAAAAAATGTATTACTGGATTTTTGACTGAAGATCTCAAACAGCATTTTTATTACCTTTTCTATCTGCAAATTTTGATTATCATTTAAACATTGGTCAATGTGTTTATGGTGAAGTCAGAATTTATTGATAAAAATTAATCCTCCCAAGCCTGAGAATATTGCAGAAATATATTCTCAAGTGGTCAGTCTTTGCTGTGCCATCACATTTTGCTTAAGACATAAACAAGGCTCCACCATCCTGTCTACCACAGACTGGTATTTGTTTTAAGAGCAGGTTAAACAAACACCTGTCAGGGATGCTCTAGAGTGGTTGGTCCTGCCATGAGTGCAGGGGATTAGATTTGATGCCTCTCCAGGTCCCTTCCAGTTCTAGTACTCTATGATTATATAACATTTGCTTCTTTTTTTTAGTTGATTAAATGCAATGAGTAGATCATTCACCATTTAAAAATGGCTGGGAAGTTGAAAAAAGCAGAAAAGCTTGTTTTCCTCTTTAAATCTATGAGTAAGAATGAGGTATGAGGATTATCTACTAGTTCTTAAATCTTGAAGTACTAGGTGACCAGAAGCCAAGAATTCAGCTCATTAACTATAAATACTTCTTTTGTTTAATAAATTAGTTTTAAATGCAAAATTTGTTTTGATAAACAATGAGATGTCTTGTGGCACCTTACAAGTTAACAGATTTATTAGGAGATAAACTTTCGTGGATAGTCTAAGGTGCCACAGGATTCCTCATTGTATTTGCAAATACAGACTAACACAGCTGAGTTTTTTCTTACATACCCAACACATTCCGTGTAGTCTAGTTAACTAATAAATACAGTTTTATAGTGACTGTTTTTATGCATTTTAAATTGAATTCCAGTTTACATCATTAGACTCCACTGGCATAAAAATAAATGTAAAAGTGCATGCTACATGAAATGAAGTGTGCAGGACAGAAGTATATAAATGTAGATTTTTTTGCAGCTTTCATAAAGATTGTTTTCATAATAAGAGGGAAAGGATTTTAAAAAATAAAAACTAAACATTGCAGTTTGGGAGCTGTGTCTAACATACAAGACTGTTCTAATCAGGGAGCTGAACAATTAAAAAATTTGTTTATGTTCTAGTTCAGGTTCATCAATATTTCCTAATTCTCTAGTTCAGATACTAATTTAGAAGGACTGTTTGGTAACTGGTTCAGCCACTCCTGTTTGAACCAGTTCAGATACATTTCTTGTAGATTATTGTCATATGTTCTTATTCTTGCATTATAATGCCTAGTGAAAGAGTATTTATTATTGCACTGTTTAGGAACTTTCACCACAGAATGTCATTCAGAAATTTTTGTCTACAAATGTGTGTCACATTTTCAAATTATGAGCTGGAGTGATGGGTTAAACCATGCAATATCTATTTTTCCTATCATTGGCTGACCCTCTCCTTTGTCCTCCAGGATATGTCTGAGAGAGGGGTAGGCACAGCCTCAGGTGTTGGGGGGTGTGTGTGGCGGGAATCAGCAACTTGCTCTGGCCATGGTGCTAGTCTGAGCAATTCACTGTGCTGAGTTGGTTCTAGTTGTTTAAGCTACTCAACTCAAAAATTTAATGCAACTGAAGCATTGGAACATTCTTGTAAGATTAGGAATAAAAGAAGAAGATATTACATAGTTAATTTGGAAATAAAGGAAGTTGTGTTTCAGATCATGTTCAGTTCTGGCTTGGTGATAAAATCTTCTCTGAACTGCTGTTCATGGCTCAGCTCCCTGTTTTTAATTTCTAATATTATTTACTCTCTTTCCTCATGGGTTTGTAACCTTTTTAATTGGTGATTGTCTCAGAGACAGCAGTCTGAACAATGCTGCACTTTTAGACTTCAAGGCATTAACCCTTCACCCTCAGTAAGTAAGGTGAGTTAACTTCAGCCTCTGTTTAAAACAACTTATGCACAAAAAAGTTAGTAGAGGTTTGCTGCCCCAGACTTTTTTTTAAACCTGCTCTTAATTATCTGTGTGTGTGTTGCTTCTTCACCTCAGAGGGACGGTCCCCTACTTTAAGTATTTTTCATAAAAATACATATTTTTAGGATACTTAAAGTGTTGCTTCAAAGGTTTGTCCGTTTAGATTGCTGTAGTTTGTAGAGGACTGAATCCTAAAAGTAGTATGGCTAATTCCATGTGTAATCAAGAATTGGGCTATCACCAGGAATAACTCGTCATATTTTCATGTGTGAGGAAGTGTCTAGTGGCTAAAACAGGGAATTGGAATAGGACTTCTATGTTTGATTTCTTTACCCTACTACTAATTTACCCTGTAACCTTAGACAAATTATATGGCTCTAAAATGTTGTTCTACCTCACTGTGGTATTGTGTAAACCTAGAGTTATATTTCTATTGTAAGCCTTGTTACTGGAGTCCAAGCAGTTTTGCAAATCTCCTATTCCTATTGGTTTTGCCTTTTCTTTGGTCTTTGGTGTTTGCATTTTGATTCTGGCACTTGGTGCCCAGGGTTGCACTCTTGATCTCACAAGTGACATATCAGTAATATAATTGACATCATTTATTTGAATAAAATGTAAACTAGTAAAACTTCACTGGCTCTATTCACTTAAAAAAATCAGAGCCAAGCAATAAAAAGAGCGGGTGTCCTTAATTTAAAAGTAGCTTTCAGTTCTGGTTATGGATTAGAACATAAATTGTTCAGACAGTGAGACTGCAGTTAAGATTTCTTGCTGTTAATAAATAGTATAATAAAACAAACGTTGAATGTGTAATAATCTACAGAATTATTGCTTGCAAGGAAGACTGACTTAATACTTTTGACATTGGCATAAACAGTGAAGACCAAGCCTGTAAAATAGGATAAGTTCATATTACTCTTTTCTGTTTTTCTTGTTCAGTTTAATGATCAAGTTGATTACAATAAATGCTAGTGGTACAACTGGAAACAAGACATAACTGCCACATTATTGGTAAAAAGTATGCGTTTTTGTAAAGAAATATAAATCCAGTATGGCTAACCAGAATGCTTTAGATATGGAAATTGAAAACTAGTACTCTTCTTTGAGTGGCAATTGCATATTCCCACTTTGAGGATGCTGTGGTGCCAGTCAGCTCACCTAAAGGAACCAAACTCTCAGAGCCTGTTGGGACACTCACATGCTCCTCCCTGTCTGTTCCCAAATGTCCTTAGTGTGTGATAATGTACTGGATTGCCTCCTATCCTTCCAACCAGATTGTGCAACAGACCAGGAATTGCTTTGCAAAGAACCATCTGGATCCTTCTTGGATGTTGCCCTTTAAATAACTAATATCTTATAGTTTTAGGTGGCATAGAAATTAGAGGTTTTATTTTATTGTCAGTCTAATCCAACACTAATAACTTTATCTTCGGAACCTAGAGAAGCGATAGAACTGAAAGCATGGAGACCTAACAGCAGTATTTCCAGCGTTAAATGTGCACACGCAGTGCGTTAATTGTCTCTGAGAGGGACATTTACTGTCTACATGTTCTGAGTGTCACACTTTTACACTGAGGGCTAGAAAAGAAAGAATAGACTGCAAGCCATTCTGCAGCAGGAAACCCTTGAAGTAAGACCCATCGGCTCAGGGGCGAGGTGTGACTGAGAGAGATCTTAAGCTGGCTTTGACACCAAATGCCTGAATCTGGGACTAAACATTATAAGGTATGTGTGTCAGTACCAACTTTGGTCATTGGCCCAACTTCAAAAAATGAAGAGAAAAAAGAAACTAAATCGTTACGTCAGGAAGTCAAGAAGAAAATTCCATGGGGGATATGGCCTCCTGCTAGTGGAGACATCCCTCAATTGATGATCACTCCAAATCCTGTTATCCTGGAACTGGGCAAACTCATTTGCAGTAGACACTCCAGATTGTGGTTCCAGCACTGTCCATGTCTATAGTCTTGGATCCTGAGGTATTAGATCTGATAGTAATGTTTGTGAATTGCTTAAAGGCAGGGCTGGGGGGCGGAGAAGGCAAGAATAGAACTATGGGCTCTGGCTGTTCTAATGTGAAGCAAACTCAAGTTCATCTGATGTCTCCCTATAACTGGGCCAGCAAA
Source organism: Pelochelys cantorii (assembly GCA_032595735.1). NCBI lineage: Eukaryota > Metazoa > Chordata > Testudines > Trionychidae > Pelochelys > Pelochelys cantorii. Next base: position 119,892,583 of record CM064331.1, on the reverse strand, counting down.
GACCAACTCTTGGAAGCCACTCATCTGTCCCCCTAAGACACCATTCACTATCCCAGCTAGTTATTTTTCTCTGGGCCTGGGCACTTTGGCATGTACAGCTTCGTTTTTGAATCCTAGATTAGACTGATGTGCCACAGGAGAATCAGTTCAAGGACAACCTTGATTCTAGCTTTTGTTTAGGGTGAAACTTTTAGGTTCTCAACTGTTCCCTCAAGAACGTTTACTGTGAACTGGATCTGAACATTAATTATCAGTTGGAATGGAGAATGGCACTGTTACACAGACTGACTTACTGGAAGCCCCAACCTTTCGTTATGAATCCACAACCGATAAAAGATGGTAGCTACAGCACTGATGGAACTGGCTTTCTTAGGTCTGCATATCATGTAGTGACAGTTATCTGGTGAAGGCGTACACACGCCTTTGTATCTGTAAGAAGTGTTTCAGAGGATGGAGAGTAAATAGCCTTTCAGGAGTTTACTGATTTCGGCCCTGGAACAGATGTCCAACAGTTGCCTGTTTGAAAATGTAAGCATTTCATCAGCCATTTCTCTATATAAAGACTCAATAGAATTCCAAGAGTTAGTACAGAAGATGACCTTTTCTCTGAAACTACTGACTTACTCTCTGAAAAAAAATATATAAAAACATAAGCGATCTCTCTCTTGCCATCCATCTCCCCCCTCTGACAAACAGAGGCTAGGGACACCATTCCTTACCCAGACAGGCTAATAGCCATTTATGGACTTAACCTCCATGAATTTGTCTAGTTCTCTTTTAAACCTTGTTATAACCCTGGCCTTCACAGCCTCTTCAGGCAAGGAGTTCCATTGATTGACTATGCGCTGTGTGAAGAACTACTTCCTTTTATTTGTTTTAAACCTGTTGCCCATTAGTTTCATTTGGTGGCCCCTAGTTCTTATATTATGGGAACAAGTAAATAACTTTTCCTTATTCACTTTCTCTGGATTTATCTACTGGATCCCCCCATTTTTGATTAGCTTATAAATATTTCCGGAAGTTTGTTTGTTTGTCCCGAAAGATCTCCGAAATGGTAAGAGCTAGAAACACCACATTTTGAACGGATACTACTGATTTCCTAACTTAAATAACTGGATTGGTTATATCTCGAAATCAGGTCCCCCAGAGCCCCAATTGGGCCACTAATTAGCTTTTAATAGCGCCTGATCATAGGCATTTGCTGGACTCTTCTGTTAAGCATGTCACATAAACTGCAACCACGAGATCCAAGAGGATAAAGAATGTGGGCACCTGCAGCACCATCAAGGGAAAGCCCATGGGGGAGAGGTTGCAGTGGGGCAGGGAATCAGTAACCTCACCTATACTAGGGCACCAGCAGGTCTCCAGGACAGACCCAAATGTGGCTGATGCTGGCTGGGGTCTAGCCTTGCTAATTGTGGCTGGGAGAAGCCTCCAGCTATCACAGCCTCTCAACATCTTAATGCAGCCAGGCTCCGACTGAACCCCTTCTGGAAATTAAAGTTGCTTCCCTCCCCCCACACCCAAACGAGCCATCCTTCCACTCGCTCTCCTTTGGGCTGCGTGCGTTCTCCTGGCAGAGCTGCAGGGGCGGCCCGTGCATACAGGCAGACTCAGCAGTCGCCTAGAGCGCCGTGTTAAATGGGGCGCCCAATGATGATGCAGCGCTGTTGAGGGCGCCGATCGCGCATTCCGCCTAGGGCTCCAGTTGCCGGCAGCTCATCTCGGAGGCGGGGGTGCTGATTGCTCATTCTGCTTGGGGCGCCAGTTGCCGGCAGCTCGTCTCAGGCCACCCTTGCAGGGCTGTGTGCGTTATCATATCTTTATATACCTTTTATATACCTTTATATAGAGGTCTATAAAATCATGAGTGGTGTAGAGAAAGTGAATAAGGAAAAGTTATTTACTTGTTCCCATAATATAAGAATTAGGGGCCACCAAATGAAACTAATGGGCAGCAAGTTTAAAACAAATAAAAGGAAGTTCTTCACACAGCGCATTGTCAAGCTGTGGAACTCCTTGCCTGAGGAGGTTGTGAAGGCTAGGACTATAACAGGGTTTAAGAGAAAACTAGATAAATTCATGGAGGTTAAGTCCATAAATGGCTATTAGCCAGTATGGGTAAGGAATGGTGTCCCCAGCCTCTGTTTGTCAGAGGATGAAGATGGATGGCAGGAGAGAGATGGCTTGATCATTACCTGTTCGATTCACTCCCTCTGGGACACCTGGCATTGGCCACTGTTGGCAGACAGGGTACTGGGCTGGATGTACCTTTGGTCTGACCCAGGATGGCCGTTCTTATGTTTTTAAGTGCCAAGGGCATTATGCACTTTGCAGGATTAAGCTCACGGTACAAAGAGGAGGTGAGTAGGAGGACAAGGTTTTGAGCACCGTGGGGCCTGAGGGGGACACGGTACACTCAGAACAGCCTATTCTCATTAGAACAGGTACGTTCAGGTGCTGCATATTCTGATCATCTAGATATCACTAACTGCACCTGATCTGAAGATGTTTCGCTTTGTCTGATCAATGCAACCGGTCCAGCTGCCCCTAGGAAGTCCATTCAGGTTGCCCCATGGAGCGTGCACTGAAGGCATTCGGGAAGTGGCTACTTGGGGAGCAGTGATTTGTTGCTGCTGCAGAGCCCAGGGGACATCCCCTCCATTTCTCAGGGCTTCTGGCAAGGAGGCTGCAGGCGTTGGTTTGCATAGAGTCTTTAAGGGAAGATGGGCCTTCCTGATTTGTGGGGATTGAGAAAAGAGACTCTATGGGATTTGTTGTGTTGTAAGCACATCACTAGATATATAAGAGAAAAGTATTTCCAATAAAATATGCTATGTTAATGTAATTGACGTAGTTCATTCATCACACCTTTTACTATATTTTCCCTGGGCGACGCCGGGTATTTCTGCTAGTATGCTCTGTGTTTGGGAAGAATATTGTTACCAGTTTGACGGGGTGCGATCACAGACGACCCCTTGGGGGTGCCTCCAGGGGTGCTGACACAGCCACAGCCACTTGCCTTCCTGCTCTCTGGGGCTCCTCACTGCTCGGTCCTGCAGGGCCAGCTCCGCTGGTCTCCCCCAGCTGAGGCCCAAGCTGAGGTCCCTGCCCCCACCGAGAAGCAGTACAGACACTGAACCACTTCAGGTCCAAGGAGAGTGCAGTTTAGGGCCCAGCCTCCTGAGAGAGCACTCCCCAGATGGGATCAAACCCCAAAGAATTAGGTAAGCCCCCTTTAGCAATGAAAGCGGGAATGTGCACGCTGGTTGCCACCCAGGTAACAATTGCTTACACTGGTTTTGATAGAAAATAAAAATGGTTTTATTAAATTGAAGCAGTAGGATTTAAGTAGTAATAAGAGAAAGTAGGCAGAGCAAAGTAGGTTACAAATCAAAAGAAACAAAATCGCTTGGCTAATTCTCTACTGAAACCTCAGTGCAAACTTCAGCTCCCCCTAAAACCTCTTTTCCAGCTGCCACTCTAAACCAGCCTCTCTTCCCTACCCTGGGGTCTCAGGCTTCTTCCTTCAGGTGCAGCCCAGCCAAAAGACCCAGGCCTCTCCTTTCCTATTCCTTTTGTTAAGGAGTTGAGGCCACTCCCTACCAACCACTGCTTGGACTTAAGGACAAAATATTGTTTAACAGTGGCTCATCTAGAAGTTGCAGGTAACACCCTCCATGTCTCCCATTCACACATTTGAAACTCACCAAGTATTCCCCACTCCATGTGTCTAATTTTACATACACAAATGATACATACAACAGAGTAAGATAAACAGAACCAGCAGATCATGACATGAAGATCGATGGGTTACATGAAATAATTTGCTCACACCACCTTTTGAGTTATGTGTATTCATGTCCATGAGTCCATTTCATAAACCATGGGGGAGGGAGGTCCATCACAACCACTTTCAGACAGTCTGTTGCAACTTGCAAAATTAATTTGGATACATTCTTTCCTGCCATCTATGTTCAAAAAAGCAGATAAAAACGTATCACTTATCTGAGGATGGCTTTTCATATTTTCATCCTCCCTTGTATCTAACTCTAGTGGTAGAAGTTGCTATTTAGAGAGCCAGAGATGGGCAATTGCATTCCACATGGTCAGATTGGGATGATAAAAAGGGATGTGTTAAGAAGAGAGGTCTCTTCCTCCTCTACGCTGAGCTTGAATTACTCTTTCTTAGTGGGACATTCCATTCTGCCTTTGGGACAAAATACCTGATTTTATTACAATGTTACCAGATGAACAGGAAAAATTGGTTAATGCCATAGTCACTGAGGAACAGTAGCTAGCAAAGCTGCCTTTGCATACAGTATTTGTCTCTTTACATACAGCTGCCAAAACTCTTGTTATCTAGTGTCTGTGTGCATATGCTAGGCTCATACCCCTGGAACTAAGGTGGAAACCATGCCTTTTGAGGAGAAGAATTATTCAGCATGAGAACATATGCAATTTCACAGAAGAAGGGATACAAGGTACATGGCTAGATAACTCGGTTTTTACAAAGCACTCAGAAAAAGATTGCGAAAGCATTAGAAGTTTGCCTTTGTATATTAAATGTAGAAGGTGGTGGTAGGGGAGAAGAACCAGTTGTATCACCAACATCAGTAGTCTCCTTTTCTGTATCAGCATGGGAGAAGGAATAGTAAACCAAGAGCTGAGGGCAAGGAGATGTCTTTATCATCCATGTTTTGACATGTACAGTATTTCAGAGACTGCAAACTATTCCTCTTCTTCTGGAGACAGACCAAGTTAACACTTCCACTAACTCTCATCCATGACATTGGGCAAATAAATATTAGAAATTGTCCACACTGGATATGAAATTCAGTTAAAAAAATTCCTCTTCGTTCCTTCCTCTCTCCCTCCCTGTTAGGAGACCTCCTCATTATCAAGATCAGAATGTTTCAGGGTTTCATGGAATTGGGAGTTATGAAGGAGGTCCTGGAAAGGATCCAGGGCAGAGGATTTTATTCCAGGTATTTCCTGATACTGCAGAAGAAGGGAGTCTTTGTTCAGTCCCCACACACAAGAAAGTTCAACAGATTTACAAGTTATGCTTTTGGATGTTGACTCTAGCTTCTATCATTGCCAGCTTTGCAACCTCTTTCAGACTCAGGGACTTACAAGAAATCCAAATAAATTATTTCAGTTACTGCAGAGAATCCTGTTGATAGGTTTGGTATTAGACTCTCAAGAAAGCTAAGTGTTTCTATGGTGGCAGATTTCAGAGTGTAACACTGGCTGTACATACCTTGTGCAAATCTATGGGCACGTTAGCTGCAATGGCATTGGTAACCTGACTGGTACTGGATGAGGGAATTTACTGGACATGGGGAGGTCATTTCTGGCTCCTGTGCTGCTGGCTCCCTACCCTGCCCCTGCCCCCCCCCCCCCCGGGTTTCCTGGCTACTGCCCCACCGCCCAGCTGAGCTGTGCGCCACCTGTTTCCCTTGCCTGACCCCCCTCCATCCTAGCTGGGCTGCGCTTTGTGCCCCCTCCACTGCATCATGCTGGGCTCCTGTCCTCTCCCCCGCAGTGTGCTGGGACTCTCTGATCATGGAACATCCGTGGTCCTTCTGGACCAGAGAGTTCGAGTTTATAGAGATGCAACCTGTAATGCCTTTTTAGCTCATTATCATATTCAGGGCTTGAGAAACCGCGGCGAAAACCACTTGCCAGCCCCATACTGCGCGTGCACGAGACCTGCATTGCGCATGCGTGGACTGCCGGTGAACAGTGACCGGCTGAAAGCTACTCGCCATGGGCGAGTAGATAAGCGGATTTGTCGAGCCCTGATCATATTACATCACTTACTAGAAAAAGTTTGTGATTTTGATATCTGCAAACGATTCTGTCCTAAAATATCTAAGCCCAGTATTAGTTCAGTGATCTTGTACTTGCCTGGTGGTATTATATACTAGCTCCCTTTCTTTATTGAGCAAGCTATTCCAAGTTCCCTAAAATCTAGGGCAACTGTTGGGCCATTTGATGTACTGTATGCTAAGGGCCAAAGACCTACTTTACTTACACTGATTTGCCTCAGCCAGTGGTTTACAGAATACAGGCCTGTAGTTCCTTGCATTACTGCGGAGTGAAATATAGGCTAAGCTAGCTCTATGGGCTGTGGGGCAGATTTCTTCAATATAATTTAAGATCAGGGGTATGTATAGCGTTTCTTATTATTCTTTGAGCTATGAATCTCTCTCTGGAGAACGTTGTATATCAGAATTTCAAGCTGCCTTTTGGGAAGGGTAAAATGACGACCAACCTTCAGAATTCACAGTCCCATCCTACAACCCAAGTCTGGTGTTAGGGAAACATGTAAAATAGAAACAGTTCTTCAATCCCAACTCCCTTTGTAGTCTTGTTTTAATGTAATAAAGGCCACTCTGTGAAGAAAGTGTGCGAGAATGATAAATGTTGCGGCCTATCCTGGACCAAGGAGAAACAGGCATTCTAGGAGAGAGCAATGCAGAAAATTCCTGGACAACAATCCTGTCCCTTAAATCAGTACTCAGGTTGAGTGCCTCTCCTGATCACAACAGTGCTGTGGGCTAGATGCAGGAATCACTAGGTGAAATACTCTGCCCTGATTTATTTACAGATTCTACGGCCAGAAGGGATGCTGGTGATCCTCTAGTCTGACTTCCTGTGTGGCACAGGTCAGAGAACATCACCAAAATAATTTGTGGAGCGTATCATTTAGAACATCTAGTCTTGATTTTAAAATCGTATGGGCTGAAAAATCCACCAGTTAAATTGTTCCAGTGGTTAATTATGGCATGAAGTCAGACTAGATGATCACAATGATCTCTTCTCATCATATGAATTAAGGACCCTGCTGAGTTGTGGCAAGTTTTTGGATCAAGTGATGACACTGGTCTTTGAGGCTACGTATAAGCTCCATGATCATTGCCTTTCAAATTAACAATGGCCCTGCTCAAACATCAGACACATAGTGCCATCCAGCTAGGACTTAGCTGTTCTAGCAAAGGTAGGAGCTCACTTGTGAACAAGTAATTGATGATAACTGTATACGATATAGCACTTGCATTAATCACAAACTGAAGAATAGGTAGACAACATGTGATCTTCAGAGAGAATAAAGTTAAAAAAATGATGGAGATAAAATATCTTGAGATTTAGCAAAAAAAGTGCATTTTCCTGTCTTCTGTCACAGGGATGAATGGGTTGGAGTTCTTTTTACTAGGATTCCAACTTTCTTGGCAGTCTAAACCTGTTCCATTGATATTTGACATCAATTCATAGTTTCTCTAAGCAGTATTTGATGTCGTGGTAACTACCAGTTCAGATTAATCCCTTTTTATAAACTGATAAGGTAGGTGCTGAGGAATGAGAGCTGATTTCCTTTTCACTCTTCAATGGGTTAAATTCTCACTTTTTTCTCCCCAGGCCAGTTTTCATTTCAGGCTTCGTAACCTCTTAACTTGGGATTTGGGTAGCTGAGATATAAAACAATGAATTTCAAGCAACAAGTTGTCTTATTTTCAACAAAAAAAGTTTCAGAATTCCAATAATTTGAAGTATACAAATAGTTGAGAGAAAATATCTTTAGTCTACCTAAAAACTGTGAATTGCGTTTGGACTTCAATGTATTGTTTGGATGCTTTTAAAATGCTGCGTGAAACAAGCCTTTAAATCTTCAGATAAATGTAGTTTGGTAATGAATGATGCTCCAAGCTAGTACCTAGATTTATGTGCTATCAGGTCCTGGATAGCAAAGTACAGCATACCTTGGAGCTATAATCTTCTAGAGGAAAGTAGTAGAGAGTAATTTATGCTGTGATTCAAAATGAGTTTGGAAAAAATGTCACCTTCACAGCTAGATCTTCAGGGAGTAGACGAGATTTCATTTTGACGGTGCTGTTTTCCTGAGTCACCATGCTGCATGTAGGGAGAAGACACCAATTCTAGCTTGGGAGAGAGATGAAATTGTCACGGGGCAGTAAAGTAAGTTTAGTTTCTTATAAAATCTCAACCTGTTAGCTGCAAATGTGATCAATAGATTATACAGCCTCTGATATGGAGGCAGCAGCAAAGGAGGAAGGGGGGCAGATGGCTGCTGACTCGCTTTGCGCACCGGCTCTGGGGAGCTGCTTCCCCTCACCCCTCCTGCATGTAAACTAAGAATGTTAACTAACGAGTAATTGACTAGTTGAATAGCCAGTGGAATTTCCATCAACTACTCAACAAGTTCGGCTGGGGCTCTTGTATATTCCAAAGGAGGAATGTGGAACTCCACGTGCAACCCAGGGTCAGTGGGAAGTGGGGCTCTTGTGCATTTCAAAGTGGAAGCGCCCTCATGGAGCCTGGGGTCAGCGGGTGACTCAGAGTCCACAGCTGACCCTGGCCTCCATGCTGTGCTGCCTCTTTGAAATGCCATGCAGAGCCCAGGATCAGCTGGGGACATTCCAACTGAACCCAGACTCTGCACGGCATTTCTGCAGAACCCAAGGTCAGCTGGGGACTCTTCAGCTGACGCCCGGCTCTGCCTGCTTTGAAATGCCATGCTGGAGCCTGGGATCAGCTGGGGAATATTTAAAATATTTGAGGTGGCTTACAAAAATATTTAAAACACAATATAAATATATATGGGGACCCATTTTGACAATTCAGGAAGACTTGATGACCCAAGGCAATTCAAAAACGGGGGGAGGAGGGAAGGCAGAGCCACCTGGAGAGACACTTGGCGACCCTTTTAAAATGTAGTGGTGACCCATATTTGGGTCCCGACCCATAGGTTGGGAAACCCTGGCATAGATGTTAATCTTATCTCCATGAGTGGGGGAACACTGAGCAGAGCCTCCCCACCTGACCTCAATTCCTGGGTAGGTTCATATGGGAGAAGACGGTCCTTCAGATACCCTGGGCCCAACCCATTTAGGGCTTATAAGTCATAACCAAGACCTTAAATTGTGCCCGGAAACATACTGGAAGCCAGTGCAGCTGCTGGAGCACTGGCATAATGTGCTCTGTATAACGAGTATTAGTTAAAACTCAAGCAGCCGCGTTCTGGACCAGTTGAAGTTTCTGAAGGCTCTTCAGAGGCAGCCCCACATAAAGTGCATTGCAATAATCCAGTTGGGATGTAATGAGCATGGATCATCGTGGCCAAGTCATGCTTGTTCAGGAAGTGTCGCAGCTGGCGGATCAGACGAACCTGCCCAAATGCACTCCTGGCCACTGAAGAAATTTGGTTCTCAAATGTTAAAAAAGGGTCCAGGAGGACTCCCAAGTTGCGGGAGAGTAACCCCGTCTAGAACAGGTACCACGCTGCATTCCAAAACAGATGGCCTCCTGATCCACAGGACCGTAGTCTTATCTGGATTCAACTTCAGTTTGATTGACTTCATCCAGTCCATCACCGCCTCCAGACACCGGTTTAGATCGGTCGCCACCACACCTGATTCTGATGTCACAGGGAAATAGAGTTGGGTGTCATCTGCATATTGATGGCACCATCCTCCAAAACTCCGTATGGCCTCCCGCAGAGGCTTTATGTAGATATTAAACAGCATAGGGGACAAGATGGAACCTTGTGGGACCCCGTAGCACAATTGCTATGGGGTTGAATAGCAGCCCTGTAGCTCCACTTTCTGAAGGTGTCCTGACAGGTAAGACTGGAACCACTGCAGAACAGTGCCTCCGATACCCAACTCTGTCAGGCATTCCAGAAGGATACCATGGTCGATGGTATCGAAAGCTACTGAGAGGTCCAAGAGAATCAACAGGGATGCACTCCCCCTGTCTGTCTCCCGGCGTAGGTCATCTACCAAGGTGGTTTCAGTTCCAAAACCTGGCCTAAAGCTAGACTGAAATGGATCTAAATATTCTGTTTCTTCCAAGAAAGCTTGGAGTTGCAGTGCCACTGCCCGCTTGAGTATCTTGCCCAAGACGTGAATATTAGCAACTGGGCGATAGTTATTCAAGTCATGTGGGTCCAGGGAATGCTTCTTGAGTAGCGGTTTTATCACTGCCTCTTTCAAGGCAGCGGGAACCATCCCAGATCTCAAAGACGCATTAATAATCCCCTGGACCCAGCTAGTCATCCCTTCCTGGCTAGATTTAATAAGCCACGAAGGGTAGGGGTCGAGAGAGCACATGGTTGGTTGCACTCCTTCAAGCACCTTGTCCACATCCTCCGTCTGCAACAGCTGAGACTGTTCCAAAGAAAAATGACTGGGCGGTATGCTCAACACGTTCCGTACCCCACTTACACATCAGCCAGAGTCCAAATCAGACCAGATGCGAGCGATCTGATCTGCAAAGTGCTTTGCCAACAGATCACAGCAGGGACCCAAGAGCTCCTCCATTTTGTCATAAGTGCCAGACTGTAACAGGCCCCGCACCACTCTAAACAGTTCCGCTGGACAACATTGTGTGTTAAGGTGCCCAGAGTCATTGAGGCTGGGGACAGGACCAGAACAAGGAATAGCACGTAATTGTCTAAACCACATTCCCCTTAGCTGGCCAGTCCCGATCTGACTGCCATATCTTCCCCTACCTGTCACAACTGCCACAATGCCATCTGAACCCTCCCCCTTAGCCACCCCATCTGTGCCACAATACATAACAGGTGCACAGTACTTGCTGTGGTTGCTGTAGCGTTTCCAAACCTCAGGATGAATCTGGCCCAGATGAGTATGTTAATGTTTATCTTCTACTGGGGAAATATGTTGGCTAGTGAGAGATGTTTTGGGAGGGACGGGGTAACGAATCTGAGCTCAGGTCAACTTACTTGGACTCCCAGTGCTTGTGCTGTGGAGCGGTGTGGACGTTCAGCCTCAGGCTGGAGCCCAGGCTCTGAACCTGGGTGAGGTGGGATGGTCTTGAGTCCAGCTCCTGCCCAAGGTTGGGCACCTACACTGCTTTTTTCACACTGCAGCTTGAGCCCTGTGAGTTGAAACCTATGGATTTAGGCTCTGAGATTCTCTGCCAAGTCCTTCCTGTCTGTCTTTTTCTGTGTATCCTAAGAAAGGCAAAAATCCCCTCTTCCCCCATTGCTCCCTCCCACCAAGGAAAAAATGGAGTGTAGACAAAAGGAGTTGGTGATGGGGAGTGGGAAGAACATGCACAGATCAATACTAATGAAATTAAGATATTTAAAGGAGAACAGAAATGAACAAAATCAGTGAGGTAAAAATGTACAGTGGAAAAACATGATGAAGACTGATTTAATTAAATTCATTTGATGAACATCAAAGCTAACTCATTTGGAATAAACTTACTTTATATGTATTGCAGTTGAGGAAAGAAACAACTTAATCTGAAAATCATTTGAGCAGTAACCCCTAGGGACTTCTGTGTTCCTGGATCACAAGTATCTTGCTAAACTCTAACACTTCATTGGCTAGTAGCCACTTCTGTACACTCAGACATCACCCGACTCAAACAAAATCCTCATGACAAATAATGGTACTAAAGATGACAAGAATTTATGTCCATGATGAGTATATACCAGTTCCTCTCTCACCTAGTATGCTCAGTGCACCACACCATCATTTTTCTGAAGGCCCCATTAGTTTTTGTAGGATTGTGGAAATTCTTTTATAATTAAGATAACTTTATGAATGAGTTGATGCTGTACTCCCATACTTGAGACTTCAGATAGCTCTGGAATGTTGTGAGTGATCCAATCATGTATAACTGTGTTTCATTCCTGGCTGTGCCACAGACTTTTTAGGTGGTATAGGATGTGTCATTTATCCCAAAATATCACAGTTGACCACTGTTGGTTCCTTATTTCTCGTTGCCTAGATTGGGGCATGTGGTGCCAGCTTGTCAGAAATGCCGATTGCAAATAGTAGTTGTTGATGCTTCACAGTTCTCAGCATCAAGGCATTGTGCATTGTGGTAGAATGAGCATAGTGTGGGAATTCAATTGTCCTCATCTCTGTCACTAGGTCACATTGTGGCCTTAGGCTCTTTTAGTGTAGGCTGCAGGTTATAAATAGCTTCAGCTTAAATTGATGATTAAAGTGGGAGTGAAAACAATATTATGTTGATGAAAGTCTGCATGTGAACAGACCCGTAGAGATTCTCTTCCATCAAATTAGAAGACTACTTCCATTTTTGTTTTAATATGTTAGGAAAGCTTTCATTTTGTCCTGCCAGGGAAAATTTGGAAGGGTAAGAATACTCTGTATTTAAATGTGAAACTATTTATTCAGTGTTTTTAAATGATAGATAAATTTTTGACAGCCAAATGATCAAGTTCAGTAGTTTTGAACTGTAAGGTTAAACAATCAAAATAACCATGCCAGGTGGCATTAGGTCAAGTGCGTAAGACACACCTATGCTTACAAGCTTACAGGAGCACCGTTGCCACTGTAAGCACTCCTGTAGATGTGGTAGGCTGATGGGAGAGAGTTGTACCATAGACATCATAAAACCAGCTTCATAAGTGGTGGTAGTTATGTCAGAGGACAAGCATCTCCCACTGACATTATGCTGTACACACAAGCACTTATGCAGGCTACAGATATATTGCTCAGGGGTGTGTTTTTCATATCCCTGAGTGACAGTAATTTTGCTGACATAAGTGCTAGTGTAGACATGGCCTTAATTTTAGGGTTCATGCTGCTGTATCAAGTTGGGAGTAATCTGATACACTTAACAGTTGTAGTTCATGCTCTTGAAACCTTTGGGGAGGGGAAAAGGAGAGAATCACACCTTTCTGTAAATTATCTGTTGAACTGAATGCTGTAGTAAGACAGTACAGTAAAAGAAGCTTCTTATGTGTCATGTGAAGAAATGAGGCATCGGTCAAGATCAGGAATTTGTGTAGGTTATGATGATGAATGCAGTTGAATTCTATGTTAAGCTTTTGGATAGCATGGTTTTATTTTATAGTTAAGTTTATGGGGTTTTGATTTCCTCATATTTTATTTAAAGGATCAGTTGAAAGAAAGTTGCTTGGACTGGTTTTACAAAAGCTTTTGGAAAAGGCCTAATAGCTAAGTAATATTGTTTATATTCGTTGTATTTTGACTTCCAGACTTTTAAGAATGTTTGAATTAGATACAAACTTGGAAGGGGTTATTGTCTAGTGCTGTTTCTGTATTGTGAGGCTACAGAATGGGATGTCTCTCAATAGTGATTCTGCATTATGATGCCATCTTTAATTGTGTGATTGCATACTAATTTTTCCCCCCTCAGGACCTCCACCTCTGCACACTCCGAGACCTGCTCTGGGAATAAATCAGGGTTGTGTAGTGGAAAATGCAATTGTCTGCAGGACCCCCTGTTATGTGTTGCTGAATTTGGAGGGGGTGTGGTGAATGAAGTAGAAGATTACAGGAGGAGAAAAGATGCTCTTCATGATTATGGCACCAGAGGGAGAAACATGCATTGTCAGTGGGTTTTGCAGATGTCTGCTGGTGGCAGAGAAAGAGAGAGACTTGGAAATTTTGTATTCCATTCCAGGTTCTAGAGGGGAGAGTAGACTCCAGTGGTCACAGACCCTTCTGCCTCACTCTGTTCCAGTCTCCCCATCTAGTCAGTCCTAATGTCCATACACTCACCTCACTCTACCTCCCCGACAACTCCCCTCATTACAGTTCCAATCTCCTTTCCCAGTCAGCCCTGTTTTCCCACTGCAGTTTTCCTATCAGATTTCCAGTCACTTCCCACTGCCCCCTTCCATTAACCCTGACTACCAGTCTCTCTTTGTGGAGTCCTTATTTAGTCTTGGTCATGCATCCCCTTTAACTCCTTTCCAATCCCTGCCCCCCCCCCCCCCCCCCAGCTCCTTGTCTCAGTCTTCCTGCCTAGCATGTTCAGTCCCTAGTCTCCAACCTCCTCATCTGATCTCCCTCACCCCCTCTTGTCCTATTCTATCCCTTATTCTCTGGTCCAGCTCCCAGTCTCAGTACCCTTCACTGGCTCTTTGTACCAGTCTTTTCCCTTCCCCAAGTTCAGGTCTTGTCTCCTCTGCACCTGAGAGAGGTTGTTTTTTCCTTTTGCCGGGCCTGCTGGGCTGAGCATTAGCAATGCAGACTGTCTCCTTTTTCTCTGTTTTTTTTGGCTGTTGCAACCAGGATCAGCAGTTGCAGGAAATTCTAACAAGTGTCTGCTGACCATATGCTAAGATTATTTAAAAGCTCACAATGTGGCCAAATTTTGAGTTTCCTGCTCAGAACAGCAAAAGGCACATCTGACACCAGGATCCATCTCCTCCTCCCACTTTTCAGGTACCTGTTCTAGAGCATGAACGTGCTAGAGCTTTTTAACAGAACAGCTGTATGGCTTTAACATGGGCAAAACCACACTTTTCTTTGATGTCATTCTTTGAAACAGGTGAACTACTTTTGTTGAAACTTTCATCCAAGAGTGAGACAGTTGCTTGGCATAGGAAATGTCGGCTAAATTATTAAAGTTTAGCAAAGTTATAAGCAACCAATGCCAGGATTATTTTACACGCACATGTCAGGCACACCTTCAGTGTAGGTGGAGCTCCGATCTTAGTCTGTAATAAAGCAGTTTTTGAAGAATCTCTCACTGGTTAGATATAATTATTATTGTCTGGCTAGTTTTGTGTTGGATCAGTTAATCTTCTCTTTCTGGAATGCTGTCAGTTAAACATTTAGGGTTTTATCAGTTGCAAGATTAAATACTTCATAATATTTTTTCATCCTGAATCCATGGTAGTTGTGCTGTTTCATGACAAGCATTGTTGCTTGAGCTGCATCGACATCTGTTTTTCTTCTTACCTATAGAGTCTTTGAGACTGATTCTTCACTGTCTTGGACCCTCTACTGTCATTCACAAGTTTGTAAAGTAGGTCAAAATGGTCATTCAGAATTGGTAGCATTTTACTTACTTTGCACAGTATGGAGGGCAGTGGACATTTGGGCTCCTGATATTTAGTATTTGATGTAGAGGAGTGGACTTCATTATTGGCCATCTAATTTTTTAGGAAATGTTTTAGTCTTGAAAGTAAAAGGTCTGAACTGTATTATTGCAGAGTTATTTCTGCTTATGGTATCTTAAGTGTGGAATATCCATTTCCAGTTTCTTTTAAAGGTTCTTATACATGGTAATTCTCTGTAGAAATATCCTACATGCCATATGGTTGTCTACTGCTCTCTGCTTCAAATGTTTTTATGTAATTGAATTTCTTTTTGTTACAGTGGAAAAAATATTGTGGAGGGTAATAACTTCAGAGCATCCACACTGCAGGGTACCAGAATAGCCCAGATAACCTGTTTATTATATTTCTTGGACACATACATTGTGGTAAGGTTTTTCTGTAAGTGGTGAGCCACTAAAAGACTTGAGCATTACTACAGTTCAGAGACAGAAGGATCTGGATATTCAGCAGTAAAAGGAGCAGCAGCAGCAGCAACAGAGGTAGTAAAGACCGAGCAGGTTCCACTGTTAGTGTATTTCATAGTATGAGTCAGTATGTACACAGCTTCCCAGATAGCTGCCTGCAGGAGGGAACCAAAACTGTATATTGAAAATTATTCATGTTTCTTGATTATGATGCTGAGTCATGTGATCTTTACTGTACCTTAAGCTGCCAACTTAGCTGTACCCAAAAAAGGATCCTTTGCTGCAGTGTATCATAAAAAAAAAGGAGGGGGTGTTGTGCAATGTGTGTATGCCTACACCATGACGAGGCGACCCTTACCAGTAAATAATCTGTGTATCCCTGAAGTAACATATTGTTTCTGCTTTCCCTGCACAGTGCTGCTGCAGCACGGAGCTGATCCAAACATTCGGAACACTGATGGAAAATCAGCATTAGATCTGGCAGATCCTTCAGCAAAAGCTGTACTCACAGGTAGGAGAGAGAAGTTTCTGTTGAATTGTCTTCCATAGTTCATTGTATATATATTGTTTCAGCCTGTTAAACCCTGACTGCCTTTCATTTTTCTTTAACTTAAAAGCAGTAAGAATGTACATGTCATTATCAGATTAATTTCTGAGTTGATGTAGCTGCCATTAACTGCCATGCTTCCAAAGGGTTGAATTGCTTATTTCATTTGAGATAATTATAGCATTAGAAAACACCATTCATTATTCACTGCATTTTTATCACTAGCCTTCATATAGGTTGAATTGCAGCCTCCACTCCCTGCCAAAAAAAAAAAAAAAAGGTCATTTACTCAACAGTGAAGATCTTAAAACAGTCAAGGACATTTGTATTACTATAATAATAGCTGTGATCAGAAAGGTAACTTGATACTTTATAGCTTAAATCAATATTTGCTATAGATTTGTGTATTGCTCTTCCTCATCATTAGCCATTTAGGTAAAAAGTGATGGGTGACACACTGACTTCTTTTTGTTTACTATTAACCATTAAAAAATACTTTGCGCATTTGTTTTTTTACTAAAGTCATTTTATTTTTATGCACCTGTATTTTTATATATACTATTAATTATTTTAAAATATCAGTGTTCTATAACATTAGTATTCTATAAAAGAATTAATATGTCCAAAGTTCGCATGCATTTTGTGCTGGTTTTGTTTTGAGTGAGTTTTGGAAATAGAGGTTAAAAGGAGATAAATGTGGCTATAAAAGCATATTTGGTCTGGGGATGAGATTCAGCTGTTGACCATCATTGTCAACAACTAGACATTTTTTGTAGTGTTGTATTTGTCTTTGCCCTCTTCTCTCCCCTTTTGTATTGACCAGTTAATTTGTATTTGATATGCAAATACAAATCCCATATCTTCCTCTACACATTAATGTTTAAGAAGGGCAAATAGGTCTCCCATCACATTTGATCAGAAAACCCTTTCCCCTTTTCCTTTTTTCCCCACAATGTATACATTATCTCAGGCCACGTCTCCACTTACCGGAGGATCAAACACTCTTTTGATCAATCCTTCAGGGTTGGATTTAGTGGGTCTAGTTTTTCCCCTTGCGGGCCCCCTCCCCCCCCCGCGCTGTGGGCCACCCTAGTATATCCATGCAAGGTAAGTCAACTTCATCTACAAAATTCATGTAGCTGGAGTTACATATCTTGCATAGATTTTTCTCTGCCAGTGTAGACATGACCTCAGGTTCTGGAGTTTGTGGAAAAAGCTCTTTAAACACATGATTTAGTTTAATTACTCTTGTTTGAAATTTAAAGAAACTCCTGCAGTGTTAATGTTAGCTGTGCTAATCACGTTAATCTGATTTTTGTCACTTAATAGAAGGTAAGGTAGTACAGACACTACATCGAGGTAGGATATTTATGGAAATCAAGGCAACTTTAAAATAAACTATCTAGGATGGAATTAATGGGAATGGAAAATTTAATTACAGGCAACATTGACAATTTTTCGCTTTGGGGCCACTGATTCATGTCAGCTTTTCTGGCTCTCCCTACAGCCTATTCAGGTGTCAGCAGTAAATTTTGGAAGAGCTCTTGCACGTGGCCCATGTCCATTTCAAGAAATGAGGATCTTTTTACAGATTTCAGGGGCACTGGATCAGGTCAATGTGTGCCTTTGGCAAAAAGAGAATAGTCTGTAGCAAGTGAGCGTGGACTGGAAGTGGCCTTTTGGAAGGCTGCAGACTCTTCCTGGGGTAAACATTGTTTGCAGAATGGAGCTTACAGTTCTCCCTTTTCTCTTAGCACACGATTGCCCAATTTTTGTAGTACTGAGGGGTACCTTGACAAATTGATGGAAACTAATGGCCTTCACCAAAGCTGCATATAAACTTCAAATATACATAGAACAAAATTTGCTTGTACTCTTCCTTTTTAGATTTATAACACAGTTTTTGTTTACTCTCACTAACGGTGAGAGCTTGTAGTTCCTTGGTTTTGTCCTAAAGGTAGCTCTTGGCTACATTTTGGCCTTTAGATTATATATTATGCTTCCACATTGTACCTTCAGCTGGTATACAACAAACTTAATAGGGTTAAAAAGGGTGTAGGTAAATTAGAACTTCTTTATTAATGACTTAGTTTTGTGGCAGTTATTCATCTGCATATATTCTCTGTTAAGCTTCTGCTTTCCCATGTATTTCCAGCATGTCACATCTTATGGGGCTCTCCTCTGACTTAAAGGGATTTGACAGAAAAGTTTAGTGGCTTGAGTTTCACAATAGCTTTTGGCAGTGACAGCCCACCTGAGATCAGATATTACAGTGTTTTAGAAGGTATTGCTTAGTCAGAGGAGTACTAGATTACACTTCATTTACAGTATTTGTATGTTGCATGATGGAAATTTTGGAGGGGCTCAGTGTTGATCTACACTGCTCCTATTAAAGGCAATGGTAAAAGTCCCTCCTGATTTTAATGGGAGCAGAGTTTGACCATTTGTATTTGAAAACTCACCCAAACCTTCATTATGCCTGTACCTTTAGAGAACTCACTTATTAAAGCAATGTTGATTTCTTGCTGCTGTTCATGTAATGTTTAAGTATCCATGTGTGAAATATGGTCACTGCTGCATAGTTTATGGAACATTGAGATTCCTCTTGCAAGCTCATTTAGTTGCCCAATGAGTTTTATGCATTGATACATGCTTTGGGAATAAACTTTAGCAGTGAACTTTTTGTGAATTACAAATTAGAGAGAGAAAGTGAATGGAGAAGTTATCAATAACTGGCTAAGTCATAAAAGAAATGTTTTAGCCAGATTTATGAAAGAAGAAAAACCCTACATTTGCTCAGTCATGGGAGTCGCTCATACTTTCTTTCCATGTAATATTAGGCAATTGTCACATCCACAGTGGTTCCAGTTTCTTCATCTTCCATGTGGAGGGGAGGGTATATCGTGTGAGGACTTCAGGATTGACTTCCAGCTTCTCCTCTTCTACCTTTTCTTAAAATTAATTTTTATACGAAGAAGATACAATGCAAATGAGGGACTAGTTTTATGATGGAAATGACATTCTAAAGTTTGTTCTAAAATTGAAACAGCCTAAACAGTTGAATTTCTCTAACAGTTGAAGTTCTCTAATTAAGTAAGCAACTGGTTTTATTTCCTGAAATTAATTTTATATTCATTAAGAGGAGAGGAAATTGTGTGGTGATATTTGCACTCAGAAACAAGGTTCCTTCTTTCGGCAAAGTAATCAAGTCATCCCTGCAGTGATATAAGCATTTCATCCCAGTGGTTAGTTACCTTTAATTTTTTAAACTCCTATGCTTTTCTTTGCAAAGTACAACTGTCTCTAACAGTTCCATGAGGCTAACTGAAGAAGGGTTTTTATCACTGTGACAGGTGTATCTATCCTGCATCAGTCCCAAAAAGGTTAATGGTGCTTGGCAGGCTGAGGAAGCCCTGCCCCTCTGACTCTGCTGGGCATGCTCAGCCTGGAGGCGGAGTATAAAAGGAGGCAGCCCAACACAGTCTGGGCAGGTTGCTGAAAGGAAAGCACACACTTGAGGACCCACAAGACCTGCAGAAACTATGGAGCATTGCTGAGAGAGAAAAAGTAGGTGGAAGCTCAGAGGGATTAGATTTTTCTTTGGTGAGTGAACTGAGGAACCAGTCATCCTGACTTGATGAACATCCCCACACACCAAGGGTCCTGAGCTGGGAGTCGGAGGAGCAGGGACAGTCCAAATCTCCCTACCTTGGGTGCCAAAATCCCCAAGTAGTGATTAACTCTTTGGGACAAGGTATGTCTCTGAACTTGTACAGCTCCTAGCACATTTGGCCCTAGTAGGATTTCTGGGACATGTATTGTAATAGTAATGCAATAAGTAACAGCCTCCAATTATTGCATTGTTCTACCTATTTTCATTTTAAATATTAATGTTTTTATTTTTCATCTATGCTGTGCCATATAATTAACTGAGAAAATTAGCTGTTCATTTTAAAGTTGTTGGTATTATGAGCTTCACTTCTTCCACTCCTACTGCTTGCTGTTCTGAGATGTTTCTTATGTATGAATTGACCATCAGTGTATTTGTCAACTTCCAAAGCTATTAATGGGAGTTAAATATGCAATGAGTGGAAAATATATTCTTTGGTAGATTAAGATACAGTTACCCTAGAAATGAAAAGCTCAGATCTGAATGCTTTAGACTGTCCCCAAATAAAAGGTGTAACTTTAAGGAAAACTAATTTATTGTTCATTCATTGAATCCACTTTCCAAATTAGAAGAAGGACTGTGACCTTCCGACTTATGAAAATAAAAATACCACTTTTCTTTTTTAAAAGTGTTGCTCAAATCATATATTCAGTTTTTATCACCTTCCGGTATTTTTAAAAAAGATGTTAGGGACAGGTAGGTTGGTGGTAGTGGAGCTGGGCTAACGCTACAAAAAAGTGTTAATGAGAATTTATATGAATAAGCCTTCCATTTATTTTGGTATTTGATCCCCTTTTTTTTTAGTTTTCTCTGAACAGTCGTAGGAGTGATTTTTTGTTTTGTTTCAAAGAATGTACATAAATATTCATATGAAGTTTTTGTTCAGCCATTCTGAAAACATCTTTCATTCTTCGATTTATAAATCTTTGTAACTCAGGCAGCAGAACCAATGAGGATCACACATAGCTTATAGACTGAGAGGTGTTTACATAAAAAGTACACATTTGTACACTAGGGATGTAAAATGTTTAATTTAGTTAATCAGCTAAACTTTATGCTCCAGCCCTAACTGGTTAACCATAACCAGTAAGCCTTACCTGTTAAGGGCTAACCGTTCACATCACTATTGTACCCAGGTCCCATTAATGGATAATTTATTATTAGAAGAAAGAGCATGGATTTTGCAGACTGCCACTTGCCCCTAGGTAAGGAGCTATGCTTTGGGGCTGCAGTTGGTCCCGCAAGTGGGCATATGGACTGAGGATTGCTGATATGCCGGAAAGGGGAGAATGGTGGGGGCAATGCCAGATGGCAGTGACCTGAAGGAGATGTAGACCAAGGAAGAGAAATGGATCCAGAGCCTGAGGGTGGAGACAAGGAGAGCTGAACAACAATGGACGAGACGCCGATTAAGAGGTGGTTCACTCAGCGGACGGAGCTAATTCCCGGTGTGACCAGCAGGAGGTGCCGCAGCAGTGAGTTTGACCCCACTGCAGACCCCTATTGGGGTTACTCCTCCAGCCCTGCTCCGTAAGTGGCCCCATTGATTCTACTCTGCTTGCAGATGCCCTTGAATCTGGTGTAGGACCGTCCACTGACACCAGCATGTATATCACCACTGGGAGAGCAGAACCATCCATCTCGGA
The DNA here is from genome assembly GCA_032595735.1 of Pelochelys cantorii. Lineage (NCBI taxonomy): Eukaryota > Metazoa > Chordata > Testudines > Trionychidae > Pelochelys > Pelochelys cantorii. Next base: position 119,871,411 of record CM064331.1, on the reverse strand, counting down.
GACCTTTGCAGTGATCAGCATCCTGATTAGTCTGGCACCACCGACGCTGGTGGGTGAAAGTCCCAACACTAGTGAGATCATCAGGCAGAAGGGAGCATGTTACCCTGAACTTTTATCTGGCATGGAGCCGTCTGGTACTAACCACAGAGAAATTGGCCCTGTTGATGGCCTGAAACTCTTGGTACTGGCCACTGGTAATGGACGGTACTGCCCCTCATGGTCTCCTCATGTTGATTTGTCCTCAGAGTTGGAGATGGAACCTTGCACCCTTTCACCAGTACCTGTCTGACTTCCCACTTCATCTTGTGTGTGGCTTCCCCCCAGCTGCCTGGCCCAGAGAACAATGGCTGATGCACGTACAATACCTGTTTTGGAATCTCTGGCGTTTTTCCTGACCCTGGGACTGCTTTTCAGCCATTCATACTCAGTGTTGTCTGAGAGAAGGGCTCCTCCTCCACACCATGCAGCACCGGACCTGGACTCCAGTAATGTGCCTGGTATCGACACTCAGGACCTAGGTCTGTGTGATGGGGTCGGTGCAGAAGAGGAAGGCCTCTTGCCAGTGCAAGCGTCTTCCTCTCCTTCGCAGAGGTAGATCACTTCAATAGGTTTTTCTTTTCTCACCATAGGTGGTTCCTTCATCCAGAAGTAACTAGAACCATCATCCAGAGGTGATGACTTCCCTGTGTAGACCTCTTTGCAACCAAGCAGAATAGGCAATGCCAGCAGTTTTTCTCATTGCATGGCCATAGCCCAGGCTTTCTCTCAGATGCCATCCTATCCTGTTCTACGTGTTTTCCCCCCCCATTCCTCTGTGGGGGTCTGTCTGAAAATCAAGCAAGCCATGTCAAGGTTGATTGGTTTGGCCGCACCAACCCGCATATGAGTACATGGAGTATGGTTCTCAATGGACATGGTCAGAGGCTCTGTTTTATACCTCTCCTCCTGTACTGTTAATGGTTGGAGTCCTTATGAAGGTCAGGCAGGACAGGGTAAATGTCATCCTTGTAGCTCCAGCACTGGTTCAGCATGCTCCTGAACCTCTCAGTGACTGCTTTACAGCAGCTGCCGCTCAGGCTGGACCTGCTATCCCAGAACCACGGCAGTCTCCTTAAGCCGAACCTGCAGTGCTGCATCTTAACAGCTTGGCTACCGCACGGTGAAATGTGTAGGAGCAGCAGTGCTTGGCCAGTGTCCCGCAGGCCCTGTTGGGCAGTACTGAGTCCTGTACCAGAGTGACCTACCTGGCCAAATGGAGGCGGTTCTCCTGCTGACCCTTGGATGAAGGTGTTCAGTCTGAGCGAGCCTCACTGTATTGAAACCTGGATTATCTTCTGCATCTCAGGCTCCAAGGCTTTTCTGTTCTGCTATGTTGGGAGAGTGAGGAACAGGAGGGCGTGGTGGCTGGCCACGTATGGATTTTCTTCCTACAGCTTATTCCAATTATTTCCTTTAAAAACAAATATAAGGAGGGGAGATTATTTAATACATTAGACTGTTATATTAGCTCTTTTAAATAATTCTTTTGGAAGCACACTCAATTCCAGTAGATACTGAAAGGCCATTATTTTCTTCTTTATCTCACAGCCCTTAGTTCGTCAGCATAATATCTACACTGAGAACAAACATTCTTCATTCAGATGCAGATAGTTTCCTCTCGTGTGACCAGAGAGAAGGCACAGTGCCTATATGGAAGCAGATGGAAAGAAGAAGCTTGAATGGAGACTTAGAGATGGCTGGGAGTAGCTTTTGGCTACTGCTGTTACTTCTGTGTGGTATCTGCACTGTGTGTGTTTCCCTGATAGCATAGGAATGAGGCCCGAGAGCTAAGTATGCAGGTGATAGTATTACAGGTACGTCTTAACTGCAGTTCCTGAGCCAAGGGGAAGCAGTGTAGCTCCTGGATTTAGGAAGGTAAAGGGTTTCTGAATGTAGTTTCCAGTCCATTGGCAGTGGACAGTGAGGCCACCTCCTCTCTCATTATTTCACATTGTGCAACAGTGATGATCCCAGTGCCACTTCCACAAGCAGGGGCTCATATATGAGTTACATTTAAAAAAAACCAAACCTGTGTTGGGTTGCAAAATCAAGCATTCAAAAATGAGCAAATGCTATATTGAGGTTCTTGGGTATGCATTATGGCACGTTCTGTATTTACATGGGCTTGCACTCTTTTCCCAACAGAATCCCGGCTTCAGCCTGTGCATGGCATAGATGCTGCTCATTTAATGAGCTACTCAATGTATTGTTTTCTGCCCATTGTTCAGTGCATGGCTCCAGGTCTTATTTCCTGCGCTCTATTCAAATCCTGTGTTGAATACCAAGTTATTAATTTCCTCACTGGATTTTCCAAGTTGCTTATCATTGTACTAGCTGAGTGCTTCACAAACAATGAAAAAAACAACAAGGAGTCCAATGGTACCTTAAAGACTAACAGTTTTATTATGGTGTTTAGCTTTCATGAGTTGCAACTCGCTTCATCAGATGCATGAAGGGGGGGAAAAAAGAAACAGTATTAGAGGTGGGAGTGTTACATAAGAGCTAATTCAGTCAGAGTGGCTGTGGATAAGAAGGTGAAAATACCTAAAGTGGAAAATTACTTATTGTAAGGAGAGACCCATTCCACTCCCTGTTCAGACCCATTCTGAGGGGGTCAAATCTGCACATGAATTCCAGCTCAGCAGTTTCATGTTGCAGCCTGTTTTTGAAGTTTTTTTGCTTGAGGATAGCAACTTCGTGTGTTCAGGGAGGTTAAAATGTTTTCCCAATAGTTTTTGTACTTTGCCATTCTTGATACCTTATTTGTGTCCATTATTCTGTTGCATAGGCAGTCCAGTTTGTCCAATGTAGATGGCAGAGGGGCATTGCTGGCGCGTGATGACCTATATCACATTTGTACACCCGCACATCTACTAGCCTATTAGTCTTTAAGGTGCCACCAGACTCCTTGTTGTTTTTACTGAAACAGACTAACATGGCTACCTCTGAAACATTAATGAAATTATCTTTAAATACCTGTCTGAGGTAAAGTAGTATTGCCCCCATTTTATAGAAGGCAGAACTGAGGCACTGAGAGATTGAATCAAAAGGATTAGCTAACTCTGTGTGCCTAGTCTGGGACATCTGAAGTCTGATTTTGTAGACTTTGCGATATTATTATAGCCCTTTATGTTCAAAGCGCAACTCCCATTGACTTAATTTGCATTTTAGCACTTCTACAAATCAGGCCCCATGTTTGTCAAGTTTAGCACAGAGAAAATGAGGAATGCAGTTCATGGCCACTTGCAAAAAGCTTAGTTTTGTGACTTGCCTAAACATCAGAAATTCTGTGGCAGAGCTTGGGATGGACTGGTGTTCTCCTGGGTCACAATGCATAACCCTGTTCTCTTCCTGCAGTCCCTTTGAGCCTTCTGACTTCTGTAGTAAGTGTGATAAGGGTCCAGCTGATAACAGCCTCCTTGACCACACGTTCCTGATTGATTGCTTGAGCACTGTTCACTGCATGCTGTGAATGAGGCACACATCCTGTGGGGGGAGTCATTAAAATTGTATCAGAAAGCATATGCACAAAAGGCTTGAATTAAGGTGTCCCAGGTAATTTATTTTAGTTTCTGAAGGAGTGTGCTCTGATAGCAACAGACTCTGCGGTCCTATCTATTGGCGTGTACCCATCCTCTGTTACTCCTGTGCATCTCTTCACTCAGCCTGTTCCCCAGCCTGGCACACCTGCACCTGTGCTTCACCTTATAGATTTGTCAGGCTGCTTCCTTTTCCTTCATGCTGTGTGGGAACCACTAGGGGGAGCATTGAGAGCACAGAAGCACAGCCGCCCAGGACTTCAGTTTGTCCCCACACCCCAGCTGGGAGGAGCAATTGTAGGAAAAATCCTTCTCAGCCCTGAGCAGGAGCATACTTAATATGGATGCTTTTAGGAGACTTTATCTTCCAGCTTCTAGTGAACCTCTACTATGCATGTGAAAATAGCAGTTTCAATGGCTTTATAACTCAGCCAGATTTGGTTGGATTTCCATAAGGACTGCAGAAGGCACTGGCCAAATTTTTAATCATAACGTTGTGTGCTGCCATGTAGAAGCCTCAGTATATTACATCAGTACTATTACTTTTATCAGCCAAACTTGTAATCTCATCAACAAAGATATCAAGTTGGTTTAACCAATAGGGCTTAACACTTGTTTTTCAAATGCAGTTTATTTCAGGGAGAACCATTCCTCTGATCAGGGAGAGTAGAATTGCTGCTCTTCTACTAGCTGCTTTTGTTTTAGTAGCACAAATCAGGGTAGCTGACCAGTTGGCTGTGGATTTGGATAATATGTCAATACTTATAATACCATACCTTGCTTCATTATGTATCCTGATAACGTTAGCCAGTTTTACTGTGTACAAAAATGTATTTATGGACCTGGGTTTGTCCTCAGATTATCTTTTAACAGTTCTCTCCCTTTTTCCTTGCTTCAGTTCTGTCTTCACTCGAGTTTGGTTTACTCTTCACTGATTACCCTTTCTTTTCTCTCAAGTGTCCTCCCTGTCCAGTTCAGAGCAGCAGGCTACCTCTTTTGAGAGCAGTTTTGGCACACCCATCTTAAATTTGTTTCCATCTCCCCCATCTAGTGATTTTGTGAAGAATGAAGAACAGGTCCACCCCTTCCAAACAAGTCAGACAGGGGAGAGAGAGATGGAGAGGAACAAGGAGAGAGAGAAGGGACACATGGGAGCAGACTTGAGACAAAGTGAAGGTAGAAGGAAGTACTTAGACATTTTGGGCAAACTTTAAAAGGCTGGATACCCAACAGCTGTTTGTTACTCTCAGTAGCAGCTGCTGAGCAATTCTGAAAATCTGCTCACTTCACTGCTATTATCTCTATACGGCTTTAAGACACATTTTGTACATGGGCAATTTCAGGGGTACAGGCTGGCTCAGGGGTAGTGCTTCTGTAGTTGCCAGGTGTTTGAATCCTATTTGGATAGTAAATACTGCTGTGTTTCAGCCAGACTTCATCAGAAGGAAAGAGGAGCATGCTCTGAACTACTGACTCATATAATATATTTTGGTTTATGTATTTTGTGTAAAAAAAAATAGAGTAAACCAGGAAAAGAAACCTAGGGGGAATATAGAGAAATTGTGCCTTCCTCCTGCTGACTGGTGATACATTGCAAATCCCATCCAAATTAATGTAAAGGGCCAATGCAGTTTTGGTCTGCGTATCTAGGGACATCACTTCGCAGCCCCAATCCAGGAAAGCACAACATACAAGTAGCCTCATTGAAGACAGTGGGGATACTTTTTGTGCTTCAAGGTAAGCACATCCACAAAGTGCTTTGCCTATATTACTTTTGTGGCTTACTCCTGGAATAGTGAGGTCAGCGAAGTATTGAGTGACTTCTCAGTATCAGAAATAGGTAGAAAAACTGAAGAAAAATTAGTGAAAAGGGAAAAAAAATATTAAGGCCTGAAAGACTGTCCATAGTTCCTCATATCATTTTTTCTTTAGATAAAGGCCTTGGTTCTCAGGCCTCTCTGTGCCATTCTGGTAATGTAAAGGGTTCTCAGAAGAGCAATCACTTCAAATTCCACAGTTAGGAGTGAGACAGCCCTGAAAAATGTTGTTCTCGTCAGATCTACTTGGGGCTTTGGCTGTGTCTGTGTACTTACTAGGGCAGCATCAGCCAGGGGTGCCAGGATGTTCCTGCCCTTGGGAAAGGCATCTTTTGTGTGTGGGTGCATTGTTATAGATGTCTCTACCTGTGATCTCAGGCTATGGCTACACTAAGAGCCAGGGTTGTACTGGCACAGCTCTCAGGGAGCTAGCCCCAGCATAAATAGCAGTGTTGCCATGGTACAAAGGGTGGCAGTTGTGATGGCACAGTTTAGCTGTGTTGAGTACATACCCAGCACATGTGCATCCTGCCAACCTCCTGACCCAGCTGCTGGGGAAAAAGGAAGATCCCACTTGAGTCTTTTGTATCTGCTTCAGGCCTATAGGCATCTGATGAATCTGAATATGGTCACCCTAACCCAGTTTGGCTGCATGAAGGATCCTTTCTTTTTCCTGCCACTTCAGAGCCTCTTGATTGCAGCAAGGGTGGTGACATTCCACCAGGACAGACAGCCCTCCCCCTGATGAATAGCATCAGTGCTGGTCATAACTTTCCCAAGCTGCAGAGGAGTGAAATTGATCAGAAGAGCAGCCAGGAAAACTAATGAGATGTCTTGTCAGTTTTCACTCTACAGCTGCTGGAGAAGCTGGGAGTTGAGTGAGAGGCAAGGGAGCTGACTGCAGATCTGCGCTGCATCACTACACTTGGTTCATATTTGGCAGTTTATCTTTACAATCATAAGGCATATAAATGATTCTGCAGAAGCTGATGGCACTTTTTTGGTGGGAATGGCTTTTTCAAGTCCTTGTTTGGATCCAGTTTGAACCTGGAGGTTGGAAGGATTTAAGTCCTTCTCCAACTTTAATCTTCTTCTGCATGCTGTACATGGACAGCAGTTTTGGGTGAGAGGTCATGTGGAAATAATTGAGCCTATTTTTGTAATAGGGTTATGTCAGCATAATAAGACTTTGATACAACTTTTACATTATAGGCATATGCTCAGCTAAGCATCAGGAAGTTCGTTTGCTTGGAAAACAACATACATGTGACTTCCTCACATTTCATTTTTACAGAAGTAAGATGGAATCATATTTGGAGGGATTAAATATGTTCTGATAAATTCAGATATTAAGTGCTAATGCAGCCCAATATGCCATTAACCGCATTGGCAAGAAGGGCACACTCTTGACTCTCACATCCAGCTTCTTATCCATGGTAATCCCCAGGTCCTTTTCCACAGAGCTGTGGTTTAGCGAGTCGGTCCCCAGCCTGTAACAATGCTTGGGATTCTTCTGTCCTAAGTGCAGGACTTTGCCCTTATCCTTGTTGAACCTCATCAGATTTCTTTTGGCCCAGTCCTCCAATGTGTCTAGGTCACTCTGGACCCTGGACCTACCCTCCAGCTTATCTACCTCTCTACGTTGGTGTCATCCATGAAGATGCAGAGGGTGCAACCATTTCAATTAATATTAAAATATTTTGGGCACAACAGTCTGTCTTTTAAATCTGGTTAGATGTATTGGGAATAGTTGATAAAGGAATATTTATTGGTGCCAGGGTTGCTAACTGTTTAATTGCACAAACCCAGACACCCTTGCCCTCCCCCGGGGCCCAGACCCTGCTGTCCATCGCTTGCTCTTCCCCATCCTCTTTAAGCAGACTGAGGCAGGGGGTTGGCATGTGGGAGGGCTGTGGGCTCTGGGCAGGGAGGTTTGCAGTGTGGGGGAGAGAGTATTATGCCCATACAAAGCACACGAGATCTTTTATAGGGGAGAAGGCAGTATGCCGCATTTATTGAGAATACAGCAGTTAGCATATGCTTTTCAGTCACCCGCATGCGCGCGTGCGCGCATGCACAGAGAGAGAGAATCCCGCCAGTCAATGTTATAGTTACCAGTCCAGAGTTTGGATCAATCTAGTGGCTGGCCAGATTTTAATCTCAGAGGGGAGCCAGGCTTTGTCGGTTGCGATCCGATGCTCCTGGAGTTGGTGGCAAGACGAACCCAAAGTTCCATGGCAAAGCACCCTGTTCTTATAATCCTCTTTTTGCTGTTGAAGTCTATGGATTTTGCTGTCAGTTTGTGACTGGTTACTCCTTAACTGGTGTTATCTTTTGATGTTAACATTCCAAAACACCTCCAAGAGAGTCATCCTGTCCTGGATTGAGTTAATCAATTGTCTTTAGGGGTGCCAGCTCCACCTTAGGGTCGTCAATCTGCCCTTCCTTAATCATGGATGTGCGGTGGTGATTCTCTGGCATCGATAAGTCTTGTTAAATTTCTTTACCCCTCCTCTCTTGACCATCTGGTTTTAACAATGGCCTTCACACCTTATCTTTTTCTGATGCATACATTCCTCATTCACACAAACAGTCTTTTACAGAGACCTTCAAAGGTATGCAAACAGCAGTGTTTTATACTGAGCAATAAAAAAGCATTGTAAATTAAACCTTACTAAATCTTGTAATCAAAACAGTTCACATTGTGGCCTGGGCCTTCAACATTCCTCTAATCTTATTAACATAGACACAATACAAGATCCTGTCTCTTACTTACTAAACCTTAAAACAAAGAAATATATTTAACTAAAGGGCCTAATGGTCTGTCCCTGCCTTAACATCGGTACAGACACTGGCAGTCTGTCAGATGCATTTCTACCAATGCCCCAGAGGGTCATAAAGAGGGTGGCTGGCAGGATGAAATTAAGTCATACATTACTACATTATTAAACCTGAAATATAAATATAAAATCCCACTCCTACAAGAGGGCTCAGGGCTGAGCCTTGGGCAGGGGTTAGAATGAGGGAGGGTTGAAGGATGTGGGCTGTGGGTCGAAGTTTGAATGTGGGGGGAGGGACTAAAGACTGAGGCAGGGGGTTGGGCAGGAGGGGGTGAGAGATGCTGGCCTGCTGGCTCTTGCCTGGCGCGGCTTCCTGAAGCGATCCACATGTCCGGCTCCTAGGCTTAGGGCAGGCAAGTGGCTCTGCATCTCCCTGCAGGTACTGACGCTGTAGCTCGCATTGGCCATGGTTCCTGGCCAGTGAGAGCAGCAGAGTCCCTGTAGCCATTCCTGCACCTGTTAGCCAGAGGGACGTGTAGATTGCTTTTGGGAGCCATGCAGAGCCAGGACAGGTAGGGAGCCTGCCTTAGCCCCACTGCATTGTCGACTGGACTCTTAGCAGCCTATTACAGTCTCCCAGATTGATCTCAGTAGTTGCCAGAAGATTGATTCTGGGAGACTCAGCCAGTCCGGGAGAGTTGGCAACCCTCAGTTAAGGATGTTAAGAAGTGGATAATTGACTAATTGTGATTGTATCGATGACACCACTGTGGGGAACCTTTTTTGGGTCAGAGGCCACTGACCCACAGAAAAATCAGTTGGGGGCCACACACATATGAGAAGCAAAAAAAGCGTGTCCCCCAACTGAGAAGGAGAGAGACTCGCCCCACATTCCCCTCACACACCAGAGCTTAGTGGAGCCCAGGCTAGTAGATTTTGTGTGCACCAGTTCTGCGGGGTCTTGTGCATACAGTGGCTACACAATCTCGAGCACTTTGTGTTTTTTTAAAAATCACATAAATAATGTATGTGTTGTATGTGGACAATGTCAAAGTGGTGGAAATAATCTGAGATGAAATCCGATGGATTGATCTTCATGTTGCATATACTGGGAGCGGGCAGCTGTAACGTGTTAGATAAACCTCTTCATGCATAAACGCAGTGTTTAATAATGCAGTGCTCTGAAATAAAAAATAAATCACAGCAGCTTAGTAAATTAAAGGATTTTGTCTTTAATTTATGAGCTTGTTTTTCTTTCCTCCTGCCAATCTGTTTTCTGAGCTGCTAAGCTTTTATTTATACTACATTAGAAAACTTACCCCATGTTGCCCGGGTCTTTCAGGGAAGGGAGCTGGCGGTGTGCGGGGGTGCAGGAGTCAGAGCAGGGCAGGAGTCTGGGAGTGTGCAAGAGAGAGAGTTGAGGGTAAGGAGGGGCTCAAGATGAGGGGTCCCATCTAGCAGGGCCTTCTGCTCCTTCTCCTGGCCACCAGGGGCTGCGTGTTCCCCTCGCCAGACCCCTAGCTGCCAGCGGCCTTCTGCCTCTTCCTCTGGCGCTGCAGCCAAGGGCAGAGCGGGGGAGAAAGGGCTACTTACCTGGACTGGTGGCAGGCAAGTGGTGGAGCCCCAGCCCTGCTGGCCACTGTCTTGGTGGTGCAGCTGCCCCCCAGTGGCCACTCTCAGTATTGTGTCCTCTTTTGTGTGCCCCTCTTTTGTGTTCCCCTTCTCTCTGCCCCCTCCCCTTCCATGTTAAGGAAAACAGTCCTGTTCCTGGCACTTCCCATTTTCTTGGCATGCCCAAACCCTGACCTTGCTTTCAGTTAAGATAAGAGGAAGCTGCGTACCAATCTGGGCACAAGGATTGCTCGGAAGAGATGGGATCCACCTACCATCTTCGTGGGCAGGCTTGCAAACCTGGACTTTAAACTAGGTTTGTTGGGAGACGATGACCTAAGCCCTGAGGTAAGTGGGGAAGTTGGATACCGGGAAGAAACACGAGGATAAAAGAGCAACAAAGGAGGACCCCCCGATTCGAATGAAGAAGGTAGGGCAATCAACTACTTATCTAAGGTGTTTGTCCACGAATGCAAGAAGCCTGGGAAACAAACAGGAAGAATTAGAAGCCCTGGCGCAGTCAAAGAGCTATGATTTGATTGGTATAATGGAGACTTGGTGGGATGACTCGCATGACTGGAGCACTGTCATGGAAGGGTGTAAACTATTCAGGAAGAACAGGCGGGGGAGAAAAGGAGGAGTTGCACTGTATGTAAGAGAGCAGTAGGATTGCTCAGAGCTGCAGTATATAGAGGGAGAAAAGCCTGTTGAGAGTCTATGGATTAAGTTTAGAGGCAGGAGCAACAGGGGTGATGTGGTTGGTGTCTGCTATAGACCACCGGATCAGGTGGATGAGGTAGATGAGGCTTTCTTCAGACAACTAAGAGAAGCTTCTACATCACAGACCCTGGTTCTTATGGGGGACTTTAATCACCCTGACATCTGTTGGGAGACCAATACAGCAGTACACAGACAATCCAGGAAGTTTTTGGAGAATGTTGGGGATAACTTCCTGATACAAGTGCTGAAGGAACTGACCAGGGGCCATGCACAGCTTGACCTGCTGCTCACAAACAGGGAAGAACTTGTAGGAGAAGTAGATGTGGGTGGCAACCTGGGAAGCAGTGATCATGAGATGGTAGATTTCAGGATCCTGACCAAAGGAAGAAAGGAGAGCAGCAAAATACACACCCTGGAGTTCAGAAAAGCAGACTTTGACTCCCTCAGAGAACTGATGGGTAGGATCCCCTGGGACGCTAACATGAAGGGGAAAGGAGTCCAGGAGAGCTGGCAGTATTTTAAAGAAGCCTTATTGAAGGCACAGTAAGAAACCATCCTGATGCACAGTAAGAAAAGCAAATATGGTAGGCAACCAGATTGGCTTACTGGGGAAATCCTTGGTGAGCTTAAACACAAAAAGGAAACTTACAAGAAGTGGAAACTTGGACAGATGACTAGGGAGGAGTAAAAATATATTGCTCGAGAATGCAGGGGAGTTATCAGGAAGGCGAAAGCACAATTGAAATTGCAGCTAGCAAGGGATGTGAAGGGTAACAAGAAAGGTTTCTACAGGCACGTTAACAATAAGAGGGTGATCAGAGAGGGCATGGGGCCCCTACTGGATGAGTGAGGTAAGCTATTAATAGATGATGTGGGAAAAGCTGAAGTACTCAATGCTTTTTTTGCCTCCGTCTTCACAGACAAGGTCAGTTCCCAGACTACTGCACTAGGCAATGCAGTATGGGAAGGAGGTGGACAGCCCTTGGTGGGGAAAGAACAGGTTAGGAACTATTTAGAAAAGCTAGACATACACAAATCCATGGGCCTGGATTTAATGCATCCGAGGGTTCTGAGGGAGTTGGCAAGTGTCATTGCAGAGCCTTTGGCTATTATCTTTGAAAACTTGTGGAGGTCAGGAGACGTCTTGGATGATTGGAAAAAGGCAAATGTAGTGCCCATCTTTAAAAAAGGGAAGAAGGACAATCCAGGGAACTACAGACCAGTCAGCCTCACCTTAGTCCCCGGAAAAATTATGGAGGGGATCCTCAAGGAATCCATTCTGAAGCACTTGGAAGAGGGGAAAGTGATCAGGAACAGTCAACATGGATTCACCAATGGCCAGTCATGCCTGACCAATCCTGATTAGCTTCTATGATGAGGTAACTGTCTCGGTGGATACGGGAAAGTCAGTGGATGTGATATACCTTGACTTTAGCAAAGCTTTTGATACGGTCTCCCACAATATTCTTGCCAGCAAGTTAAGGAACTATGGATTGGATAAATGGACTGTAAGATGGATAGAAAGCTGGCTAGATTGTCAGGCCCAACGGGTAGTGATAAACAGCTCAGTGTCTGGCTGTCGGGTGGTTTCAAGTGGAGCGCCCCAAGAATCGGTTCTAGGGCCAGTTTTGTTCAACATCTTTATTAATGACCTGGATTAGGGGATGGATTGCACCCTCAGCAAGTTTGCAGATGACACTAAGCTAGGGGGAGAGGTAGATATGCTGGAGGGCAGGGATAGGGTCCAGAGTGACCTAGACTAATTAGAGGATTGGGACAAAAGAAATCGGATGAGGTTCAACAAGGACAAGTGCAGAGTCCTGCACTTGGGACAGAAGAATCCCAAGCATGATTACAGGCTGGGGACTGACTGGCTAAATATCAGTTCTGCAGAAAAGGACCTGGGGATGACAGTGGATGAGAAGCTGGATATGAGTCAACAGTGTGTCCTTGTAGCCAAGAAGGCTAATGGGATATTAGGGTGCATTAGGAGGAGCATTTCCAGCAGATCTAGAGAAGTGATTATTCCCCTTTATTTGGCACTGGTGAGGCCACATCTGGAGTATTGCATCCAGTTCTGGGCCCCCCACTACAGAAGGGATGTGGACGCATTGGAGAGGGTTCAGCAGAGGACAACCAAAATGATTAGGAGGCTGGAGCACATGCTCTATGAAGAGAGGCTGAGGGATTTAGGTTTCTTTAGTCTGCAGAAGAGACCATGAGTGGGGATTTGAGAGCAGCCTTCAACTTCCTGAAGGGAGGTTCCAAAGAGGATGGAGAGAGGCTGTTCTCAGTAGTGACGGATGGCAAAACAAGGAGCAATGGTCTCAAGTTACAATGGGGGAGGTCTAGGTTGGATATTAGGAAAAACTATTTCACTAGGAGGGTGGTAAAGTCCTGGAATGGATTACCTAGGGAGGTGGTGAAATCTCCATCCCTAGAGGTTTTTAAGTCTCGGCTTGACAGAGCCCTGGCTGGGATGATTTAGTTGGGATTGGTCCTGCTTTGGGCAGAGGGCTGGACTTGATGACCTCCTGAGGTCTCTTCCAGTCCTAGGATTCTATGGTTCTTTAAATGTGGTGGTCCTAGCTCTTGCCATTTAGGAGGAGTTTATGAACAGACTCACAGATGGACAGATAGACACTTCCAAGATAGATAGATAGATAGATTAGATTTTCAGACAGTGAAGTATATTGTCACACAGGATAACTTTCAGAAATAAATGGGTTGCCTTTTTCTGGTATATTTCTAGTAGATGACCGACCCTTTTTGCATTTTACAAACACAGAGCGTTTATATTAATAAATAAGTGTGAAACGTACTAGCACATGGGCCTGAAGATGTTTATGCAAGTTCAGTTGGAGACCTGAGCAAAGTCCTACATTCTGTCTTCAGTGAAGGATGAGTAATAGTACTTTCAGCTAGACCTTTAAGCAAAGTTTTGTCCTATATTACTGTAATATTAGCCATCTTGTGCTTTATTTCTGCAGCAGCAAAGGATACCAGGATTTAAATAGCAGACAAATTATATTTTCTGAGCTGCCACCTCAATAGATTAAAAAAAAAAAAAAAAAAAAACATTTGTAGAGAGTCTGAACATTACTTGTGAACAAAATTCTGGAAGTCTTCCCTACAGAGTTTGCACAAGCATATCTAGTATATATTACTTTGTTCCTTAAGTTACATCATTGGGTTGTTGTTTTTTATTTGAGATATGAAGAGGAAAGTTGGGTCCAGGTAATATGCAGAGGTCATTGAATATTATATACTATAGCAAATAATCACTCGGTGTTGTACCATCTAAGCTACTGCCTTTTCCAACAGTATTTTGTTCTGAATTCTTTTCCTGTTTGCTAATTGCATGGCTTTTGGGTCTGTAACTGACAAACAGTCTAGGTAGCCAGAGGGAAGAGAGGTTTAATGAATCATAACTGCAGCTGGGAGGCAAAATTATTTTTGAGATTTGTACCTTTTAAAATAAATGTGGAAAAGTTTTTTTTTTTTTTTTTGTTTTGTTTTCCTGTGGAAAACAATATTTTTCAAAAACCTTTAGAGAACTGATTTATCAACAGTTCAGTTTTTTTACACAGGGTAATCATTAGTTATAGTAAAATCTATTACTTTTGTTCTGACGTTCTTTTTATGATAAATTATTTGCCATAGTTTGCTGTAAAAGTTGCATACAAATATGAAGTTGTCTTTTTTTTCTTTACAATTCCAGCAACTTCGTAATGGGGACATGATGCAATTGACTTTGTTTTTGATTTTCTTCAGCTTTTAAAATCTCTTGTTTAGAAGTCTGATTGTGATGTACATCCTAAATTAGAGAGCTCTCCCTTGTATATTTCCTCTGGCAAGAAAGAGGCAGACCTTTTCAGTTTTTTGACCAATGTGTTTCTTAACCTTTTCTGTCACTGTGTTAAAGGAAGGCACATAACTGTATTTCACTGATAACTGAGAGTATCTAGGAGACTGAAGAGAATCTCTGGCAAGAAGGTGTTTGAACTATGGCAACAGCAAAGTGGAACTGATTTAATTCTGGCCAATTGTATGATGTAGATATTGATGAATCATTCTGCTGCTGCTGTTTGGATGACATTCTTGGCAGAAGTGGGAGTAGAGACTAACATTTGTCTCCTTCCTCACTTTTAATATGAGTAAATTTTTCAGATACTGTTCTTCCTAAGCCACATGAGAGGATTGACAAATTTGTTATTGGCTTCTTATGGTTATTGCTGGTTATGTGTTAAGAGCGATTGTGGCAACATAGTTCAGGGGAGTCCATGCTCAATTCTCCCGAGCTGTCCAAATATTAGAGATGTCTCCAGATATACATGAAAAAGATTACTCTTCAGTAACAGACAGACATTTAGGAGGAAAAAAGGCAAGCAACAATACTTGTCCAAGTTGTATGTATTTTCCAGTAAAGATCAAAATCTGACCCTCAAAGCTTTACAAGTCCAAAATCCCTCTAGTTCACCACATACAGCTATATGTAGCTTTCTGTGTGAGAAACAGCCATTTTGAAGCAATGCTGCATGCTTGAAGCAAGGAACCTGTAACCAGATAGCCAACATATTTTCTAACACAGCTCATTTTCCAGTGCAGGTAAAGCCTATTTCATCAGTTTACAGGCTGTTGATGTTTAGATGATTATTTTTGTTACCAAAAGGAGAGCCTCAGTGTTTTGAATGAAAGATTTGACATTGCAGCACCGTTCCTTGGCAATGGGATGGGTTTTTGGTCAATTCTGTGGTCACAGAATAAGCAAGAGTCCTGGCTTAAAGTAATACAATATATTTTAACTTGAGTATTAAAAATTTCTTACAAAAAGGGGAGTTTGTATTTATTGTATATGTGCCAGCCCTCCTAACAGTGCATAATCCATTGCAATATTCTTCCTCCTCTCCCCAAAGGTGTCTAACACAAAAATGCCAGATATGTTTTTGGAGGAAGGAGGGGTGAAGTGGAGGGCTGAGTGAGGAATAACAGGTCTGCTTATTCTCCCTCTCCCAGCTAGGGATGTAAAATTTCAGTTATTTGGCTAATCGAATAGTCGGTGCAATTTGCACTGAGTAGTCAGTAAGGGCCCCAGGGCTGTTGCTACACTTCAAAGGCGAAAGCGCTGCAGGGAGCACAGGGCCAGCTGGGGGCTCAGAGTCCCCAGCTGAACCCAGGCTCCATGTGGCGCTGCCGCTTTGAAATGCTGTGTGCATCCCAGGCCAGCTGGGGACTCCCAGCTGGCCCGGGCTGCACATGGCATTTCAAAGCAGCAGTGCA
Organism: Pelochelys cantorii; assembly: GCA_032595735.1. Taxonomy (NCBI): domain Eukaryota; kingdom Metazoa; phylum Chordata; order Testudines; family Trionychidae; genus Pelochelys; species Pelochelys cantorii. The sequence continues at coordinate 119,855,625 of CM064331.1, read as the reverse complement.
GGGTGGAGCCTGGGGCGGCCCCAGGTTCCACGTGGTGCTGCCACTTTGAAGCACCCCCGCTTCCTCCCCTCTTGCTGCCGCTTTTTGATAGCGGCAGCAAGGGGGGGAAGCAACTAGTCGACTAGCCTGTTGACTATCCGGTGCTTATCGGCTAGTCGACTAGTCGTTCACATCCCTACTCCCAGCTCCCTTCCCCTTGAGTCTTCGCACTGCTTGCTGCAGGTGTCAGTTGGGAGTACTAGAGCACTGGCGTGCTGCACACTTGATTCTTCATGCTGAAATTTCAAAGCCCTACTTGAATGACTGTGATGATCGTGTTTAGTTTGGTAAAGGAGGGATGGGGGATATTTCTCTCCTCTGCGTGCTCGTGAAAACCTGGTGCAAATACTGGAACATTTTGGCAAAACAGCTTTCAGCAGCATTTCTGGCTTTCAACAGGGCATTGATCACAATTTCTCTGCCCACTCACTTCCTATGATCAACCTGCATATCATGTTTTCTTTTCCACTGCTTATGAGGAACATCTTGTCACTTCTGTAGTCCAAGGTGCATATTATTGAACATGGCCAGGAGCTTGTTTTTGTTGGTCATTTCTGAGTCTTTTAATGTCATCTTCATCTACTTAATCCCTTTCCTGTGTAAACCACCTTTGAACAGCCAAATGGGAACAGAGTAAGATAAGCAAGTTCACAGTGAGTTCCCTGGACTAGATGGGATAAAACAGAGAAGTAATCTCAATTCCTAATTTCAAATGCTAGTTCACTCTGGGGAGACATGCAGCTCATCCATGCATTCTGCTTGCTGGCAGCCCTACATATTGGTGGATTCACATTGCTGTCAGCTGAATTTCACTACTGTAGCAAAGTTTCACAATAATTCCAGCACATTATATATTTGTGTTTGCCAAATGCTGAGAAACCTTGATGACTGGTTGGTCAAGGACAGCTCCAGATCCCAAGTGCAGTCATGTCGCCTGCCTCCTGCCCATGTGCACGCTCTAGACCTGTTGGTGAACACAAAGAAGGCCCTCACATTGTATCATACGCAATATCTATCTGGAGACTTATCACCTCCTAGGAAGCCTGAAATCTCTCATGGACCGCTTGAGTTGAGACGTCCCACTGCGAGAGGATGCTGCATGCAGAGGTCGCCCATGCACTCTTCCGGGGTTGGGGTGGGAGGGGGCTCTCTGGGTTGACTTGTTTGCTACTGGGCAGCACTGCCACTGGTGCAGGCTTTCTTTGAATGCCTCCCTCTTGTCCTGGATGGGGGATCTGCTCTATATGTTTTCCCCATGTTCGCTCATTGGCGAAGTCCTACAGAAAATCAAAAAGGACAAGGTCACGGTCATCATAGCTCTCACGTGGCCCTGTCAACACTGGTTCAGGAGCCTGTCGAGCCTGTGGCTGCTGCTGCTCCACCCAGACCTCCTGTCCCAGGACCGCGGCGATCTTCGTATCTCCGCACCTTGGGGCATGGATGCTGCATGGCTGACTCCAGAGGAATGGGCATTCACCAGGTCCTCCAGCTGACAAAGCTACATGACTAAATGGGCAAGGTTTGTGCATTGGGCAGCAGACCACGGCATCTCCCCAATGGAAGCCCTAATCCAATCAATCCTAGATTACCTGCTTTATTTGAAAGATGCGTTTGGCACTGTTCCCTCAAAGTGCATCTGGTGGACATTTCCACCTTCCATCCCCTAGTACAGGGGTTCCCAGCCTTTTTCAGTCCCTGTACCCCCTTGGCTTTTAGTAAACCTTCCCGTACCCCCTATTCTATATGAAAGGAAATAAATTCTAGACTCTAGAATCCACAACTTTTTTCACTAACACTACTACTTTTGGAATATTTCAATTAGGATAATCTAGTTATTTACCAAATATTCCCTGTACCCCTTTGACAAGCTTCTTGTACCCCCCAGGTTGGGAACCCCTGCCCTAGTGCAAGGCCGCACAGTCTTCTCCCACAGTATGATGGGCAGATTCCTTAAGGGTCTGGAACATCTCTTTCCCCCAGTCAGACCTCTGGTCCTGCCATGGGACCTGAACCTGATCCTGTCTAGGCTCATGGCCCCTGTTTGAACCGCTCGCCATGTGCTCGTGGTCTCATTTGTTCTGGAAAGTAGCCTTCCTCATGGTGATAACATTGGCTTGGCATGTTTCTGAGCTTTGATTTACAGTCTTACATAAGGACAAGGTTCAGTTCTGTCCACATGTGGCCTTTCTGTCAAAAGTGGTGTCAGCTTTTCATTTAGGCCAGATGTTTTCCTACTGGTTCTCTGTCCCAAGGTCCACTCTTCTAATGGAAAGCTTCAGAGGGGAAGCCGAGTTAGTCTGGAACTGGAAAAACTTAAAAAACAATGAATAGTCTAGCAGCACCTTAAAATCTAACAAAACATATAGCCTGGTTCACACTGGTACTTTACAGCACTGTAACTTGCTTTTTAGAGAGAGTGTTTTCACACCCCTGAGACAGAAAGTTACAGTGCTATAAGGTGCTGGTGTAGGCTTAGCCTAGGAAACACCTTTGGGTGAATTTGAAGAGCAAGAGGGACACTTAGCCATGTTTTTTTGCAGCATTCAAATCTTCATTACAAGCATGTTTTTGTGAATGTCCCAAAATGAATCTAATCTTGTTTTCCTATGTCTGGCAGCCAGCTTCAGAGTGTCTGCTGCTGTTTTTAATTTTGCAGCTAACGAGATTTGGTCCATTATGCTGCTGCTATAAGCAGCCATGAAGCTGTGAAGAACTATGCCAGTTTCACTCTGTTGCTGGTTGGGAAAGCTTAAAGTGATGGCAGAATTAGACTCTGGCTATTGACAAGGAAACATGACCCAAGCACTTCTCCCAACAGTTAGGGTCTGGGTTGGGGAGCAAGAATAAGAGCTCCGCTCTTCGAGGCAACGTTGATTGGCATCTTTCCACTTACCAGCCTAGAGTGGGATTTTCACAGGAGCTCATTATTGGGTTGCTTGCATTGAAGTTAACAGGAGTTTCACCAGAGGCTAGTTATAAATAAATGTGGATAGTAGGGTAGTGTAGATTTTTCAGCAGGGCCATCCTTTCCTACCTCACTCATACAGGAGAATGGCATATCCCATTTTTCAGGTGTGCTTTTGGGTGGTTGTATTAATCCTCCGGTTAGAAGGAGTTTGGTACATTTTCCAAGCCTTGCATTAAATACTCCAGGAATATCCTGCTGTGAGAGAGCTTGTTGAGGGTGTTTAAAAGTGAGTATCTGAATTTTGAATATCATTTCACTTAGATTTATGATTAACATGTATAGTTGTGATTTAGCTTTGCTGACTGTCCTTTTGTTTGCAGTTAGGTGCCAGAACAGCTCATCTTCACTCTATGCTCTTTTCACTTCAGACATCAGGAGATTCGGTTTTTAAAGTGTACCACGGTTATTCATGTGATTTTTTTTTTTTTTTTTTTTTTTAAATCTGATTTAAGAACATGCTTGTTGCAGTTAATTGCAAGTTTGAAACTACAACTTTGAGGATTTGTGCCCTTTTGGGTATATTTTATATTTGAAAAGTGTGTGGTTTTCCTGAAGTCTAGAGAAGTTCTGATTTTTGGAATTTCCTAAGCCATTATGAGCCATTGCTATTTGTAAAGACATTGAACTTAAAACGAACTGCCTTAGAAACTGGTAACTTGTACCTTTTAAAGAGCCGTAATTCCTTGCTTTGTCTCGAATGTATTACACTTTACAAGTATACTGTGTCATACTGACTGGGAAAGTGGGGGAGGGGACATTGTCTTCAGCTGGCTTGCTGTTATCAGAGGGAATGTGCTTCTGGACACAACATTTAGCATTCATTGGCTGTGTGAAGAAAGCCATTTCATCTGAGGATTGGACAAGAAGCTGCGTCAATTTGCTGCCCGTCTCCAAGGCACTGGTGATGCTGCCTTCATAAGCTGGCTAACGTCACAGCTCCATCACCCAGCGGGGTGTGGGCTTTTTTTCTTCTCTTCTGTTTTAATTCGGTATTTGCTTCCTACTGCATTTCTTAATCTGTTTTCTGCCAAATGCTAACAGCATGATATTTTGCAATCATTTAGGTGAATACAAGAAAGACGAACTCCTGGAAGCTGCTAGGTAAGTGCAGCTTAGAATACAAAGCATATTTTGGTGGTGGGAAGAGATGAGGAAAAGGGGCTTTCATAAATTGTAATGTTTTGTCATTCCCTTCTATGAACTGGTGCAGATAAACCACTTCATTTCAATAAATTGCTTTGGATTTTACAGTCTATTGCGAATAGAACGTCTGTTTAATTGAAATCCCCATATATGATTCTTAGGAGGTTAACATTAATTGAATTCTTGCTTTAAGCTGTTAGAAATCCTATTTACCATTTATTGATTGTCCTTTTTTGGAGTAAATTTTGTATTGTTGGAGTACTTCCTTTTTTTCCACTTTCTGAAAGCTTTATTTTCAAAATGTTTCCTACCAAAATGCAATCTACAGGAGCAAGAGTGAAAGGTGTGAAGTTCAATTTAAAATTCTAGAATGCTTTTATCCTTCCTTATCTTTCTGAAAGCTTATAAAACAGTTATTCTTACACTGTATTTTCCCTTTCAATAGTATTTTAAAATGTTTTAGAAATACAGAGTTATTTGGCATGTGATTTGAAGAATAAGTTATTAACTACTAATTCAGAAAATGGCTTTCAGCATCAGTAAAACCAGCTAATGAAAAGATTCTATTATAGGGCTATAAGAAAAAGATGTTTAATTTTTTTTTTGCATGATTGACTGTAGATTTAATAGCAAATAGAAGAATATTCTGTGTTTCATCAGCTGTTCTAAAACATTTGAGATATTTTGAAAACTGACATTTTCCACTCTACTTTGAAGAATAGCAATATACACTACATAAATATGAGAATTCTTATAAAATCTTTTATAAAAGGACATGTCTTTTCTCCCCCGGCCTTTGCAGGAGTGGTAATGAAGAAAAACTAATGGCTTTGTTGACTCCTTTAAATGTGAACTGCCATGCGAGTGATGGGCGAAAAGTAAGATAATATCTATTTAATATTTTTACAGATTTTGAGAGGTAAATTTAAACACACTGTGAAGATGGGATATTTAAATCTGGGCACAGTATATGGCTGACTTCTAAATGTTGTATTTTCACCGTGAAATTAAATGCTGCCATACTTGATACTGGCAGTTGTGACAGACGGCCGAAGCCAGTGGACCATGGATTGCGAGGGTGCCTTTTCTTTTAAATTTCAGATACTGTGTTGTATAGAAAAATTAGATGGCAGCATCTTCAATAATAAGAACAAAATGTACCATTTTAGGCTGTTAATAAAATAGCTAAAGGAACAGAAGATAGTGTACTGTCTATGTACTACACTGGGGTTCTCAAATTGGAGAGTGTGATTTTCCCCTCCCCCCCCGGGGATTTCAAGGTTATTATATGAGGGTGGGTCCTGAGCTGTCAGCCTCCACCCCCAAATCCAGTTTCAGCGCCAGCATTTATAATAGTATAAAATATATTAAAAAGGTGCTTTTAAATTATAAATGGGGTGTTGCACTCAGAGGCCTGCTGTGTGAAATGAATCACCAGTAGAAAAGTTTGAGAACCACTTTTTTTTTTTTGGTGGGGGTGGGTAGGTTCTTTGGTAGAGGAAGTTGGCTCTCATAGGCCTCGTGCCTTGCCAGTTAAAACTGACAGCGCATCAGAGATGAGCACTGACTGAATTTTCTTAACTTTGACATGCATTGCTGGTTTAACTGTAGTTTAATTTATTAGGGATGCTGAATGAAAGAAAAGAAGGATTCTTTGGAATTAAAGGAAGGGAAGACCATGTACAACAAAGGCAGAATGTTGGCAAGATTTTTAGGATATGTTTATGTAAAATTACATAACGTGCATCTGGCTACTTAATTTCTGTGCTTCATGTCTGTAGGGTTTTGTGATTTATGATGGTAGACGTTCTTATTAACAGACACGGATTTGTCTCGCTTTCTAGGCTTATAGACGTTGGTGGCAATTTTTAAGTGTGTGCTGGAATTTTCTTAATATATGTAGATTAGAAAATATCTCTCTCAATTGTAAATCACACTCTCAAGAGTTTGAGTTGATCCAGTAGATAGGTATTTCACACCGAAAAGCATGTGTGTTTAAATTCTTACTGTTCTTAAGAATATTTTCAATGCAATGATTTTTTTTTAAAGTGTAATAAAACTGCTGACTCATCCACAGCTAGGGTAAATCGGCACAGCTCCATTAAAGCCAATGGAAGTATGCTGATTTACGCTAACCAAGAATATGGCCCACTTTATTCATAGGGAAAATTTCCCTTGCCTTAGCACTGGAGAATGCCTGCTTTTTCGCTGCTAGGTTCTGCTTTGTTTGTCAAAATGTGCTGACAGACCTTTACCGGCATCAGTATGATTAATGTTTGCTTAAATGAAACTAGTAACTTTTTGATGGAAAAATTTTAAATATTTTTGAATTGCAATATCTAGACACATAAATAAATCTAGCATTTCACTTCTACAATCAGTATTTTAAATGTTAAAGGTTGTTGTCAATAATTCAGCCCTTCTGAATCTTGATAGAACAAACTACTTACATAATTAAATTTAAGACCCACAAAAAAAGAGCAATGCAGTGTTTTGTCCTGATAGATGAGTATATATGATGTACTCCCTGTGTGTTTATTATAACAATAAAGCTAACACACAAGTTGTGTTTTTTAGAAAGGTAAGGCAGACCTGTTTAGATGAAGTACTATTTAAATATTTATAATATACTGTTTTGTCATAGTTAAGTACGAAGGCACACAACTCAGCAACACATTTCTGGTTGAGCATTAGGGCCCCACCACTGCTGATGTGAGGCAAAAGGTAGGATTGTAACTATGTCAACCAGACCCAATGATCCCTCAGAAATATACTGACTAGAATTTTTGTAGTGCTGAAATAAAAATTAGACATAAGAAAAAAGTTACCCATTTAGTTACTAGGCATCATTGGATGGTGAGACAGCACTTGAGTTAACACCAAAGCTTAATTTAAGTCCAAGGTTCAGAAAGCGTATCACACAATTAGAATGAAACAATGCTGACATTTAGAGAATGAATTGGTTTGTATGTTTGTCCAGTACTTGTCAGTAAATGAGCTGGTTGCTAAATGCATTCTAAACAATGAGGTGGTTTGCCTTCAGGTAAGGTAAGGTGGTTCTGTTAATTGTTACAGCCATGTCCTTTCTGTAGTATTAGTCAGTATCTTAAAAATGTATAGAGCCAAATCTCTTTGCTAAATAAATTGAATCCACTTACCCACAGACAAGTCTATTTTGGCATTTGGATATTTATATCTTGGATATTTATTTTTTTCCAACATTAATGTGCAGATTGGAAATTCATGTGGAAAGCATTTTTAATAAGTACAGTGCTGTTCAGCTGAAAGTATTGTATTAGTAAGTTGTGGGGTTAGGGCCCTTTAATAGTGCAAGACTATTTTGTGGGACTTATGAAGAAGTTCGGATGAATGTTTAGATAAGCCTGTGATGGAAAGAATTACAGAGGATAGAGTCTCAGCTGATGTATGTTGCAGTAGCTACATTAACTCCAGTTGATCTACACCAGCTGAGGATCCAGCACAATATTTTTTAAAATGTTTTGCTGTATAGATAGACTGGTTTGTCATTCCTTCATGTTCATTTTCAGGAGAAAAACACCTCTTGTGCATTTCTCTGCTATTAACATGCTTAATGCTCCATCTCTACTATGTAGGCATCAGTCTAATTGTAGATGAGTATACTTATGCCAACCTCTATATATTTGTTTGTTTTTATTTTTATATAACAAAAATATTAATAGGTTTCATACAATGTGCTTTTTAATTTTCAAAATCTGCAAACTAATTGTGGCTTCAGAACGACTACTTACGTTTTCCCAAACATTTTTCCTCTGGCCATTGTCAGGATTCACATTAATGCTTTCTATAGTTTTAGAGTTTACTCATTTGTTGTCTGTATAGGTTTATGCCCCATAGACTAGGGATGTTAAAATGTGGTTAATTTACTAATTGAGCAGTTGATAGAATTTTTATTGATTGGTCGATAGGGGAAGGCAGCCTGGCTCAGTCCTGGCTTATGCTGGGACCAGGACCAAACCCTGCTGCAGCTCCACAATTGAAAAGGCAGTAGGAGCCAGGTGGATGGCCCCAACACTATATGAAACAGTGCTTGAACCCTCTTTTTGTTCCCTTCTCTCTCCCCCACCCTGACCCCCAGCTGGCCACATGGCCCAAACTTGTATATGTGTGGAGCTCCTGCTCTTTGATTAGGTCCATAGACAATACTACTATTACTTCTGTTTGTCCAACCCTGAGCTAGGCCTACTGTATTACATTGCCCTGAGTATTCAGTGATAAGTTCTGAAACAGTTGCATTGTTGAGCAAAGGTCAGATGTACTAGAATGAAATCTGTTGCCCGTGAGCACTGTTCTGGTAGTGAACAGTGAATACTTCCATGGATATTAGAGGTGGAAGAATCCAGCTCTCATGCCATCCCTCTACAGTTGTGGGATCATTCCACACATTGAGTGTTTTGTCCAGTCTAGTTTTAAATATCAGAAGAGGTGGGACCTCCCTACTTCTCTTCCCTTGGGAAAGTTCTTCGATAGCTCTTACTGTCTGGAAGAATGTACTAAAACTTGGATACATTGTTCCTTTCCGTAATCTTACCCCCTTAGATCTAGATAGACCTTCCTAAAACCTGGAGCTGCTCCAGTGCTTCCTCTGCTGCCATGGTGTTTGCTCCACAAAGGTAATATAGACTAAAACTTATGTGCCCTTTAATCTTCACATAGCTAAGCTTGTAAGGGTTTACAATTAAAAATGTAGAATCATTCCCAGCTCTTCCACATCTGGCTAGTATTGAGGTATCTACCTTGAATATGAATTCAGTGTTCAGGTGTGATCTCGTCAGAGTCCTGTAAACAGGGATTTTCCTTCTGTCTTCCCATGGTGTGGTGCTTCAGAATCACCGTTACTTATTGACCTAGGGGTGCACTTGCATATGCTTCTAGGAGATAAATCCTTTGTGAAGCTGTGGGTTTTCTGGCCTGTGTATCACAGCTCTGGCTGCACTTTCTCCTGAAATTATTTAGCTGCAGAGAAGCAGACCTGGCCAAAGAATTCGTGGGGCCCATGGCAGTCAGGGCAGCGAGCGAGTGGCCGGGTGGTTGTGGCTAGGAGCTGGGCAGCGCAGAGCCCTGAATATGTGGGGCCCAAGGCGATGGCCTTGCTTGCCTTGCCCAAAGGTAGGGTTGCCAGGTGTCCAGTTTTGAACCGGACAGTCCAGTATTGGAGCTTTCTGTTCGGGGGAAAAAAATCAGATGGAATGTCGATTGTGATGTAATATGTCAAGTGAGTCCGGTATTTTTGTTGAAACCATCTGGCAACCCTACCCAAAGGCTGGGCCTGCAGGGAAGGTTCTGGTGGTTTTAGGGCTGCCAGGTGTTTGGTTTTGAACCAGACAGTCCAGTATTTGAGCTTTCTGTCTGGAAAAGAAATTGAGAAAATACCGGACATATAAAATGTCCAGTATTTTCTAATTAGGTAAATTTTATTATTATTAGGAGTATCAGTACGTAGTTGCGAACTGTCTGGCTGGTAGACATGCTCACACTGCGTGAGCGTGTCTACCAGCCAGACAGTATGCAACTACGTGAGGGGGTGGGGCCGGGGCTGGGGTGGGAGGGAATCCCTGGGGCCCAACTCGCTCATGCTTCGCCAGGACTGTGCGTGGGACGGGCAGCACCCCGGGATCTGCATGCGCCCGGGTCAGTCCGCCCCCCCCCCCATTCTCTCCCCCTCTCTGCCAGCCCCGTTTCCCCAACCCCCTCCTGGCCATCCTTGCTTCCCTCTGGCTGGTTCCTCCCCCGCCTCCAATCTCCCCTGGCTAGCTCTGGTTCCCGCCAGCCGGTTCTCCCCCCCCCCCCCCCCCCCCCCAATTTCCCCCAGCCAGCTCCGCTCCCCCCAACCTCCTCCCAGCCATCCCTGCTTTCCGTTGGCTGGTCCTCCATCTCCCCCGGCCAGCCCTGCCCCATCTGAGATCAAGTGTGTCCGGTATTTTTTTTGAAGCCACCTGGTAACCCTAGGTGGTTTGGGTGGTGGTGGTGGGGGGGGAGTGGAAGACAGGTGGGGGTCACATGCAAATTTTTCACTTTATTTGTTCTTCCTACAGCATAAAGGAATGATGAAAAGTATGAGCACTCCCCTCTTCTTTCTTTACGTAGTTAGACTCTGACTGACCTTGATCTCTTTCAGCTCTCACAAGAGATGATAATTCTAAAATTAAATCAGCATTTTGTTCAGATCTGGATGTTTTGGGGACTATATATTACTGGTTGTAAAGCACCATGGGAGGTTCTTTTAGTAGTAATTGTTATGAATTTGACCAGATTAAAATTATTCCATTCAACAGCATGTGAAGTATTGCTCGCTGTGTTCTGAAGATAATGTGATTTCGATTAAATTAAATGTAACTAAATTTAAATTACCACTGGCAAATGCAATTTATATGGTAAACTTGAAAACAGATTTACCAGTCAGAAGACAATGTAATAAAGATTGTTTTAGTCCTATGCTGATATCTGCCTCATTGACCTAAAGTTAATTTGCAGTTCTAATCTTAATATTTAAACTTAATTCACAGTTGAGTGAGAAATGTGTTCTTTGCTCAGTTTTCAAATTTTGTAGTTGTTAGAAGTTGCCTTTTTTTATTCTACAAATAACTTACAGAAATTAATTTAACTCAATAGATAGTGGTTCAGTCTTTGGAGTTTGTATTTATTACTGTTTGTCCATTTACATTCAACAGCAAGACTTAACTTGATTTCATGGAGCTGCTTTTAGAAATTTGTCCTTACAGGGGATACATCAACCATGGAATTAGACAGCACATGACTGCTATAAAATTACTTTGGGGGGGGGGGGGAAGGGGCGCGGCGGAAATAGTGCAGTTTGTGGCTGACTACCATGTCTCTGTTAACTCTTTTCTAGTGACAGAGAATCTAATGCCATTTCTTAGATTTCTTTGCCTCTCTGTACAGCACTTATCATAGTGAAGCCCCAAACCTGAGTGGAGCCTCTGGGCACCATAGTATAAATATTAAAGAATGATACTCTCGTTGATATTAGGAATTTAAATTTCTCAAAGTAACACTCATTTCATTATTATTTTATTGTGATTGTATCTAGCCTTCCCAGCCCTGTTGTGCTAGGCAGGTGCAAATGCATTACAGCAAGGAGCTCACTGCTCTGGAGAGCTTGCAAGCTAAGTATGGGGGCAAGAGACAACAGCTGAATACGTTATTGCAAAGTATTTCCTGTAGTCGGACTCTTCAAACTGCTAGATAAAAATAAGCATGTGTGTAGTGTAAAGGTTCAGCGATGTCTGCTGTAGATTTGTAGCATGGTACCAACTAGTTTCCTCATTCTCATCAATCAGCATAATACAGTGGCCGTAAGAGGTGCTTTGCCTGCATTTGGAATGTGCTCCTGATACACTCTCATGCGTGATGTGCTTTGCTTTAGAAAAGGCTGTAACAGAGCAGGGTCACATAGGCCCAGGCCTGTACCATGAATTCTAAATCATGGAGGAGAAGCTTAGCTTAGTTTACCAAATTCAGTCATCTTGTCAGGAATCAGGATATCTTTCAGAGTAGTCAGCTATATGTAAACTGTGAAACTGAGATCTTTTATCTGATTAGAAATCCCACTGTGAATCCCATAATTCAAAGAGAGAGAAACATGCAATACTTTGGGTGAGCTTCTAACACACACTCAATAAGTGCAAAGTATTATCATTATTACTGCTGTTCTCTGCAGGCAGTACATTCTGATGTGAATAAAGGTAACTTGTAACACATGATGAAAAATGAGTGAGAATTTTGCACCGCTGGTTGCATTTTGTAAATGTGTCAGACTTGCAGACAGTATGGAAGGTGGGAAAACTGCATATATAAAATGTAGTATTTCCTCTTCTCCCTTCCTTTAGAAAACTAAATTTATTATTTTGTTAATGTACACAGTAAAATCCATGGTATGGCAGCAAAGAAGAAAATTGGGCCTAATCCTTTTTCTTTGATTTGTATACTGCAGTCCTGAAAAGTGTGGGATCTGAGATTTTCTGCATAGTTTCTACATAGGAAATTTGAATCTTCTCTATTCTGTTTTTCCTGAAAGATTGTATGGACAACTGTAGAACCAGTAGGATTACAGCATCCAAAACATCATGTAAGTGAACCAGAATCACAGAAAAAGAACATGATTTTTATTCACTGTTCAAAACTCTGGCTTGTTTACTATTGACTATAAATGTCTGAAACACAAGGAGCAAAGTGGTTCTCACTGAGGTTTTGCCATTCCTGCTCCTTCACTTAAGAGCTGAACGCTCACAATTCAAGTCTGAGATCTCCAAGGAGCTCTCTAGTGAAACCAGCAAAGACCAAGCTTGAACTCCAGGATAATCCTTACATAAATAGCAGGCAGTACACCTTTCCTCTTTTCTTAAGGGCTTCAAATTGTTTATATACCCTAGAAGAGCAATAAGGGTCTAAATCCCTTCTCTTTCCTCTTCCCTTTCTTTGTTCGCCAGTGTTACCAAAGGAGGGAAAAGTACATTTCTATTATTTGAGTGCTATCCTCTGTTGGTAAGATGTCTCCCTTAAGTCAGTGGCACAAGTTAGAGCAGCAGCCAAAACTTGTTTTGCGTGTTAGTTGTCTCTCAAAATCAGGGAGCAGGTATATCCCCTACTGTAGGCCTATCCTTAGTGTTTTATGAGAGAGAGTTGAATTCCAGGCACATTCTGTTTTCGTGGCACAACGAAACCCTGAACTTGCTTTAAGTTATGATAAGAGGAAGCTGCTTAGCAAATTTGGCGGTCCTAGCTCTTACCATTTATGAGAAGTTCTTTAACAAACGGACTCATACACAAACAGATGTACAAACCCTTTCAAATATATGTTAGATTAAAATCCAGGATCCGTGAAGATAGGCCAAATCTTAAAATATTTAGAAGCACAAAAATTGTGTTATAACTGAAAACCTACCACTTGAAACTTAATGCCTTAACTGCGGAACAGCATTTTTAATGTTAAAAGAAATTATTTTCTCTCCAGCAAAATCTAAAGTACAAAGAGAGACCACATCAGCATGGAATTCTGTGGACTCACCCTGTATAAAATGATAGAGTTTTTAAATAGTAGCCTAAAGGTGTTAAGACTTCAGGCCAACAGGCTGTGATCTAGAAAAAAAGCTGTGTGTTAAAATTACTGTAGAACACAGCAGTGATGAAAGTTTTGTTGCAGAAAGTAAAAAAGAAGGTAATTTCTTTTGTGATTAAAAGCAATTGCTGCAGCAATTCAGTTGCTGATATTGAAGATAATGTCCGTTTTAGAATAGTGTGGAACAGTGAAGCTATCATTTTCCCTTTGTTGCCAGCATTTTAACTAGCTAGACCAAAAATAAAATGCATATAGATGGAAAATTACTTCTGTTCAAGGTAGTGCTGCTTCTAGTAATCAGTATATTATCACTGCATAATGTTCCTTCCAGATTTGTTCCTGCTAATACTAACTAGAATAGAAAGGGTATATCAATGTAATATTTAGGTTGAGAGAGGGAGGAAGAAAAACTGTCTGCTGAATCATGATAAAACATAGGGATCTTATTTTCAGACACTCTTCCATATATTTAATTTTCTGTAAATGGCTTTAATGGGACTGCTCAAAGTTACTGCGATATGAAGATATTTTCAGGATCAGACCCTGTACAGTAATTAATAGTCCTCCTTCTTTAACTGTTAAATACATAGCCAGTTAGATTTTAAACTCACATTGTTTCAGAAGAATTAGTGTTGTAATAAGGTGTGATTTCAAACACTGACATTAATAATACGGGACATGTATAATTATTTAATAATCTCGCGTTTAAAATACTTATTTTCTAAAGATCCTGTCTGCTAGGATTCACTCTTACATTCTTGGTTCCCCAGTGTGAGGTGGGCAGAAATTCATGAGCTCTTGAAATAAATTGGCCCCCAGGGATGGAGTGAGAGCTAGCCTCTGATGGATGTTGTGTGCCATATTTTGAGTTTATCTGCGACTCCTAGAACCATCCAGTAAGTTCCTTCCTCCCACGTGAGGCAAAGATTCTTCTCACAAGTCTGAACTACTCTGATGATCGTTCAGATCCTTATTTTGCTGGCCAGATTTGAAAGCATGATGCATCTTTTTCTCTCTGTTCTGCCTTTCAGTGAGGTCTGAGGTAGATTTTAAATTCTGTTTGTTTAGCACTTTGGTCCCTTTGCTTCACTATGTCTATTGGTGCCATGCTCTGGTGCTGCAGTACTTCTTTCAGCCAGCACTTGGGTGCACTAGTCCCAGTGTTTCTAGCATTTCAGTATGTACGTTGACAGCATGCCAGTGTGTCCCCAGGGCCTGTGTTTCTAGCCTTTGAACCCGTGCTGGCATTTTGGCTAGAGTACGCTGGAAAATGGAAAGGGAGGAAATTTTGAAATAAAAAAATCACTCTGAAATGGACTGGCATGTTAACGTGTCCAGTGACAGAAGAATTCATAATGCTTATTTTGAAAAATTCAAAGTGACGTTTTGACCTGTTGGAAACATTTTTAAGGCTGCTCTAGCTGCCTCAAATCCCATGGCTCCCTGCCATGCTGGCAACTTGGAGAGCCTGAAAGCTGAGACATATGAGCTACTGATGAGCCTAGTAGTCAGATATCTGGAAGGCCAGGCTTCTTAGTAGTCTACCATTTGGGCTGCTGGGAAGTGGGAGAGCCACAAGAAAATCACATTTCCAGCAAATTCAAAATGTTCCTGTGGAAAACTTAGATTTTTGTAGAACATGAAATATCTGTTAGAAAATCATTCCAGTGGAAAATTCACAACCAGCTAGAGTTATGGCACTTGTGGGCTTGATTTTTGGTGCCGGGCACCTATTTTATCTATCTTCTGTTTCATTTCAGAGTGAGCCAGGGACAGAAATCTAAAGACTTCAGGGAACTCCTGGTGACTGACCTATAGAGGAGTGATCATCCAATTGATTTCTGGCAGAAATATACAAAAATCACCCTCCCCCCTAATGTACATCACACAAGTCACAGTGGTAAATAGAGAAGTGACAAGAAGCATTTTACATAGTTGATCATTTCAGCACTAGCTTTGCCAGCCTTCATTGAAAGGCTAAGCAATTCTAACCCTTGCCATGCTTTCAGAGCCAGCCAGTTGCAGCTTCATCAGCACAATGAAGGGCTATAAGGCCACCATGAGATCTTGTCAGTTGACACTCACAGCAACATGTGCCATTGACTGATGGAGGCCACAGTGACTAAGTGATTGGTCGTGCAGTCCCCTCTTGTCCAGATTGACTGCACATATTCCTTGGCCATTTAGGAACCTGTTCAGCAGAGTCCTAAGGTGACCTGGCAGGTCAAATCCAGGTGGTTGAATGGTTGGATCAGTACAAGGAAACCATTCCAAACATTTTTAATCAACAGTTCATCACACCCTAGGGTTGTTGCTGAGTGATTCCAATCTAGCAGTTGAAATCCCAGTGGATGCCTTGACCTAAGTGACTGAAAATGCCTGTGTACAATGGGAGACCTGGATTGTCATGTAACTTTTCTGTCGGTCTGGCTGTAGACTGCGATGAGTGCATGGAGAGGCTATGTTGCTCAGTGCGGGTGGCCATAGGATAGGAGTGGGCACTTGTTCAAGTTCAGTTTGATGTCAGCCAATTTAGCATGAGGCAAATGTCACCAGTTGGACGCAGTATTACACGGAGGAAGGGCTCTGGTACTGTGCTGATGTGCAAGGTGTCTGTGCATCTGTGCCCCAGGCTGAACCAGCTAATTAGATTATTCCTGGTCCTGACTTGAGCAGCAGTTTTTTTTTTTAAATGGTTGTGGAAACTGAGGAGTGGAACCAAGGTAGACTTGTTTTGCCTCGTCTTTATCATTTTCCATGGGGAAGAGGTGTAACTCATGTTTAGTGCTTGCATTTCTATCCTGTCTCTGGTGTAATGGTCCTGGCATCTCTGAAGTCAGTGAATCCCCAGCCTGTGTGGCTTCCAGCAGCTGCATCGCTCCTTGACCTCTGTAGGAACTTGGGCCTTGAGTCTGGGTTTCAACCTCTCTGGCCTCTGCCCTCTGGGGCCTCAGCAGTTCCCAGACTGGAACCTGCAGTAGGCATCTCCTTCAATGGTAACTAGCTCCAAATGAGTTGGGCTGCTCCCTTTTATACCTGGTCTCCAGCAGGAGCATGTCCAGGAGGCAGAGGAGGTATGGTCTTCTCAGCCCAAAGAGTAGAGTTAATCTTTGTTTTACCAGTGTCAGACAAGCTCACACCATCACAGTACCCCACAGTGCCTGGTATGAAGTAAAAGTTCAACAGTGTCCACCAACCATTCTGGGAAAGCTCTTGACAGTTTTACGAGGTGATGAGTGTGCCAAACTGTACCAAAGGCCACTGTCAAGTCCAAGAAAACAGCTCCTGTCTTCAGGTGCTGTTGAAACCCATATTCTGTATATGTAGTGAGGGCTGGGACTTGGTCACCTGTGGGTTGACCCTTCTGGAAGCCACTTTGGTTGATGCTGAACATTATCTCTCCCTCTGAGGATATGGCTGGAGGATAAGCCACTCCAGGCCTTTCACAATGACAGGTATCAGAGAAATCAATTGGTAGCTTGCCACATTGTGTGGGTCCTCTCGAAAATTTAGAAGGGTGATCACTTTTGACACCCTCTCAATCCTTGACAAGTAACTCATTAACAGCCCAAGTCAGGATTTGGGGTCGCCATTTACAGGCATTAATCCAAGGTGTTTCAAGAACTATTGTATTGCACCTTCATTCTGGGTTCGATGTTGCTGAGTTCAGTGTCTAATTTAAGGCTTGTGAATGGGGCCATCCCCTGAGAAAGCATCGTCTGAATGCCGCCATTCATCATTTATCTATCATGTTATGAGCTTATTCAAGGGAACTTTGCAACTTCAAGCAAGTGGCTAGTGAGTTGGTTTGCAGTGACAGGAGAACAGGGCAATACTGGTAGGTGTAAGGCCAGCTAATGGTTAATTTGCACAGTTCAAATACCTTTGTTTTACGGTCAGGAAGCAATTAGAGGGTGTTCCAATGGATTAATGCTATATGACTTTGTGTCTAAGAGTCTAGTAGCACCTTAAAGACTAACAAAACATGTAGATGGTATCATGAGCTTTCATGGGCACAGCCCACTTCTTCAGATGACTGGAAAGCTGTTTTGTTAGTCTTTAAGGTGCTACTAGACTATTGGTTGTTTTTTAAGTTTTTCCTGTTAGTCTGTAACTCGGCTACCCTTCTTAAGTCTTAGAAATTGGTTTGCTTTTGTTTATTGCAAATACAGTTTTGTAAGTACACACATGATGATAAGGTTAAGTGGAAAAAAAATCTGCCTCCTACGTGTCTTTACTTAAATCATTGCCCTGCTTCTCAGATTCCCAGGCAGCTCATTTTTTTAAAATATTAAAGTAAAAAAAATCTATTGTAGTACAAATCTGGTGTATAAAATCTGGCATTGGTTGCCATCCTGTGTACAATGATCTCTGCTGAAATGTGTGCTACTCACTTTTCCTGGCTTACAGAAACAACAACACTCTAAACTACAGGGATCTTACAGAAGCATATACTTCTGTTTTATAAAGTGGAGCTACACCCTTTCAATTAGCCTAGCCATTAGAAAGTGACTTGTGCAGCAAAAAGGTTTGCAATTCTCTGGTATACGGTAATACATATGTAATTATACTTCTGTGAAGTAAGTGTCATCTAGGAATTCCTAACTGTAGGCCACTTGGCTGGCTTCCATTGGAAAGCATTGGGGAGATAGTGAATTCAGAGTACAATTAGGAAGTCGTTTTCTGGAAGTATAACTGTTAGACTGAGATGAACATGTAGGAGGCAAAGTACAATATATAATATTGTTGCTCATTTACATGATAGCTGATTTCTAGTCTTCAGACTCTGTAGGAACAATCCATCAGTTTCACATAGTAGTCCATTTACTGCAATATTTACTGCTACTTTCTGTGAGCCTAGCAATTTGTGTAATGATCAGGTTCTGTAATGTGACATTATCTGGCTAGGCCTTAGTCTAATTAATTAGCTCATGTACAGTAGGTATTGTTAAATGTTAAATTCATCCTACTGTTTTAAAAGAGAATGGAACAAGACTGTGGGCCATACTTACAGGATAGGTGACTCTGTCCTGGAAAGCAGGGACTCCAAAAGATTTGGGGTTGTGGCGGACAATCAGCTGAGTATGAGGTCCCAAAGTGATCCTATGGATCAAAGAACTGATGTTGTCCGAATGCATAAGCAGGGAAAACTCGAGTAGGAGTAGAGAGGTTATTTTACGTCTGTGTTTGGCATTAGTACAACCAGTGGTAGCATTCTGTATCCATTTCTGATGTCCACAATTCAGAAAGGATGTTAATAAATTGGAGAGGGTTCAGAGAAGAGCCCCAAGAATGACTGAAGGATTAGAAAACATGTTGCCGTGTTAGACTCAAAGACCTTGGTCTGTTTAGTGTAACAAAGAGAAAACTGAGAGATGATTTGATTACGGTCTGTGGTAAGTATCCACATGGACTATGAAGAAAGATACAACATGGTTGAATGACTGGACGTCGAAGTGAGCCAAATTCATGCTGGATGTAAGACGTAAATTTGATAGATCCTCCATCACTGACAATTTTAAAATCCAGGTTAGATGTTTCTAAAAGATCTGCTGTAGGCATTATTTTGGCTAAATTCTCTGGCCTGTGTTATACAGGAGGTCAGACCTAATGAATATAACGGTCCTATCTGGCCTTTGAATCTATGTAAGCTATGAAATAAAAACATTCTTTGCATGAAGCATAAATGAGCCATTTAACTACCACCACCTGCCAAAGTGCAGCATACGGACATAGAAGGCCTTTGGAAGTTCTCTATGCACTTCGAAAGCTTCTATGAGCAGTGCCCTGCGTACACTGTGCTGTAGTGGGACTAAATTATGAGGCAACAACCCCAAAATTCCATTGCAGTAACTACTAAATTCTGTAGGAAACAACCTTAAATTACATGTTGATATTAACATATTCAGTCGTCATGAAGTTTCCTTTGTCACCATTCTTCTGTCTCTACACAACAATGCATAATTATGGCTCATTGCTGAAAACCCATCAATATAAACTCCACTGATCATTTTTATTAGCAATTTGATCTAGGGAACTCCAGAGAACAAGAGGTTACTACAGGAAACCTCCCAGCAGGGCAGAACCAGAAAACCAAATGCAAAATGGCCAATTACATGGTATTTTAGGGGAGCAATTAAGTATGCTGTGGTTGTGGAATGGTGGAGTCAGCAAGGCCTTGACTAAGAAGAGTGAGGCGATTCATCCTTTTGAAAGCCATAGTTGTAAGCTGTCTACAGACTCAGGGTTTGTCTAGAGCAATGGTTCTCAAACTGCGATCCATGGACAACTAGTGGTCTGTGACTGCCTTGCAGGAGGGCTGTGGCTTGAGGCTTAGCTCCCCGCCCCTCCCTAGAGCAGGGAGCTTGGTTGGTGCTCCACCCTAATATCTAATCTCAGCTCCAGATAGCCCGGGTAGTTCAGGAACTGGGACTGTCAAACAGTTTCCATCAGATGCCTGTCAGTGCTATGCCAGTTGAGACAATTAGAACAATTTGGCTGCGTCTAGACTGGCATGATTTTGCGCAAATACTTTTAACGGAAAAGTTTTTCCGTTAAAAGTATTTGCGCAAGAGAGAGTCTATACTGGCATGTGCCTTTGCGCAAAAGATTTGCTTTTGCGCAAAAGCATCCGTGCCCAGTATAGATGCTCTCTTGCGCAAGAAAGCTCCGATGGCCATTTTAGCCATCAGGCTTTCTTGCGCAAGAAATTAACGTTCCTGTCTACACTGGCCCTCTTGCGCAAGAGGGCTTAAGCCTGAGCGGGAGCATCAAAGTATTTGCGCAAGAAGCACTGATTTTGTACATTACAAAGTCAGTGTTCTTGCGCAAATTCTCACGGCCAGTTTAGACAGGCGGCAAGTTTTTGCGCAAAAGCAGGCGCTTTTACACAAAATCTTGCTAGTGTAGACGCACCCTTTGTGTATTCTTGAAGTATGCTCTGAAACCTCAACCATCATGACATAGCATCTGTGATGTAGTTTATATCCAGCTATTAATGTTTTTGTTACACCCATCATTTTACAGTGGACTGTTGTGGGCTGGGGCAGACCCCTATTAAGTTAAAAAGGACAAGTAGTCTTGTGGCATCTTAGAGATTAACAAATGTTATAGATATAGATATAAAGATATAAATAATAATAAAAAACCCTGGGCAATCCCACTTCTTCCATCTTACTTTTGTCCAAACTGTGAACTTGATAGAAAAGCAGAATAACATCCCAACAGTTTCAAGAACTTAAAATTTGAAGAAGTCTTTAGTACTTATAAGGGAGAAAAGAAGAGAAAGTACTAGAGTTTACACTTATCTCTTTGAAGTTTGTAGCAAGATGAATGGCTCGGGTTATTGCTTTTAAATTAAGAGCTATGTATTTGTTTAGTGTTTACAGTCTAATGAACTGTGAAAACAAAATAGATACTTCTGAAGGCATATGTCTCCTACAAAACCGCATAACTAATTTAAAATCCAAAAATAAATATCTAGCAAGTGGTAAGTGCAGCTGTTTTTCCTACAACATGTCAGTGTTGTTACTTCAGACATTACAAATGGTAGCTATGCCCTCAGGGAGATGTACAGATTTACTGCTTGGTAGTGTAGAGCAGTTATTGTTTCTGATATTAAATATTGGAACAACATTAAAACATACTCCAGACTACTCAAACTAAGAATCACCCTGAACCTGAATTAATTCCTGAAAATGCATATTGTATATGAATACACAGTATCTTACATAGCACCTCTAATACAGTATATTTTAAATGTTAGTGATAAATTATAGGTCTTATGGCTAAACAAAGGATGTTATATGACTTGCCGCTCTCTTTAGATATTGGTGAATATTTGTTTCCATGTAGGATATTACTGTCTTTGAATTATCCTTTGGATTTTGAGCAAAAAATGAAAACAAAAAAAAAACCTCCTCAAAATTACCCCCCCCCCCCAAATTCTTGTGTCTAACTCAGAGGGAAGATGGGAATAACATTGCCCTTTTATGTTAGTGCACTTGCACATTCAAATGAAGAAAAGTACACACAATCTGCTGCTGAGTTCAAAGCTTTTAAGGTAGTTTAACTTCTTATGAGTAAGTGAATAAAAATAGGGCATTTGCACTCAGTGTTCTTATTAATTAGGTGAGATAAAGGGTATGATTTTAATATGTGGGTAGAGTTTAAGTAGCAAAATGTTTTGCCATTTAAAATACACAGTTTGCAGAAGAATCGGACATAGTGGGAGGAAACTATACAGCCTGTACAGTTTGCTATCTGTTCATGGTTATGTACATAAGGATGGTGCTGTATACAAGGTCTGCAGAGCCAGAGAAAGACAGCCCTGCGACAAAAGGCACACGATCCCTTGGTCAGCCATAACACTACACCACCGCCCCCAGTTTTTAAATGTTTGACTTTTTGTAGTCTGAATTTAAAATGTTGGAGCACATTTTAAAAAATAAATGTGCATTTTCTACACACATGCAGGTTTCATATATACATATGAAATTTCTCAGCCTGAATACATGCAATGAGCATTGGGTACATAGCTGCGTGAGCATTTCTAAAAAAATTGGGTGATTATTTAGCACCACGATGAGAGGATGATCTGTTGCTGTCTGGATCCTCTCACCCCAAAATCATTCACCTTATTTATCTGGATTGTCGTTGGCAAATACATGCACTTGAGATGGCTAGTAACAGCTGTGGGAGTCAGGTTGAAGTGGTGCAACTATCAGTTTAAAAAGGAACTATTTATGGAGAGTTCAAAACTCCTCAGACATGCCCCCAAATTCATGAGATTGGCTTAAGTTGTGATTTTAAGAATAATATATTTGAAGTTCCTTTTATTAACCTTCTGGCTTTTGACTCTGTAGGGTGAATTTTTTCTTATTTCTTGGCAATTGTGGTATAGTCCCATGACTGCAGGGTCCAAGGTGTCACAAAAAGCATCAGGCATGGCAAGCTTCACAGTAAAATCGTGGGCATTGGCCATATTAGAACAGAAGCGTCAGTAGACATGTGGAGCAGAGCTGGGTAGGAATTTGTTGTTCTCTGGCAAAGAGACAATGAAGAAAAGCAATATGCTGTTTTTCCAATTTTCTTTGGTTTTTTGTTGAAAACCAAACAAAAAACCCCACAAAAATATGGCCACTCTGATAAAATGTTTGGTTTTACAGGAAAATTCACCTGATTGGCCAAAATCTTCATTTGCAAAATGTTGTTGTGTTTTGTGAATTTTCATAAAAAACCTCCTTCAATAGTTAATAATTTGGGTAGGGGGCAGGGGGCGGGGGAAGCTACTAAAAAACCCCACAAAACATTTAGAACCAAAAATGTCAACCAGACCTGGCTTGGAATGCTACCCATGGAGCACTGTTCTGGAGCTTGCCAGAGAGCCAAGGTCCTCAGGCTGTGCAGGGAGCCTGGTTTTGTGATACACTGTTTGGTGGATTATTTTTGCTTTGTCCATTTTCTCCATACTGTTGTGGGTGTGAAGCACAGCTTACTCTCTTCCCTCCACACACACCTTCCCAATAAAATCCCCACACCTGCCCCATCAATAAAAATCTGTCAGCCTCTTGGTACAAGAGGCCACATTGTTATAACCAAAAATATTCATGTTAATTTCTGTGTGGTTGAGGGAGAAGTAGTTGGCAGAGCTGTTGAAAGTCTCTGGGTAAAGATAAAAGGGATGAAAAGAAGGGTGATATCATGGTGTGTGTTTACTACAAACTGCCTAACCTGGAAGAAAAGATGAAGGAAGCTTTTTAAAACTACTAGCAAAATCATCAGTAACATAGGACTTGGCAGTGGTGGAGAACTTCAGCTACCCAGACATCTGTTGGGAAAATAATCCAGCAGGGCACAAATTATACACAGGTTCTTGGAATTCATTGGAGGCAATTTTCTTTTATAACTGAAGATGGAGAAAGTGAGTAGGGAAGAGGCTGTTCTAGATTTGATTTTGACAAATAGGGAGAAACTAATGAAGAATTTGAAGGTGGAAGGCAGTTTGTGATAATGACATGATAAAACTTAAAAAACGACAAATAGTCTAGCAGACTAACAAAACATATAGATGGTATAATGAGCTTTTGTGTGCACAATCCACTTCTTCAGATGAAGGGAGTTATTAAAGGTCTAGTTAATAAATAGGGAAGGTGGGGGGGAGGGGGGAGGAAAAAGAAGGGGAAAAGGCAAAGATCTAGTCAGTTAGCGTGTCCATACTACATGAAGCTGATAAGAAAAGTTTGCACCTTCTCTAAGTACCCATAGTTTGTTTTTTTTATGTCATTAGGATGTGGAATGTAGTGAGCCAGCCATCCAGCCAATGTTTTTATTCACACCTTTGTGATGGGAATCAAACCTGTGAATGAAGTTAAGTTCTAAGGCTTCCCTGGGGAGTTGGCTTGTGGAATTGGCCTGAAACAACACGGTGACTTTGAGATCCATTAGTGAGTGTCTGGGCATGTTCCTCAACAGGCCAATACACATGGCAGAGGGACACTACTGGAATTTGATGGCATAGATCACACTAGTGGATGTGCAGTTAAATGAGCCTCTGATAACGGTGGTTTATATGGTTAGGCCCTGTGATTATATGATAGTAAGGAATGGTGGGAGGGAGAACAAGAGAATAAAGACAATGGATTTCAAAAAGGCAGACTTTAGCAAACTCAGAAAATTGGCACATAACCCATGGGAAGCAAGTCTGGGGTGGGAAGAGTTCAGCAGAGTTGGCAGTTTTTTAAAGAGATGTTAGTAAGGGCATAAGAGTAAAATACATTCATGTGTAGGAAAGTTAGGAAGTGTGATAAGAGATGACCCTGGTTTAAACAGATCTTCCATGAGCTGAAACTTCAGGGTCAGACAAAAAATGGAAAGAGTGAATACAAAATAAGCACAAACTTCTTGTAGGGACAAAATGAGGCTAAAACAAACACCCTTTCTCTCCCATTAAACTAGCTAGGGACAAAAAGTGTAATAAGAAAACATTTTACAAATAAATTTGAAGCAAGAGGAAGACCAAAGCTTTTGATATTGTCTCGTGACCTTCTCATAAACAAATTCAGGAGATATAACCCAGACAGACCTCTTATACAGTGGGAACACAACTGGTTGGAAGACCACACTTAAAAACTAGTTATCAGTGGTTTAAAATTAAGCTGGAAGACCCATTAAATGAGTTCCTGCATGGCACTATCCTGTATTTCTTCCTACATGATATGAATAATGGCATAGAAATTATGTTTACAAAATTTGCAGACAATGCTGACCTGGAGGGGTTGCTAACGCTTTGAATCTTATGGTTAAAATTCAGAATGATCTTGAAAAACTGAAGAAAGGGTCTGAAATAAATAGGATGAAATTCAGTTAAGTACAAATGCAAAATACTACACTTCCAAAGGACTAATTAATTGCCCACGTACAAAATGGGGAAAAGTACAGGAGAAAAGGATTTGGGAATTAGAATTGATTGCAAAGTAAAGCTGAGTCATCAGTGTAATACTGTTGCAGCAAGAGTGAACATCATTCTGAGATGTATTAGCAGGAGTGTTGTAAGCAAAGCATAAGTAATTCTTGTGGAGTACTCCATCCTGATAAGACTTTAACTGGAGTAGTTGTGTCTACTTCTGGGTACCACACTCTGGGAAAGATGTGAGCAAGCTGGAGAAAGGCCAGAAGAGAGCAACAAACATGATTAAAGGTCTAGATAGAAAACACTGACTACAAGGAAGGATTGAAAAAAAAATAGAGTTTCTTCTAGAGAAAGAGGTCTGCTGGGGGTGGCCACAGGCATGTAAAAGGTTGTTGTAAAGAGGATGATAGATGGTTCTCCTTAACCACTGAGAACTGGACAAAAAGTACAAGATGGTAAGAGATTGTGCATGATGGGGGGAAGTTTGAACAAGATGGGGGAAAAAGAGCAAAGAGTGGATATTTCAGAGGCACGTGTGTATGTTCGTGGGGAGAAAATCTTGAATTATTTTGTTGGTTAGGATTGGATTTTTTCAGTGAATTACTCCTAATTAGTGAAAATAAATTGTATGGTGGATCATCCTAAATTGTTAAGAAGACTGGGAAATAGAGGATGAAACATTTGATGATTACCTGTTCTGTTCATTTATTCTGGGCTCGTGGCATTGGCCACTGTTGGAAGGCAGGATACTGGGCTAGATGGACCTTTGGTTTGCCCAAATATGGCTGTTCTTATGAATCCTCCTTTAAGGAGTAATTTGAATAAAAAACTGATCAACTGGAAACGAAGTTTGAAACTGAAAGCAGAGGTTGAAACTATTCCAAACTTATTGCTTACCACAGAAGAAGGGATAGCTGTGTGAGGAAGAACGAAGGAAGTAGCTAAGTCTGGCTGATACTGACTGAAGGCAATAAGTGGGAAGAGAGAAGATCAGAAATGTGAGCAGAAGCAGAGTATTTTTAGAACCTTGAAAGCAATGATGAGAAACGTGAGGAAGGTGTCTTTTGGCAGCAGCATTCCATGGACTGAGAGCTTCAATGAGAGCTGACCCAAGGCGTAGAGAAGTGTGTTGACACTAGTATTTGAAGTGAGGTTAACTTTTTAGAGCTGTAGTGGAAGTAATAATAGAATGGGTTGGAGGAGAGATGCAGGGGGAAGAGACTCAAATATATTCTGGTGTTTGGGGATTGTGTGGATAGTGAAATTATGAACAATAAATAAAAGGAATTTAGGGTAAAGAAAGTTTGGGGAGGTGGAAGAAGATGAGATTAATTCTGGTGATGTTGGGTTTGCATTGACAGTAGGACATTCAGTTCTGAAATATTTTGGAATCAGAGATATGAGACAGGTTTTGAAAAAGTTCTGTAGTCCAACAAAGAGCTTTATAATTACCAAATTATAATAGCATGTCTCATAAGGCTTTCATTACTAAATTATGTAGTGTACAAGGATCAGCCGTTTGAAGAGGGACGTAGATGCATTAATTGCCCTTTGGTCGCCATAACATTAAATGCTTTATTTCTCATTAGAAATATGGGAGAAGTTGTAATCCCCAAGATCTTTTCTCATGGATGCCCAGAGTCACACATGCAGACATGTTGGCTATAATTTGACTCTCACTAGCTTCATTTTTAAATTTAAATTTATAGCCAAGATGCCTGAAAACAGGATTTTCAAGTTAGGCTTCTGAGTATATATGAAGCTTCCTAAAAAAGTTACCAGACTTCCAAAAGTGCTGAGCATCCAGCAGCTCCCATTGAAGTTAGTAGGGGCCGTAGGGTATTCCACATTTTCAAAATAAGACTAGTGACTTGGCTTCTGTATTTCCAGTTTATTAAATGAGACTCAGCTTTTTTTATGCTTTGGTTCAGTTATTAATGAACTTGGGCTACTCCTCTCATGATGTGGGTTGTTTAAATTACAAAATGTATCTGCATTCTATCTCCCTGTGTTTACTTTCTCTTGTTTTTGTTTGCAGTCCACCCCTTTACATTTAGCAGCAGGCTATAACAGAGTTCGAATAGTCCAGCTTTTGCTTCAGCATGGTGCTGATGTTCATGCAAAGGACAAGGGGTATGTAGATCAGTTTTTAATTCATTCTCTAGTTTTGCTAGTGTTAAGAATTATTTTTCATTGTTCTGTTGCACGGTATAATTCGATCTATATCTGAAAATGAGTTTCTCTTGAATTGGAGACAACATCATTTCCAGAATCAAAATTTGTTTTTATAATAAATAATCTTTTGTAAAGCCTTGGTAAAGATTGGAATGCGATGGTGTGCTGCTTCTGTTGCATGGATAATGCATTTAAAACATATATATTGCTTGGTTCCTTATGGGTCCTCTGTGTTACTGTGTGAACAGTTTTGCGTGTTTATGGCCCTCTGGTATTATTCTGGCAATACAAATGATTGCAAGGTGTTCTAGCCAAAAAGCATACTCAGTTACGCTTTTCTGTGACCTGATTATCATGTCAGGTACATGCATGGCAGCTCCATGAGATTGGCATATGCACAACTGCTGAGCCAAGCAGGCACTTTGTTTCACAGCTATTGTCAGCAGTAAACATCCTGTGGTGAGGAGAGAGCAGAGCACTCTTTGCTAAAGTAAATTATCATATTTCATAGATTACTCAAGGCAGTTAAGCCCAAAGCTGACTGGAGAGTTACAAAGGGGGTTTAAAAAAATGGGTGACCAGGCAAGAAAATGACAGATTAAATTCTGTGTTAATTAGTGCCAGGAAATGCACAGTAGAAAACAAAATCCCAACTATATATCCAATATGATGGGATTTAAATTAGCTGCTAGAGATCTTGGAGTCACTATGGATAGTTCTCTGAAAACATCTGTGCAATGTACAGCATCACTCAAAAATGTTAGGAACCATTGGGAAAAGGATAGAAAATAATAAAAGAAAATATACTGCCTCTACATACATCCATGGCTCACCCACACCTTGAATACTGCATGGAGTTCTGGTTGTTCCTTCTCAAATAAGATCTATTAGAGTTCAAAAAAGTACAGAGAGGCGCAACAGAAATGATTAGGGGTATGTTACAGCTTTTGTATAAGGAGAGATTAAATTGGCTGGGTGCTCTTCTACTTATAAGAGATAATTGAGTCCTGTGATAGAGGTCTGTAATTGCACAAATGGTGCCAAGACGTAGGTGTTAATTCTTAGCCCTTCATGCAACACAAGAACTAGGGGTTTCCCAATGAAATTAATAGGCACCAGATTTAAAACGTAGGGAAGCACTGCTTCTCACAATGCAGAACTGGTCTGTGGAACTGATTGCTGGTGTGTTTTAAGGCAAATAAAACGAAAAGTTCAAACAAAGAATTAGGTACATTGGTGGAGGGTCGATCCACCAGTGCTATTAGCCAGAATGATCAGGAATGCAATCCCATGCTCTCCGTGTCCCTGCACTTCTGGCTGCTCGAAGCTGGGACTGGACGGCTGGGATCTATCGCTTCGTAAGTATCCTGTTCTGTTCATTCCCTCTGAAGCATCTGTCCCACTGCCAGAGACAGGATAGTGGGGTAGATACACCATTGTTCTGACCCAGTCTGGCTATTATGTTCTTACATGGTCAGTGCAGTAGTTATATAAAATTATAGGGTGAAGGGTGGGGAGGCAGGCACATGATTTGGATTATCTAGGTATGTTGAATCTGTAGATTTATTTCCAGAGTGGTCCAGATGATGATCAGATGAGAAGTTTTTTTGGTCATCAAGATCATCATCCTTATTCAGAGAGGAATATAGAACGCCCAGCCAATTTAATCTCTCCTTATACAAAGGTTAGAATTATCAACTGGAAAAATGTATTCTAGGCACAAACAAGGTCGCTTGAGAGTTTGAATTCGTAACTTGGGGTAGTACAAGTTTGAATTTAAATCTAAACTCATTAAGATGTATTTGGGCACCCAAACAACATTCACTTTGGTCTGTAGTGACACCATATAATTGTCATTGGTGTATTTTGGTGTTTGTGGACCTAGATTAGATCGAATTTATTTTTATGGACACTTTTCAAAATGGCTTCCATCTCCGATTATTCTCAATGAGGACTCAGGCCAAAGGTTCTACTCGTTAAGGTAAAAATGCCCAATTAGCAAAGTCAGGTCCTCTCTAGGGAAGAGAGGAGAGAAAATACAGGATCAAGAGGCTGATAGGGACACTGAAGAAGACCAGGCGAATGGGGACAGTGGTGTTCTTTACTAAGGAAACACTAGAAGATGGCAACCATTTTGAAAGATGGCAGGATTTTTTTGTGGAATTCTCTGATGCAGAAAATTATTCTTCAGCCTCTCTCTCTCAACTTTCAAATATAAAAAATAAAAATGGAAAATAACAGAGTCTATATCTGCACTCCAAAAATGCAGCAAATTTGGCTCGCTCTATAGTCTGGAATAGCTATATCAGTCTGCAACCTATAGATATCTGTACCTCTTCATAATATACCTGGCAGCAAGGTAATCTTTATTTGAAGATTTCTCCCTTAACATACCATTTAAAATAACTATAGTTGTATATAGACCAAAATACTTGTATGTAATATGTAATGTAGCTCTTTTTCCCCCTTTCTGGCCACAAGAAAGATAATTTTGAATGCAAACACTAAAATATGGTACATTAAGCACCCACATTACATTAGTCAAAATGTTTTTAATTCTATTCTTCACTAGTGCATTATTTTGGAAATAAATGTAAACGTGTTTGGTTAAGATTCCATTGATTTTGAAATCTGCTAATTTTTACAGCATGAAATAGTTAAAAAATCTTCACAAATGCTTCTTAGACAGGTAATTTCATTTTGTTTTGTTTAATCTAGTGGACTTGTACCTCTTCATAATGCGTGTTCATATGGACATTATGAAGTCACAGAATTGCTACTTAAGGTAAGTGGAGAATGAAAGAATACGTAGGTATTGCCATCTTGCAAAATTATGGAGAGATGTGGTTCATTCATAGAATAATTTAGGCTGCAGCCTTATTTCTGTTAAAAAAAAAAAAAAAAAAAAAATCATGATTTTTCACTTCTCTACTGCATTATTTCAATGGAGTGGGGCTTTAGACATATGCCTGTATCACTGTGTAATCTGCGTTTTTCTGCGTAATCTTTGTACCAAGCATTGAAATTCAAATGACTAGAATTTTTCTCATGCAAAGGTATCTCATTAAAAATTAAGTTCTTTGCAAAGTTCAGATTTTGGTAGCTGAAGTTAAATCAATTATTTTTCATTTTAATGTAATAACTAAACTAGCGTTAATGCTGTGCAAAGGAAAATCTTGTCCTCTTTCTTACTGTTTTGTTTTGTTGCTGACATAAAATCTCTTTCTCACTCCTAGCACGGAGCCTGTGTTAACGCTATGGATCTCTGGCAGTTTACCCCCTTACATGAGGCTGCTTCCAAGAATCGTGTGGAAGTCTGCTCTTTGTTGCTTAGTCATGGTGCAGATCCAACATTGGTCAACTGCCATGGCAAGAGTGCTGTCGACATGGCTCCCACACCTGAGCTAAGGGAGAGACTGACGTGTATGTATTTCAAGCTTGGAATCATTATCAATTTAATCAAATGGGAAAGCCGTTCCAGAAGTCTCCCAAGCTATTTG
Organism: Pelochelys cantorii; assembly: GCA_032595735.1. Taxonomy (NCBI): domain Eukaryota; kingdom Metazoa; phylum Chordata; order Testudines; family Trionychidae; genus Pelochelys; species Pelochelys cantorii. The sequence goes on along the minus strand of CM064331.1, from coordinate 119,825,272 downwards.
TCACCATAATGGAGGCAGGCTACTTCCACCCAGAGACTCTTTACATGGGTTTCTGGGTGCATTACAGGTTTCTATTGGTTGTTGTGACAGTCCTGCCAAGTGTGATAGGCCCACTCAGTGAGAGCGCAGGCATCAGCCACAGTCATGCATCATGATGTCTCCCTTGCAGAGATGTGTAAGACTGCTGGGTGGGGTTGGTACACACTTTCCCCCTACCGCGCTCTAATACGTGATTCCACAACAGACGCTGCCGCCTTTATTCTGTGATTGGAAGCTTCTGCATGTTCTCCTCGTGAGAAACTGCTTCTCAGACCCCCTCTGTAGAATACAATAAGGATCATCCCGCAGGAAGGAGAGAGGGGCAATGGTTGCCTGTAACTGGGGGCTCTTCAAGATGTGTGTTCTCTATCTGTATTACTGTCCCAGCTTCCTTCTGCTGCGTAGCTGATAGGTCTGCGGTGGAGGAGGAATTGGAAATGCTTATGGTCCGCCCTGCCTTTCACCCTCAGCCAAAACTGAGAGGCAATTTCTAGGTGCAACTGTGTACTGCCAAATTGCACTACTTTCAGAGGCTCTGGCTTCAGGTGTATGGATATGCACATAACCAGGGCTTGACGAACGGCGGCGAAAACCGCTCGCCAGCCCTGTACTGCGCATGCGCAAGAGCCACATTGCGCATGTACGTGCCGCGAATGAACGGGTTGCGCGGCTGAAATCTACTCACCACGGGCGAGTAGGTTGGATTGTTTGTCGAGCCCTGCACATAACCCTCCGTGGAATACAGACTGAATGCCCACATCTCGAACAACGTCTAGTTACAGGAGAGCAGCCTCCCCTTCTTTTCTTTTAGTAAAGTCATGTGTTCTAATTTGGGAAACCTGCCCCCTCCACTGTAATCAAACTCAAAATTTATTTTTCATTATTAAATAACGATGCAGAACAGAGTTCAGGCAAATGATTTTAATTAACTTTGTAAAGCAAAAACATGACTTTCAGACTTCAGAGATTTATCTGGCCCTGCAGATCAGCCTGTGTTAACCAACTGGCATGTTTTATTTATTTATTTTTTTTTGCTTTTGTTTTTGGAAACTAATGACAAGGAAAGAGAGGAGAAGTATTGGTGATGCTTTGTTTTCCAATATTCTGTTGCTGGGCTCTCTGGATTTCACTGCACTATGCCAAGCTTTTTCTCAGAAGATGGTTTTGACGGAATCAGTTGAATACTTTTTGGAATAGATGGCTGTGAAGCACAGAAAAGGCTTTTGATTTGCTTTGTCATCCAGTTTGACATATGTGTTCATCTTGGCCTGGCAAGTTAGACTAATCTGTTGAAGCACATCATCAGTTTGATGGTGCGGCCTTGCAGTGGGAAGTTGCCACTGATACTACACTGATACAGCTAATTCTCGCAATGGTGTTTAATTCTTTGGAATTAATTCTCAAAAACTCTTGATTACTTCCTGATGGTCAATGTTCTGAACTTGGATACCCCAGTATAAAATGTAACTATTCTAGAATTCATCTTGATCATAAATCAGGTTACCCAGCTGCCGATTCATCGTTTGTAGTTTAAAGAAAGAGCTGTTCTCCCCGCCCCCCAAGAGCCTTCATTACTCTGTTTTGTTTTTCTCAGTTCTTTTTTCTGATCCAAAAGGATTTCTCCTATCCCAGTGGTGGGAAAGTCAGTTGATAAACTTGTGTCTAAACTTCTCTCTCTTGCTTACCTCTTTTTGTCCCATTTTTGTATCAATGAAAGACAATGAACACAAGTTACAAAGTTAGAGAAAATCACTCATTCCGTAAGAAGCAACTTCTGAAATACGTTAAAAATGTTGTGTCTGCTGACTTTGGTTTTTGTTCATCATTTATTAAAGGGTAATTTTTACCTATTTGGATATGAATAGATCCTGCTTTCTTCACTCTCCCCAGTGAGTCCAGCGTTGTCAGAGAGGTTACTTGCCAGAACCAAGTGAGCAATGCTTGGCCAAACTCTCTGACTGGGGGGAGAAGGTGAAGTCAGGTGACTTTAAGCCACCTTTGGGCTCTCTTGCTCCTGGATTGCTCTGGAGGCTGGTTGCGCTGTTGGTATAACTTACGCCTGAAAGCTCTGTAGTGCTGTGTGATGCAACCTTGTCCAGTCATGCCTCCTATGCTGGACATTATGGTGGCTCTCTGAAGGTGGCCTCTCACCTGTCGTCTTCAGTGCTGGTCCTTGAAGACTCCTTGTCTGACACTCTTAATCAGAGTGTCAGATCCTTCTGACACTCTTAATCTTGGGGCTGGAGTGGAGGATGAATGTTTTCTTCTGGAAACTGGAGCTTTCCTTCCCATCTCACCCCAAAAATATATTCCTGCCTTCAGTGGGACAGGGGTTAAGGTTCTGTCGCCATAGCTGACGTTATGATTTAGGGCAGTATAGACCGTTTTCCCCCCCCCCCCAGGTTAATTGTAGTTAGGTTTTTAAAATAAGATGTATAAACCTGATACGTTGCTAAATATTAATTGTCTGATTTCTCCAACAGATGAATTCAAAGGACATTCTTTACTGCAAGCAGCCAGAGAGGCAGACCTAGCCAAAGTAAAAAAGACTCTTGCTTTGGAGATCATTAATTTCAAACAGCCACAGTCACATGAGACTCCATTGGTAAGACTATAGAGTCAAATCATTTTTTATGGTATATGTGGAAGTAGTGTGTGTTGAAGGGTTTTTTTTATTGCTAGGTTATGAAAATGTATTAATCTAAAATTGAGGATGTGCCAGCAGGCATCTAAAGCATTGCAAGTAAATAACTGCTATAGAAGAAATATTGTACATTTTTTCATCCTTGGATTCAGTTTTTAGGCAGGATTTCTCCAGAAACCTGAAAGTAGGTTACTGCTTGTTTCTTCATTTTGAACCTGTGTGTTCTTCCCACCTGACTACTTTCCTGTGACCGCTGCAAGAGGGTTGCTCTGTTTCCTGCTGTGACTGCACTTGTCTTGTATTGTGTTATGGACACTTGTGAGAAAAATGTTTTTGGGTGGCAGAGGCTTGGGATGAAGCAGGCAATGGAAATGGATCCTGCTGACCTGTGGGGGATTAGAATAAGTTAGCAGACTGCTCTCTACCTTTTGACTTTTACTTTTTAAACCAATTTTTTCACCAGAATCCCAGTTAGACTTGATCCATTCCCACACAGATCAGTTTATTTATTCTTTCAACATCCAATAGGGATCAGCAGTGAAATGTTTGTGGCCAGTCCTGCTATAAAGGGTCTTCCTTCCTCTCATGGACCTACCTATTGTTTCCCTTCTCCAGCTGATGGGTATAGGTCTGTGCTAGCAAAATGTATTTGATGTGATAGAATTTAAACTTGTCCGGCATTCACAGATGTGCCTGGATTTGTCTGTGCTATTTGGCCACATAGGAGTTTTCAATTCTTTTGAGGTCTTTGACATGAAACACTGTTAAATATCACAAGACGGGAAGACCAGCAGCATGTTGGTCTTTGTCCTCACTGTGGTCATAGCATTATCTAGCAGGAGGTCCTTCTGTATGAAGGTACCATGTCAGCTGTGTGTGTTGTGTGCTAATGACTTCACTGGGATTAGTCTCTGCTCTTCGCTCATGGAGATGGTTTGATGAAGCAGTGAAGTCAAAGAGCATGGATCCAATGTCCCAGCAATCTTTCCCTGTTTTATAGGTAGGACTAGACAGTGAAGTGGGATGGAATTGATGCTCCCATTCAAATCAGTGTGGCTAGGTTGATTTATTCTGATTGTCAGAGGGAATTCTTCACAGCAATAAGTCATTATCTGTTATGTACGAGTTTTGTGCTTGCTGTTTAAAAACCTTGTGGCCTGGCTCAGAAATGTCAGAAGATCAATAGGCCCTGTCTTACATGGACCAATAACTAGCATTTGTCCACGATGGCCTCTCACCTTACTTGTGGTCTCTTCCAACCACTATCCAGCATTAGGGGCCTGATTTTCAGTCACCTGGAATTATGGGTGCTCGGCTTCTCTGAAAATCAAGCTTTTAGTATCGCAATTCAGGGGCCAAAATTAGTGGATATGTTTGAAACTTTCAGTCCGAGGAGGGGGACTGGCCCTAATGCACTGGTGCAAAGGTGTCAGAGGGAGCATGGCCCATTACTCTGCCCTACCTGAGCTTGTGGCTTCATGAGCAAAGCAAAGGCTTCATGCCCAGTATTTTGCAAGCCTCCCCACAAAGCAGTCTGTAGAGTTGACCCTCACAAAGAGGAGGATGTTACATCTAGTAACTGGCTGTAGCAAATGGCACTTGTCTCCCTTGGGCAATGGGATTTATGGAGGCCCTTGCTTCCAGAACATCCCACTAAAGATACCCCTTGGAACAGTTACCAGAATTATTCCTTCAGAATGCACAGTTCCAAAGAGCTTCCTTTATTTCAGTAACCACAAACACATACCAGCATGGCAGGCAGAGTAGCACTTTAAGTGTACATCTAAATAGGAGAGTGAATAACACAATTAACTCAGTCCACCATGGGACTCATGTCACATTGCAGGAAGCAGGGGACTCCGGTGTAACTCTTCAGAAGCCATCTGCAAAAAGCTGTATTTTAAAATCTCGTTGCCTTTAGCCACTTCTAGCAGTACGCCATTAAGGGCAGGTCTACATTATGGGGACAGGTCAGTCTAAGCCATTGGTCACCAAGCAGTAGATCGGGATCTACTGGTAGAACTTGGAGCCTCTGACAGGGGATCCTGACTGGTTTGGCCAAGAGGTTATCAAGTGCTGGCTCGTCAGCTGCCCCTCCCCCCACTGCTGTGCACATCCTGCCCTTTGTCTTGGAGCTGCCCCACCCCGGGGAGCCTCCTGCTTGCTGTTCAGGGCAGGGAAGCGAGAAGTGGGGGGGGGGGGGCACTGATGTCAGGGTGAACCTGCCTTAGCCCCACTGCATCACCATCCAGGAGCCACCTGAGGTAAGCAGTGTCCACTTGGAGCCAGCTTCAAACCCCTGCCCTAGTCATGAACCCCCTCCTGCACCCCAAGCCTCTGCCCCATCCCTGAGCCCCCTGGACCCAAACTCCTTTACAGAGTCTGCACCCCAACTCCCTACCCCAGGCTCAGCTCAGAGCCCTGCTACCACGCCACATCCTTAGCCCAGAACCTGTGTCCCAACCCTCTGCCCCTCCCTGGTGAAAGGGAGGGAGAAAGGGGGAGGGAGGACTGAGTGAGCAGGGGCGGGGCCTCAAAGAAGAGGCATGAAGGAGGCGGGGCAAGAGTATCTGGGTTTGAGGTAGATCCTGGATTGCACTTACATTCAAAAAGTGAACTTGTATTTTAGAAGGTTGGAGACCACTGATCTAAGCTATGCAACTTGATTTACATTGGTAACGTAACTCAAATTGGTGCAACAAACTGTGGGGTCCACACCACGCTTGATCGACAGACGAAAGTCTCCCATTGACTCTCCTTACTCCTCTCATGCTGATGAAGTACTGAATTTGACAGCAGCGTGAGCAGTAGTCGGTTTAGGAGTCTTCAGTAAACCCATTGAATCAACCTCCAGTAGATTGATTGCCACAATATTGATCTATCCCATAATGGAGATGAGCCCGTAATGTCCCTGTGTCTTGCTTTTAGACATGGTGACTTAACCATTTCTCAGGTGTGACAAATAGTTATAAAATCAAAATTGTTTTAAAAGCAGCAAGTTTTTCCTTAATAGCTAGCTTACTCTCTGGTGTATTTTATGTTGATGCAGAAATGCAATGCATTTACTTAGGATGTATTTGCTAGCTTCGCAGTCTAATGTTCAGTGTGATATGGAAAGAAGATATAGCACGCATCATGAAATATTGCTTAGTTGTCTAAGTAGTAGATTATAATTCATTTGCTTTGTTTTGCAGCACTGTGCTGTGGCTTCCCTACACCCTAAACGGAAACAAGTTACAGAACTATTGCTCAGGAAAGGAGCTAATGTTAACGAGAAAAACAAAGAGTAGGTGTCTGAAAATTTAAGCCAAATTTTACTTTTCCCAAGGACTAAGTAATACATTAGTTGGATGATAAAACTAACATCTACCATTTTTCATGTAGCTTCATGACGCCTTTGCATGTTGCAGCTGAAAGAGCTCATAATGATGTCATGGAAGTTCTGCATAAACATGGAGCAAAGGTAAATATGTCCTAAATAAATTAGTAGGTGGTCAAGGGTCTTGTGGTTAAAACACATGATCAGCAGTCAGGAGAACTATTGCTTTTTCCTCATTGTGCCTGAGACTTCCCGGGTGACCCCACAGGTGTGCTTATAATGAATTAGTGGGACATGCTGAGTGCTCCCCACTTGAAATTTGGGCCACCCAACAAAGTGCCTAAGTGAAGATTTAGGAATCATATTTGAGTCACTCATTTCTTGAAAAGCCTTGCCTTGAGTTTTTAAAAATATGACACTTAGTAAGGACTGTTAAGTTCTTATTTCTTGTGCAAATCAGGCTAGATTTAGTTATATGTCTAACTATAGATTAAGGAAAAACTTAAAAAACAACAAATAGTCTAGTAGCACTGTAGAGACTAACAAAACATGTAGATGGTATCATGAGCTTTTGTGGGCACAGCCCACTTCTTCAGATGAAAGCATATAGATTGTGGATCTAATTTTGGTCATCCATTTTTGAAAACCCTGTTCTCAGCCTTCAGTAATTAACTCTGTTCTTGTTTTCCCACCCAAAAAATCCTTTTAAGTCACCCTTGCTGTAGATAATGACTACTACCCACCCAAATCATTTGTAAGCTCCCTGTGAGTTGTGGTTTTAAAGGTCATGTCTTGGAAATCGTAAGATTACAGGTAAAGATGAAAGTGTAGCCCCTCAAACAGCATGTCTTCCAAGCATCTTTCATAAGTGTCCCTTTGGAATGACTGTAGCAACTAATTAGAAAATAGTTATTGTGAACATTGTCATTTTGCAACTTACCTTCTCTCAGACGTTTTCTGCATGAAAGTCCTTTTTTATGAATCAGTTAAGATTTCAGTTGATTAGAGCTGAGTCTAGGCAGGTAGCAAGAAACGAAGACGTATACCTGTAATAACAATCTCTGTCATTTCTGAAGTACTGGGCAGTGAGAGCACTGCAATCGAACACGTTCATACAAATCTTTTTATTTTAAGACAACTGATTTACAGTTGAGGTCCCCATATTTGCAGACTTCAGTATCTGACTCACTTTCAGAGAGGCTTAATAGAATCACCAAATACTTGGATGACTCTACCATGGCGCACACAGTGTGTCCTGTTTTGGAATTTGATATAGCTGCATCTCACCTAAGGCTTTCCCAGGGAGGTGTTTCTTTTTAAGAGAAAAGTGTTTGCACTCATTCAGACAGTTAATTATAATAGTTTTCTCACATTAGCTCCTGATAATGTAACTGTATGCTAGAAATAAGAATCTCATCTATGGCTGGCAGCAGAAGATTTGAGCTTTCATGGGATCATGGGCCATATATGTCAAGAGTTCAGTACCAATAGTTATTTGGGGGGGTGGGAAGGATAAAAGCATGGAAGGATTAAAGTTCTAGCTCTAGGATGTTCTATGGACAGTAGTTTGATGACCCATGCTCACTGGTGCAGAGAGACACACTTTCTAGAGCCCTTGTTCTTCAATCTAATCCAGGAAGACAGAGTTGAAACACTGAAAATGTTCACACTTATTGTGGGAGACAAATGTATCGGACACACTAGAGTCCCTTGGGGCAGGCTCTTTGAGATGACTTAGCACTGTTTTGTTCATTAAGTGAAAACTCTTCTACTCTGTGGGAAGTAGCTGCAATGTGTGTAAAATTGTGTGTTTCATTCAACTATACCAGACTTAGGTATGATGTACTTGGGCAGCTATTTGGGTGGTTCTTTGTCTTGTGTGGGGGTAGGGAAGAGAAACTGAATTCCTCTGGTTCTATTCCTACAGGTTGCTAGGAAAACTCTTAAGCAAGTTCTTTCTTTTTTGGACATGAGCAGTTCAGTGGGACTGGGTTAGCGTAAGAGTGGTCAGCACCTTGCTAGATTAAGACCTATCTGACACACATCCTATTTTAATGTGCAAAATATATATAAAGTGCAGGAATGTCATTTTTGTCTCGTGTGCAGGGCACGTTTCCACATGGCAGGCCAGATAGACACCACAAGGTCTCGATGCATGGTTGAAATGATGGTGCAGGGAGAAGGATTTAGGTTTATTAGGAACTAGGGATGTAATAGTGTATTCGATTAACCGATAAGCAAAAGCTTAAAGGTTAATGCCATAGACTACACACATTCTTCCTCCCTTCCACACCCCCGCCAGCCAGTACATTATTTATCAGGCTGGCCAGCGGCCTGGCTCAGTCCTGGTTTGTGCCGGGTCTGGGACCTTCCCCCGCAGCTGCTCTGCATTTAAAGTGTGTTAGTAGCCAGGCGGGCAGGCAGCTCAGCTCAGTTCCGGCTTGCGCCGGGTCCGGGAGCTCAGACCCCCACCCCAGACAGGGGCTGCTGCCACCCTGCGCTGCTGTCAGAGGCAGCGGCACAGGATGACAGGCAGCCGGTCCTGGAGGGGGGCTGGTTTTTCAACTGGCTCCCCTTGTGGTCCAGCTCCCGCCTGGCACCCCACGCTGCTGCTTCTGATTCAGAGGCAGTAGCGCAGAGTGGCAGGGGGCTCCTTGAGAGTGAAGCCGGAGTGCACTGGCTGCTGGCCCTGCTCCTGGGGACTATAGAATAGTCAAGTAACCGATAAGAATTCGTGAGCTTACTCGACTATTCAATTAACCGATATTTAACACCCCTATTAGGAGCTGGGGAACCTTGGCAGAGAGAAGGAGCCTGTATGGGAAAGATGGGCTCCACCTCAGTCAAAACAGAAGCAGATTGTTGGCATGTACAATTCAAAAGGTCATAGAGGAGTTTTTAAAGTAAGAGATGCATCTCTTAGGGGAGGATCTATAATGGGGTTTCTCTATATCCTAGTAAGGAGGTGAGGATAGAACCTGATGAAGCCAGGTAGATGCTGAATAGGAATCGAATGAAAAAGAATCTTGTTCAGTTTCAGCACATGAAGGTGGACAACTGAATATTGGGAAATTCTATAAGTGCTTGTATACAAATGCAGGAAATCTAAATACTAAGACGAGTAAACTTCAGTACCTTGTATTAAATGAGGATATTAATATAAGACATCACGAGAACTTGCAAGGTATGCTGATAATCAGTGAAACACAATAATACCAGGGTACAAAATATATAGGGATGATGGAATAGGTAGTGACATTATATGGGAAAGAAAACAGTCAAACCCAGTGTACTCATGAGAGAATTGTACATCAGAAATGTAAAAATTTTGCACACAATATTTTAAAATTCTGCATGTTTTGTTTATGAAAATAACACAATATAGTCATTCTAGGTTCCATTATTTTGATAATTTATTTCAAAATACCTGTCAGCAAGTATGTCTGGAACTGCACAGGTATCAAAAACGATTCAGGAAATGTTTTTTGACAAATAGATTCCTTACTAGGCATGTTAATACAGACATTTGAGTAATAGTTCATTTAAGCTACAATACAGAAACCTGTTTCTACCCCTCCATCCCCCACCCCCCAGAAGCAGGGCACAGGCGTGGGGAATCAGAGATAACAGAGGAGAGTGGGGGAAGTAACTGATGGGCAGAAGCCTGGAAGCGAACCTGGAGTGTTGATGGGTGTGGGTGGGAGAAATGTGGAAATATCACTAAGGCTCTGGATTCTACTCTGTGTGAGACAGCAGCAGTGCAGTGATGGAAATAATGTCTTCAGTGCCGGCTAGTACACATCCATTTTGATTTTCTGTCCCAGATAATCTCATTAGGAACTCTCATCTCCAGACACGTTAACAACTGTCCTGGGGAGCCCTCACTCTGTAGGCAGAATGGCCACCAGTGTATCCTCCAGGCAGGTCAAGCAGATAAAACCCAATTACGTTTACCCATGCAGCATGATTACAAATGTGAACTCATCAGAAATGCTCTCCCTTCCATCAGGGTCTGGCAGCAATAGTCCTGGGAGGGGATTGGGTCCAGAGTTAAAGAAAGGTCCTGGCTGTTGGTGAGACCAGATTCTCCGCTTGCCTGCTGAGCATTCTCCTCCTCCTTATCTACACTGTCCTCCTCGTTGTTTCCCAAGGCTGCCTGAAGAGTCTCTTGGGAGGTATCCACAGACAGCTTTGGGACAGGGGTTGGGTCCCACCTAGAATCCCATGCAGCTGCCCATAGAAATGGAATGTTTGAGGCTCTGACCCAGAATGACCATTTGCCTCCTTTGTCTCTTGGCATGCTTGCCTGAGCTCCTTTATTTTCACATGGCCCTGCTGGGTGTCCCCGCTGTATCCTTTTTCCACCAGGCCCTGGGCAATTTTGTCATAGAGATCAGCATTTCTCCTCCGGCTTCGGAGTGCTGCTTGCACAGATTCCTCTCCCCACACATCAATCAGATCCAGGATCTCCTGCATGCTCCATGCTGGAGCTCGTTTGCAACCCTGGGCAATCATGGTCTGGTAGACTGCTGGGCTTCCCGTGCCAGCCACACAGGAAATGAAATAAACATTTTCTTGAGGCTTTTCCTGTGTACCTGGGAGAACAGCAGAGTTGAAAGTCCAGGCCAGAGAAATCACATTGGGGCACTGTGGGACACCTCCCAGAGTCCAACAATGTTGACTCTAACGGTGCTGTGTCTGTACTATCCCAGAGTCGACCATGCAAGATCAGATTTAACACTACCCCTCTTGCCAAGGTGGAGTACAGAAATCGACTTTGACTGCCCTTAAAGCCTGCAGAATGGGCTTGGTGGTGTAGACTCATTAGTTATAAAATTGACTTACCGTAGCTAACTTCAGTCTAACCTTGTGCTGTGGACAAGGTCTTGGTTCTAGTCTACCAAGGTAAGAATTTTGTGAAAGTACAATGGGAGTTCTGTATAGTAAGTATATCTGTGGTTCATGCAGTTCACAGCCTGGAATAGTTAGGGTTGGATGCGGGTGGCAAGTTATTTGTCGCAATGTCCAAAGAATATAGAGCAGTTTTATTTCCTAAAGTGACCAACCCCCCCCCAAAGCAGTTGGACAGTTGCATTTACATTTGCCATGAATAGCCATTAGCTAAGAAGGTTTTACTGAAAAAAAAATGTTTTAAAGCACATGTTGGCCATCATTTTCTTATTCTCTGTGAAGGTTCTGCATAAATTCCAGGTGGTTAGGTTAGATTATTATATTAGATCTTGTCAGGCAAGTAGTTTTCCATTAGATAAGACTTTTTTCATTGCATCACTTGATGTTGCCTATTCGTGATTTTATGCTGAGCTTCTGCATTACCTTAATTCCTTGTTGCCTGCTTACAAGCTCTTCATGCATAGTACTTCACTGTAGACTTAAATGTTTATTTCATTAAAAGAATTAACAAATAACAAAATAATGGACTGAATTTGTGATAACTGAATTTAAGTTTTCTGTCTGAAGAAATCTCCCTCTGACCTCCTCAGAGGCATTTTTGAATTATTGTTATTAGATAATATTGCATTATTTCTCCTCTGAGGATGGCAGATGGTAATTGTCTTGCAGCTTGGACCTGCATGAAATTCTTAGGGAGATGTAAATATATCAAGCAATCATCCTCTTGTATTAGATTTTTGCTGATACAGTTACTTTTGTTCAAGTGACTTATTTCCAAAAGATGAATTTTTCCAAGTTGAACTTTGTAAAAATATTTATTAGTTTTAAAGTGCAGATTTTTCTGGTAAATCGTGTTTTGTTTTATTAGTAACACAAATTAAGAACTGCATTACATGAAAAGTTAAGAAATGTAGTCTGAAATAATTAATTACTTTTAATTAGGAATATTTTATTTGAGCCTGCATTCTGTTTTAACAATGTGGCAAGGCAATAGTGTTTATAAGGAAATTAGCATGCTCTGAAATGTTACTTGTTACTCTTTTTTCATGTTAAGGTTGTGGGGCAGGGTGGAGGCTTGCAGTTACACAGATACTCAGTTTTATATTGGTTACTGATTTTTCAGATGAATGCACTGGACACACTTGGTCAAACAGCTTTGCATAGGGCTGCTTTGGCAGGTCACTTGCAAACCTGTCGCCTCCTGCTGAATTATGGCTCTGATCCCTCCATCATCTCCTTACAAGGTTTCACAGCAGCACAGATGGGAAATGAAGCAGTGCAGCAAATTCTAAGTGGTGGGTAGAAATAGATGGCGTATTTTAACATTACTGTCTCCCTTTTTTCACGTATAATGACTTAATGTGATTTCTCTGCTGAGACTGATTTTTTGGGGAGGGGAGTGTTACATATAGTTTTGTCTTCCCTATTCTGCTGCACCACATGTACAAATGTCTGCAATTTAATTTGTGTTTAATGCCTTCTATAAAGACATGCTCTGGTTCTTCAGTTATTGTATGTAATGAAAGACTGCCAAGTGGATATTTACATATAACTTGTCACGTTGCAAAAAATTGATGTTTGTTAAATGACCTGAATAACCCAAGGTAATAAGAATGGCAGAGAGCATATCTGTCATTTTAATTTTATTTATTTCTTCTGTCCCAAAGTATAGACCCTTGGATTGCTAGCTACAGCTGTCCTCTGCTAGGGATGTATTACCTGCTAGAAACTGGAGTCTGCCTATAAACATATTTGTGTCCCATTTCTGACCTTGTGGATTTTTCTAAGTTTTTAAGAGTTAGAGGGCAGACAGGCTAGAGAGCAGATAAGGAAACAGCAGCTGAAGAGTGCCAAGTGACATTCTGTGTGCCTCTCAAAGCAGTGAGACACCCCCCCCCACCCCTCCCTGAGGAGGCTGTGGCCAGGTGAACCCCAGCAGCTGTTGAGGAGAGGATGGAAATGGAGTGATAGACTCTCGCTATGATCATTCCTGAAGGGAGGGGGCTAAAGTCTGTCCCTTGTAGAAATGAATTTGGTTCATGCTGTGATCTACCCAGGGCTGCTGATGTGCCGTGAACCTCCCGCATCTCCTTCCAGCAGCCTTTTTTGCACATCACGTGCTAATGTTCATGCTGGCAGCTCTTGTGGCGCTAGCATCCTGGGGAAGGACTTGGCATTTCTGGACACACCAGAGATACTGAACCCATTCCTAGAGGGTGTAAAGGTTTCATGAGTTTCTTCTGCCCTTGTTCTTAAAGAGCATTTCCCACCTTGCAATTTGGTTCCTAGACTCTGCTGTCCATCTCTCCCCCCTCCTCCCTGCCTCTCAGCATAGAGACAGAAGGGAGGCAGATGAAGGTAGCTTTGTGGCAGGGTCCAAGAACAGTAGCTGGGATATCTGCTGTCTATTTTCCAACATTCTGCCTGCTGTACTGGCACAGGGTGTTCTGTCAGGAAGAGAAAACAGGGCCTACAAATGAGAAATACAACCTTAGATTGAACTGGCAAATCAATGTACGTTCACAGGACAATTGCTAGCTGGGAATTCAGATGGCCATTTGTACTCATTGTGCTCTCCTGCAAAGAGGTGATTTCACTAACTGGTTAGGTAGAGCAAATAAGTGAGAATCTTGTGCATTTTAATGACACCACATCACTGTGTGTGTGTGCTGACAAAGTGCGGGTGTGTAGATCCCTGCAAATCTGCAGATACGCACTTTATATCCGTGGGTCTTTTTTGCAGTTGGTGGGTGTGGATACAGAGTTTGTATCTACACAGGGCTCTACTTGCCTGGCCTGTTGGGATAATGATGATGAAAGTTTTAGACACATTTTTGAAGCTTTTTTTTTTAGCCCTGCAAAAATGACCTCTTCAGGCCCCCTTTTTTATGAACATGCTCCTTGTCACTGTGAGCTGTGAAGCATCTAGAAGTATGGGCCTCAGGGGCAGGGTACCTGCAGACATAGAAGAGACCCCATCTCTAAGGGCCATTTGTGGCTTGAAGTAAGAAATACTCTCAATCACTGCTACATTACAGACCTTAGGCTACATTACAGACACAGTTATTCCTCAGCTACTTAAACTGAAGGGGGTTTAAGCACTGTGTCCTTGCACTATAAAAAACAATCTCCAATGAAACGATAGGAGAAAAGAGTACTGTTGCCAGAAACAGTTTTGGCACTGTGCCACTTTTAACTCAGTTTCAGTTGTAAGTAGTAGGAGTTTCTATTTAAGCAGGCACAAGTGGCCAGAGGACAATTACCTTTCCAGGATCAGCTAGGCTGCCGCGCCTTTCCATCCAGACCCTTCCTCTCTTTGCAACTGACTTTCTCATGCAGGTCCCTCAGTCCTACACAGCTCTCCGTTGGGAGAAGCAGCAGCATTATCTGGTCAGGATGAGGAAAGGAGGATACTGTTTGTCTGGGTTTGGGGCTGAGGCCTGTAATTTTTAACTATCAACTAAAACCAGGGAAAGGTATATTTAAAACCTATCTTTTTATCACTCCGTTCTCTCTTCTTTTTTTTTTTTTTTTTAAACTGACCTAGTAAATAATAGAGGCAGAGAGATTTTTTTCAGTTTGGCATTTGGTGCTGTTGTAATGTGTGGGCCTACAAGTTTATCCAGATTGTGCACTTAACTGTGAAAAGTATGTAAGAATTCATAAAATTCTTGCCCATAAAAGCAATGCAAAATAACTGTTAGTCTAAGCAAAAGATCTAAGTTAATATAATTGTGGTCAAATTATGCCTGTTAAATACAGGAAATGTAAAAACGGAAATTAATGAGCCAAAATTGGTGTGTCATTTATTAGGCTGAACTGGAGGGCAAAATAAAGAGGGGGTGGGGCCCTCCCATCTATCCCTTGCTTCTTGGGTCATTAAAGAACAAAATGTTGTGGATTTTTTTAAAGCACACTTGACAGAGCAAATAGGCTACTGAAGCAAACTTCACCATCATGGCTGCCCCCCTCCCCCTCTGTTTCTTGGGACCCTGGGCCTTACTAATCCAAATGTCCTGACCAGACCAGACCAAGGAGAGGGAGCCAGATAACTTTAATACAAGCAGCAATAAAAACAGCTCAAGCCCATGTCAACTAAGAACTTCTCTTTTTTTAAAATAAGAACAGTTATTACCACCTTTGATTCTAAGAGCCTGACAAACAGGGGCTTTTTCTGTCTAAAACTCTCCAACTAAAGATGTAGAAAACAATCAAAAAGTTTAAATTAGAGCCTTATTTAGTACTTCAAAGGTTTCAACTGTTTCTCCTTTTCTGTACCTGTAATAAACGGTTATAAAGGTTTTTAATAGTATATATGCCATGGTGCTAAAAGCAAGCTAAGGACTTTGTACATCAAACCCTGGCCCTTGTGTACAAATGTTTATTAGTAAACAATAACTTAGTTATGTTAACACTTCTGGCCCAGCTCTCCTAAGCTGTGTAAGCACTTAGAATAATTGTGCCTGTAGTGTCTTTGATCAATTGAGAAAATATGGTCAGACTGAGTTTGTCAGCATAACAGTATCTTAATTGTATAGCCTATGCCAAAGTACCTATCAAAGTTTCTTTTGTTTTCTCTAGAAAGTACACCTGTACGCACTTCTGATGTAGACTATCGACTGTTAGAAGCATCCAAAGCAGGAGACTTGGAAACTGTGAAGGTAGGTTTGTCTAGGTGATGCCTAGAGGATGGAAAGCATTACCATGATAGGCCTCTGCTAGGAGGAAGTGGAATGCTCTAAAAATCAGAACGGAAACCTACAGGAGGAATATAAAAGAATAGCATACATCTGTAGGGACAAAATCAGGAAGGCTAAGTCACAAACGGAGTTACACCTGGCAAAGGACATAAAAGGTAATGAGAGGTTTGTTAAATACATTAGGAGCAAGAGAAAGATAAAGGGAAGTGTTGGTTCTCTACTTCGGGAAATAGAACTAATAATTGATGACGTCAAGAAAGCAGAAGTGTTTAATACCTGCTTTTGCTTCCATCTTCACTAAAAAGGTTAATAGTGATGAGATATGCAACACAATTAACAGCGAAGGGAAAGAAACACCAGCCAAAATATGGGGAAAGAAAAGGTTAAGGAATAGATAAGTTAGCTATATTCAGGTGTGCAAGGCCTCATGACATTCGTTCTAGCATACTTAACAGACTTGCTGAAGCAATCTTGGAACCCTTTGCAGTTATCTTTGAGAACTCTTGGAGGACGGAAGAAGTTTTGGAGGGGCGGAGAAAGGGTCTGTTGTTTGCCTGCCTTCAAAAAGGGGAACAAAGAGGAGCTGGGAAATTACAGATCAGTCTTACTTTGATACCTGGAAAGATGCTTAGAGGATAATAGGGTTATAAGAAATAGCTAGCATGGATTTGTCAAGAACAAATGATGCCAAAACAGCCTGATTTCCTTTTTAGACAGGGCAACTGACCTAGTAGATGGAGGGAAGCAACAGATGGGAGTATATCTTGATTTTAGAAAGGCTTTTGCCTCAGCCCTGTGATATGATTATAAGCCAAGTAGGGAAATGTGGTCTACATGGACTGGTTGAAAAATCGTAATGAAAGAGTAGCTGTAAATGTTTTGCTGTCCAAATGGACGGATGTGTTTAGTGGGAGTACTGCAAGGTTCAGTGCTGGGTCTGGTATTATTCAATATTTTCCTTGATGACTAGGATAGTGGAGTAGAGAGTATGCTTATAAAATCTGCTCATGACATAAAGGTGGGTTGTGAGCATTTTGAATTCAAAATTACTTGAACAATTGGCTAATTGGTGTGAATTCAGTACACTGACAATTCAATATAATAAGTTCTTTGAGTGATTGCTCACATGTGCGCTCGCCACAGGCCTGGGCACTGGACGTATCCCCCTCAGGGGTATCTGCAGGGGAGCAGCACTAGGGATCCCCTGAAGTGGCACCTCCCTGGCACAGTACACGGGGCACCATGAGCCGCCCCCCCAGTTCCTTATTGCCACCTGTGATGAGCTGGAACGTTCTGCTGCCTTGTGCTAGTGTTGTTAGTCGTTCTGCCGAACGGCCTTTTCCCCCTTAGCAGCCATAGTTAACGGTGGGTCCCAAACAGGACTTTGCCTGAGGACGGAGCGTGCCCCAGGCTTTACATATGGGACTGCTCTAGGCATCCCATGTCCATCAGCGATGCTCATACTAGCTGCCTGCATTGTCTGGGAGAAGGACACGTGCGCCACAGGTGCTGTACATATGAGTTGATATCCAGGGCAAAAAGGGAGAGGGGCATTCAGCTCCAGCACTCTTGATGGAGTCAGCGTTAACTCTGGCTCCGGAGCAAAGATCTGACTTGGCCCTGAGCACCATGGCATTGCTGCGGAGTTGAGGAGGTGAACTCAGAATATACTGCCTTCGTATGGGGGAAGTCATCACATTGAAGCCACGAGCAATGGGGAAGTGCCCTTGTTCAGATTCATGAAATGGCCCACTCTTGGAATGGAATACTTTATTTACCTTTCAGACTTTAATTAAGGGGGAAGAAACATAAATCAGATTCTAACTGTCGTCAAGTTCTCTAGTAAACTTTTTGTTTCCTCCTTCATCTTAACAGCAGCTTTGCAGCCCTCAGAATGTGAATTGCAGAGACTTAGAGGGACGTCATTCAACACCACTGCACTTTGCTGCAGGTTACAACCGTGTATCTGTAGTAGAGTATCTGCTACACCATGGAGCAGATGTGCATGCCAAAGACAAGGGGTAACTTTTCAGTATTGTTTCTTCTTAACCAAGTGCTCCTCGTATTCATAGCGGGAGAAGAGAGTTAATGGTCTTCTAAGTAATATTTAGCTCTCTGGTTGTACCGGTATCAGAATAATAGATGATAGCATTATAGTTGGGTTAACTTTACTCCTTTAATCCCTGCTGCTTTTGTCTTCTCTGTTCTCTTGTTTGTTTGTTCATTCTGCTTAATAGCAATTTTTCAGATACTTTGGAAGATTTGAAATTAGCTTTTAAGTTGTGTGATGTGAAATAGCCAGGGTGAGCTCTGTGCATTTTTCTCATCTTCCTAGGTGATTTATATTAATACAGAAAGTTTTAACTTTTTAAAAGTTGACTACTGGTCTCTAACTATTGAGACACATTTTTCCCCCTTTTAAATCAAACTGTTTGGAAAGGATAGAAAAATGACACAACCACTATATTATTTGTAGCCTTCCCAGGTAGTTTGATATAAAAGGGGGAAGATGTCCCAATAGTTAGAGAAACCAATAGAAGTTAACTTTCTATATTAATATAAACCACCTATAAAGAAGAGAAAAACGACCAGAGGGTCAAGGTAAGATTCAGGTCCTAAATGTCCTGAAGTTTCAAGCTCCTTCCACCTGAAATTGAGTACATTCTTCTCCTCCATCCATCCCCATTACATGTGCAGGACTCAAACTAACCATATCAGATGGAACTGTAGCTACCCACTATATCCATTTTTGAACATTTACACCAAAGCGTCGAAAGTGAACATTACGGCAGTGATTCTTGCCACATATGGGTATTGTTAGCAATATTGCTATGACCTGTTGAGATCAATTATGAATGATAACAATTGGTCAAACAGCATCAGTTAGGGACATTGTCAGGAGCCAAAGAACCATTTTCATTTGCTCCCTGGAAAAGCAATGTTCATTTCTTAGGTCCCTCAATAGCAGGGCGTGTAAAGCTGTGAAATTGGGGATACTAAAAGGTGCTGGTAGCCTCAGAGGAAACAATTCAGTTTTGTTCACTGGAATTTTGTAAACTTGTATTTGAGTTTGGCTTCCTGTAACAATTAAAACTTTTTTCTCCTATGATTAGCGGCTTAGTACCCCTGCATAATGCCTGTTCATATGGACACTATGAGGTGGCTGAGCTATTAGTGAGGCATGGGGCCTCTGTCAATGTGGCAGACCTGTGGAAATTCACCCCTCTGCATGAAGCAGCAGCAAAAGGAAAGTATGAAATCTGCAAGCTGCTTTTAAAAGTAAGTCATTTACAATTGCCATATGTATGGTTCAGTGTGTATTCTATTATGTCAAAGATCTGAAACAAAGATCATTTTATTATTTTTCTGAGAGTTAATGTGAATCCATTTTCATGTGAAATTTTACTGTGATACTTTGGAACAACCTCGGCAGCCTCCAGTGTTGATAAAAGAAAATTGCACTTGAGTCTGACACCTGCCTACCTTTTACAAAAGTATACAGACACGTGAGATGCAAACAGTATGTGGGGTTTGCACCAAGATGTCTAACCAGTAGTAAGAGGAAGAAATTAACAGGGAGAAAATTGCAAACTTGCTTATTTCAAACATTCTTATTAAGGTTTAATAATACTAATCAGTGTTAGGCCCAAGGAAATCGTCTCAACTGTACTTGGGGCCAAGGGCTGCCTTACACTATGTACTCCTCAGCTGATGGGCAGGGCTGCTCCGCTGGCGTTAACCACGATGTTCGGCTGCTCTGAACATTGCCGTACGACGCAGCAGGCAATATGTTGGCTATGGGCAGCGCCTTGTTTGGTGCTGCTCTGTCGCTGGCAGGACGCCACAGGAGCTGCTCCATGGTTCTCCGTAGTAGGAACGTGAAGGGAAGAGCGGAATGTCGGGGTTCCTCCCCTAGTCTCGGCTTTGCTAGAGAATTCCATCGCTGCCCCTCCTGTTGTGAGTGCTGCATTGCAGGGCATCAGCATTCAGCCTCCTCCATCCCTTCTGGGGCCAGCCCACTGGGACCTATTCCACAGGGGCCAGCGGCAGAGCTTGGTGGGAACTGTAGCCCCGCCATTGGAGAGACTGTTCCAAAACCTTTTAAAATGTGGATCACATAAATCAACAACTTTGTGTTGTATGCAAATATAGACTTAAGTTTTGGAACAAGAAAAGACTTTGTGTCAGTGCCGCTGCTTAGAAAGCACAATACTCAGATGCCTCGGTAGCTCAAAACTAAATGATCGGAGAGCAGGAGGAAACCTGCACAACCTATAGAGAGGGTTGCCAAAGGGTTACAGGAGTACTGTCAGATTGTAAAGGGTTGCCTTTACAATGCCTGTGCTTTCAGGTTACACTAGCACCTCAACTGTGAAAAAGACCACATGCAGCGGAAAGCAATTGCCTTAACAATCATGCAGTTGCAAAACTCATGAACTATGATAATCTGTGTAGTGCATGGATGCAGTGTATGTTTACAGCACCACAATTTTCTAGTATAGACAAGGTTTTTCGGACCTGTAAGCTTGTTCTGTAGATGAGTTGAGCTTTCATAATGTGCATTCTGTACAGTCGGTATCCACTAAAGTACATGGCTGTTAATTCATGAAAATGGGTTGCCAAAATCTCACGAGCTGTGAGAGCACTCCCTGGGGTGTGCTGCAGAATGCAGCCCATGAACTGACATAGCTGTGTGCTAGACTCCTGTGTTTGTGGCAGTAATGTAACATTGTGATTTGTAGCATGGAGCAGATCCAACAAAAAAGAACAGAGATGGTAACACTCCACTAGATCTGGTGAAGGAAGGAGACACAGATATTCAGGACTTGCTGCGGGGAGATGCTGCCTTGCTAGATGCTGCCAAAAAAGGTTGTCTGGCAAGAGTGCAGAAGCTGTGTACACCAGACAATATCAATTGCAGAGATACCCAAGGAAGAAATTCAACACCATTACATCTTGCAGGTAAGCGATTTGCCAGAGCGTGTAGCCTCTCTCATCACAATTATGTAACATAATCATCAAAAGCCAGAGCATCTTATCAGGAACTGACATAGTAAGAGTTTCACAGCAAGTTGTCTTGGTTACCATGCCCGCAGCTGTGTAGATGTGTTACAGGAAGACAGGAGCTTGCAAAAGAGGTGCCTTTGAGCTCTAAAAATCAAATAGTTTTAGCTTTCCCACCTTTCCACTTTTTCTGTTAGTGCTACTGATGCTTTATTTTCTTTTCTCTTTGTAGCCGGCTATAATAACCTGGAAGTAGCTGAATACCTCCTAGAGCATGGTGCTGATGTTAATGCTCAAGACAAAGGAGGGCTAATCCCCTTGCATAATGCAGCATCCTATGGAGTAAGTAAAAGCATTTGTACTTCTGATTTACAGTGCTAAACTTCTAGTAATTTTGTAATATTTTTAGCACACAATGTAAGGGGAAGTCTTTCAAATGGCTGTATCTAAAGCATATTATTGCAACTGCCACAGACTGTCTTATCTTGAACTAAGTTGGGTCTCTGTAGCCATGAGAGAATTACTGGCCCAAGTCACTATTATATCATACTCCCACGGTCTTGGTGACTTTCTTTAAAAGGCCTACAGTTGGACTAGGAGCGGGATGCAGTTGGTGCTATTCTGTACAGGGTCCCTTACAGCAGTTTTGGAATATCATTGGAACAGTAGCTGTTATGGCAAGCACAACATTCACAGCAAGTTGGCGTAATGTTTGGCATCCCAAGAAATCTCTCCTTTAGTTGTAGAAATAGGCAAAGATTGAGATGGTGATTAAGAGTCTGAGTGGGAAGGAAGAGGGAACAGGATCTGTGGACCAATCCGAAGCTCATTGTGGAGAAGCACAATTAGTTGGAGCAATCTGTTAGCGATCTCCCTTCCCTCGCACCTCACCAAGCAACATTGACTTCCAGAGAATCAGGCATAGTTATGCATATCTGCCCAGATGGAACATGGACCTTTTCCTAAAACACTGCATGCCACTCCACCTTGTGGGTGAGCTCATTCAGCTAGCGAAATAGCGCTACAAGTGCAGGAGGAGGAATGCCCATGTTCATATGCCCATCGTTTACAGGATTTTCAGCCCTTGACTGGAGGGAAAGTTATTGTGACATGGGCAAGTAGGTGGTGGAGGTAGGTGTAAATAAAGGGAGGGGAAACGAAGAGGCTCTCTGAATGCCCATGTTATCATCATGTAAAAGAAACAAAGATGTGGCTTAACACATTGCAGGCTTATGGCTTCTGCCTTGCTGTACCCTGGAGCAGTTTCTCTACACCGCAATGATAAAAGTATTGTTTTTTCAGCATGTGGATATAGCAGCGCTCTTGATTAAATACAGCACCTGTGTAAATGCAACAGATAAATGGGCATTCACACCGCTGCATGAAGCAGCACAAAAAGGAAGGACACAGCTATGTGCTCTGCTGCTAGCTCATGGAGCAGATCCAACCATGAAGAACCAAGAGGGTCAAACACCGTTAGACCTGGCAACGGTAAGTTCATATTGCAAAGCACCAGAAACTGCTATAAAGAATTGGCTGTATGCATTGAATGATGCTCAGTGCTTCCATTATGCCCATGGTCATCAGCCTTCTCCTTTCTATGATTTGGGAAGGGTAGGGGAGTCAGGACTTGTTGATGTCTGTGCATGATCCTCCTCTTGGTGGCAAGCCCGTGCGCAACACGTAGGATGAGATTTGAATATCTCCTAGTTAAGGTTTAAAGGATCTTCCCTTTTTAAATTCAGTTTCATTCCCAGCCTTTCAGTTTTACCAAAACAGAACCTGCCTGAAATGTTCCAGATGCCAGCGGCAGCCAGCACATGCTTCGTTTACTTGCACATTTCCAGGGGGATGGATGAGACTTTAAGAAAGTATGAAATATAACATAACTTCCAAACCATGTGGCTAGAATGACAGAGAACCTCCAAGCTTCTTGTTAGCTGCAGATCTTCTTGAATACTTACTTTTGACATATTGGGTTTTATTGATGGCAGGATTGGTTAAAAGTAGTTTCCACATATTTTATAGGGTATATAAAGTTTATGAATTCCAGGTGACCCCCATTAGTGATAGTTGCCAGACAGGAAATGGCACACAGAGAAATGTATAATAAGTTTGGACTAGGAGCGGGAGGGAGTGGGAAAATTTGAGCCACTTTAGGGGGTGAGGAGGCTGGTCTGGTTGGAAAACAGACTTACGGAGTGGTCTAGACACCATTCCCCAAAGAAATCCACTTTACATAGTCCCTCTGTACCTCCACACACTGCTGTCCAGTAATCCTGGAACACAGTGACTCTGAAAAGGGCGTTAGGGATCACTGGGAAGCCAGGTGAGCATCAGATCTCTGTAAGCTGAGCATGTAGTGGCTGCCCAGGTGATTAGCAGAGTGCCCACAGGCAGCAGCAGGAGAAGATCACGTTGGTGTAAGAGGGTGCTCTTACTGTTGTGCACAGCATTAGTGAGACTATTAGTGGATATCATGTTCCGTACCTTTTAAAAGAATGTTGGAAAAGTTGGAGAGGGTTCAGCGAAGAGCTACAAGGAGTATTTGAGGTCTGGACAGCTTGATTTACAGTGAGAGACTTAAGGTCAATTTAAGTTTATCCACAAGAATATCAAGGGGGTGACTTGACCATGCTGTACAAGTATCCACACGGGGAAGAGATTATTAATAGTGGAGATCTCTTCTACTTAGCAGGCAAGGGCATAATGACATCTAAAGCCTGCAAGCTGGAGCTAGACAAAGTCAGACAAGAAAGAAGGTGCAAGCTTTTTGTAAGAGAGAGGCTACCGACCTTTGGAACAGATTACCAAAGGAAATGGTAGATTCCTCATCTTTGGAAGTCATTATAATCAAGACTGGACATCTTCCTATGGGCTTATCTAAAGGAATATTGAGGCTGTCTGTTCACTACAGCTGGGTGACTAAAACACCCACCTGAGCGACAAGTCACACCGAGAATCGCCAGTGTGGGCAGCCATGTGTTGGCAGGGTACGCCTGTCTGCTGACACAGTAGGAGCCGCTTGCAGGGGCTGGCGTAGTTATAGCATCGGGAGAGCTCTCCTGTCGGTTCAAAGCAGTTGCACTGCTGCAGGCTCTCTGACATAACCACTGCCCACGTGTGTGTTGAGACCAGCCCATGAACCGGTCTCCGGCTCAGCCGGCAGTGACAGAGTGAGGGAGGAGTTACATGGCAGAACTGTCCGATCTGCTGTGCACATGTGAGGAGTTGCTACAGTGGCCCTTTCTGGCCTTAAAATCTATAAGATCACTCTGCCATGAGGAACAAGTTAAATGAACTCTGTAATCTATAATAAAAATAGACCTGGGCGTTACAAGTTCTGTAAGTGTGTGCAGCTTTTGCATTTTTCTTTTGTTTTTCTTGTAAATGAATTCCCTATTACAGGATTCAGCCTGTGTTATTGGATTGTTGGGGGGTTATTTAGATGGGGGCCGGGGAGAAGAGTATCCACTGTATGTTGTTTTTTCCTTTCTTAGTAAAATGAATAGTTGGTAGTTTTAATGCAAAGCAAGCCTTGTGTCTGTGCTTTCTGTCTTGCAGGCCGATGATATCAGAGCTTTGCTCATAGATGCAATGCCTCCAGAAGCCTTGCCTACCTGTTTTAAACCTCAGGCAACTGTAGTTAGTGCCTCTCTAATCTCACCAGCATCTACTCCCTCCTGTCTCTCTGCTGCCAGCAGCATAGACAACCTTACAGGGCCTCTGGCAGAACTAGCAGTGGGAGGAGCATCAAATGCTGGGGATGGAGCAGCAGGAACAGAAAGAAAAGAAGGAGAAGGTAATGTCTCTGCTGAGTAAGGTTCCTTTGCAGAAATGCAATACGAAGGCATTCTGCCTTACTTGATCCTGAAGATTTTCAATATAAAAATACTCCCATCTCAAAGGAAATGTAAATGGCTATATTTCTCCTGTTTTCTGCCTCAGCTCTTAATTATCTTTTCATGTGTGATGAGCTCAGAATCCAAAGGTAAGGTTCACGGACTAAATGCACAGATTTCTGCTGTTGGTGCTGGACAGAAAATCTGATGGGTATAATTTTGATTTGGGGAAATATAATGGCTGAAGTGTGTGTGTGTGGGGGGGGGTGTTAATATTTGAAGTACATGCTGTCCCTCAGCATCTGAAAGATTGTATAGCAAATATGCACCCATGTCAAATCACCTGGGCCTGATGAATTGCATCCTAGAATACTCACGGAGCTGATTGAGGAGGTATATGAGCCTTTAGCTATCATCTTTGAAAAGTCATGGAAGTCGGGAGAGATTCCAGAAGACTGGAAAAGGGCAAATCTAGTGCCCATCTATGGAAAGGGAAATAAGAACAGCCCAGGAAACTACAGACCAAGTCAGCTTAACTTCTGTGCCAGAGAAGATAAAGGAGCAAGTAATGAAAGCAATCTATCTGTAAACATCTGAAAGATAATAAGGTCGTAAGTGACAGCCAGCATGGATTTGCCAAGAACAAATCATGTCAAACCAAGCTGATAGCTTTCTTTGATAGGATAGCAAGCCTTGTGGATGAGGGGGAAGCGGTAGGTGTGGTATACCTAGACTTTAGTAAGGCATTTGATACAATCTTGCATGACCTTCTTACCAATAAACCAGGGAAATACAGTGCAGATGGGGCTACTCTAAGGTGGGTGCATAACTGGCTGGATAACTGTTCTGAGAGAGGAGTTATCAGTGCTTCCCAGTCATGCTGAAAGGGCAGAACAAGTGGGAGTCTGCAGGGATCAGTTTTGGGACCTTCTTCACTATCTTCCAACAATTTGAATGATGGCGTATAAAGTTTGCGGATGATACCAAGCTGGGAGGAGTTGCAAGTGCTTTGGAGGCTAGGGTTGTAATTCAAAATGATCTGGACAAACTGGAGAAATGGTCTGAGGTAAATAGGATGACGTTTAATAAGGATAAATGCAAAGTGCTCCACTTAGGAAGGAACAATCCATGTCTCACACACAGAATGGGAAGCGACTGTCTAGGAGAGAGTTCTTCAGAAAGGGATCTAGGGGCCAGAGTGGACCACAAGCTAAATATGATTCGGCAGTGTGACACTGTTGCAAAAAAAGCAAACATGATTCTGGGATGCATCAACAGGAGAATTGTGAGCAAGACATAAGAAGTCATTCTTCCTCTCTACTCTGCACTGATTAGGCCTCAGTTGGAGTATTGTGTCCAGTTTTGGGCACCACATTTCAAGAAAGATGTGGAGAAATTGGAAAAGGTCCAGAGAGAGCAAAAAAATGATTAAAGGTCTAGAAAACAAGACCTACAAGGGAAGACTGAAAGAGTTGGGTTTGTTTAGTTTGGAAAAGAGAAGCTTGAGAGGAGACTTAACAGCTTTCAGGTACCTGAAAAGGTGTTACAAGGAGGAGGGAGATAAATTATTCTCCTTAATGTCTGAGGATAGGACAAGAAGCAATGGGCTTAAATTGCAGCAAGGGAGGTTTAGCTTGGACATCAGGAAAAACTTCCTAACAGCCAGGGTGGTTAAATGCTGGAATAAATTGCCTGGTGAGGTTGTGGACTCTCCATTATTGGAGATATTTGAGAGCAGGTTAGACAAACACTTGTCAGGGATGATCTAGACGGTGCTTGTTCCTGCCATGAGGGCAGGGGCCTGGATTTGATGGACCTCTCAAGGACTCTTCCAGTTCTAATGTTCTATGATTCTGTGTTTACCTGTATGCCTGTATAACTTGCCATCCTGCTTTGCTGTAAATCAGATGTTGTGTTCTAAGTGCTTTTTTCAGTGTGTTTACCATTCAGTTTTTACTGAGCTTTTGTACAGTCTGACATAGCCCTCAGCCACATAACCTATAGTGAACTTTGAAAACAAGCTGACATTATACACCAGTCTTTCTTTCATTATAGTCAATGGTCTTGACATGAATATCAGCCAGTTCCTGAAAAGTCTTGGGCTTGAGCACCTTCGGGATATCTTTGAAACAGAACAGGTAAGGAATGAGCCTCATGCGACACACTTGTACATTCTGTTATAGTGAACTTAGGCTGCATTTCCTGGGTCTGGAGCCAGCCTGAGGTGGCAAGGGCCACATGGCCGGCCCACCCACTAGCTTCTCCCGGGTGTGGTTTTGCTCAGAAAAAGACTGAATAAATGGGACCATGGTTACAAGAATCTGGTATCAAGTTTGCTCAGTTTACGAAGAAAATATTTTTTGTCCTGCTAGATCTGCAAATTCATCATGGGATTGGAGTCACAATAGGTCCTTTTGGTTTTGAGCATCATCACCAATAAAGGTTTTACAGGCCAAATGTATAGCTCAGAGTCAAGTATCTTCCCATTCATAAACCCATTAAAGATGTTTTACAAGGAAGAGGGAGGAGGATTGTTTTCCTTAACCTCTGAGGCTAGGACCTAAAGCAATGGACTTAAATTTCAGCAAGGACAGTGTAGGTTAGACATTAGGAAAAGCTTCCTAACTGTCAGGGTGGTTAAACACTGGAACAAATTGCCTAGGGGGGTTGTGGAATCTCATCGTTGGAGATTTTTAAGATCAGGTTAGACAGAAACCTCTCGGGAATGATCTAGATCAGTGGTTCTTTACTTTTTGGGTACATCTACACTGCACACTTATTTCGAAACAGCTATTCCAGAAGAAATGCTCTGAAATAGCTTATTTCGAAATAGCGCATCTGCACTACGGGGAAGCCTGGAAGTGAGTCGGAGACAGGCTCCCCTAGTAGGGACGCGCTACCTCGACTTAGAGCCCCAGGAGGCACTGGGGAGGAGCTATTTCAAATAGCAGCAGTGGAGCGTCTACACTACCACTTTTCGAAATAGCTATTTCAGAATAGGCGGCGTTATTCCTTGTGGAATGAGGTTTACAGAAGTCGGAATAAGCCGCCCCTTATTTTGAATTTATTTCAGAATAATGGAATTGCTGTGTAGATTCATTATTTCAAAATAACATCAGTTATTTCAAAATAATTGGGCTGTGTAGATGCACCCTTCCAGACTAATGTCCCCTTTTTAGGAGGCCTATTTCTCTTGCATACACTGGGCTACCCCTCATTTAAAAACTTCTAGCTTATAAAATGAAACATAATATAAAAGTGTCACAGCGCACTGTTACTGAAAATTATTTAATTTCTCATTTTTACCATATAGTTATAAAATAAATCCTCCCCACTAGGTGGAGAAACACTGAAGATGTATATAGAGCAGTACAAACAAGTCATTATGTATATAAAATGTTAGTTTGTACTGAGTTCACCATTCTTTTCTTATAGCTTGTAAAACTAGGTAAATACCTACATAAATTGACAGGCCCCTGGAAGATGTCTGTACCCCCACGGGTACCTATACCCCTGGTTCAGCGTCACTGCTCTAGATCAGTGTTTCTCAACCAGTGGTACGAATACCCTTGGAGTACTTGAGAGAAGTCTGGGGGGTACATCAACACAACTGAAATTTGGAAAAAACTAAATTTTTGTTTTAAGTTTTACAGCACTTTATTATTTTTGTACTTTTTACACCCAAAAATTTCATTGCCCACTCGGCTACGATTAAGTTGTTTAAACAGATTTGTTGCAATGATAGAAAATTTTTGTGTGTGAAAACTGTAGATACTGGGGGTACTTTATTTTTTTTTTTTAAAGGGGTACTTTATTTAAAAAAAAAAAAAAAAAGGTTGAGAAACACTGCTCTAGATAGCACTTAGCCCTGCCATGAGTGCAGGGGATTGGACTAGATGAGCTTTTGAGGTCCCTTTCAGCCTTGCAATTCTGTGATGCTTGTGCAAGCCTGTTACACTGAACAGTTACAGAGGTGAAAGTGATTAGAACTTAGTAAGTAATGCTGTTGATGGACAAGGTGGAAGAGAAACTACTTTCCCAGACTTTGTCCACACTAGTGAATTTCAGAAAATATTTTCCTAATGCTGACGAGGCTACAATCTTAGCTGTTTTGGGTGTGAAGGGCTAAAGAATGAATAGTTGGAAAAAAGTTTTACTAATATCAGCAGTAATTCTGGATATGCAAAATAAACTACCATGTTTATAGTCAGTTTTTGGAAGAGAATAGCATTTCGCATTTGAATGTATTTGTAAATTCTTTTTCTAAACAGCTTCTTGGACAAACATATAACTTAGTAGTGTGAAGTAAGATATAATGTGAAGAGGGGAAAAAAGAGACATAAATTGTAGTAGTATGAGCCAAACACTTTAAACATAATTTGTTGGTTATGAAAAATCTCACGACTATTGTGTGAAATGTTAAGTATTGTCCTTTGCTTTGCTGTTCCTGTAGATAATGGCAGTTTTTCATTAGTTTTCATTTACATTATGTATACCTTGTCTACACTTCAGCATGAATTATGATATTTTTTGGCTACCTTTGTCTTCTTACCTAAGAGAAGTGTGCTTTCCATATATCGAATAGAAGTTTATATTAATCAGAGAAACTGAACTATTGGCATTTTAGAACCAGGAAAAGCCTTTCTATCCAAATATTTCTGTTCTTTTTGCTATCTTAATCTAATTTTGGATTGTTTTTTTTAGTCATGTCCCTCTAAAAACAAATTTCTAAGTGCTACTTAAACTCATTTTTCCTGCTCAAAAAAATTTCCTCTTGCACTGAAGAGGTTCTGCTTTAGATCCTTATCTTCTCTGTTAACTGCAATTCACTGACAGCCTAACTCATGCAATTAACTGAAAAAATTAATACTGATTTAAAAATTAATCACATGGTTAAATCCTTGAATACCAATTGAAATTTATTAAATATTTTGGATGTTTTCATCTTCAAATATATTGATTCAAATTACAACACAGAATACGAAGCTTACACGGCTCACTTTATATTTTTATTACAAATATTTGCACTGTGGAAATGATACAACTAAGAAATTGTGTTTTTCAGTTCACCTCATACAAGTACTGTAGAGCAGTCTCTTTATCATTGAAAGCGCAAGTTACCAGTGTAGATTTTTTTTGTCACATACCTTCACTCAAAACCAAAGAAGATTAAAACTTTAGAGCCTACAAGTCCACTGTCCTACTTCTTGTTCAGCCAGTGGCTAAGACAAGTACGTTTGTTTACATTTGTGGGAAATAATTCTGCCTGCTTCTTATTTACTATATCCCCTGGGAGTGAGGACAGACATTTATATGGCATTTTTGTAGCTAGCATTGTAAGGTCTTTAGGTGCCAGATATGCTAAACATTCATATGCCATTCCTGAGGACATGCTTCCCTACTGATGACTCACATTAAAAAATACTGCATACATTAAATTTGTGCCTGAAGTCCTTGGGGAGAATTGCAGGTCTCCTGCTCCATTCTTCCTGCATTCTGCCATATATTTCATGTTACAGCAGGCTCAGGTGATGACCCAGATCATGTTGTTCATTTTAAGAAACTGTCACTGCAAATTGGACAAAACACAAAGAAGGCATCAACGTGGGATTTCTAAAAATAGCTACAGCATTCGCTCAAGAGTTAAAGATCTGAAGTACCTTCCAAAATATGGAAGGGACAAGGACTTTCAGAAGACTTACAAAAGCAACACTCAAATGCAGAAACTACAGAACCTGAATCATCAAAAAAAGAAACCACCTGTTCGGTGGCGTCTGACTCAGATGATGAAAACAAACATGCATCAGTCCACACTAGTTTGGATCGCTATAGATTAGAACCAGTCCTCAGCATGTCCTGTGGAAAGGGTGTTACACCGTGAAGGGACATACGAATCTTTAGTGCATATAGCATGTAAACTTCTTGCAATGCCAGCTACAGTGGTGCCATATGAACACCTGTTCTCACTTCCAGGTAACATTGTAAACAAGAAGCGGCAGCATTATCTCCTGAAAACGTAAATGAACTTGTTTGTCTGAGCAACTGAACAAGAGCTAGGCCTGAGTGGATTTATCGTCTCTAACATTTTACATTGTTTTATTTTTGAATGCACTTTTTTTGTACATAAGTCTACATTTGTGAGTTCAGTTTTCATGATAAATAGATTGCACTACAGTAGTTGCAATGCATGAATTGATAAATTATTTCTTTTGTATTTTGCAGTACAAATACTTGTAATCAAAAATAAATATAAGGTGAGCACTGTACACTTTGTGTTTTGTTAAAATCAATATATTTGAAAATGTACAAAATTTCCAAAATATTTAAATAAATTATATTATTAATAGCACAGTTAATTGCTATTAGTTTTTAACCATTTGACAGCCCTACTTGTAGGTTATCCATACAGTTTCCCCCCACAAGTCAGGGTTTGTAAAATGCAAATCAGTTTTACTAGTCCCTTTTTATCATTTTGAAAACGTATTAATTCATCTTGTGCTGTTATCCTTCCAAAGACAGTGATTGCATCTTCATAGTCATTCCTTACTGCTCTGATGCTTGAGATCTGGAGCGGTCTTTGTTTCCCGTGCACTGCAGTCTCTGCAAGCAAACAGGCCTCCAGAGATACCCATAACAGGGAGAGACAGTGTTTCATTTTGCATCTCCCCTGACATTATTAATTCTAGTCCTCTGGCAATATGGCAGTAGCTTTTGCTGTCCTTTGTAGTGCTGCTGTGCACTTGATAGATGTTCTCAATGACTCTTCCTAGTAACTTTTGTATCTTTTGCCTGATTAATATATTGGGTGTGCTGTTTATCGTATATCCCCTGGTTGAGTTCCTGTCTTCTGGATTAATGTGTTCTCTTTCTCTACTGAGGACTTTGCTTGCTGTTGACAGATTTAGTTATCCTAACTCTTCAGAGCCTTTTCAGTATGTTGGTATGGATTCCTCTAGATTACTAAGACTCTAGTTCTACTGTAATGTGTACATTTTGGGAGCCGATGGTTTTTGAACGCTTCTCTGAAATTTTCCTGTGTGTCTGAAGTCCAAAAAGGTCACCTATGTGTAGAATTGCTGTACAATATGAAAAGTTTGTGTCTGGACTGCCCTTTATTTCCTGTTCTTAAATCAATTTTCTGTTTCGCATCTCGTAATCTCTGTGACCTGGAAAAAGCTTTTGAGGAGACTGCATGAGAAGTCTTAATATAACAGCAAATGAATAGTCCTTGTCTAGCATCATGACAGTCACTACTTCTAAAAGCCTTAGGTTACTTAAACACAACTTAACATAGCCAAATCATGTTTGGAGAGACACACGTACCATATAAACACAGAAGGAATGTTTTAGAAAATCAGTAATGACGCTGATGTAGGCCAAGTTAGACCATTTTCATAAGGAAATAACAGCAAAGGAATGGGAAATAATTTTCACGTTGCGTGTGGTAGAAATGCGTGTGTAAGTATTTGTACAAAAATGTGAAGTCTTGCTACAGTGGGCTTTCATCCATTGCCATGTTTCTAGTGCTGCTGTAGAGCACCTTGTTATTAACCCTACCCCCTTGATAATCATGAAAGGAAAGCTGTTGTTGTTGGGGATTTCTTTTCTCACTCTTTCGCTATCACTTGACTCAAGGTGCTCCAGCTGTGGGAGCAATGGTGGGAATGTTCATGTAAATAC
The DNA here is from genome assembly GCA_032595735.1 of Pelochelys cantorii. NCBI lineage: Eukaryota > Metazoa > Chordata > Testudines > Trionychidae > Pelochelys > Pelochelys cantorii. The sequence goes on along the minus strand of CM064331.1, from coordinate 119,793,133 downwards.
TACATGGTACATTAATCAGTATGCCATCTAACCCTCCTCCAAGTAGTTCTAGATAATACACTGACTAGCCACCTGGGCACAACCATCCTGGATGTGTTAGCCCCGTGGTGCTCCAGCAATGATACTTCATCACAGGAAATGATTTTTCAAAATCCCGTCTCAGTAAGACAGTCACTGAAGGGACACGGGGGCATGTGCCCCTAAATCCAGTGGATACTTGAAATTGCCTGTTGGTTTTATTATTCTGCTAGCAATATCAGATCCAGACTAAATCACTAATTTGACTGGTGTTTCAGTGCATTCATTAAATGGTTTGAAATTATTCCCAGTTTCATGTGGAGACTTACCATGAAGGAAGATGGATGGGAAATTCAGTAGTTTACTTTTTAACTATTCTGCTAAATTAACTCTCCCGGTTAGTTTTCGACATTGAAAGATTTGTTCTGTTGTGTGTGAATAACATTCCTCAGCAGCCAGCATAGAGTTGCTCTCTGCCATCTCATGATGGGGAGAGTTGCCCGGGCCAGTCTCAGACAGGACCGTGGCAGTCTATTAGATTGTCGGGCTGTCGTAATAAAACTGAAAAATACAATCTATACCCGGAGAGGGATTCTAGTCCATGCATGAATTCAGCGTAAGTACAGTATAATTTCTGAATCTTCAGGAGGTAGTCGAGTTAGTCTGTATAGTATAATTTCTGTAACAATAGACATTTTCCTTTTTTTTCCCTTAGGAGGTAATAAAGGTTTGGCTACTAATGTGTGTCATCTTTTCTCATTTCAGATAACTCTTGATGTATTGGCAGACATGGGTCATGAAGAGCTAAAAGAAATTGGCATTAATGCATACGGACATCGTCACAAACTAATAAAAGGTGTAGAGAGACTTCTAGGAGGGCAGCAAGGTAAATATGTCAAACCAGCTGGGCACACCTCTTACCTTTGAGTTATGTACACCTAGACCTGCCTGAAGTAATTTTCAGCAGGCTTACAGCGATAGCCTGGTAAAAGTAATGCTCTTAGACCACCCCCAGTCGTAAACCAGGCCTCAAGTCTAGGTGTGGTTGGATGCCTCCCTGCTCCAGTGCTGAACCAAATTCTAGCCAGGCAGCAAAAATAAAATGGCTGGAGACGAAGGCAACTTTCAGTGCTATGGTGCAAAGATGGCAGGGGTCATGGTCTTGTCTCCTCTCCACCCCATATGGTAAACACACAGCTCAAGAGGTGCCTGGTGGAAAGGAACCCCTATGCTGCTCTGAGACAAGGTTATTGTGGCAGACTCCAGCCTGAAGTGTGTAAGGCGAGAGCAGCTCTTTGTTGTCTTATCCCTCGCGTACCGATGGAAGGGCCAGTCATAGTCTGGTGCAAGGGTTTGTTCCAAGATTAACACGCTGTTGTTCATTACTAAAAACTAATTCCTGAATGGGTCCCATTGTAACTGCAAACTGTTGGAGTTGTCTTAGTCATATGGACTTGAGTAGAAAGCAAAACTTGTGAGAGAAGTTCATCTCCCAAATATTTTTGTTCTTTTAATATTTTGTTATTTTAATACTCTCCTTTCATGCCTGCTGCTTTTCAGACATTTGATCTGATTTCGGTTGTATTTCCGTTGCTGCTTGTACTGCACTTGCTCCTGCTCTGGGGTTAACTAACAAGTAATAGCAGGAAGGCTGGGTAAAAATACTGCTGGTTGATTTTTACTTCTGAAATTCTTGCCTTTTGCAGGCACCAACCCTTACTTGACTTTTCACTGTGTGAGCCAAGGGACTGTTCTCCTAGATCTTGCTCCCGATGATAAGGAGTACCAGTCAGTAGAAGAGGAGGTATTATACATGCAAATATTTTTGTTTCAAAATTGGCTTGTTTGCTGTGTAATGTCTGTCTTGGACGTCAGTGTGGTTCTACGCTGCAGAGACCCTCTCAGAATAGCATTGGAGGGTCCCATATTACTGCCATGCAGTGATTACAGATCAGATGTGATCCCTCATGGCCAGGTCTTCACACTCCGCCTGCAAACTGACTGTCAAACTAGATTCTTTTCATCTGACCCACCCCCAGTGGTCTGCAGGCCCAGAGACTCCTGTGCTAGTCACGTTTTGTTCAGATTGGGGCCTTGGTGATACCTCTGCGACCCTCACTGCTGTTAGGAGAGCTCCACAAACAAGCAGGGCTGCATAGAGAGTCTCCAGGCCTTTAGCTCCAATGTGTTGAACAGGAACAGGTTACTCGGGGAGCAGTAGGAAGGGGCTGTTTCCATGCAGTCTCTCTCTAAGACAACATTGCATTTCGAGGACAGGGTTTCAGTGAGCGTACAACAAACCCTTCTCTAATCACACTCTGGGGAATGGGGGTTCTCTGGTATACTGTGCTGCTGTTTGTCCAGATGTCACAGTGGTCGCCCATTTAGGCTAAATGCAGTGGGAGCCCTGCTGCAGCCTGCTCTAGGTGTGCTGGCAGGGCCAATGTCTGTCACATGGGGAAGCAGGCATCAAAGTGAGACAAGCGGAGCAACATCAAGGTCCTCTATGCCAGGCTCCGACAGCTCCATGGGCAGACCAGGCATCAGCGTCACCTCGTCCCTCACCTAAAAGCCAGCAGTCAGTCCTACAGCTCCCAAAACGCGAGCTGGGATGTCTCCCCAGAGTCCTGGGTCATTGCTGGGAGTAGGACAGGTCACACAGCAGCCCCATGGTCCCCTTTACCTGGCATTGCCTCTTGCCTGAAGAGAGGCAGATGGTGGGTGGCCAACCCCACGCTTCTGCTGGTGGGTTGGTGGTGCACAGAGAGCTGCAGCTGCTCTTGTTGTTGGGTGACTGCCCAAACTCAGATCTTCCTTGCTCTGCCTGCTAGCCAAGCTAGCCCCATGCGTCCCCCTTCCTCGCCCCTCCAGAGGGACACTTGGTGAGGAGTGCCAGAATAAAGCCTAGGCAGGGCAGGGTGGCTGCCGTACGCCGCGACTCTTCTCACTTGCCTGTACTTGTGCCCAGTGCGGGCACCCCAGAGGCCCCATGCTCGCACCTGCCTTCATGAAAGTGGCCAGTTTTCCCCTTTCTTAGCTCCGGTCTTTGGGAACATGATTAAGATAGACTCCAGGGATTGTGCTTGCCTTTCTTCCTTCCCCCAGGACTTGTGCCTGCTGGTTCCAGGGGCATGCGTCGTGAAATTGGGGCAGGGTCATTAACTCCATAACAAATTGTATTTTGGGGGGGAGTGTTCAAAGGGTTCGTATGACAGATGAAAATGGGGGGAGCGTTTGTGTGTAGTGCTTTGTGGAATTAGCTCTTTCAATGGGAAAATGAACAGGTGACAGTGTAAAACCTGTGATCTAGAGCTCTAGCCCTTTGGTGTGATCTGTGCATTTCTGTTAGCAGGAAATCACATGAGGACATGCAGGTTCAGTGACTTCGGGTGCTATTTTAACAAATAGTTGGCTTGGTTTAGTAAGGAGGCATGGTATGACAACCTCATCGTGTCCTATGACCTTGTCATCAGTGAAATACCGATGGCAAGAGTCTGCTTAGAAACTCTTAACAGCTGCTGCCCTAGTCAGAGAGTCAGAATATCAACGCAAAGTTCACATTTTTATTAGAATCTATTGCCTCACTTCATGTTGTTTGTTGATTTTCTGACTTAAGAATGCCCTAAATCAGGCCTGGGCAAAATACGGCCCGCAGGCCGGATCCAGTCCATGGAGGCAACGGGGAGCCCCAGGCAGGCTCCCCAGCAGCCCCGTGTGCTGGGCAGAAACGCGGCTGCAGGGCTCTGTTTCTGTTTTAAAACTGGAGGGGAGGGGGGAAGTTTTAGGAGCCGCCTCACCCCCAGCACATTGCCATTGGCTGGTTTCTGGCAGAAAGCATCCAATGGGAGCTGCTTGTTAGAGTCACAGGCAGCTAAGAAGAACCACGCCCCCTCTTCTGGGCTCAGTTATTCATGAAGCACATGGCCAGGCAAGCAGGCTGGCTGGCTGGGAAACATTTTAAGCTCAGCAGGCAGGCAGGCTAGTTTGGCAGCTAGCAAGTAAGTCTCTTGGCCACAGCCTGCTTCTGGCACCCCAGCCCTTTCCTGCCCCAACTCTCTGCGCTCCCCCACTCAACATACCCAAACCCCCGTCCCCCTCTTACACCCATACCCCCTCCCAGATCTGGCACCCCAATCTCCTGCCCCAGATCACAATCCCCTTCTACCCTAGGTCAGATCCCAAATCCCTGCATGCCAGTCCCTTGCCCTAGGTCACAACCGCCTGCTTCATCCCAGCTTCCTCCCAGACTCCGCTCTCCCTCCTGCACCCCGGTCCCTTACCCCAAACTCCTTTCTGCACCCAGCCTCCATTCCAGACCCCGCATTTCCTCCAGTAATATCATGGAAGAGTGCGGCCCTTCATCACTTTCCAAAATCTTGGAGTGCCCCCCTTCTCCTCCCCGACAAAAATTATTGACCACTTCTGCCCTAGATAGTAACTGTTTCTGTGCTGTGATTGTGTGAGAAAATGTTTAAGCTACTTCTTGCGTAGACAGACAAATGTTTAGGAATCCAGGCTTCATATAGCTTCATAGTAACAGACAGGGTCAAATACAATATTTATCTGGGTTGTTAGATTCTGTTACTTTAACTGTAATTGTCTTCCAAAAGTCACTTAGTGGTAGATGAAATTACAGTTCTTGATAGCAAGTAATAGTAATGTGCAAATGTCACAATGTATTAATCCCCCACTATGTAAGGAACGAAAGATTATACAGGAGGCCCCCGCTTTACGACGGCCCGATTTACAACCCCCTGCACTTATGACCTCTTCTGTAAGTGCAGAAGGGGCTGAAATCCCCTGACGTAACGTCCTCGGCCCTGCATTTATGATGGCGTACGATGCCTGTGGTAAATGTGGGCTCAAGTTACAATGCCCCCGATTTGCGACGCTATCCCTGAAGCCGATTGCGTCGCAAGTCGGAGGCAGCCTGTATGCATTAGTTATATATTCTTTATTATGTCAACATAATTCTTCTATATAATCTTTCTTGCTTTTTATCATAGAATCCTAGGGCTGGAAGAGACCTCAGGAGGTCATCAAGTCCAGCCCTCTGTTAGTTCCTCTAACACTGTAATTGAATTGCAAAAATTCCAATGTCCATGACTATTTTTGATAGTAAATTGCCACTTTTTTTTTTCTTATCTGGAGCTTTATTGACAAATTGGGCCATTATATTTGTTCTCAGCCAGTATCCTGGAGCAGTATCTTCTAGTAGGACTTCCTGTACTCTAACAAGTAAAAGAGCACAGCTGGATTGAAATCTGAGGTCTCTTAACTTATGGGTATCTCTGCACATTCTCAGTCACTACGATCTATACGGTTGAAGTATATTCACCATTCCTCACTTTTTGGTCTTGCTTAAGTGAGCTCCCTTCCCATCTCATTATTATTATTATTCGCAGATGTCAGGTTTGAGAATTCCGTTTTGTATTTTGATGCAGATGCAAAGTACAATCCGGGAGCACAGAGATGGTGGCAATGCTGGAGGGATCTTCAACAGGTACAATGTCATCAGGGTAAGTATCAGAGACTTGAGAAGATCACGGCTACGCCTACAATGCAGACTTCTTGCGCAAGAACTGTTTTGAGCAAAAGGTCTTGGGCAAGAGCGCGTCCACACTGCCATGTGCTTTTGCGCAAGAGATGTGCTTTTGCTCAAGAGCATCCATGGGGTGTGGATGCTCTCTTGCACAAGAAAGCTCTGATGGCCATTTTAGCCATAGGGGTTTCTTGCGCAAGAAACCCCTGTTGCCCATTCACGCTGCCTTCTTGCGCAAGAGGTCTTATTCCTCGTGGGGAGAGGAATAACTCTTGCGCAAGAAGCTCTCTGTTCTGACGCTGTACTGTAAATTTACTTGCGCAAGAACGCGCGTGCAGTGTAGACACTCCACAAGTTTTTGCGCAAGAACAGCTGTTCTTGTGCAAGAAGCCTGCAGTGTAGACGTAGCCCACAAGTAAACCAAGTGGGGATCATGCTCACAAGTGGAATCATTTTTGTATGCTGTCCTCCCATTATATAATTGTATACAAAAAGAGTGTTAAAGTTGCACAGTCATCACTCAGCAGGTAAGAAGTAACACATTTAAGACCCTACCTCCATGCTGTGCAGGGAAGAGGCAGGAGGGGACCATGTAATTACAGATTATCCCATAATGCACACACAAAGGAAACAAATGGAAGTGGAACAGGCAACCTTAATTCTGGCACTTGCTTGCTTGACTTTGCCGCCTTAATGTTCTGTTAACATTGGATTTTTTAATATAATGTCCCCACACTTTTTTATAAGCAAATCTCGACCTACTTTGTATCGCTGTCAACAGGGAGACCGGCCTTACTTTCCATTCTTTTGCCAGCCCCGCCGTGGCCCCTACAGCGCTGGGATGGAATATGTTCAATCCCGCTGTGCGGGATGGGCAACAAATGCAGTCCTGGTACCATTAGGAGCTAGGAAGGGGTGGAGTGCACTCACTATGGATAACATCTTTGGTGTGTTGAGCTGCCAGACTCTTACAAGTCTCTACTGAGCGTGTGCAGACAGAGATGTCTCAGAGGCTTATAACTTGGCCAGTTTGAGCGGATTTTCCCAGGGACAGCAAAAAGCACAGCCCTGACACCCAGCTAAGCTGCATCAACACATGACATTTCAAGCCCCTGGTTTAAAGCTTGAAGACACAAGACTAGAGCTTCGTAGAGGGACAACATTAAGAATTGTTTCATGTGCACAAATCACATTCCCCCTAACTTTTTCTCAGAAATGACTGAACAGTTTTTACCTAAATTTTCCAACAAAATTCTGCCAAAGGCAGAAACCTGCCATGGAAAATTTCAGCCCAAATGGTAAAATTTGGCAAAGTTATAAGCAACCGAAAACAAGATCTTATAATGGAAAGTGCTGGACTATCTTATTTAAAGATGATGTGTCCGCTCTCTGTAATTTTTACCCATTCTGTTTTAAAAGTGAAAGCTTAGAAACTGAATGGCACCAGATGTTTGTTGTACAATTCATACCTCTTGCTACAGTTTCCCTATACTCTACAGAATTACAGTTCACTATAAATGAATCCTGTTTTTATTTGCACTGTAGATTCAGAAGGTTGTGAACAAGAAGTTGAGAGAGAGATTCTGTCACAGACAGAAGGAGGTCTCAGAGGAAAATCACAACCATCACAATGAGCGCATGTTGTTTCATGGTGAGGAGCTAGCCGATGTTTCTAGGTTTCACTGCATCTAAAAAACGGGGGGGAGAGGATGTTAAATATAAATGTTAGTGTAAATCGTTGTGCATTGCTGTTGTATTTCTGCTCACTTTACTCTCCATCATGAGCATTATTGCAAATGTTCAAGAAGTGTCGCTGTGGGTGCTTCACTTCAGGTGTGCGTGCATGCACCCCTGCGCCTTTGAGCAAAGAGTTTTGGAAGCCGTGCCCGTTCAGTCCCTCCATGTGCCCTACACATTCTTGTGCCCTGTTGCGAGGATAAATAGACTCGCATTGGGGAACCACCCTCAGGTCTTTTTCCGAGGTGATGGGTGGTAACTAGCCACACCAGAGGGGCAATATGTACCTTGTTTGAACTTACGTATAAGTGGTGTCTCAGAGGGAGTGTCTTTAGCCAGGTTTGGAAGCAATGGAAAGTCTCACAGGCTGTCGCCAGACCAGTCCTGCACTGCCAGGATCTTCTCCAGGGCTTCTGCCAGCTCCAGCCCTGCTGCTGTAGGCTGCTGGGACCTGTCCCATCCTGCTGCTTCAGCCCGGCCCCTCCTGGATTGCCCTCCTGCCACTAGGCTACCAGGGTTCTCTGACCCTGGAATATCCGTGGTCCTGCTGCACTACGAATGTTACTGGCCCAGTGAATCCACTTGTGGGAGGTGCAACCTGTACAAGAAAGTTTAGCAAATCAGTCAGAACAGAAATTTTGCTCAGCCCATTTTTCCACCTTCCCATAGGCTGCCCAAACCAGAGGCCAGAAGGCCTAAATATTCAAAAAGGAAACCAGGGGCTGCCACAGCTGCTTTGTCCCATGTAGTCCAAGCACCAGTTTTGAGGGCTTCCTCAAGAGTCTAACTCTTCTGCTTGACAGGAGTTCACTGTTGCACCATCCTAGCCACCTTCTCCCCCTTTAAATACTTTCTCTCCCTGTTTGAGCCTGCATAGGAGACCAAGGCATCCAACAGATTGGTGATAGGGGCCATTACATCTGGTTATACCATCCCTCCCTTGCCCTGCCCCTTTTCAAGAACCCATCTCATACTTAATTGCTAAGGCAGAAATTGCCTCCTTGCTGGGTGCAAGGACCATAAGAACCAGTTCTAGCTCAGCTCAGGCAAAGAGGTGCTATTTCAAGTAGCTTATCATGCCCGGAAAGAATGGGGATGGAGGTCAGAATTGCAGCTTAGATGCCTGAACAACTATGTGAAACAGCAGAAATTCAGGATGGCAACCCTGGCAGCTAGAATTCCCTCCCTAGATTCCAGGAGTTGGCTTCTGACTAGTAACTTTCTTGTGGCAATTCATCTGTCTCACAGGATAATTCTTCCCATCATAATCAAACACAACCACTGTCAGTACTGCGTGCTCCTTTTCAGCCTTTCCTCTGCCACAAGGGTATCCCATAGACATAGAGCTTCGCAGTCCTGGATGCCCACCTTCATCACCTGCAGATAATGGTCTTCTCTTAGCATGACCATTTGTTGATTGGGGGTGATCTTATTGAGGGGTATTGTCAGCCATACAAAGGATGACTTGAGGATGAACACTTTGAGCAGTTCATCCTCAAGAAGTCAGTTTTGACACCAGTACAGCAGACAGACTCCAGAGGTGCTTCTCTGGCTATGTTTTCAGCCAGGGCGTACCTACCTATGAACAGATTTCTCACCCTGCAGAATCGCATCTCAAAGATTAAGTGCATCCTTCAGATCCCAGTCAAAAATTGTTTTCAACTGGTAGGGCACATGGCAGCTTGCATCTTTGTAGCTCAGCTTGCCAGGAATGCATCAGAACCGTCTGTTCTTCGAGGAGTGTTCCCGTGGGTGCTCCACCTTAGGTGCATCAGCACCGCTGCGCCCTGATCGGAGATTTGTGATAGCAGTGCCTGTGGCTGGCTGCGCACAGAGTGCCAATGTGAGCGATCTGAGTCCGCTACTCTGCATGCGCAGCCAGCTGTCCTCAGTTCCTTCTCAACCGCTGCCGGCTTCAGTCACATCTCAGCAGTCACCCTCTTACCCCACTCTTCAGCTACTTCTGTAGAGTTAGACAACGCTTGCCACAAAAGTGACTTTATTAGTAGATAGTTTAGTTCATTTACTTTCATACTTTAAAAAACATTAATTAATTAATTTTTATTTTTCTTACCTAGAATAGTATATTAGGAATAGTCAGTGAATTAAACCCTTGGCGATGACACGCACTGAAACCTGGCCTTTCGGGGACATGCCGGGCTCACCTGGTTTTAACAGGTGCACAGGTTGCAAAGTGTCCATATCTATTTCTGATGGACACAACCTGTGTGTCCGCTGTCTGGGGGAGGAGCATGCCACTGAACCGTGCCCTCGCTGCAAAACACTGACATCCTGAACAAGAAAGGCTAGAGAACTACAATTAAAGATGCTTCACATGGAGAAAAGACTCGTCCAGCTTCAGATCCCGAGCATCCCCCACGCCCCTCCCAGGCAACCAACCCCCGGGGCGGAATCAGAGAGGGGAGCTCCTACTATGTTGCGCTCTAAGGACCGTGATAAGGCTCAACAGCCAAAAAAGAGGTCCCACTCCTCATCAGGGACAGATTCTCCCTCGAGGAAGCATCCCCTCCACACCAGTACTGCCCCATACCCGCATCACAAAAAAGGCCAGGCAAGCAGTCTGGTGCCAGGGTCAGCACCGGCAAGGGCCATGACCGCAAGCTGAATGCTCATGCCTCATCAAAGGCAGCGGCGGAAGCCAAACACAAACCCTCCATGCCGGCACTGAGCAAAAAGCCCCCAACAGCGACACTTACAAAGCCATGTCTGGAAGTGGCACCATGCAGCACGGCAGCAGTATCGGCACCAGCGAAGCACAAAAGGCAGCAGACACAGATTCTAATACTGCTACAGACACCAGGAGCCCTACCAGTCCCGATAATGTGCCCCCCGCCCCGCTGGCTCAGCAGTTTACAACCGCAGTGGAACACTTAGTGACATCGGTACTGTGAACACTCCCATTTGGTACTGACGGCACCCCTGATACCTCGAGGCATAGCTTCTCATCCACTCCGGCCACATCAATGGCCCTGGTATTTAGTGATGATGACAGAGGTTCCCGGCTGCACATATTTACCGCGGCGCTCCTCACCCAAGCCTAACCAACAATGGCAACCACAGCAATGGCTCCCGCCTCCTATCCCACCAAATTGACCATAATGGGACCCATGGGCAGCATACAGAACACAGCAGATACAGCACCCATCCCCAGCACCAAAATCAAAGGCTCTAACAGTACATTCTCCAGGTCGATACAGTTCAGATGCAGAGGAGGAGGAGGTAGACATTATGAGTGACAATCACACATCCCTTCACCTCCTACGAACATACCATCAGCGTCCCCTGATGATGCAATCATGCCTCCACTGCCGACAGTTGGGGATGATTTCAGATCATTCCAAGAACTCTGTAAGAGAGTTGCTGACACATTGGAGATTTCTCTGACCTCTATGCCAGAGACGGAACACAAACTCACAAACATACTACGTACATCTCCACATACGAAATTAGTGCTCCAGTGAACGAGGCTCTTATGGAACCAGCCCAAAATATCTGGCAAAGGCCAGCCACAATATTGCTGACCTGCAAGAGGTCAGATCGAAAATACTATATTGCTCCTAAAGGAGCAGACTTCCTATTCTCCCACCCATCTCCAAATTCATTAGTGGTGGAGGTGGTTAACCAAAGAGGCAAACAGGCTACCTGAACCGTCCCCTAGAACAGGGACTGGAAGAGGCTGGACACGATGGACAGAAAAGCATACTCACTGGCAAGCCTCCAGCTCCGAAGAGCCAATTACCTACACGGCACTATTAGCAAAGTACACACGTCAGTCACATTTTCCATCAATTTGCTATTTTTATTGAATCCCTCCCAGATAACAAAAGGGATCAATTCAAGTCAAATTAAAGGAAGGGGCACTAATTTCTAGAACAGCCTTACAGGCCGCGCTGGATTCCGCTGTCACAGTGGCCAGATCTTTGTCCTCTGTAGTAGTGATGAGGGGAGCATCTTGGCTTCAGCTCTCAGGATTCCTGAGAGAAGTGCAGTCAGCGGACGAGGACCTGCCGTTCGAGAGCACCAAGCTCTTCGCTGAATCCACAAACGCCTCCTTAAACACCCTAAAGAACTCACAAGCAACATTAAAAACTGTTGGCATCCATGCACCTGTTACAAAGAGAAAGCAGGGCACACCATTTACACAGAGGTACAGATCCACACCCTTTAACCAGCAACAACACCATTATGATAACAGATGTGGACCGCACCAAAACAGGCACAGGCAACCCTCCGAACAGTCAACATCTCGTCAAGCATTTTGAAGTCTTGATCAAGGGTCAGACAACCCTGACATTTCCATGGCAGCAATTCGAACCGTCCAAAAAATTTGGCAGCAGGCTACCTGCATTGTATCCAGCCTGGTGTACCATCACCACTGACAGGTGGATGCTGGAAATCATAAAAACTGGTTACTGCATCCCATGTTTAGTTATCCTCCCTCCCACCCTCCCTTGCCCGTCCCTCTTCAGGGACCCTTCTCACGAACAGGTGCTCCTACAAGAGGCAGAACACCTCCGCAGGCTGGGAGCCATAGCAGAGGAACCACAGGGGCACAGGGACAGGGGGTTCTACTTCCATTATTTCCTCATCAACAAGAAATTGGGAGTGTGGAGGCCTATATTGGACTTTCAAAGGCTCAGCTGCTTCGTACGCTGCCAACAGTTCAAGATGGTAACCCTTGCTACAATTATTCCTGCCTTGGAAAAGAAAGCATGATTGTCCACCCTCGACCTCCAGGATACCTACTTTCATATATCAATTCACCCGCCACAAGGCACTTTCTTTGTTGAAAGATAAAGGGACAAGCCCCTTCAGTACAGAGTGCTGCCTTTCGGACTGTCAGCAGTCCCATGAGTGTTGTCAAAAGTTCTGTCAGTGGTAACCGCACACTTACAGGAAAGGGGCATCACTATATTCCCTTACCTAGATGATTGCCTAATAACAGGCACCACAGAGCGACACAGAGCACAGGCAGTCAGCACAGAGACCTATTCAACAAGCTGGGACTCCAGATACACATAGCAAAGTGCACAGACCCCAACTCTGACGGAGTTTATAGGGGTGCAACTAGACTGCACGAAGGCCATAGCCTCTCTACCAGAGCACAGGTTTGCAACAATAAAGGACCTCATATCAGCGGCGCAGGCCTGCCAGTAGTAACAGCCAGACACTACCTACAATACTAGGCCACATGGCCGCGGCCACATTTGTGGTGCCACATGCCCACATGACGCCTACAAGCATAGCTTTGCACAGTGTACAAGCCACACACCCATCACATAAACAAACAACTCACCATACCAACCAGGATAAAGACCTCCCTCACACCGTGGACCCTACAAGATAATATATGTGCTGGAGTCCCCTTTCAAAGAACCCCACCATCAGTAATGATCACTACAGATGCTTCACTAATGGGCTGGGGTGCACACCTGGGCTATCGAGTAGTACAGGCTCAATGGATCAAGCATGACACAGGGAAACACATCAACCTACTCGAACTCAGGGCAGTAAGAAACGCATGCACACGCTTCCTCTCCCTCATCCAGGACAGAACAGTTCAGATTCTTACTGACAACGTAACTACAATGTACTATATCAACAGACAGGCAGGGGCCAAGTCATTGCCAAGAAGCAGTCCACTTATGGGAGTGGTGCATCCCACAGAACATAAACCTCATTGCAACTTACCTCCGGGCAAGGACAATACACTAGTGGACAGCCGAAGCAGGCAATTCCTGCAAAATCACGAATGGAAAATAAACCCATCAGTGCTGACCTTCCTCTTCAAGAAGTGGGGATTTCCATCAGTGGACCTATTTGCCACACACAACAATGCCCATTGCCCACAGTATTGCTTCAGAGCAGGCATAGGCCCCTACTCCCTAGAGGGTGCCTTCGCCATACCATGGAAGGCACATCTGTACTACGCTTTCCCCCTGTTTCCACTGATACAATGGGTAATCCTCAAGATAAAACAGGACTAGGCCAGAGTAATTCTCATAGCACCCAACTGGCCGAGATAAACATGGTATCCATACCTCTTGCAGATGAGCATCCAGCCACCACATCGCTTTCCACTAGTCTGAGCTCTGCTTACACGACGCAACCGTCAGCATCACCATCCCAATGTACACACACTGCATCTCCAACCGTGGATGTTAGCTGGCTAAATACCATGGAGTGGGCCCTCCCAGAACTAGGACGATACATCCTCACAAATTCCAGGAGACCCGCAACGAGAGAAACATCCATATAGAAATGGAAGATCTTCACAACTTGGTGCTCGACCCACAACTACGAGCCAGTCCACGTGCAAATATCACAGATACTGCAGTATCTGTTACACCTGCACAATGCAGGCCTCTCCCTGAGCACTATAAAAGTACACCTTGCCTCCATATCGGCCCCCCCCCTGCAATCACACTCGGTCTTTACCCACCCAGCTGTCAGATTCCTGCAAGCTCTACAAAACCTGTTCCCACCACTTTAAAGACCCAACACCAGCATGGGATTTAAATCTCATACTGAGAAGATTCATGGGTAGGCCCTGCGAGCCGCTAGCTACATGCTCTCCATTACAGCTCTCGATGAAGGTTGCCTTCCTTGTCGCAATTTCTTCTGCAAAACAAGTAGGTGAATTGGGAGCTCTCGTGTCAGACCCACCATACACAATATTCCACAAAGACAAAGTAGTTTTGAGAACACACTCTAAATTCATCCCAAAGGTACTTACCTCCTTCCATTGCAATGAACCAATATACTTACCTGTCTTCTACCCGAAACCACATAAGGACTGAAGGGAGGAGGCGCTTCGTACCTTGGACGTCCGCAGGGCACTCGCCTCGTACTTACAATGCACAAAGCCATTCCGCAAGTCTCCGCAATTATTTATCTCATCCACAGAGAGGTCACAGGGATTACCCATATCCAAACAAAGGCTATCTAAATGGGCATCTAGCTGCATACACTTGGCGTATACATTAGCGCAAAAGGAGCCACCTCCTAACATAAGAGTCCACTCCACAAGAGTCATGGCGGCTACAACCATGTTCCTACGAGGCGTTTCAATGGAACACATCTGCAAGGCTGCCACCTGGGCGTCTATGCACACATTCATGTGGCATTATGCCATCCGGACATTCGCAGACTCGGAAACGAAATTTGGCCGAACGATACACTCGGTGTCACACTCTGAAGCTCCTGCCTCCTAACACGATCTCTGCTTCGTAATCACCTACGGTGGGGCACCCACGGGGACGCCCCTCGAAGAAGGGAAGGTTACTCACCTGTGCAGTAACTGGAGTTCTTTGAGATGGTTGTCCCCGTGGGTGCTCTATCACCCACCATCCTCCTCGCTTCGGACTAACATGTGTCCGGGTCAGAGAAGGAACAGAGGCCAGCCAGCTGCACATGCAGAGTTAGCTACCTCAGTTCACTCACGCCGGCCCTCTGCAGGCGCTCTCGGCCACGGGCACTGCTATCAGAAATCTCCAATCAGAGGTGCAGCACCCACGGGGACAACCATCTCGAAGAACTCCAGTTACTGCACAGGTGAGTTAACCTTCCCTTTACCAAACAAGCAACAACTGGGCAAGCTGCTGTTCCCCAGTAGGTTCTGCAGTCGTTCAGCTGCTGAAAGTCTCTCTACTCTCAACTCTAGAAGGTTGATGTGAAGAAACTGCTCTTCGGGTGCCTGTTTCATTGCGTACAGTGTTATTTCATGACGGGAGTCTGGTCATATTCAGCCTCCTCCCAGAGGGTTATCTGCTCTACAAGATCACAGTCTAGTTCCATGGCAGGACTTAAGCATGTTCCAGTCGTTGAGATTTGCATACCTTCGACCTATATCTACTTTCTCCAACAATTGTTCCTGCTGCTAGCTCAGATGCTGCAGTTGGCAGTGCAGTTCTGCCTGTCTGAGAGCTCCCCTTCTGGGTTAGTGCTTGGCAGGCACTAGAAGTGGAGCAGCCGTATGGACCCTACCTGAGAGAGGAGCAGTTACTCACTGTGTGCAGTATCGTGTTCGTTGAGAGGTGCCCTGCATCCTCCTCTTCTCCGCAGTAAGAAGGAACTGTGGGTGGTTTGCCTGAGCAGCTCCCATGTGTCCTTGTGACAGGGCACAAGGGGGGTAAGGCACCCACATGACCTGATCAGGCATTGCTACTGACATTTTTTGATCACAGGCATGAGGGTGCAAGCACAGCTGCTGTGGAGCCCGCAGAGACCCGCACCCAGTCATTGCACACGGTTTTCAGGCCTGCTAGTTCTTCGTTGCGCTGGATTCAGTGCAAGCCACTTTGCTGGACCTCGTGGCAGCCCTGCAGACCTTGCGTTGCCATGAGCGAGGGACGTCAGAGAATGGAGGCACCATGCCAGAGTAGGTCAGGAGCCAGAGAAGATGGGAATTTAAAGGAGTACCCCAAAAGACTCGATGCCCAGCAATGCTTGCAAACCACAACCTCCTGAATGGCTTAAACTGCATAAGCCCCAGTAAAAGTCAGTTTTGTGTAGCAAAATGCGTTGTCAGGATAATGGGACAAAAGCTGCCTGTCTCGGGTGGAGTGAACTGCTGAAGGATGATTACTCTTTGGCAAGATAAATTGCACTGCAATTTGAGTGGGGGAAAAGACATTTAATGAGATTTAATAAAAGACTAACCAATATCAGGAGTCAAATGTAGGGTTGTGGTACATAATGATAAATCCCATGAGCTGCAACACTGTGTCAGATATCACCTCCTCTTGAGCTGACTGCATTTTTAATTTGCATGTTACACACAGACAAGTACCTCTCCCCAATGAGAGTCTCCAGTAAGTCTGGTGTCCAGCCTGTCTTCACAAGAGCTAACCCTTTTGTGTGTCCCTCTGTTCTAGGATCCCCTTTTATCAATGCCATCATTCACAAAGGGTTTGATGAAAGGCATGCGTACATTGGAGGGATGTTTGGAGCCGGAATTTACTTTGCAGAGAACTCCTCGAAAAGTAACCAGTATGTGTATGGCATTGGGGGAGGGACTGGCTGCCCAACACACAAAGACAGATCCTGTTACATCTGTCACAGGTAAGTTTTCAGTGGGTTTGTCTACAGGGGAAAGGCACCCTTTGTCTCCTGTATACTTCAAAGGTCTGGTGTGGAATGGGCTGCAGAGACAGACTAGCCACGCGGGCTTGGGCATGGCACAGAAATTCAGGGGTTTTACATGGTGCCACGGCTGAACAGAAAGAGAGATAAATGCAGCAAGTCCTGAAAAGGCTTTGAAAATTACATCTAGACGTGGAGTTGAGAAGAAATATAACTGAAGAGAAAGGCAGCTTATGAATAAGGTTTGAAATATCAGGATTGAAACTGAGTGAATCATGATAAATAATAGCGACTGGATGCCGAGCAGTCTGTAAAGTTGCTTGCACCTTCAGGTGTAATGTCTTATGCTGGCAGAACAAAACTGGATTTATTGCTCTTAACCTAAGAGCAGGGCAAATATTCATGGGTTTTGTGTATGTCATGTATGCACGGCCATGCCTGTCAACGAAGTACATCAGCAGGCTCTGCGTGGGGTTCGTAAGCTAGTGGCCTTGGCCTTGGCCTTTCTCCCTTTCTGAGTCAGTCTTGGGAGAGAAGGATTTGAGCTGCCTGCAACGACACAGCTTAAAATAAATTCTAAAGGAAATCTTCACAGGCTGCGTTTGACCAGACACACGTCCACATGCACCACTTTTCTGAAGGTTTTCCTTTCTTTCATGTGTTTCATTTTAAAAAATGTGTTCTTAATTTCCTTTTGTGACGGCTCAGGGAATTGGATTTTGAGAACTTAAGTATGTTCCTGCATTTTGAAATCACCCGTAAGGATTACAGTAGTCGTCCATTCCCAGGAAGATTTGTTTTAAGTGCTGTATTTGTTTTTCTCTTAGACAAATGCTGTTCTGTAGAGTCACACTTGGAAAATCCTTTCTGCAGTTCAGTACAATGAAAATGGCTCATGCCCCTCCTGGCCACCATTCTGTCATTGGCAGGCCCAGTGTGAATGGACTTGCATATGCTGAATATGTGATCTACAGAGGAGAGCAGGTATGTGGATCATAAATAGGGCCCCTCATTTTCATTTATTCATTTCGTTTTCATTGGAGTTAAATTGCCAGGAAAAATTATCAGCATTTATTACCAAAAGAACAAAACCATGAAAATCAGTGTCAGAAAATGGTTAATCTTTCTGGGCAAATATTGGGATTTATTTTGGTAGATTCAAAGACAGAAAAAAAGTGTTCCGTAGCTTAATGCTTTGAATTCCGTTCATCAACGTGGTTTGCTACAGAACTCAACACACGGTGCCACCTCTGAGTTTACAATATATTTCTAATCCTGAAAGAAAACTTCATTTAAATAAACTATTTCCTGTTGTAGTTTTATAACTGTTAGCCTATAAATATTTACATGTAATGATTGAGCCACGCCATTTGTAGAATGTCCATCTCAGCTTCATCCTTTTCTTGGGTTTGGAGGGTTTTTAAATTTTCACATACTTTGTTGTGTTCTGAAACATTCTGATACATACTCCTGTGGGGTGTCCCCCCCCCCCATTTTACTGTATTAAATCTTTAAACTGTTGCCTGCTAACAGCTCAGACTGTGCACATGGTGGATGTGAGATTCATTAGTACGTTCAGATGCACACACTTGAGAGCTTGTGTGTGTGGCTGTTTGTGTGGCTCTTCTAGACTAACACATAGGCGTAGTTCAACAGGCAGCTTTGCACGTGCATGCAGACTGAGGTGGTAATAGAATATGTAGCTCTCATGCAATGGTTTGTATTTTCCTAATTAAATGAGTTATTTGTATATATTTGAATGATACAAAGGCAGGGTGAAAATCTTAACAGAATTAATAATACTTTGTGTGAAACCCAGGAATTTTTCAGTAAAAATTAGTTTGAACTGAAATCAAGGGAGCTTAATTACATGGTACGCATGCGTAGTCAGCGTGTCCCATGCCAGGGTCAGATACTAGGGCTGTGTGCTTGTCTGATAACAGTCCAAAGAGTTCCCCAGTTACGTACAAGTCAGTGTTCCACAACAAGTCATTTGAATCCAGATCTCCAGCTGGTGTAAATCCGCCTAGCTCCTATCGATTTTCATGGTGCTACCCAGTTCTGCACAGACGAGGGTCTGGCCTCTGTGTAAGTATCATCTCTCTGTCTGGTACTGCTGGACATGGGCCTCTCAGAGTACATGACTGGCCTTGTAGCCACAGCAGAGGGCACTGACTGGCTCTGGCCCTGGCGCGGGGCCCTGGCTCTGGCCCTGGCGCGGGGCCCTGGCCCTGGCCCTGGCGCGGGGCCCTGGCCCTGGCCCTGGCGCGGGGCCCTGGCCCTGGCCCTGGCGCGGGGCCCTGGCCCTGGCCCTGGCGCGGGGCCCTGGCCCTGGCCCTGCCCTGGCCCTGGCGCGGGGCACTGATTGGCCCTGGCGGTGCAGACAACCGAATGTTGAAGGCATTTCTGGCAGGCAGTGGGGGCAGCTGTGTCTCTTACTCCACAGGCACCATTAGGAGCAGGTGAGCTGTTGCTGCACAGTAGCCAGTTGCTGCGCAGACAGGGAGCAGTGCTCAAGGGGCTCTTCCCTTTGTGCCTGCGTGAGTCGTGTTCCAGACTCGGTCTGGATAAAGCCGGACGAGAGAAGCCGTTTGCCAGGGGAGTGGTCACGCTGAGCACCGGCAGGATGCTTGTCCCCACAGTGCTGCCGCTCTAGAACGCCATCTCTTGGTCTGGAGCCAGCCATGCTGTGAGGGCTGGTAGGGCAGGGAAGCTGTGCACTCAGCACCCTGCCCGTAATGACTTTCCTCTGCGAGTGTTGGCAGGTCACAGCCAGCACTGCCTAGGGCTCCCAGACCGGTCAGTATTGCCACCCGGACTCTGTTATGCTCTTGGGAGAAGTACAGCAGCAGCTTACCTTACCGTGGTGCTCGCTCGGGGAGAGACACTGTCTAAGGTGTGCTGGGGGGGCCATTCCCATGCCATGGGAACGCCCACATGAAGCAAAACCCTTTTCATTTCAGGGGGCCCTGAATGTTTAAACGTTTGGACCATAAGTGCATTAGAGCTCAGGCCCGCAGTGCTGAACACGGGGAACCCGGCTCTTCCAGCTCTGCGCCCACGGGCATAAGCATGTGGCTCTGCCGCTGCTTCCCTCTCTGCTCCCCTTCTCTGGTCGCCATGCTCCAGAGAGCTGGCACTATGGCGGGGGAGCTGGGGCAGCGGTTACAGAGAACTGCCTGCACTGATCTGCCCCCATACAAAGCACAGCGAGAGCGCGATGGGGAGGGGGAAGACATTAATACTGAAACCTCAGTGTGACCCTAACTGACGGGCGCTGCCCTCGGCCTGACCTCTTGTGTAGGGGCTGGGCTGGGGTCCGCACATCAGCAGTGGGAGCTCCTGAGCAGGTGTCAGAGGAATCACAAGACTCAGGGGCAAAGGCAGGCTGTGGTCAGACCCACGGGCAGAGCTGGAGCTGGGCTGGAGCCAGGGCAGAGGCAGAGGCAGGCTGTGGTCAGACCCGTGGGCAGAGCTGGAGCCGGGGCAGAGGCAGGCTATGGTCAGACCAGCGCTCTGGGGACAAGTCTGGTGTTGCAGCAGGCCAAAGTCTGTGTGGTTGCCCAGACAACTTCTTGTGACAGCCCCTGAGGGTAGCGGAGGTGGCCACTCAGAGGGCCACGGGGTATTGTCACTCTGGCTCCCTTGGGTGGTGCTTCCTGCTGCAGCTCCCCTCCAGAGTGCTCCCTGGTGTAGCTCTGCATGGCCTCCTGGGGGCTCTGTAAGGATCACAGCTGTCCCAGGCGCGGCACACCCAGGTACCTCTGTAGTACTTCAGCAGCGTAAAACCAGCGAAGGCAGAAGCAGTAACGTGCCGTCCGTACCCTTATGGAAAGCAACGGTCTGTTTCTCTGCTTGTTTTCAGGCTTACCCAGAGTATCTCATTACATACCAGATCATGAAACCAGAAGCTCCGTCACAGACTGCGACAGCAGCAGAGCAGAAGACCTAGTAACCGTGGAGCGGTGAAGCAAGGTCGGATTTAAATCTTGGACTGGATGGCATTTTGTTTCTGAAAACCAGTATCGTATAAAATTCTTGACAACCTGGAAAGAAGCTGTATGTCTTTTATAAAGCATTGCTATATTGACAAGGGTAACAGGAGTAACTGACACACTCAACTGCTGCTGTTCCTTTTGAGGAGATGTTTACAAGGGATTGCCTTTTTACAGCATATCTCAGGCTCATTCTCACTGCAGTTACCAAGTGTAAAACAGCATTGCATTGATCTAGACTTCGGGAACATTATGCTACTAGTAGAAAACGCTACCAGTACAACTCCATATCTTAAATTTTCACACACTACCGTTCTCGTTTTTATTTACAGATAAATTGAATTAAACACATAATTTCTTTTCAGCACACACAGTTCAACTTATTGTTGAAAGAGATCTTAGTCAACTATTTATTTTACTTCTTTTGTATTGTGAACTTGAGCCAGAACCTTCTTAAAGATATTTTGCACAAAGTCAAGTTGACTAAAATCATTAACAATGCAATATGAGTTTCTTATCCAAGAAGGGACTAGGTCCAATTCTTCAGCGTAGGGGGGGTTTTGCACTTTTATGAGCAAATGTTGCTACAGGCATAACTGTAGGGTGTAAACCAATCAAATTTCAGTTTGCTGCTTACACTGTCAGGTTTCTAGGGGGCGTGTTAGTGAGCTTTGTGCACTTCGTAAAGTGCTTCTTGTGCTTGGTAGCACTTCATGAAGAGGTCAGTTTCCTCTGCTGACTCCAATAAAAATATCACGGTGTGACTGAAAGGTTAAGAAGATGCTATAAAGTACAGTGCAGACTGTGAAATGTTTTCAGGCGACAGTGGCATACGATTCAATAGGAGCAGCTCCGTGAGGGGATGGAAATTAGTGGATAAATAGCCAGAAGATTTGTGTGCATGATATAAATTCTGGTTCCTGAAAGACACCCAGCAGCTGGCTATTTTAAAGCAACAAGAATGGATTACGGTATGTTGGGTTCATGTTGTATCTTCATGTGCAACATCACAATTGAAGCACAGGGGTGATGTACAAAAAAGATACAAACATTTATTCCTACCAGCATATAATTGGTGTTAACCATCAATTAGTGGGGACTGGGGTTTATCTGGGAACAAAGCCAGGCGTTGTCCTTTCTAATCATCCCCCTACAACTTTCGGTGTGTGTTGTTGGAATGGGGAGGGTAACTCTCAAGCTCTGCTTACCGTAATACAACACGGTGTCAGCTGTCCAATACAGAAGGCATAAATTTGACAAAAACAACATCTTGACTTCCTTTTACAACTTTAACTTTAGAAAGGAGGAGGAAGTTGAAAATCAAACCATTTTAAAACTCTTTTTGAATAGGCTGTATCATCGAGGGACATGGCAGCATTTGTTATGCAATGACTTTGGAAAATGTGTGTCTGAGAGAGCTATACTTTTTACGAGTGCATAACCGCCAGCCATATTACACTGCACGTGTTACGATTCTTGCATTAATGCATTTTACCTCCAGAAAGTATTGAAATGATAGCTTAGTGTATTGCATTTAGTTTACAAAATAAAATAATTGTCTACCTGCAGATAGGATTTGGAGAAATGTGCTGATAAAATAAGCCAAAAAAAAAAAAAATCTGGGCAGAGATTTTCAATATAAAAAGACACAATTCTGCTAAAAGATTTTTGTGGAGAACAAATTTGACCACTTGTAAAATTAGTTATTTGAGGCAGCCTTGCTGAATTGCTAATCCTCTTTTGCAGTATCCCGAGAGAAAGATTAGAAGCAACATTTCCAGTAAGCATCAAACTTTCCTTTGTTTTGCTTAAGTCTCCTGTGCTGGCACTGGACTTATGGTTCTGAGTTTGGGTTTGCGAGTTCATTTAATACACTACGTCAGCCCAAACCAGAAGGAAGAGACAGCTGTCCTTTTAATTAAATTTCATTGACTCCAGTTGGGTGTTTGTGTTTGGCTACTTGTTTAATAGTGTTAGAACTCAAATGATAACAACTAGGCTTTGAAGTTTTGTACTCAGTTAGGGGGCTTTTTATTTTATTTTTATTTTAGTTTATCAGGGGTTGGGGATGTGCCATCTGCAGTAGTTTCAGATAGCTGTTAAAATACGTATTACCTGCCATCCCTCGTTAGACATAGTTTTAAATGGTAACACAGTTGTGCATCTTAGTTAAGCAAAACAGTTAACATGGGTGTAGAAGTTCAAAGCTTTACAGCTTTTAAAACAACTCTAGGCCTGATTCTGATGATGTTTGTCGTTTCTGATGTACTAATTGAACTAATGGTTGCTCTAGGTTTCAGCTGGAGCTCTAAACGTCTAGAGGACAAAAATGTGGTCCGGTATCTTTTAACTGCCAGTGTTATGTATCTGATGTTCTGTGCAGAGTAAAGGTGCTATGTGAGGAAACCATTTGCAGTGGTTTTTGTCTTGTAATCCCTTGATTGTGTAACTCTTCATGGCCAAAAGTTGAAGAAAGCACGTGCCTAGTGCACCTGCTAAAACTCATTCACATCTCACAGGAGCCTGGTCCTGTTCTTGCCAAAAGAATGGGGGGTAGATCCTTAGCTGTTGTACGCTGTCCAAGCTTCACTGATGGCACTTGGCAGTTGAGGATCTATCCCCCAATGTCCCACCCTCAGCCCTGCTTTCTGGAGAGTAAGCCCTGAAACAGCTCACCACGTTCCTGGTGGAGGAGCCAAATGCTAGGACTGGTCAGAGAAGCTGAGCAACTTAATTTCATGTCTCTTAATTCTTTAAAACAGCATCCAGGTGCCTGGGCCTCAAATGTGGCCCAAGCACACACATCTTTCACCTCCACACAGCCCTACCAATGAGAATCCTCGCTGCTCCAGGGTATGGCTGCAGATGTCTCCATGTCAGTATGTTTGTGTCTCAGCCCACCCAGACCACTGCCCCTCTGAACTCCTGGCACCCCATGGGGGCATGTTAGAAATTCAGGGTAAAACCTGGGTTCCCCCCATGAAGATCAGCCTGGCCACCCCATCAGCTGTGCATAGACAGCTTCCATGGGCATTTGTGGGAATTGCGCACACCCAGCTAGCAGAGCAGCCAGGCTCCCAAAGGTCAGATCCTAGCAGATCTCTTTCTGGAATGCTCTTGGTGTTTACAAGGCCTGTACACCTGCCGCATGGGGAAAAGGAAGAGGTCAGACTTCAGGGCTCCCAGCGTTTAGCACTGACCCTTTTGAGGCAATGCACTGAGACACTTGAAGATCCTTTCGTGGCATCCTCAAAATCAAACCCCCACTTACAATGAAAGTGCCACTTCTACTCTGTCACAGCAGTTGTTTCAGTGAGAACGATACTTTCGATATCTATTGTACAGTGCCACAGTATGGTACTGCAGTCTGAGTGCTGTGAACAAAAGCTCCATTAGGATAACAGAAACAAGAGTACAAAACCGTAACCTGTTTGTGTCTGCATATCTCTTTACGTCCCAGCTCTGTTGCAACCTTTTACAGCACACTCAAAGAATGGTGTCTTTCTAAACTCTGCCGGGATGGTCAGACCGCCTGTGATCAAATCCCCTTCCTACAGAGCAATCTATCACCAGGTGTGGCAGAAGGTTGTTTGTTTTACTTATGGACTTGTACTTAGGTTGCTCAGGACCAACTGAGATTAAGCTAAAATTAAAAATTCTGTGTCAAAAAAGCATCATGAAGCTGTTTTCTGTCAGCCCTGGCGAGAGTGGAAGCAAATACAGAGGAAGCGCTTGGTGTCTGACGATGGACAGCTGCTAAAGAGTTCCCCCAAGAGTCTCACTACTGGCGAGGGCAGGCAGGGGGCGAGTCTGCTTCCAGTAGGCGTAGGAGGCTTTGGTGGATGCCAAAGTGTTATGCAACCATATGGTCTGACAGATGCTTCAAGGAAGCTGCCCATATAGGACATGATCCCTGGTGCTGGGTTTCCATTCTAGAGCCTTGTGATAATTGCAGACCATTGTAGCTTGCTAGAATATTGGCAAAATCCCTTTATTAACCCTGGACTCATGCTGAGGAGTGTGCACGTGATTTCTTCACATATCTCGAACTCACGTATGGTTGCTAGCCAAATATCATCCAAGTTTGCCCATAACCGAATTTGTACAACTGGTGGAACAAATAAAGGGCAATGAACAAGACACAGTCAAGTTATTTGTATGCCTGGAATTCGGGGTGAGGAGATGCTGTTTGTTGAGATCTGACCACGTTTTGCAGGACATTTGTCTGTTCCCTTGCTGCCAGTAGGCACTAAAGCGTGCAGGTGCTAGCTCAGAAATCCAGCACATACCTGACGTCTCGAGCAATTTTTAGACCACTGTTTGAGTTCGGGGGGGGGTAAAGAGTTGGCGGACAGAGATTCATACACCAATAAAAGCACTCAGTGATGGAGAGAGCCCTCCAACCCCAAGTGCAGGACACCACCTCACCAGTCCTCGCCTGCAGTCACCTCAGGTATGGGGACCTCTTCAAAAATGGTTGCTGAAGACCCATGTCCAACAAAAACCACCAACTGGGCTTCACCTTCAGAAAAGCAATCCCTGTCTGCAGAAACGGCACCCGGATCAGCCAGTTCCTGGACGTCCCGAGGACCAGTGCTGATGTAGCTCAGTCTGGGTATGTCCCTATAAAGTCCCTTTGTGGGGTGCGGTCAGGGTAGATTTCTGGAGGCTGCTCTGTACCTAGAGCAGTAACTAGGGCTAGAGGGGTGTGAAGTGCCTCGTCCTGTGCAGACAGTCGTCTAGAGAGGAGACTGATCACGCCCTGTTTGTGAAGATGCATGGCTGCAGTAGCCAGCACCGTGGCAAATACCCATGGGGCTGTGGCGGAGGCAAAGGGAAGTACCTTGTGTTGGGAGTGTAAGTTGTCACGGGTGAATGGTGGGAACCTCCTTTGCGCGAGATGGATCAGGACATGACAGTAAGCTTCCTGTAGGCCGAGAGCCAATCCCGTCTGCGATGCTGGAAGTATGGTTGCTACGGTTACCCTCGAAGCACTGCGTTCTCACAACCGTGGTCAGTTTGTGCCAGTCCAGGATGGGTTGCCACCCACCCGTTTTCTTTGGAGTGAGGCTGTCGTGCAGGTAGAACCCCTGCCCCTGTGCTGACCCAGTCCTGGTCCACAGCACCTCACGGCCGGAGCTGGTTTCTCTGCTGCTGTAGCAGAGGCTCAGGAGAGGGGTCCCTGAAGAGGGACATGGAGGGGGATGGGTAGGTGGAATAGAAACAAAGGGAATGGAATAGCTCTTCTGTGCTGTCTCAGATGATGGTTCTCCAGACAGGGTAAAAGGGGGTAAGGAGATCCCCAGAGCTGGAAAGTTACGGTAACTCTGGGATTGAAGAATGCGGGGCTCTCCTTGCCTTGCCCAGCACTTCAAAGCGTTTGACTAGAAGTGGAGAGCCGAGATGTAGACAGTTGCTCCTGTGTCTGACAGTGTCTTGCCTGGCACTACTTGCAGTGTTGGTCATCATTTCACTGAGGCTGGGTACATGGGGCAGGGCAGGCTCGTTGGGTGTAGAATGTGCCCTGTTGCTTTTTGTTTGCAGGGATGTAGAGTCCCTGTAAGGAGATGTCTGTGCTCGCTGTCAACAATTCTTGTCCCTCAGAAGGTAAGTCCTCTGTCGCCTGCACTTCCCTGCGCAGTTGGAGAAATGGAGCCATGAAGCCGTGCTCGTGACAACGGACATGGTGATGGAGCAGGCTGCTGTGTCGGCAGAATCCAGGAAAGCCTGTGGGGCAGTTCTGGTGATGAGGAAACCTTCTCCTGTGTTGGCTTTATATTGTTCTTTTCTGCCAGTTGGGATGCGCGCAATGGAAGATGACCTCTGAGAACAAATGTTCTGTGTGTCCTTGGCCAGAAATGCAGAGTGGTTTGCTATGCAAAACCAGAGATTCGCCAGTGAAGACAAAGAGCTCTGGACGGTTCCAGCCTTTATCATAGGGGATGGCTTAGGTTGCTGTTGCTTCCCCTGTGATTAACTGTCTCTAACAAAATGAGTTTGGAGTAAAGCGAGTAAACAAAGCTCTGCTCCTTTAGCCCGCACACAGATTCCAGCCATGGCTCCACCGGCTCGCAAGCCATCTGACAAGCACCTTCGGACAGGTTTTGCAGGATCCATAATGGAATGGCAGCATTACTGGATAGTGGGATCGTGGCTGATGGAGAAGCTTGTAATGCATCTGTCAGCTTGTGCTGAGTCTGTGGTAACTCAGCCAGGGAGATATCTAAGGAAGCACCCATTCTTTTAAACAGATCTTGAAAGGGTTTGAGGGGAGGAGGCAGTATTAGTGTGTTGGCTGGAGATGAAATTGAGGTGCCTGTAAGTGAGAGTCACCCTCTTGCCTGTCTGCAGATTCTTCAGCTTCCTTCTTCAGCAGTTCTAGAGAGAACCATAGAACCAAAGAGCACTAGAACTGGAAGGGACCTCGAGAGGTCATCACGTCCAGCCCCCTGCCCTCACGGCAGGGCCCAGCACTGTCTAGATCATCCCTAGCAGGTGTGTGTCCAGCCTGCTCTTAAATATCCCCAGAGATGGAGATTCCACAGCCTCCCTAGGCAACTTATTCCAGTGTTTAACCCCCCTAACAGGAAGTTTTTCCTAATGTCCAACCTAAACCTCCCTTGCTGCAGTTTAATCCCATTGCTTCTTGTCCTGTCCTCAGAGGCCAAGGAGAATAATTGTGCCCCTCCTCCTTGTAACACTCTTTTAGATCCTTGAAAAGCGCTGTCATGTCCCCTCTCGGTCTTCTCCTTTCCAAACTAAACAAGCCCACTTCTTTCAGGCTTCCCTCATGGCTCATGTTTTCTAGACCTTTAATAATAGTCCTGCCGTGAGGGCAGGGGATTGGACTAGATGACCTCAGGGTCCCTTCCAGTCCTCTGATTCTGTTCTATTCTTGCTGGCTGAGATTGTTTGGATAATAGGCACAGCGCCAAACTGGCGGCACGGCTCGGTTGCCCTCTGCAGCAGTGATGGGCAAGGAGTGCATGGGAGGAAGCTGAGGGCTTGGGGTGCCCTTGCCACCCATGGTGGATGAATTGGCAGGGTCCCAGCGGAGGTTGGTGTTCCGCTGACACTCTTGGCTGGGTCCAGGGAAAGCAGCAAACTGAACTGGCTGAGGCTGCTGTGGAGGGTGACGTGAGGGACAGCAGGGCAGGCGTTGGAGCACTAGTATGGCTGAAGCTGTAGAAGGCTGCACGTGGAACCCTGTGGCCAAAGCCATCCGCTTGCAGGGTAAAGAAAGGGGCTGAAGTCTGAGTGAGATCCAGGGGCACTGGCCAGTAGGGGGGCAGTGCAGCCCTATAGGCTGGGTCTGGATGAGCCGTGGGCTGGGTAACAGGCGCTCTGCTGCCTACGGAGGCTGATCAGAAACAGGCACCAGGGACCAAGCTGCCCCTTGTCCCTGGGAGATTGGCTGGTCCTGGGTAGCGTGGGCAGCATGTGGAGGCCCATACAGCTCTGCAGAATGGACAGTACAAGAGCTTGAGAGCGACTGGGGGAAGGAGACAAGGTGGAGCGAGGGATGTTTGGGATTAGGGCAGGGCTGGGCAGTTGCCACGCCCCTGCACCCAGCCCTGCAGCAGTACTGCCTGCCTGCCAGCACCTGCTGGTGGCCCCAGGAAGCACAGCAAGGACCCCGGAGAGAGGCATTGAAGTAGAGACCTGCAAACGGGCATGCGGCACGGAGGGTGGAATGGGCCAAGGACATGGTGGTTGCTTAGGGATGGCCGAGCTGGCCGAAGGGCCCTTGCCATAGGACCGTGCAGCCAGGGGACACGCCTGCAGCCTTGAGAATAAATGACAGGAGCAAATCCTGGGCTGCACAGCCAGGCCATGTGCAGTGACCAGCCTGGTGGGCGGGCCCCAAGTTCCAGGCTGATCCAGTAGCAGAGCCATTCTGGCCCTGCCGCTAGTACAGATGCGTGGTGCCCGCTGCACCACTAGTTCTTTTCCCCGTGGCACGGGGCTGGCCCAGCTGGTGCCTTATAGAAAAGCCAGTGCGTGATCACCCATTCGCTTGCTGTGGCTGCCAGCGTTTGACAGGCTACAGCTACGCTCAGCCAATTCTTGGCCAGCAGACCCTCATTCAAGTAACTCAGAGCGCAGCTCTGAGCCTGCTCCTCCACGTGACTGCCTGTGGGCGGGGCTTGTCAGTTACCCGTTCCAGCGTCCACATGACGGCAGCCGAGAGGAAACGAAGGGGTTGGGCGCGGTGCTCCTGCCTGAGCCCTGGCAAGGTGGGGACATTAGCAGCAATTCCGTAATGAGCTGGCATGTGAAAGTGGGGGGATGGGATTAGGGATGGGATGAGGGTCACAGAGCAATGTGGAGCAGGCTACAGCCACGTCGGGCAGCTCTGGGTCTAGCTGGGCTCAGCGCACAGGCCGCTACCTTCAAGTAAGCAAACAAGTGCAGGAACCACCCCTGGCCAAGCTCACACCCAGGGCCCACTCTGGTACAACAGGCAGGAGACCCGGCTCCACCACAGACTGTCTTGGTGATTGCCACTTGGCAGGGCCTCACTTTCCCCTCTGTCAGACTGGCCCCGTTGGAAGGGCTCTGAGCTGCACTGCTGGAAAGCGTCGGCGGCACAGCATGACTATGACACGGCTGTTGAAAGTGTTTATTTCTCTCCAAATGATCTGTCAGGCAATAAATAAAAACAAACAAACATCAACTTTCTAACACCCTACATCTAGACAGCTGGAGCAGCAGGAGTGCTGGAAGCAAGGGGCTGTGCCCAGAAATTATTGCATTGCTCTCTGGAGTTCAGCCCAAGCTGCTGCCCGGCTGTGCCCCAGGAGGCATGTCAATGCCACCTTTCTCAGAGGCGGCCAGACTCTGTGCAAACCGCAACAGCAAGAATCCTCTGCAGGGCCCACAGCACCGTGCCAAAGTGTAGGACAAGGTCTCTGGACATGGGAGGAGCCAGCACTAAAGCAAACACCCCCCGGCTCTGTGCACTGACACAGCAGCAAGACTGGGGGCGTCGAGGCCAGGCCACCCTTCCCAAAGAGGCAGAGTGGGAAGCCACCCAGCACCACCCAGACAGCTGCTGTCTCTTGGGGGAAGTGTTCACCTGCAGTCCTGCTTGCTTTGCACCCAAGCTGGACCAAGAGGGGCCTGCTGCCAGGAAGCTTCTGCTGGAATCCACCCTGCCTTGTGCCATGCCAAGGGGTTAGCGCACCCCTTCCCCCATGGCCCTGGTAACAAGTCAGGACCCCAAACCCTGCTTCTCTCCTCTGCCCCCGCTACAGGGGCAGCACTGGAGTCAGCCCTCAGAGCTCAGTGCACAAAGCACCGCCAGCCACTGAGCTCCCACGCTACCCCAGCATGCTCCCCAGGGGAGGTGCTGCAAAGACAAGACGCCCTGCTGGGTCTGAGTGGTTCTTGGTGCCTTTAACCGGTTCTAGGCAGGGACTCCCCGCACGACCACTGAACGGCTGTGGCCAGTGAACGGACAAGGGGCAGAGGCTGGAAGCGTTGGTTACTGACTAGCTAGTGAATTGACAAGGGTGGAGAGATGTGCAGTGCAGTTTTGCTGCTAGCTGCACTCTCTGAGAGCGCTCCATGTTTGAACGGATCAGCCCCCTAGAGCCTGGGCCTGGTGAGGAGCTACAGTTCTGCTTTGGCACACAAATGGAGGGTCTTTGCCAAACCCCAAAGCTGTGATGGCAAGACAGTTGCACGTGCAAACATAAAAGCAGCTGGTACTTGCAAGCACCCAATTCTGACTGCAGCTCTGCTGCCTCTACTGAATATTTGAGCCAAACTATCTTCATTGAATTCACTGGGTTTTAATACAAGGATGAATTTTCTGCTTCCCCTGTCGGGGCACTGGGAGTTTATTCCAACACTAGCTCAGTTAGGGGACAGGAACCTGGTTAAGGTGGGCCAGGGGCAGGAGAAGAGACATCCCTGCTTAACACTAGCACTTCCTTCTCCCCCGACTTTTCCAGCAATACGATGGCTCTGGAACCAGTGTTCTCAGCTGTGCAACTGCTCCAGGGAGTCTGACAGAACTAAGGCACAGAGCCTGGGGGAAGACAGCCAGAAATGCACAGGACACTCACTCACTGAAGCGCGGCTGCCCCCAAGTGGCCAGGCCTCCCTGTGCCTTTCAGGAAAGGGCTCTTTTCGCTGCTGCTTTGTTTAGCTCAATTGGGGCTTGCTCCCATGGACTCCATGGGTGTCTCCACAGCCACACACAATAGACAGAGCACACTCTGGCAGGGCAGCCCAAGCCAGTTTGTCTGCACTGCTCGCTCAAGTGAGTCGCTGCTGCAGTGCGGCCCCAGGACAGTCTGAGCACAGTGGGATTGGGCCTTGCACAATCAGGCCTTTAACTGATGGGTGTGCGTGAGCCAGCATCCACCCTGCAGCATGGGAAAGGCCTCCCCCAGTCACGGCCAGGATGGCCCCAGCAGAAGGAGATAAAAAGCTCTGGGATAAAAAGCAGATTTGGGGATGAACTTCTGGAGCAGCGTCCTCCCTCCAGTGATTACTGATCACCACAATGTGCCAAGGGCGCCAGCTTGCCCGCAGGGCACTTACCTTAGACACCCCGAGGAGGGATCCCAAGCAAACAGGCCAGGCCCTCAGCCAAGACCACCGCAGCTCATGGCAGGCCATGCAGCGCTCGAGGAGCAGGGAGAGTGCAGAGCAAGTGCACAAGCAGCAGCCATGCCCAAGGAAAGCAGGCAGCCTTTTGTGAGGTAAGCAACAGCACCACACGCAGGGTGAGGAAGGAGAGGGGATGCAATGGGCCGTATCCCCCACAAGCGACCCACTTTGCACAGAGTCTGGTCCCGGGATGGAAGAGTCCGTGCCACAGTGACTTGAACTCCCACACGTCTCCATCTGTCTCCCAGCCCGTGGGAACCCTGCAGGGTCCCCCGCTCATCCTCGCAGGGCTGTGCAGCGGATGGGTGTCCTGGCTGCTCTGAGACGCACCTGCTGCGTTCAGAGTTAAACCATAAACCGGTTCTAGAGCCAACTATGAGGGCCCACACGTCGCATTCAGTCCCCGCAGCCTCCGGGAGGCTCAGCTTCGGTTTTCACAAGTCTGCTGTCGAATCTCGGCTCCTGCCCTGGCTAAAACGCTTCTGCTGGGGGGGGGTGGGGGGGGGAGCGTTTTATTAAAAAAATTAAAAAACCAAAACCAGGCACTTTGGGAAATCGTCATTTTCTTCCCCAAACAAAACTGGCCAGACACATTGTCAGGGTTTCACAACTTCAAGCCTTGCTGCTTAAAAAAAATGAGGTAAGAAATGTCTGTCAGGGAGCAGGGCCCCCCGCCGGGCTGGCAGCGGGCGGCAAGCCAGCCGTTATTGCTTGCGCTCCTGGTGCGGGGCAGGCGCCCGGCCCTGCCAGTCCGTTACTGCAGCCTCACGGCGTGAGGTCGGCCTCCTGCCTGCCGCAGTCTGTCCCGGCCCTAGCAGCTGGGGGAGGTGGTGATGGGGCTGTGCAGGTAGGGCAGGCTGCTGGGGGTCGTGTGCATGCCCACGGAGACCGGGAAGCTGAAAACAAACTGGGAGGAGGGGGTGGCGGAGGCTTTGCCCCGCTCTCTCAGGGCTCCGGAGGGGCTGGCTGCCTCGGCAGCGCAGGAGGTGGCCAGCACTTGGGACTCAAACTGCAGCAGCTGCCCCATGAAGCTGAAGTTGGGCGAGATGACGCTCCTGCGCTGTTTGACAAATTCAAAGGCCTCCTCCAACTTCACACGCTGCTTCATCATCAGGTAGGCCAGGCAGATGGTGGCCGAGCGGGAGATGCCGGCCTGGCAGTGCACCAGCACCCGGCCGTGGCAGCCCTTCACCGAGTCTGGGGGGAAAGGGGGAGTGGTGAGCGATTCACACTCCCAAGGCAGCCAGAGCAGACCCTGCTGCCAGGGCCCCAGCGACAAGCGCTGCACAGACCAGGGCACCTGTAGGATGCAGCAGCCACAGCCCTGAAGCCCAGATGGGGAGCAGGGCCACAGGCGCCGAACAGCTGCGTGTCAGGCACCTGTCAAACCTGGGCCCCCAGCGCCCCCACCTTCCACTGGATGCATTAGGGCATTGGACAGCGGTGCTACCCCCCCCCACCCTCCCAGACTGGGAAGCCAGGAGCTAGGGCCATTGGCAAACACGGGGAGAGGCCCCGCTAGCTCCTCCCCCAGCAGCTCCAGCTCCCCACGTGAGTGCTGTGACCTGCCAGGCCGCAGGGAGCGAACGGTAGACAGGAATCCCGAAGGGCACGGAGCAGACTGAGCACGGAAGCGGGAGCCGGAGGAGCCTCTCCCCTGCCGGCCAGCTGGCTGGAGCCAGGGACCAGCTGAAGCCTGCAGCTCCCCCCTCCCTGCACTGTGCCAGACCTCACAGCAGCACCTCGCGCCCCCAGCCCAGCCGCCTACC
Source organism: Pelochelys cantorii (assembly GCA_032595735.1). Taxonomy (NCBI): domain Eukaryota; kingdom Metazoa; phylum Chordata; order Testudines; family Trionychidae; genus Pelochelys; species Pelochelys cantorii. The sequence continues at coordinate 119,760,344 of CM064331.1, read as the reverse complement.
TATGTACTCGATGGCTTCCATGAACCAGGAGCTGATGTCGGCCTTGTGGTTATCCTCCACCGGGATGCACTTGTACTGGTAGTGTCCTTCGAAGTGATTGGGGCAGTCCGACGAGACGTTCAAGAGGGCCGTAATGCCCAACGTGTCCAGCATGTCCCTCCGGGCTGCGTGGTAGGCGCTGCCCAGGTAGAGGAAGGGCAGGATTTCGACAGGGCCTCCCTGTTTGCAGAGAGCAAGAAAGGGCGCGGTCAGCAGGAGCAGCTGCCGGTGACAGCCAGCGAGGCCTATGGCTGCAGCGGGGCTGCAGGAGTCAGGGAGCGCTGGGAGCTGCCTGCCAGGCCACTAGGAACGGCGACGCTGCACTTCTGGGAACAAGGCTTTTGCCCTTGCAGGGCCCATAAATCCACCCGCCTCCAAGCATCAGGCCCCAGGCCAGCAGGCTGCACACAGCCGCCCTTCCCCTGCAAAGCCCCTCACGGGAGGGACACACTTCAGAAGAGCACAGTGGGCGGGGCCACACTGAGCGCCCCCCCCGGGTGTCAGGGCCAGGGAGCGGCGTGCATGGGGTGCTTGGAGCAGAGGATACCTGGTCGTGCAGAGGGGTCCCACAGGTGCTGCACCCCAGGTCCGCTGGCTCCGCACTGCCAGGGGCAGAAGTGCTGCTCAGGGCTTTCGACTTTGCACAGAGTTCTGGGTACTCGGAATAGAACCTCTCGTAGCCGCCTGCAGTGGAAGAGACCGGCATGAGGGGTCACGGGCACTGCCATGGCATTGGACGGGGCTGCAGGCCCTACTCTGGGAGCCCCTGCCCTAGCCCTCTCTACTGCCGGGTGGGTGCCAGGCATTTCTGGGCTCGCGGGACCTGGGTAGGGCTACCGGTGCCCAGAGGATGAGGTGGCACTAGGCCTGCCAGAGCATGCAGCTGTCGCCTACAGGAGCCTGGCTGAACTACTGCCCTGCCAGGGCTCCCAAGGAGGCGCCTGAGACAGACACAACAGGGCAACACTGCAGCTTGGCCCTTGGCACCCAAAGTCCCTGCCGGGCTAGCTTTCCCCCGCCCCAGGGTGCCCTAGGGACAGTACGAGCGCCTGTCACTTGGAAGCCAGCAACCCCCAGTGGGGGAGTAGTGACCAGCTCATTTCTGTTCTCGTGATGTGTGCACGGGGCAGCCCCTCATCCCAGTGAGCAGGAACCCCCTCGTCTCTTCCTGCCTGTCTCACGGCACATCCCCCCTTCACTGCAGTCCCAGCACCCACCAGGCCGGCGAATCCAGCCAACAGCCCATGGAAGCAGCACCCAGATACCCCACTGGGGGGAGGGGAGCCGGCCCCTTCCAGCCACCTTTCCCAGCCCCCATGCACGCAGGGAAGCTGCCATGAGCACTGGTTCGTGCTGTCCCATTCCCTGCCCCTCTTCCTCGCACTGGTGTCGGTGTCCTGGATTATTGCGCTGGGCAGGGCAGCCCGAGTGGCTCCCATTCCAGTCAGTGGTACAGGAGGGGATGTGCGCACGCAGCAGTCCCAGGGACACAGGCCCGCCCCCCAGCCGAGCAGGCAGTGGGAGACGACGTGCCCGCGAGCCTTGTTCCAGGAAGGGCCCCGGGCTGCTGTTACAAGCCGGCCCCTGGGCCCTGCTGCCCACTGGGGCTGAGGCACAAAATTAATTTCTGCTCCAGCCCCAGCCACTGCTGTCACGTGCACTCTGCACCCACGCCGCACTGCCATCCCCCATGGGCAGAGGTCTCTGGCCCCAGGGCTGCGCTGCCCTCGTGCTCCTAGCAGGAAGCCAGGGCGGGGCTGGAGCCCCATGGCAGCCAATCCGCTGTGCCAGTCCCACCAGCGGCGCGTGGCCCTGTCGGCTCAGGGCAGGGCTGGCTTGCCCTGCCAGTAGCTTCTCCAGCTCCCCTGGCTGACAACCGGGAAAGGGGCGCGGCTGCCTGAATCCTCAGTGCCCAGTCCCCTACTGGGCAGTGCCCGGCACGGCACGGCACACCCCACCCCAGTGCACTGATGCGGACGCAGCTTGTGTGTCATTTCATTTTGCTTAAGCCAGCGTTTCTCGAACTGTGGGTCGCGCCCAACTTACAGGGGGGTCGCAGCTGGATCCGGTTTTTCTCTTTAAAAAAAAATTGTCTCCCCCCGCAGGCTCCATCCAGTAAAAAGCCATGAAATACTGGGGGGCCTGCCTCAGGGGGCGGGGGGGGGGGCGCTGGAGGGCCTGCCTCGGGGAGGGCTGCGTATAGTCCCAAATTGGACAAAGTGGTGCAACTTTTGCTTAACAACTTGAGCTCTTCCCCCCCCCCCCTTTTTTTTGCTTAACAACTTTGGTGAGGGGGGGTCACACATTTCTTTAGCATTTTAGGGGGTTGCGATATCACAAAGTTTGAGAACCCCTGGCTTAAGCAATTTGCCTAAATTCAAGTGCAGCACTGGGGGTGGGTAGGAGTAAGCAGCCCCTTCAGGCGCAGGGCTGCTGGAATAGCTCGCCCCAGGCTGCCCTGCCCCTGCCCACTTAGGCAGTAGTTAGCGGCAGCAGAGTCACAAGCCAGAGGTGCATTTGCAGCCTGTTTATCGCAGGCCGGGCCAGGGAGCGGGGGAGGCTCGGTTTAGCTCGGAAGGGGGACGTGTAAGATTTGCCAAAGCAGCTCACAGGAGACTGTCCTGCCAGCTGTACCTAGCTAGAGCTCGCCAGGGCAATTGGTCAGCTGTTTACCCCCCTGGGGGGAGTGCTCTGCCCATGCTGGAGGGCAAAGTTTCCTTCAAAGGCCCTGCACTCCAGCAACTGAAAAGCCAGCTGAGCAGCTGAGGGCTGGCTCAAGTGGGAATGGGGAGCAGAACACCAGGGAAGTGCCAGCTTCCCAAATTAAACTGGTGGGGCCATGAGCGGGCAGCTTCGGTGTCACTGTCCAAGGGTGACATTTGCAGCGGCCGAGTCGTCCCCTTCCAAGACAGGCTGGCTGCTCCGCCATTTCCACTCCAGTTCCTTCCTCAGAAACAGGAGTTCCCAGCCTGCAGTTACAAGCTCCTTGCCTTCCGCCCTCCCCCTCCAAGCCTCAGATACCGCTTGACAGTCCAAAAGCAAATGCTCCAGGCCAGCTCTGCCGAGTTGTGCGCGAGGAGGGGGAAGCAGGCGTTTACTTTGCATCTCATGCAAGTACTTGCACATTTGTGGAGCAACTGCAACACCCACTGAGTGCATCCCTCCCCCACTCCGCGACAAGTCCAGTTTGGCACCACTGCAGGCTGGCTTTGGACAGGCAATTGGCTGCTTAGCACTACGCTCTGGATCGGTGCTGCTCACTTGGCCCTTCCCTTTCACCGCGGGGCTCTGCTCAAAGGAGCTTTAGACATTTCAAAACCCTCTTGGCCCAGTTCTGCCAAGCGCTGCAGCTTATGGGCTCAGAAAATGCTTATTCCCTGGAGTAAAGGGTCGCAGAATCACGCCTGCATATCCTTATTAATAAAGAAAAGCCACAAACAGATCTGATCATGCTGTGGAAACAGCGTGTTGGTTTTCATGACTGTCCCTGGGATATGCAAGCACAGCTGGCTTCCTATTTTCCTACCAGCAGACAAAACAAAGCTGCTATTGATTGGCTCTAGTGCAGGGAATCTCAAATGTCATGGGGGCTGTTTACCTCCATGGACATTTTTCTCTCTCTGAAACGCTCATGACCTTCGAGTCCTTGTAAGTGCTGACCTCTGTTTAAAAATCCATATTGTGCCTGTAATTAAGCTGTTTTATCATCACAGCAGGAATCTAGCCAGACTAAAGCCTTTGCTTTCTAGGGTAGTTGCTGAAATCTTAATCCACGGATGTGGATCATCCCAGGCAAAGAACTGCAGTTCTTCCAATTACTGTCCCTTGGTAGCAATTTCTATCAATCTTAGCAGACTTTACTTGGCCTGTGTTTCTCTTTCCAAGGTACTGCCCCAGGTTAGAAGTGGATTAGGTGAAACAGAGCAATAGGTGGATTTCACATCTGCTTAGTTTTCGGATCTTTTCGGCCACTAAAGAGACCACATCACAAATTCTCATGTAGCCTTATTTTGGCAGATCCAGACTCTGAGCCTTTCCTTGTTGCCTTTGAGGTGTGACTACGTAGCATAACCAGCAGCAAAAAACTATTGCACAAAGCAGAAGAGGACGACACCCATCGTCCAACACCCACCGCAGGACGGGTGAGCTGGCAGATGCTACGGTCCTAGGAACACCCCTGCGATGGAAGGAAAAACAGAAGAGTGCAGGAGAGTTCATTGCCAAGCGGGTGGGATGCTGCATGACCCCTTTTCTTCACAGCTGCTGTGGCTCCCTGTGGTTACTGTTGTGCTGTAACACTGGGTGTCCTGGTTTGATACCTATGAACAGATTTTAAATAAGGCTCTAGGGCTTGGACCTTGACACCCTCACAGCCAGGAGAACCCCCCAGACAGACAGGGGTTCTGTGCGCGCATCTGACGGCAGAGCGGAACTGCAGCAGCAGGGCAGGTTCTCAGCCAGCTTCCAGGTGGCACGTCTGTCCTCCATTTGCACCGTCTGATGACCCCGGAATGGAGTCCTGGACTCCCTGAAATCAAAGGTTCTTGCCATTGATGGTGATGGGCCAGAGTCAGCTCCCAGTAAGTGCAGCCCAAAGGAAGCTGGACAACAGCAACATGCTCAGAGCGCAGCCTACAGCCACGTTACCCTGGGCCACGCTGCTTGGCTCTGCGATGGGTTATGCTCTCAGTTCCCAAGAACGGTTGGAATTCAGGCCTGAAGCTGGATTGCACTGGTGGTAAAAATGGACTAGGAATCGGCACTGACTGCATGCACCTCGCTGGAAATGTGAACTAGTTAGGACACAGGCCCAGCTTCCGCAAAGCACTGACCATGTTGTCGTAGGTACTTGCCCAGCCTCATCCTTGTTCACTCCCTATTGAAAGTCAATAGGATTTGAGTCTGTATCTGCAAAATCAATGAGGAGTCCCCTGGCACCTTGGAGACTAACAGACTGATTTGGGCATCAGCTTTCCACTTCATCCTCGTCTTTTAATCTGATTTAAGCACACGCTGGATTGTTTTGTGGAATCAAGGCCAGAGTGAAGTAGTATGCTCCCTGCACACGATTTGCTGCCCGAGTTTAACAATCTGATGCAAATAGTTCACTCCAGACTCAGGTTCTGCTGCTTGTATAAATGAACGATATTTCCCTAACCCTGTCTCTTGATAAGCAGCATCTGTATTAAAACTGGGGATGTAAACAAGTTGTCAAGTATACGATTAGCCAACAAGCCTAGGCTCATTTATTAATCTTCTTGACTATTCACATTCTCTCCCCCCCCCCCCCACACACTTCCTGCCTAAGGCAGGGGGCCAGAAGCCCATGCTGGGGGAAGCCAGCTTAAAGTCCATGCCCCCCAGCACTGGTTCCATGGTGCCGCCTACCCCTGCCTCTATCCGCTGCCAGACCAACTCTGTCCGTGGCCAGCCTAGGCTGTTGCAGACAGAGGCTGCTTTGTGGCAGACTCCTCCCACCCCTGCTCCTCTCAGAGCAGCCTTGTGGACAGGGACTGCTGCCATCCCACCCTGCTGCCTCTGTATCAGAGGCATCCAGGCTGCGCAGGGCCCTGGCTTTTAATTTGGCTCCCCTCGCGGACCAGCTGCTGCCTGCCTCCGCCACAGTGCGGGGTGGCAGAGAGCTCCCCATGAGTGGGGCCACATTGCACTGGCTGCCGCCCTCACCCCCGGGGTATAGAACAGTCGAGTACCCGCTAGCTAACATCCCTAATGGAAACGCTGCACTTCCTGACAGCCCGCACCTTACAGTGGGATCACAAGTCATACCGAGTCAAGATTGTTCTATACAGCTAGGCCACTCGACTGCAGCAGCTGCAAGATGTGGGCTGGCAGGGTTGTGTATAGAAGAAAGGTTTGGAATTGCAGGCTCTTGGGTCTTAATTGTAATTTAGCCACTTCTTCGCTATGTGTTTGGGAAGACATTTTGGTGGTCTTGTCCTCCAGTTATTCCAGCTGCAAAACTGCTCTGAAGTGAGGTTTTACTGTAAAGCAGCTACCACATGAATCTGATTCTATAACACTGAACCATGCACAATTTAAGACGATAGATTAAAATGAGTTCAACGTAAGTTTGGGGTCAGATATTGCTCCCATTTACTTCACGATGAGCAGGGTTACCCCTCTGTATATTTAAAATGTGGGGGCAAACACTCAGACGTCCTAGGTCTGTCTTGGAAAAAGGTGGTAGAGATTTTACATAAAATCTGACACTGAAGAACCACAGGGACAGTTTTACAGAAAGGAATAATTTGGCCAAAAACCAAGTGGAAAGAAACTAAGCCAGTCCCAACTTTTTTTTGTTTTGTTTTAAGAGAATATAGTCAATAGATGGTATTGAAATAACTTTTCAATTTGCATGTATTTTTATCCAGAGCAGAATGGCTTATAATTAAAAGACCAAACATTTATGCTGGGTTCCACAGTGAGGTAATTATTTATTCTTAGAAAAGCTATTGCTGTTTTTACTGTAGCTAGTACAACATAAAATGTCAAATACTATGTTTAACCAATCTGTTAATGGATTCACCACCATCTCGGCATGCACTGATCACTAAATAAAACCAATTAAACTTGTTAACGGAAAGAAAAGTGTAATTCCATTGGGCTCTCATAACCCAAACATAGAAGTAGAGGAAAAAAATTCTTAAAAAATACAGTGTGAGGGTGTGAAGCTCTCATTCCTGTCTGCATTTTTCCTTAACCATGACTATTGGAGGTGGACTTAAAAAAAAAAATCAGCAACAGATACTGTCCACTTCCAGATGTTTCTCTCACAATGAACCACACTTCCAACTATTTTGTTACAGCGATTGAGCCAAACCAGCATCCCAATGTGAACAGAGTTCATTTAAAAAAAGTGTAATTTGACTCCTATTTCAGATTGGTTCTATGGACCCCATCTAAAGATCAGAGTCGTTCTCTCATTACAATCCATCTGCTTTACAACTGGACAAGGCTGAAGAGCCCCAGGAAAAGAGAACACTCTAAATACATCTCCAGGGAGCTTGTTGGAGAACAAAATTATTCCTGACGTTTGCATAGCCTGAGCGGACCGGAGAGAGATGAAAGAACCCTTCACCCCAAAGGGAAAATTCACCCCCATTCCCCATTGAGGCAGGCAGTTGCTTGGGATTATTCTGCATATTCAAACACACGCATGCGGCTCCAGCCTGGTTTATCCTAAAGCTGATGCTTTGCCTGTAGGAGACCCGCGGGGTCTCACTGTCAGGGTTACACAGGGAGAGTAACGGGGGGTGTTCGGTGAAACTCCCGGCAGGTGGCCAGTTTGTAAGCAGTCCCGGCCGGCGCTAAGGAAAGGGGCTTTCTAGGGTCTTAACGCGCTCCAGGGAGCGGGCGAACTGGGCAAGCGAACGCTGCCTTGCGCGCGGCCCAGCTCCTTTTGTATGTAGATCGCCACGTTATTCCAGGCAGCTACCGGCGTAACAGCGGCTCTATCCCGAAATAAAGTAGCGCCCCCTCCACGAAGGCACGTTCCTCTGCCGCGCCCCCCCGCAGGGTTGCAAACAGAAGCGGACCGGGCTAGCGCGCTTCCAGCTGTCATTGTACCTCGGTAGCAAGCACGCGGCTCAGGGGCTTCCCTCCGGGAAAAACAAGGGGGTGCGGGGCGAGAAATACCTAGAACCTAAATAGGAAAAACCCTGCAACTCGCCTTCATGGTTCACCCGAAGGTGCCCAACAGCTGACCAGTTCAATGGGCAGGAAACAACTGCAGCAGACAATCGCCCCACTGTTCCGTGGGGCCCCCCATAGGCCGAGGCGTGCTGCCTAGCGGGCTGGGCAACCTCCGGCTAACAAAGGGGGAAGGGCGGCGGGGGGGCCGGGAGAGTGGGAGAATGAATGGAATGTGGATGGAAGGAAGGAAGGAAACGCAGGTTCCGGCCCCCCCTCGCCCCACCCCGCGCAGCAGCTCAGCCCCCCTGCTCGCCTTCACGCACACCGCGCAGCCAGCTCCGGCGTGGGCGGTGGTGGAGGGGGTGCCTGCGCCGCACAGCCCGGGGCTAAGGCTGCGCTAAGAAACGCGGCGAGCCTGTCAACACAGGCGCCCCATGGGCGGCAGGGGGGTCTGCGGCCCGGCGCCAGCCCGGCCCTCCCCACTGCAAGCCAGGCCAGTCAGAGCAAAGGCGCCGCCTGCCCCCCACACACGGCGCAGCTGCCCGCTTCCCACCCCAACCTGCCTTATCCACGGGTCCCGCGCCCCCCGCACCTTTCAGCAGGCTGATGTCGGCGCGCGCCGTGTCGCGGCGCAGCGCCCGCACCACCAGCCACACGGTGCTGTCCTCCCGCAGGCTCTCAGCGCGGGCGCTGCGCTCGTCGTACAGCACCACGGCGGCGTAGAGGCCGGCGCGCAGGCGGGCGCGCACCTCGGGCTCGGCGGGCGGCAGGATGTGCTCCAGCCCCACGGCGCCCTTGGCGCGGCGCCGCACGATGCTGTTGCAGCGCACGTTGAGCGCGCCGCGGATGTGGCCGGCGCTGTGCGCCAGGAAGGGCCGGCAGTCCAGCATCAGCGTCAGCGTCGCGCAGCGCCCGGGGCCCGGCTCGCGCCGCGCCAGCAGCCGGCGCAGCGCGCTGCCCTCCACCTCGCGCAGCTCCCCCATGGCGCGCGCCGCCCGCCCGCGCGCCAGCCCGGCTTTACAGGGCCCGGCCCGGCCCCGCCCCGCCCCGCCGCGCGTCACCGCCCTGCGAATGGAGCGCGCCTCGCGCCGCCCCGCCTCCCTGTGAATGGAGCGCAGCGCGCCTCGCCCCGCGTCACCGCCCTGCGAATGGAGCGCGCCTCGCCTCGCCTCGCGTCACGGCCCTGTGAATGGAGCGCAGCGCGCCTCGCCCCGCCCCGCCGCCCTGTGAATGGAGCGCAGCGCGCCTCGCGCCGCCCCGCCGCCCTGTGAATGGAGCGCGCCTCGCCTCGCCTCGCGTCACGGCCCTGTGAATGGAGCGCAGCGCGCCTCGCCCCGCCCCGCCGCCCTGTGAATGGAGCGCAGCGCGCCTCGCCCCGCGTCACGGCCCTGTGAATGGAGCGCAGCGCGCCTCGCGCCGCCCCGCCGCCCTGTGAATGGAGCGCAGCGCGCCTCGCCCCGCGTCACGGCCCTGTGAATGGAGCGCGCCTCGCCTCGCCCCGCGTCACGGCCCTGTGAATGGAGCGCAGCGCGCCTCGCGCCGCCCCGCCGCCCTGTGAATGGAGCGCGCCTCGCGCCGCCCCGCCGCCCTGTGAATGGAGCGCAGCGCGCCTCGCCCCGCCCCGCCGCCCTGTGACTGGAGCGCGCCTCGCCTCGCCTCGCGTCACGGCCCTGTGAATGGAGCGCAGCGCGCCTCGCCCCGCCCCGCCGCCCTGTGAATGGAGCGCAGCGCGCCTCGCCCCGCGTCACGGCCCTGTGAATGGAGCGCAGCGCGCCTCGCGCCGCCCCGCCGCCCTGTGAATGGAGCGCAGCGCGCCTCGCCCCGCGTCACGGCCCTGTGAATGGAGCGCAGCGCGCCTCGCGCCGCCCCGTGAATGGAGCGCGCCTCGCGCCGCCCCGCCGCCCTGTGAATGGAGCGCAGCGCGCCTCGCCCCGCGTCACGGCCCTGTGAATGGAGCGCGCCTCGCCTCGCCCCGCGTCACGGCCCTGTGAATGGAGCGCAGCGCGCCTCGCGCCGCCCCGCCGCCCTGTGAATGGAGCGCGCCTCGCGCCGCCCCGCCGCCCTGTGAATGGAGCGCAGCGCGCCTCGCCCCGCCCCGCCGCCCTGTGACTGGAGCGCGCCTCGCCTCGCCTCGCGTCACGGCCCTGTGAATGGAGCGCGCCTCGCCTCGCCCCGCCCCGCCCCGCGTCACCGCCATTCACAAAAACCGGCGGGGCGGGCCGCGGCTCCCTGTGAAGGGGCGGGCGCGGGTCCGCGGTTGAAGGTTCCCGGGCCGGCGCGCGGCGCGGCGGGGAAAGGCCGGGCTACAGCACCTCCTTCTCCACCGCGGGCCGCCCCACGCGTGGCCCCTCCCGAACAGAGCGGGCAGGTCCCCCGCGTGTGTCGCCGTGTGCGCAGCTGCTGGGTGGCCTGTGCCCACGTGCCCCGGGTGCAGCTCTCCGGGGGGGGGATTGTGCCTCGCTGCTCATTCAGCCCCCGCCACCCCCCCAAGCAGCGGGCGGGCAGGGCAGAGCGCGATGCGATGCGGTGTCGTTCAGAACAGCAATGGATGCGGAGCGCGTTGGCGGGGCTTCTGTTGTTCCTGTGCGCCAGGTTGGGGGATTTCCGTTGGTACGAGTCTCCTAGCAGCTCTCCCCTTTGCATTGCGTGTAATGCCGGGGAAGAGTGACGTCGGCTTAACCTAGAGGGATGCCTAAACTCTGGGACTGGGGTGGGGGTGAGTCTGTATTTTAAAACAAGGAGCAGCCCTGTGGCACCTTAGAGACTAACAAATATCTTGGGCCATGAACTGTCCTGAGCAAAACCCGCTTTTTGTGGGAGTTAGTGATTTTTTTAAAGGAAAAAACCTGCATTTTCACCTCCCTCCTCATCCGCACCTGGAGCTAGGCTTCCTCTGTCATGCCCCTTGGGGGAGGGGGAAGGATGATTTCCCACAAACAAGTTAGTGCACCTATTCTGAGAGTATTCCAGGCACGCACTGAAGTGCACCTGGCAGGTCTGCATTTCTTCTGCTAGTCCCAAAATCAGATTACTCATCTCAGTGCGGATACATTTGTAGGAGTTCCTCAGCTTTTCAGGAGGGAAAAAAGACACACAAGCCTTTGTCTGAGAAGGAAACAAAATCTCTTGTGTTTCAAATTGACATGCTATTGTAATCCACCTTCCCTGGCTATCACCAGTTCTGTATATTGTGGGGCATTTCCTGCACCCATTTGGAATGGTGAGATCATGACATCCTAATGGGAACAATCACATTATCACATTAACACATCATGTTACAGACTTACCAATGGCTAAGTGAATTATGGGTTGAGGGGGGAGAAAAGGCTCACTTCATCAGAATCACCGAATGGGATTATGGCCTCATAATTCAAATGCTTCCTGTTTTCTTAAGATTAAGGCACTGCTCCCCTATAATGCCCTCCTCTTCATCCTCTTTGCCTGCCTCCCATAGGGTTTTATCAAGGGCTGGATACACATTGTAGGGCCCTGATTTTCAAGGGCTCCTGAGCATAACCCAGCAGGATGAATCTGCTTGAAAATGTTCCTTGGGAATAGTTTTTTGTTGGAACATTGCTGTTTTGCTGAAGAAACTTTCCAGGGGAACGTGTCAAAGTCAATGAAATTGTGTTTTGATACAATAGAAATGTTGGTCATGTTGAAATGTTCTGTTTCATCTTTGCAAAATGGGCTGTAGCAGATTTTCATTTCACAGTGACTCTGCATCATGACATTTATAGTAGGAAGTAAAAACAATGTTGAAAGTTTAAATTGATTCAAAATGTTTTGATTGAAACACAATTACTCTCGTGCTCCCCAAATTCATGTCAGGATATATTTTGGTGCCAATGTGGAATGAAAACAAATGTCAAAAATGCAGAATTCTCATCCCCATTCTCACACAGCTCTGCAGCAGGCCGGGCATGATTTTAACCTTTGAATGTCACGTATTTAATACCCCCAAAGAACATATGCCATCCCACACACAAATAATTCATTGTAAGAGAAAGTTATTTTGTCACTTACACAAATTGCAACTTTGTGAGAGGCAGTCAGGAAGTCTACTACTCCAAGGACTGATATACAAGATGCTTTGATGCCCAATGTAAGGCCCATCCTTAAATCTTGAGCTCTGAAAAGAGAAGAGTAAATCAGAGTTCAATATAATTTAAAAATTATATTCAAATATGTGCAGAATTTAAATCTTATTTTGGACCCTAAATGGCACCTTGCTCCTTAGGGAACTCCCGCTGACGTCAATGGAAGCTCCATTTAAAGAACTGCTGCTACACTATGGGCCTGAAGCTTGCCTGCAATAAGGAAACCTGCTTTACTCCCACCAGGTGTGCACTGTGGAGTCATGTGGAGCACATCCAGTGCATGTGACTACACCTTAAGTAGTAACCGCATCTGGTTTTATATTGAAATGTCATGATACAAGGAGTTGTCTCTATGTACCTGGCAATTACTCTGTATGACTGGCTCCCAGAATTGCCTCAAGGCGATTCACAGAAAGATGTGCGGGTGTGTGTGTTGTATTCTCACCTCCCAAACTTACAGGTAGGACGAGCCTCTTTCAAGGGCCCCGCTCCTGTTTTAAAATACGTATTCTAGAAATGAAAGGCTTGTGCAGTATCAGCATTAGTACAGAAAACAATATTCTGCTGTGTAAATGCCAGCAACATCAGTCAGATCAATACGGTTCATTTGTCACAGTGGGCAGCATCAGCTGCTTATGTTCATCGGTGGCTCACTTGGCCAGCATTACCCAAATTCATAGAAGAATTTCAATTTTCCTACACTAATAGAGGAAGAGATACACCCTGACTCCAGTGGGGCAGGTTTACTGCAGCTGACTAGCCTCACCTTAAATACTTCCAAATCCACAATTCCAGCCAGTGTGGATTGCCCAGAATGGCTGAAACAGAAGCAAATGGGGACAGGGCAGGTTTCAGAATGCAGCCATTTCTGCAGTAAGATGCAGCAGCTTGTTAGCAGCGCACGGTAACACCGCGCAGCCACTCCGGACAGACTGCGACGAGTAACACTGGAGATCCTGGGAAGGCTGAGTGGGCTGAAAATGGTCAGTGGTATTTCCCAGTGTGAAGAACAGTCTAGAATTCAAGTTACCAGGATTCTGCTAAATCAAGCAGATCTCAGCAGACATTTCCGGTACTCCCCATGGTTAGTGTGTCGGGCTCTCACAAGACACTGCCGCAGGAAGCGATGAGGTCGTGGCCTTAGAGTGGAGAGCTAGAGACAGATGCGCCATGGGCTTTCTAATCTCGTTTTCGGCCCCCTGCTGCGGGTGTCCATTTGAGCAGGCCTTGTCTAGTAACAACTACATCACGAAGCGGAGCCGCCTGTATGTTTGCCAGGGGCTGGGCAGCAGGAAGGAGGACCTGCTACGTTGTGCCCAAAGTGGTCTAGCCAGCGCTGAAGAACAGGTGCTAGTGACAGTTGAATAAGGATTTAACTGGTTAAGGCCCTACAAAAGCAATTTCCCCTCTCTTGAGATGCACATCTCCACATCATCTGCTGCAAACAAGCCACGTCCCTCTCCCCATGTGATTAGCCACATTAACACAAGTAACTTCTTTCTTCTGTTGTTCTCATATATACGCCTGCCTCTGCAGCATCTGTCCCAGCTCACTGGAGGAAGTGAGTTTACCCCGAAAGCTGGTGCCCTAACACTTCTGTTCATCTCTAAGGTGCCAAGGACTCCTAGTTTTGGCAACAGCAGGTCACTTGGGGGTTTGAGTGTGGCAGATGGGCCCAGTGGCTTCCTCAGAGGTGAGCTGGCTAAGGAGCAGAAGGAGCTGCCTAGCCGTGGGGACCAGAGACTGTGGGACTCAGGCAGGTGTGCTGGGAGTCAGGGAAGGAGCGTTTGGAGGACCCAGGCGTGCACCCAGCCCGCCCCATGCAGGTGGCGGCTCTGTGGCCTGACGGCAAAGGAAGCGAGCACTGAAAGGCGCCTGGTGGCTGAACGTGCGCAAGCTGATGCATTGATCTGACTCTGAGCTGTGGATCCTCCCAAAACTACCCTTGTTCAGGGCAGAGCCTGCCCCTCAGCCTGCCTCTGACAGAGGCGTTTTAACTTGAGCATGTGGCTGTCTCAGCCCTGCATGGTCTGAAAGGATGGGGGTCTGAGCCCCTGACAGGAGAGGAGGGAAAGGTAGCAGGGTGCCTGCAGGGGGACACTAGCACCCCATTAACTCTTCTGCCTCTGGAGTGGGGGTGGGGAGCAAGGTGTCTCTTTCTCTGCTCTCACAGCTGGCCGAGGCCTTGCTGCACTGGAGCCTCGGCGTGGACCCTGCCACACTCCAGAGCCAGGTTGCTGGGCTACCATGCCTTGCAGATCTAGCCTTGATTACAACAGGGCATTTTTCAAACAGCTCCCCTCTCAGCCCCTGGGGCAGCCGGCCGTAGATAGGGCTCCTGCCTACGCACTGCCGCCGGGAACCCTCCTCTGTGTGCAGGAGAGGTGCTGCAATGAGGTGGCCGCCAGAGGCCGTCTTCACCAGGGCTCCCAGGCTTGCTTGCTGGGAAGAGGTTTTAGACACGCCCACCATGCAGACAGGGTCTGTGCCTAGCAAGCCAGTGACTGGGATGCCCATCCCCAAGGAGGGCAAGTTGAGAAAACTTCTGGGCCTGGCCCTGAGTTCAGGAAGAGCGAGACCAGCTACCTGATGCCCCTGTCAAGGGCCAAGGGGGGAGTAATGTCTCGTATGGGCCCAGCTTCTGTTGGTGAGAGATGGACATTGGCGTCTACCCAGAGCTTGGCTGCAGGTCTGAGGAGCATACGGGGCTGCAGTGCTGCAATTCCCACTGCAGTGTCCAGGGCCCTTGCTCTGAGCACGGCCAGCTGCCCCTGGCATGGAAGTAACAGCCACTGTGCCCTGCCCACTAGTGCGCCCACGGAGGCGTGGCCCCACGCTGCGGGTGAGTTTAAGGCCACGAGTCTCGGCTTGCCAGCACATGCTTGTCGGGCCGCGGCCAGATCCTGACACGAGCGTAGTTTGTCATGTAGATGGGACTCCAGGGTATCCTCTGCTGGTCCCACAGCATACCCGGCCCTGAGCCTGCAGGCCGGTCTCTGCTCTCCCACCGCAGCGCACAGCTTGGTGGGTGGGCAGTGCCTCCAGAGAACGTAGCCCAGACAGCTAGCTCTGCACAGCGCCTTGGACCTGCCTGGTGTGTGTTTCCAAGGGGATTGGGGCATGTCCCAGAGAAGAGGCAGTGATACATCCTACGAGATATGTGTGTGTGTGTGAGAACAGCCACTCTTCTCAGCGTGTGTGTGTGCACAGTTGCTCTTCTCAGCATGTGTGTGTGTGAACAGCCACTCTTCTCAGCATGTGTGTGTGTGTGAGAACAGCTGCTCTTCTCAGCGTGTGTGTGTGTGTGTGTGTGTGTGTGAACAGCCACTCTTCTCAGCGTGTGTGTGAGTGTAAACAGCCGCTCTTCTCAGTGTGTGTGTGTGTGGCAGCAGCAGTCGCAAAAGCTATCAGAATGCTGGGAATCATGAAGAAAGGGATAAATAACAAGACAGAAAATATTGCCTCTAGAATAAATGCATGGTGCGCCCACCTCTTGAATACTGCATGCAGATGTGGTCACTCCAAAGACGACCCACTGGAGTTGGAAAGGATTCAGAAAAGGGCAACAAAAAAGATGAGGGGTATGGAACACCGTTTGTATGAAGAGAGATGAATACAGCTCGGACTTTTCAGCTTGGAAAAGAGACGACTAAAGGGCACATGATAGAGATCTATAAAATCACGGCGGGTGCAGTGGAAGTAAATAAGGAAGTGCTATTTATGTCTCATAATGGAAGAAGTAGAAGTTACCAAATGAAAGGAATGGGCAGCAGGTTTCAAACAAATAAAAGGAAGTTTTTCTTCTCATAACGCACAACCATTGAGGGACCATGAATTTAGCTAGTTCTCTTTGGAACCCCGTTATAGTCTTGGCCTCCACAATGTTCTGGAGAAAGTGTTCCACAGGTTGGCTGCTAGCCAGGATAGGCAGGGACGGCGTCCCTGGCCTCTGTCTGTCAGAAGCTGGGAACGGGCAACAGGGGAGGGCTCACGTGATGATTCCCTGTTGTGTCCCCTCCCTCTGGGGCACCTGGCATTGGCCACTGTCGGCAGACAGGACACTGGGCTGGATGGAACTTTGGTCTGACCCAGTCTGGCCGTTCTGATGCTCTTATGATTGTGTTGTACTTTTGTTTGCTAGACTGAAGAGCCCATTATCAAATATTTGTTCCCCATGTAGATACTAATGACTGGTCTACACTAGACCATTAAGTTGACTAAGCTATGTTGCTCAAGGGTGTGAATACGCCACCCCCCCAGAGCAGAATAGTTAAGCAGATCTAAGTCTCTATGAGACAGCACTAGATGAGTGGAAGAATTATTCTATTGCCTTAGCTGCCACATTCCAAGCAGGAAGACTACCTTCACCCACTGGAGAACCCCTCCAGACAGCATAGGTAGTGTCCATGTTCCCTGTAAGCTGAGTGCTTGGGTGGCCACCAGGAGAGATTCAGGTTCTGTCCACCTGATTGGCAGAGCCCCCACAGTGGCCCATAGCTGGCAACATGTGTGTCTATTGGTGGTGCACATTCTCTCATGCCTCGGTGCACATAATGACATTTATTCTGCACATAGATGGAAAAAGTTAGCAGGAACATTGGTCATGTCTACCCTAAAGTGCTATAGACACAGCTGCAGTTGTGCCACTGTAGTGTTTGAAGTGTGGACACGTCCTTATAGACTGTAACTTTCCCTGCTTTTTGATAAGCTAAATAGATTGAGCTCCTTCAGACTCTCACTATATGGCAGGTTTCTAATCCTTTAATCAGTCTTGGGGCTCTTCTCTGACCCCACTCCAATTTATCCACATCCTTCTTGCATGGTGGGCACCAGAACTGGGCACAGCATTCCAGCAACATCACACCAGTGCCAGATACCGAGGTACAATAACCTCCCTGCTTTTACTCACAACTGGCCTGTGTATGCACCTCAGGGGCCCGGTTGCTCTTTTGGCCCCATTGTCTCCCTGGGAACTCATCTTCAGGCGATTAGCCACCACAACCCCCCAAATCTCATCCAGAGTCCCTACTTCTCCAGAGAGAGTCCTTCGTTCTGTAAGACTGGCTTATGCTCTTTGTTCCTAGGTGTGCACAGTTACATTTAGCCATACTGAAATGCATATGCTTTGTTGGTACCCAGCTTACTAAGGGATCCACATTGCTTTGAATTGGTGATCTGTCCTCTCCATTAGTTACTATGCTCCCATTTTTGTGTTACCTGCAAACTTCATCAGTGATACTTTTGTATTTTCTTCTAATTCATTGGTACAAGTGTTAGTCTGTGTAAGGCCACGAACCAATCTCTGCCAGACCCCTACCAGAAACACACCCACTCAATGATGATTTCCCATTTACAATTGCAATTACATTGTCATGTTAATTTTATATCATTTTAGTTTTGAATCAAAATGCCATGTGGTACCACGTCACAGGCATTACAGAAGTCTAGCACACCAGTCCTATTACCTTTATCAACCAAACCTGTCATCTCATTACAAAATCAAGTTAGTTTGCTGGGCTCTATTTTCCAGAAACCCACATTGATTTGCATTAATCGGGTTATCCCCTTTAATTCTTAATCAAGTTCTGTATCAATATTAATTGAATTCGGTATCAGTCAATCTATTCTCTTGCTTGAGATTGATGTCAGTCCAACAGGCCTATGATTACCAGCTTCATCCATTTACCCGTATTAAAACATGGTACAATAGCTTTCGTCCAGGTGCCTGGAAGTGTTAGTCTTTCTTGTTCCTTGTTGGGACCAAGGCATTACACCCCCTTGCCCAGAATGTCCAGCAGTGGTCCAGATTAACATATGCCTCGTGTGGCTATTCAGTGAGATTTCCTGGCCTGCCCCAGCCTGGCACGCCAGTGAGATGTGGAAAGGCCACCCTCTGCTTGTGTCGCTATAAAACCCTAAAGAAAGTAAAGGATTAATGTCTCCTTGGAGTAGCGCTCTCCTAAGTGGGTTATGCTAAAAGGGAATTCTGTTTAGCTCTCTGGGAAGGTGTTAAGATGCACTGAGAGAGAGTCAATTGGGCAAAGGTCCTGTGTGGGTCAGGGTTAGAGAAGTGATTTCATTACCAGTCAGTGTGTCACCTAATTTCCTGACTTCTAAACCCGCAAAGTATGAAAGATAATGTTAGCTGCAAGGGGGCCCAGATGGTGCTTAATGAAATCTGTCCTGACAGACAATTCATTTCCTTCACAACAGCCTCAACGAATCATCTTTTAGCCAGCCAAGGCCAGGCAAGCAATCAAGAAAGGAGTCTATGGAAATGAATTGTCAAAGAAGATGCACGTGTGTCTGATTAAATGTCAATATGTACTTTGGAGTAAGGCAAAGGAATGTACACCTCCTGGAATTGTGCCAGCTACAACCCAGGGAGGGTAGGGCTGTCAGTTCTTCCCTTTGCATACTCCGTCTGGTTGAGTTTTTCAGGGGATGGCCCCAGATGTGATCAGACATTCTCCTTCCAGTCCTGAGTGTGATTTCTCCTTTCCCTTTTGCCCGCTTCCCCTGGTGTTATGAAGCCATCAGCACAGGAAGTAGGTGGGGAGGGGAGGGGCAGAGGGCCTAATGAACGACCATGTGGCTAATGAACGACCAGTCTTTGAACATAGGCTTCCCAAATGGCAAGTGTCTGACTGTCCTTCGCCAGGCGTTTCAGCGGTAAGTAGTGCCGCTCTCAGCTGGCTGGGAGGGAGCGCGGATATCTGTCTCTGCAGTGGAGAGACCTGTAGGGGCACCTTTCAGATCTCAGTGGTGGCAGGGCCAAATTTGAGTGGCACTGTGAACCAGGTACTAGTTCCAATGCCACTCAGATTGGGGGTGGCCAGACAGGTAACCCTGGCCCCCATTAACAACATTCTGGTTGCTCCCCTGGCTTAACTATTGGTGGGGTGAGGCCCACACAACACTACTATGTTAACACATAAGAGAAAGTTGGAGGGGAGGGGGGGGCTGCCTGCACAGCCCTCGAGAAACTTTCTTGTGTTTCCTTTGGCTTTGGCGAGTGTCCAGCATCGTAGCCTTTGTCATGGCAATCCCCGACTTCTGGGCCAGTTCTTCTGGAGAAGTGTCTGCTCTTCGCCATCCTTGCTCTTTCCAAGCCTCAGCTAAGGCCACTGGCCCAGTCACGCCTGCCCTCCATGCGTTAGTCTTCCCACGAGTTCCTGGCTGCTAGTCGCCCCTTGGCTAGTCCTCGTCAGACTGGCAGGACAAAGCCACACGGGGGTCGACTACCCTGGCTGATGGACGAGGGCCCGATCCAGCCCCTGGTGGAGGGTGCTGTTGGGCGCTCAGCCACTGATGTAGCTGTACATGTACGGATGCACCCAGCTTTCCGTTTCTAATGCATGTGAGGCAAAGGGGTGCTGCCAGGAACTGGAATTTTGAAAGAAAAGTGTGTCCGTTGCACACAAGAAGGGTCCCATTAAACCCTTCACTTAGTTACTAAGAGCCTGTACAGAGAGAAGAGAATGCAGCCTTCCTATCACACAAAGCACTGGGCTCTGCTCCTGTCCCTGCCCCACACAAACCCTTTATCATGCACGGGCCGGGGCCTTGCCCCCTCCCCAGCCACTAGATGCAGTAGGCTCTGTTAACCTTTGGGAAGGTTTAAGTAACTTGCTCAAAGTCCACAGGAAGTCTGGGGCAGAGCTAAGAATAGAATCTGCTCTGTGTCACTCTCCGGCCACTGCCTTACCCACAAACCCATCCTTCCTGCCCTCAGCAGAGATCATAGCTGGCTCCACGGCTGTGCATCAGTCCTGTCCTAGCGCTGCATTTCTCCGCCTCCTGGCTGATGCTGCATGCACTCTCAGAAGTCAGTCTCCCTTGTCACTTACCTGAAGTGAGACTAGTTCCTGCAGCTCCTGTTGCAAAGCCAAGTCCCTCAGAACGCAGCGTCGGACTCTCTCGGGCACGTTCAGCATAGTCTGAGCAGAGTAAGAAAGCACACGAGGATCTAGCTGAAGACAGGAGGCAGGATAATGCTGCGCCGTGATGCTGCATGTTTCCATAATCTCCTGGGGGTCCATTTCAGAAGTGTGAGAGGGAATGGCCATTACCTGAGAGAGACCAGGCAGGGCAACCATGTGCATTTGAACAGCAGCCTGTGTGCCGTGTGGCCATGGCCCGAGAAACCAGCTGAAGCAATAACTGGATTATCGGAGGAAAATGCCCTTCAGCCCAAAGTCAATGGAGAGCTTGTGGGGAACGAAAGGGTTCAGAAACAGACTCTGTAGCCTTGGGCTTAGTACTTGACAACCTGGCCCTGAGTTCATTTGAAAATTGGGTCTGTGGTGTAGACAGGCCAAAAAGCCAGAAGGCAACAGCAGTTAGCTCCCCTAGGGTACGTCTACACAGCAGCGCTATTTGGGAACACGCAGTTATTTCAACATAATGTTGAAGTAATGTCAAGCTGGAGGACCTCTTACTCCACCTCCTGTAACAAGGGAAGTCGGAGGCAGCATGCTCCTCCTCGGACGTCCTGCTGGGTAGACAGCACCAAAAGCTGAACAAAGCTATTCAACTTGCCGTAGTGTATTTCAGTGTTAGCCCTGCTGTGGAGACGCGACCTAGTGAGCCAGGAAGGGTTGGTTCAGCGCAAGAGGGTACGTCTTGAATTGCCACCGACTTGGTTTGGTTTTGAACCCGGAGTCGTGGGGGCGGAGCTCCATCCAGCCTGAGCCGTAGGTGCTGGAGCTAGGGGTGCTGGCTGGGGGCCTGCCGTACCCCTGGCGTGAGGTTTGCAGTTTGGCTCAGTCCCCACTATACAAATGGTGCCGGTGCCTCTGGGTAAGGTGCCGCTCTCAGTAAGTCACAACGTTCATTCTCACCCAGCGCTCTGCCTCGGGTGAGTTCAGCCAGTGCCCTAGCCCCGTTTGACAGCTGGGGAAATGGCGGCGCAGAGGGGAAGTAACTGGCCCAGTGGCAGAGACCTCCAGAGAGCACAGGTACCCTAACCAGCGGCCTAGCGGGGGGCAGAGTGTGCAGAACCCCGCTCCTTTTGCTTTCCCTACAGGGAGTCAGGTCAGCTCATCAAGGGGGGGAGAACGAGAATGCTCCTAGGAACTTTAACAGACCCACTTTCCCCTTTGCCTAGGCCTCAGCGTGTGACCTGGCCTCATGCACTGCCCTCGGACCAGGGACTGTGCTAGCTAGGGCGCTAAGCAGGAGGAAACTGGCGTAGCTCCAGCTGGAAAACCAACACGCTACAGGCCAGTGCATCTCCCCCATGGCGACACTGTGCCAGAGGAACAGAGACTTGATCCCAGCTGGGGAGGGGCCGCAGCAGCCGGGTTCCATTCTGCAGAGGCTCCTGGGAGCTGCAGCACTGAGCAATGCGGATTTAGTGTGAACACCTTGGGCCCAGCCGTGTTCCTGAACCCCACAAACAGGGAGGGTGGGGCTCCTCTGGAGCAGCTCTCGTGGATCGGGGAGTGTTTGTGGCAGGCTGAGTTGGACTGCAACAAGCTGCCCGCAAGTAGATGTTAGTAACGTGGCCAGAGCCCTTTTCTGCCACGCACTGCAGCACAAGCCCTTGTACGGGAACACCAGGGTGTTACTGTGTCAGGAAGCCCTCCTCCTGTGCCCCCTGCTCGGTGGCTGTGGGGAAGCTGCCAGAAGGCGACCTTTAGGGGTGAGAGGAAGGAAGCTCACGGGGCGTTTTCCCACGTTGGTGGGAGTTTGCTGCTTTTTTATAGCTCTCCTTCCCCTACGGTGCAAGAAAAGGCACCAGACCTCCAGCCTGTTTAAACCCGCTGCCAGGGATGACGTTTTAAACAGCTCCCCCGCATGCAGCTCCACCCAACAGTGTCTTAGAATGAGCTTTGTGGTTCCAAGCCCCTGTGTGACACAAGCCAGAGGCAGCCCTTTGCCTGGGAAGGTTGCGCTACCCTAGGCTTTGTAAAATCCCCCTTTTGGTAACCACACGTGGCTCATAAGCCATGTCGCATGCTGGGAGCCTGTGAGTGGGAATACAAGTGTGCGGTACAGCAGCCAGCTTGGCAGCCAGAGCTGGGAACACAGTGCCCAGAGACGCATGTCAAGCAGGCAGCGATCACAGACAGAGCCACTCTCCGCCAGCTTGCTAGTTGTGCGGCAGCTCAGGGTGGGAGGGGCGGTCTACGCTAGCTGGTGCTCATGGAAAATGAAATTAGGCCATCAGCATGTGTGCACTGTGCCAGAACCGAGAGGCCGGCTACCCTGGCAGCCCGTTCCTTTGCCCACCCACCGGGCTGTCTAGCTGAAGGGTCAGCCATGCGGTGGGGCAGCGTGCGGGCCTGTTCACTACCGTTGCCAAGGGGGACTCGGTTCTGAGCACCAACATAGGCCCTCACTCTTCAGCACCTTGTGTCAGCCCTAACTGGGCGAAAGACACGTTAAGGCCCATGTGGTTAAATAGCCACTAGTTCTGGGTGCCTCGCTTGACACTGCTCCAGAATCATTGGTCCTGTCTGAAAACTGGGGCTGAGATCTTTAACTCTGATCTAGATTAGCGCCTGGAAACCCTGCTCCTCGCCCCATGGGCCGCTGTAAGTCGGTGTGTGCCAGCGGCTGGTGTCTGTGTGTCAGCAGAGGGAAAGGGGCGCTCTCTCTGGCACGTGCCATGCGAGTGCAATGGCTGTTCCGCCACAACAGTACCAGCAGCTAACTCATTGCCAGAGGCTAAGCGATGGCATTTCACGTCCCAATGCCCAAGTTGCAAACAACCCTTCTGCGTGGTGAAAAGGCCCCAAGTCAGCTGCACGCCTTCTCACGCGAACAAAGGGATTGGCGCCAGCGAAACGCACGCCCCAGAGACTGTGCCGTGGAATCACGTGTCAGTGGAGAGGGCTTGGACGCGGTGCCCTGGGAAGCTTCAGTTCTGCAGTAGTGTCTTGGGCATCTCTGGGCCTTCGCTCCCCCACCTGTAAAATGGGGTGACGATGGCCTACTTTGGAGCCCACTTTGACAGCTCCAGAGGAGAAATGCTATGCGAGTGCTGCAGCTTCCAACCCTGGCTGGTCTGGTGCGCTTCGGATTGTGTTGCACTTTTGTTTGCTAGACTGAAGAGCCCATTGGCAAAGTTGGCCGCCATCAGGCTTGCACGAGGGAATTGCCCCCAAGACAGTGCCGCTGATTCAGCTGCCTGGTGGAAAGCCCCAGTGTGGGCATGGCCGGGAGCCAGGGCTGCTTCCACTTGGGGTGGGTCAGACCGGCTATGCTGACTGATTGGTGGTGAGAGTGGGCGGACCACCTGCAGCTTCCCGCCAGTGCTTGCCCCATGCCGCTGCTGCGGTGGGAAATCTTTGGCGCCTCAATCAGAGTGGCCAGAGCTTCAGAGGTGCCAAGCACCTGCAGTGTCCCAGAACAACCAGACTTCATGTGTTACTGATCCTGGCGGGAGCGTTAGCGGCTTAGGCTTGGCCTCCCAGCTGGAAATTGTTCTCTCTCGCCCATCTTCCAAGGGGGCAGTACTGCTTGCCTCCCGCCCAGGGGGCTTGGAGAGAGCGCGTCTGGCAGTGCTTTGAGCTCCTCACAGACAAGTGCCTGGCGGTGATGCTGCTCAGCGCTCTCCCCTGCTAACGTGGCCTGGCGCTCTGCAGCGCTGCTCAGAACTTAGGCAAACTCTAACCATTCGGGATGCCATTTCCCGCGCGGGGTTTGCCTCAGACTGAACTTTGTTTCTGACATTTCAGCTGTGAGGTTCGGCCCTTTCGGAGCGTGGCATGAGAGCAGAAGAAATTGTTTTGCCCACAGCATAGCCCCCCTTTCCTTGCGAAGCCACGGCGTGGCTGTTCTTTGGAGCAGGGACATCTGGCAGGAAGCCAGTCACCTTGCCCTTTGCTGCTCCCATTTAAAGAGCCCCTGCCAAACACACGACCCAGAGAGGCTTGTCAGAATGGGGCAGCTAAGCTAAGCTGCCTGATGCTTTGTCTACACTGGGCGGGCATGCCCCAGTCCAGGGCTGCAAGGGCTGGACAGGACTTTTCCTGCAATTGCCCCTCCCATCGGTCAGGGCCGCTTGTGGCTCTGGACACAGGACCTGGAAGCAGGGGAACCCTCTCAGTACACCAGTTGCTGCCCCAGGCTGGGAGGAAAGGAACAGGCTGCCTGATACAGAGAGGAGATGGTGGGTGGCAGGGGGAGGGAGCAGACTGTGACAAGAACCAGGTGTCAGAGAAGGGAAGACTGGGACTAGCTGGGCAAGGAAACCAGAACGGGGATAAGGAGCCTGGCTGGGCAAAGAGAATGGAACTGCAGCATGAAGCCCCCGAAGAGGGGAAACTGGGATGAGATACTGGGGTGGCAGAAAGAGACTGGGCGGGCACGGGAAAGGGCTGGGGAGAGATGAGCCATTTCAAAGGGAACAAAGGCAGCAGGGTGTGTAACCACTGGTGCACACTCCCCTGCCAAGGAACCCAAGATTCCCGAGGCTCAGAGAAGGCCAAGGACACAGTCCAGACCAGGGCGACTCAACATGCAGCCCGCAGCCCGTCTGTTTGTGGCCCGTGGTGTGGCTTGGGTTATGCGGGGTTCAACACGCGGCCGCGGGTGGGAGCCAAAACCAAAAAGTCGTCAATATAATGGTCTTCTGCTGAGATGCATTTTAGTTGTTCCATTCCTGGGCTGCCATTGCTCGTTAAAAGTGCCGTCCTACGGGTGGAAACCAGGTAAACGTTGCATTGTATTACTACCAGCAGAACTGACTGAAATGGGGCCTGCGTGTTGTTAGTTTTGCCTTAATCTTTGTATTCATGCCCATCAGTGTGAAAGAAGCTATTTGCATATATTTGCATAGATGTTTGCATGTATGTGCGACCACACTTAAGTTGCGGCCCTTGGCAAGTGCTGTGAGTATCACTGTGGCCCCCGGGGCTTCCAAAGTTGAGTAGCCCAGCTCTGTGCCACACTCCCTGCACGCTCTGCAGTATTCGCCCAGGGTATGTCTACACAGCAGAGTTATTTCGAAATAACTTTACCAGCGTCTACACAGCCAAACCGCTATTTCGAAATTAAATCGAACTAGCGGAGGGCTTATTTCAAAATTGGTGAACCTCATTCCACGAGGAGTAACACCAAATTTGAAATCACTATTTCGAAATAAGCGCTGTGTAGACGCTTATTTCAAAATAGGGGGCCTCCAGCCCTTCCCAGGGTGCCCTGGTGGCCACTCTGGGCACAACCAAGAACACTCCTCCCTCCCACCCTCCCCAGAGCCCTTAAAGGGGTTGACTCTGGCCACAGTGCCTGTGCCAGCTCCAAGCCTGCCAGCCCAGAGCCAGCAGTCACTGCCCCTGACCCAGTGGCCCCAGCATGAGCCAGGCAGCCAGTGCCAGCCAAACCTCCACCGCTCCCCAGGACCAGTCTGCCAGCTCCCAGGAGCCTGCCAGGGGCCGGAAAAGGTGGGAGCCTTCCTGCTCCAGTGCGGAGATCAGGAACCTAATTCAGGTTTGGGGGGATGCCTCCAATGTCCATGATCTCCACACTAAATGGAGGAATGCAACTGTCTACAGGCGGATGGCTGCCAGCCTGGCCACCAAAGGCCACATGCGAACCCAGGAGCAGCTTTGCATGAAAATAAAGGTGCTGTGGCAGGCGTATGCCAGGGCCACAGGGGGCAGCTCCCAACCAGGGGCAGGCCCAGACCCCTACCCCTATTTTGATGCCGTGGACCGCATCCTGGGGGGCAGGACAGTCCGTGCCCCCCAGGTGGTCATCGACCCTGGGGCAGAGCTTGCTGCCTCCTGCTGCTCCAGCCCCTGCTGCCTCCCCAGCCGTAGCTCCTCCTCCCACTCCGTCTCCCCCTCCTGCTTCTTCCTCCCCACACCCCCAGGGATGCCAAGGCTCCCTCACCCGCGGTGCTGGGAGACAGTTGGGCCGGTGAGACCCCCCAACCCTGAGCCCTGAGCTTCTCCTCCCCCTTCCTCCCCTTGCCTCCACCGCCAGCTCCCTCCTCCCAGGTTTCCCCCTCCCCTCTCCCACCTTCTTTCCCCAGTCTCACCTCAGTTTCATTCCCTCCCACCCCAGTTTTGTTCAATAAAGAGGCTTTGTTGTAATGAACACCTGTGTCTTTTATTGTACAGCAGGGAGGGGGGCTAGGGAGGGGTAAGTGGACGGACATGAGGGAGGAATGAGGCACAAGCCCCCAGTGGGGCACACCAGGGAGACTGTTACTGCCTGCAGAACGTGCTGCCAGGCTCGCAGCAACACGTCCAGGAGAAGCACCAGAGTGCCCAGGGGCAGCTCCGCCTCCATAGTGCAGAGTGCTGCGGTGTCCTGAGTGAGGGCAACCAGAGCACGCAGAGAAAAAAATGCTTTGCTGTCCCTCAGCGAGGTAGGCAAGCAAGCAGGGAAACCTGAGAACTGGCTGTCCGGGGGGTTCCCTTTAAGCACAGGTCTCAGATAGCCTCAGGCAGCAGCCACACAAGGTAACTCCTGACCTGATGCCCTGCCAGAACCAGTTCCAGCTGGCCTTAAATGCGATTCAGTGTCCACTCAGGGTGGACGCACTATTTTGAAATAGCAAAACGCTATTTCGAAATGCATTTTGTGTTTAGACACGTTATTTCGAAATAAGCTATTGCGAAATAACGCTGTAGTGTAGACATACCCCCAGGTCCTGCTGCGGTGCTGAAGTCTGTACGGCACCCGGAGGGCTAGCTCTGCTTGTGCGCACTGGCTCCTTCGGCACTAGATGGCGTGACCAGAACTGAGCACAGCCCCACCCTCCCAGGATGGGCCATGCACTACCACTCTCCAGCCCGTGCCCTGGGCAGCCTGACATTGTCTTTGCTTTGCTGATCACAGCGGCATGTTGAACCTGCTTTCCCTGACGCTGCTGACAACGAGGCCCAAATCTTGCTGGAGTTGGTACAGTTAGCTGGGAATCCATTCGGGTGTGGGAATAGGTCAGATGGCGCCTTTCAGTTGCATTACTTTGCCTTTGTCAGCACCGGACAGGCTAATGACTGGTGTGTGAATTCATTCACCTCGCATGGCGAATTCCCTCTGCAATGCCTGGCAGTCTCCTGCAGACAAACGCCTTTTGGGAGGAAAAACTGTCCCCAGCTCTAGTCATGCTGTGCTCTGCACCTCCTCCATGCTTGCATCTCCAGGGTCGCCCGCACCCAAACGGAAGTCCTGGCCTGGACGCGTCTGCAGTGAAAGTGTTTTTAAAACGAACAACACGAGCTGGGGCATCACCCAAGCTGTTATACGATGAAATAGATGGCAGAACGCAGGTAGACCGGAGCAGGAGACCTGCAATTCTCCCCAAGGACGGCAGGCACATGTAATTAATGCACTGGTGTGTGGTTAATGGGCTTCACCAGTATGGAAGCACGTCCTGCGGCACGGTGGCCAAAGCACCAAGGGGCATGTGGATATTTAGCATCTCTGGTAGGTAAATCCTGAGTGGTCCATCACTCTGACTCAGGGACATCTGTGTGGGAGCATGTGCAGTTAGCAGAGGGCTTCATCCTCTGCCCCTCCAGCAGTAGCAGATGGATGACATGCCCCTGGAGCAAAGAGTTGCAAGGTAATTGTTATCACACCTCTAGAAAGCCTCTCAAATCAACGCCTGCGTCTCTAATGCAGCTGCACATAGCGACTGTGAGCCTGATTTTTCCTCTGTTGCTATCAATGATAACTGTCTCGTAGTAAGAGCTGCAGCAGAGCCTACAGGTAAGAACTCAGTCTCTTCTCCTGTTTGATGGGAGCAGACTTTCTGACTTTCCTGCAAGCAAGGGAGATGTTTTGCCACACCTTCTGCCTGGCTTTAGACAGGACTAGCTGTCCATTTGTTTGGTGTTTGATCTATTTCAAATGCAAATAGCTACCCGCCCTCTACGGAAACTTGCCAGGGAGTCTTTTTAAACAACATTTTCACTCAGTTGATCTCACAACACGAACCTCCCCTTCAAAACAAACACACCTTCATTAGTAATTCAGACTGGCCTAAGCCACCTGCTCCCCTGCCAGTCTAAGCAGTGCTGGGAAAGCAAAGCGGGCCGAGTGCTTCATTTCAAAGCCAATCATCTGATCCTTCCCAGCCCCTTGGCACACACGCACCTCCTCCAGCGAGGCAAAGATGTTTCTGCGCTGGGTACCAGCTCGGATTATTTCTTATGATTCACCCAGAAGGTGGAAACAGTGGGTCAGTCCCCATGGTGATGGGTGCTGTACAGCACACACTGGTGGGCACGGTCCCTGGCTGGACCACACGGTCTGGTGCAGTGCGGTGCAGCTACACCCAGCCACAGGCCTCCTTTCCCCCAGTGCTCGGCCAGACACAAGCAACACCACTGCCATGAGTGGGGGCAGTAGGCAATCGTCTTGGCTCCCCACCCAGACATGGGTTTGCTACTGAGAGTCAAACCAGGAGATGGCTGTAAACGCAGGCCTGGGTTCAGCAAGGTACTAAAGGCACATGCCTAGTTTCGAGCAGGCGAGTCTGCTCAGGGGGTCCAGTGCCTAACCACTGACAAGTAACTCGTTACATGGGGCCTACAGCACTGAGCTCTGCTGGGGCCAGGGACCATGCATTAGCCCTAAACGCGTTGCTCCCTTGCTTTGGGTGAGGGAAGCAAGGGCGCCGTTTCGGGAGGGCGGGGGGCATGCGTACCGGGACGTGGCTTGCTTGTCTTCTCTCTTTCGCTGGATTTCAGGGTTGCCAGTTCCAAACATTCAAAACCAGAAATCAAGCACCCCAAAATTCGGAGGAGCCTCAAGCACTGGTGCATCTCAGTCCTCTCCCTTCACTGCTTGTCTAGTCTCCTCTGGGCTGGGATACTTTGGTCTCGTTTCAGCTGCTGGGTTTAGTGCGTGGGTACTGGTGGCCTGTGATTTGCCAGCGGCCAGACAAGATGACCCAGTGGTCTACAGTTCTATGGCTCTATGAGACTGGCTTTAAAACCCAGGCATTTTTACCAAAATAATGCCTGTGGAATTCTTTCATTGGCCTTCTGGGTTTGAGTCTTTCAGGTGAGCGTTCAAACGTTCTCTCTCAACAGGGAGTGCCAGAAATGCACTGCTTTAAAACCAGTGGAAGCGGAAATTCACAGGTCATTGCTGGATTGCTGGATTCCACTCCGGGTTCTCACACTGGCTGACTCTGGAAAGCCACGTCACTTCTCCGTGCCCCAGTGGCCCTATCTGTGAAAGGGAGCTTATGCTATTCACCGCCTCGGTAAACCATGTTGAGCACAACTAATGAAAAGTGCCATGTAAAAGCTTCAGCTGCTAGACTGTATATTGCACCAGTGCAAGCCACAGACAGCCGGGGGGAAGAACACTGTATGACTTCCCTGCTTAGCCAGCCTCCTCTCACCGCCTTCACTTCTCTACCTCGCCCCCTCCCTTCCACCGCCCCTGGCCCACCTCTCTGCCATGTGCTCCTGCTTTGATGTAATGTGAAAGTGGTCAGTTTGGCCATACAGATTAGCCACAGAATGCAAGGATGGAAATGACACTCCAGTCATGGGCTCTGCCTTAGGCTGTGGTATCAATAGAATTTAGTTCACTATGGTTTATGTTTGGCTTTATTTTTCCCCGCTACAAACTCAGGAAAATTTCGATGGGTGAAATGTCAATTCCAGTTGCTTTTTCCACGTGTAATGTTTTGCTTCTGGTGGAATAGTTCCCTCCCAGTTTATCCTTCTCATACAGAGCGAATCTGTGCACAGCTATCGGGGTCCCTGGGAAAAAATCGCCTTGTGAATAGCAGGCATGCCTAAGCCAGCTGCCATAGTGGGAGCAGTAGGAGGGGCAGATATGCCTGTTCGTAGCGCAATGAATCAATGTTACCAAGCTGCCCCAGCTCTATCAGCAGTTAGTCAAATGCTTGGCCAATTTCTCTCCGGCGCTAGCTCGCCTCGGCTCCCGTTGTTGGAAGGGGACCCCGTGTCTCAGAACGTGGCGATCCAGCGGCGCCTGGCCCAGAGACGTGGATCTACACACGGGCATGTCTCTAAGGGAGCTGTTAGACACCAGAGCGTTTCCTGCGTGACTGGAGACAGGCTGAGCCAGATGAGCACAGCCTGTGCTCTCCCACCCCACGCCCACTGCAGCAAGAGAGAAATGCTGAGTTCATTGCCAGTCCGCCCTTGCGGAGGCAACACTCCCGTTGGCCCAGCCGTTGTAGCGGATACTGGTCAGTGTATTTCTCTCCGGGCAGTGCTCGCAGGAGACCGGGGCAGGGGTGCCCTGCATAGGGAGGACCTCTGTGGCTTTCACTTGGGCAAAGACCATGTTCCAGTCGATGGGAGATCCCAGAAGAGGGTGCGCTGGCTCAGCAAAGAGCAGGTCACTGGATTCAGAGAGCAGGGTTTTGCAGTGCCCGCAGAATCTGCTCCGCGGCTCCCATGCCAATAGGCCCCCCAGTCAGTCACCCAGGGAGCCCTCTTAGGTACATTGCTGTGGTGTCTGAACCTCCCTTTCCCAGGGCCTGCCCAGACGCCCCCCAAGCCCTTTGTGCGTGTGTGGCTCTGAGGGAGGGGCACTGCTGAAGGAGCTCACACCTTGACCATCCAGCTAGTCCACTAGACTCTTCGTGAGCCCCCAGGGGCTTTCTGCCATTTGTTTGCAAGACTTACGCTGCCACCAGCTTCAGTCTGAGGAGGCTGCCAGAGGGGCTGCTTCACTCCAGCAGGCATGTGGTCTGGCAGTGAGCACAACGGGCGGGGCGTTGTACCGGCGGAGCTGTAGCCCCAGTGCTGCCCCGAGTCACAGCAAGGTCTTGGACTGGCCTGCAATAAAACACATACAGGTTGGTTTGTGCACTTCATCATTTTTGTTTCTCTCTTACACTTACATTTAATTCTTTGAGTTCTTAAATGTAACCTGTCATGGCTGGAGTCACTATCCCTGTGGTAACTGCTGCTCCTGGAAGTGGCTGGCATGTCCCCATGGCCCCTGGGAAAGGCAGAGCAGGGGTCTCCACAGGCTGTCCTCGCCTGCAGACACCGCTCCTGCAGCCCCCAGTGATCAGTAACAGGGAACTATGTCCAGCAGAAGCTGTGGGCTCAGTGCCTGTAGATGAGGGGCAGCACATGGCGCCATGTCAGCTGCTTACAGGAGGGGTGCAGGGCCGGGGCAGGAGTAATCCCACTGCCCCACCACCCGGAAGCCGTTTGAGTTAAAAGGTGCCCAGCCAGAACCTGCTTCCTGAACCCCCGTCCCAGCCCTGAACCTCCTCCTGCACCCAACCTCCTGCCTCAGACACAAGTCCCCCTGCACCCAAACTCCTTCCCAGGGCTTGCACCCTGACCCCCCTCCTGGACCCCAATCCCCCCCCCCGGGCTAAGCCTGGAGCCCCTCCCACACTCCCCTGGGCCTAAGACCAGAGCCTGCACCCCAAACCCCTACCTCAGCCTGGTGAAAGTGAGGATGGGGGAGGAAGGGGGATGGAGTGAGCAGGGGGAGGCCTCGGAGCAGGGGCGGAGCAGGGGAGCAGGGGCGGAGCAGGGGCGGAAGGAAGCAGGACGAGGGAATCTGGGTTGGAGGTGGATCTTACATTGCACTTACATTGAAAAAGTGACCTTGTGGTTAGGAAGGTTGGAGACCCCTGCCCTAAGCGCTTGGTGCGTGTGAGTGTCTGGCCAGGTCAGGCTGAGCCTCCAGAGTGAACTCAGACCGGTCTCTGCCACTGCACGCTCCTGCATCCTCAGGGGGCTGCGATTCCCAGGCTCTCTGGCTTGGGGACACCAGCCCCTCTTGCTGCTCTTCAGCCTTCTCTAGAAACCATCTCCAGGCAGCTTCCTTGGGGAGCTCTCCGGCCCCGGCCCCTCACTCCCCTGCAGCTCTCTGCGGCCACGTTTCCTGACTGGCTCACCAGCTCGCTCCTCCTGGGGCCCAGCTGCTCTGTTTTAAGGCTAATTGGAGGCAGCTGATGAGGCCAGGTGCACTGGCCCCACTGTTCTGGAAAGGCCAGCCTCCCCTGGAGAGAGGTGTCCCCTGCTTCCTGTCACAGCTCGCTGTGGCTCTGGCTGCCGCTGGCTTGCTGCACATTTGCTCTTTCTCAGAGTCGATAGGAGAGGGAGTCGGCCCCCCCTTATCTCATTTACATTGTCCTCGTGCAATAAATGTTCTGCGAGGAGCAGGGACGACTCCGCTACTCTTGCACTGCTGGAGGCAGCACAGCCCGGACGGGAACCCTAATAAAGATGACAAGATAATGCTGACAGCTGTGCTGGACTCCTCACTAATCTGAGCGGTGGAAATGCAAAAGTGCTGCCAGGGTCTGATGTCCAGGAGGTTACTCCTTGTGTTTTCTGTGAATGAAGAGCAACCAAGCTGAGTGAGAAAGGAGTCACATCAGCGGTGACTGTGTTCACCAAACAGCCTTCCTTGCAAATAGACTTCTCAGAATTCGTGAGCAGCACTTCCTGTGGTAGAGCTACCTGCTGTGCCTTGGTCAGCTACCCACCACCTCCTGCGTGTGCAACACACAGCGTACTTTGGAATCCGGCCTGACTTGCCTTGCAGTCACAGTGAACCCTTGCACAACGCTGTGAAAAGAAGCACAAGGGCCGGCAAGTAGCAAGCTCCCACGCCCCTCTGAGCAATGTGTTCCCTCTAGCTCTCATACCCATACCCACCGAGGAAGAGCCCATGGCATTGCACTGTGCAGCTTGCAGACAGAGAACAGCAGCAGCATGCTTGAGCCTAAACAATAAAGCCCAGGCTTTTAGACATGGGAGCTTACCATTAAACTCCTGGATCCATATTTACACATCTAGACTAAGTGACCTGATTTTGGAAAACCAAGCTACTTATTAGGTGTCCAAATATGGAGCATATAGAAAATAACCTAAAATCGTGGCCTTATCGACTAACTCGGGGTGGGGGTGGGGTGGAGAATATATTAATATTTCTCATTTGTTTTATGTGTAGTGAAACATATTCCATTGTTTTCTGTGCATGTGTTAAACGTGACATCATATAAATGCAAACTACGTATGGTGAAACAGATCCATTTTGCTACGATTACAGTAAAACAACTGGGAGGAAAAGTCACATGGTTATTAGCTTTGAATTATTGTATTTCCTTAACCCCCCAGTACTAGAATTTAAAACATACTGTCTTATGGCATGAGAGAGTCTGATTTAAAAATATCTTGATAAGCATGTAATTTACCCCACTGCTTCTTAAAAATGACATCACACATTATGCTACACGCAACCACAGACAGCATAGAGAGGGTAAAACTGTGAAGGGAGCTGAGAGACTACAGTCTACCCTTAAAAGTGTACTGGTATAGTGTTGCTGGATGTGATGTTTCACCAAAGTAGCTATCCTGGTATAAGCCCTAGTGTGGATGCAGGAACACTGGTATAATTGCTTCTACATTGGACAGTCTTGCTGGCTTTGCTATAATGCTATTACTGGGCTGGCAAAACACTCCTAGGATATACAAGGCCTGGTTCCTTCTTTATCCATGTACATTGATAGCAGCCATTTAGTTCTCTCAGACTCTGCAACCTGTTACAGAGGAAACACACCGTAGTCACTCCTGGTGATTTTA
Source organism: Pelochelys cantorii (assembly GCA_032595735.1). Lineage (NCBI taxonomy): Eukaryota > Metazoa > Chordata > Testudines > Trionychidae > Pelochelys > Pelochelys cantorii. The sequence continues at coordinate 119,727,037 of CM064331.1, read as the reverse complement.
CTTTTGTTCTTTTGTATTCTTTTCCTCGAGCCACAGAGCAAAGTCTCTGGAAGGTGAAACATTTAACTTCTCTTGTGAGGCAGTTCCCTACTCTCCTGACTAGATTTTATTAGGCAATAAGATTTTGTTCGTTTTACATTTGATTTTCTCTGACTTTTCTGGTACGCGTTGCTGGGCATAAGACTGCTTTGGAATTGGTCTGTTACTGGGATAACAGCTGCCGATTCCCTAAAAGAGGAAGGGAAGTGAATGCCGGGTTCGTGGGAGAAGGAGGAGGAGGAGGAGGGGGAGATACCTGATCTAGGGCACTCCATCTAAAGTAGTAGGAGAGGTGTCACATGACATGGTACCACCAGCCATTTGCTGAGCATTGAGGGAACCCTCCCCGCTCCCTAAAATGGAGTACTGCTGTCAGGGATGAGCAGAATTCAGACCTCTAGCATTTGCCTAGAAAGGCCTCCCACATCAGCTGCAGGCAGAAGCAGCAAGAGTTGCTCCTCAGTGCCTAGAGGGGCTGGGAACAGGAAGAGACCCATCAGAGCCCAGGTGGCCCCACCAAAAGGGCTGGCTGTTTCTACTAGGAGTCAGTGCTGAGTGACGCCAGAACACAGAAGGCACACTCTCCCTGCCCTGCCCCGCCCCTAACCCATGGGAGCTGGCCCAGTCAGAGGCCTAGCCCTGACAGCACAGGGCCAGGGTGTCTGCAAAGTGCGAGTGTTTGATCTGGACTCTAACATCCACACTGGCTATTTTGGGTTCACTGTGAATGGCTTGTTGGTAAAACCTGCAACAAACCCCATCTGCAGGGCCCCTGGCTCGGGCCAGCCGGGATCTGCTCATTGCCTAAGGCATGCTGAAGAGCTGGCCGAGGTCTAGTAAGGGACACAGTGTATTCCTGCAAACCGTCACAGGACTAGGTGACTCGATATGACGCCCACCATTACTGCTACCATCCAGCAATAGTGCCTATTGTTGCAGAGGGGCGATGGTTTGTGTGTGTCCAACACTCTGGTAAACACTCACTCACCACTGCCCTTGGGAAAAGTGCGCTATGGCTACGAGTCGCTGCTGTTAGAACATCTGCTTTCACGGGCAGCCTTTCCATTACTGAACGTTGTTGCCATGCTCTTCAGGATGTGACTGTGCGTACAATATTAACGTGCTATGGTCACAGTTCCCTGAACCTTCCAGAGCTCTGGAATTGCTGCGAGGCTAGTAACCAATGAGACTGCACAATGCCCGCTGGAGTTAGGTAAATATTATTCTCATTGTACAGTTGGGTAAACTCAAAGACAGAACGAGTAAGTGTCAGACTCGCCCAAGGTCACAGAGCAGCAGAGCTGGGACTAAAACGTTAAGGACCTGACCACAGTTTCTGCTGTAAGCACTAGACCAGCACTATGAAGTAACAGGGCCTGCAGTAGCAGTGTCAGGCTGCTTAGTCCACAGATACAAACATTTCCCTCTGGAGAAGAGGAAATAGCCCCTAATCTAAAATTGCCAGGGGACAGGTAGGCTCTTTTAAACCATTCAATCAGCTTATAGTTCCTGCCTGACTGGGCCGCACAGTCCTGCAATTCCTTCAGAAAGGGCACGTTTCCTGCAGTGTTAATGAGACTTGACTGGCTCACTCTGAACAGTCTGAATTTTATTATCTTACTTTCTGTACTATCTGATGCTTTTGTATCAGCCTGAAAATACTTTCCACTCCAGGTTTTACATTAGTCATCCTCTGATTGGGTGTGGGGGTGTAAGGATCTGATGTATGGCGTGCCAAGCCTGGGGACTGAAGTTGGTGGGTAGGTGTTCTGGACTAACAAAAGCCTTTGGGAATTATTTTGCTCGGGGATTGTTCTCCAGCTCTCTCTCAGTGTCTAGATGTGCAAAGGGGTGAGGCAAGATGGATGCTGTGGCTGGGGAATTTCTAGGAGTAGATCTTTGTGCTGTGTGGAGTAGCACTGGAAGTCTGGAGAATAACATGACACATTTTATTGATGGTTTTTGTGGTTTTCATTTTGCAAATGAAGTTCCTCGTCATCCGGGCAGCTGGACTGCAGTTTGGGTTGTTTTGTAAATAACTTGAAATGCAAAGCCAGGATTTAACGCACAGTGCCCTTGGCAGGCAGTAAGAGTAGCTGAAGCAGCTCAGATAACATGAGAATTGACTCAAAACTTAGACATAACCAGATCAAGCCTCATCTTTTAGGGGAGGTGGATCGAAAAGTGGAGAGAACTTTTTCTTTTCTTTTAAACTGTGGGGAGAGATTTTTAAAAGGAAAAGTCTTCCCTTTTAGAGGGCACAACTTGCCTGTATACTTTGAGACAGTTAATTGTGGATGCAAAGCCGACTCTGAAGAAACTGGCACCTGCAGACATAAGGGCCAGATGTTCAAGCTCTCAAGGTCAGGGCCAGATTTCAAAGATCTCAGCTCCCATTTTGTCATCTGAATAGAGACCAGACTTTCAAAAACTCAGCACCACTCGCATTCTGACACCGATGTCCAGTCCAGATTCTTAAAGGTCCAGTGTGCCCCTGTTGTGCTGGACTCATTTGAAAACTTGACCAGCTTTGTGGCTAACATGATCACTTGAAAAATCTAGCACTAACTTCCTAAATTGTTGGATGTGTGCTTAAAATTAGTAATGCTGCTCGGCATTTTTTTTTCAACAAATGGTTGGAAAATTGCAATTTGTCAATGCTGAAACTTTTCATGGGAGAGGGTTAGCTTTGATGATTTTATTTCAACTCAAAAGTTTTTGAGAAAAATAGAGTCGACGTACTTTAAGCCAAGCTTAGTGCCATCTCCACAGTGGGAGACTGACTTCCCTTATGGCTCACAATCAAGGAGTTCCAGCATCAACCTGGGACACCCTCAGCATTTGATTTAACAGGTCCTTACTAGACCTGCTAAGCTGAACACCAGACACTCGATCTCTGGCCCAGAAAGTATAGATGTGGCCTGAGAGAGGGTCAGAGAGAGAATCACAGGGGCAGAGTGACCCCTTGCTTGCACTAGTGACAAGAACCCCCATGGACTTCAGGAGTTTACCTGGGTAAGTAACTCCTCCCCAGGGCCACTGAGGCTCATGGCCTGGCTTGCAGAGTTTCGCGTCCTCCTGCTTTGACCTATGCCTAGTGGAAGGGAATGACCCTAGAGCCATTCTTCTGAGTTCTCGTGGAGAAACGTGGTGGGGGGCCTGCGGAACTTTGTGCCCTTTTCCCTTTGGGTTTATTTGTTCCTTAGCTCTGTGGGTTTGCTGTTCCTAGAAGAAGATGGTAGGTGAGGGCACTCACTTAGGAGATTGAGGTTCAACTCCCAGCTCATACTTACTCCTTGTGTAACCTCGGGCAAGTCTCTTGTCTCTCTGTGCCAAGTTCCCATCTGCACAATGGGAACAGCAGCCCTGCTCTGCCCACAGGGGTGTTACAAGGTACCACAGAGAGGCTATATCTACACTACCAGGTTATTTCAAAATACGTTATTTTGAAATAATAACTCCCCGAATAACGAATAACAATTTCAAAATAAGCCTATTCCTCTTCACAAGCAGTTGTTATTTCAAAATAACAGGCTTGGTAGTGTGGATGCTCCCCTTGTTATTTCGAAATAAGTCCCCAGTGTAGACATGCCGACAGAGAACAGGAAAAATAGTCCCTCGCCCACATTTGCACTTGACCACTTGACATGAAAAGGATTAAAGCGATGAGCCACTTAACTGAACAGGCCAGACTGGGGAAAGATGCATCTTTGGGGGCTGCTTGCCAGTCCCCCTGAGCACAAGGAATGAGAGAGAGAAATGATACTGCTCAGAGGCTGCAGCATGTTTTGGCTAATCTCCTGTGTGCCGCACAGACAAACAGCCATCCACAGCCGAACAGAGAGCTAGTTACGTGTGCGAACTTCTTCCATGGGAATGTCAGGCCTGCTAAAAGTACTCCCCAAAGCGCTGCCTCATTTCACAGGAGGATAGCTGGCTGGTCTCCCGCCACCGGCCGCCTGTGCTGCGGAGCAGTTACCCTGCTCAGGCCTCACAGGGCAGAGGAGAGGGCTGGAGCTGTGAGTACTAGCCTGCAGGCTGGAAATGCTCTCCACTTGCCATTCAGAGTGGCACAGCTACATCACCAAGGGGTGACGACCCTAGCTATGCTGACCAACCCGCCCAGGTTGCACCCGGTGGGGTTGATGGAGGAATGGTTCCCGCGCCTGAGCTGCTGCTGCCAGGGGATGTGGAAAGCACTCCTTCCGCTCTGCTAGGGTAGGTTTGGGTGTGTGGCAGCCATTTCCGAGGGAGCAAGGAGGTGCAGTGCGTGTAGGAGGAAGTGACTCATATGAGTACCATGCAGAAGGAAGGAACAGAACCAAACTGCAGCCGTTGTGGGGGAAAGTGCACTGCAGATGTGCAGTAGCAGAGCGAGCTAGAGAAACACCAAACCGTGAACAGCTTTCCAAAAGTATCCTATGCAGAGGCTACCAAAGGGTACCCATTGCAAGAGAAAAGATGGAAGGGTGGCAGCACATCACACCTGGAGAATACGAGCGGAGTGGGAGCTGTGTTGCTAGTCGGCTAGAGATGTTGGTAACATTCATTATAGAAGCAGTGGGGAGAGGGGATCAGAAAGGATTAAAATCAGAGCAAAATCAGCAAAAAAAATCTAAAGATAGTCTACCTCACAAAAATGACCTTCATGTGATTTGCAGTGAAGGCAATACTACAGCTCAGATTACACGATCTTAATGACCCTTAGCTGGAATGTGCCTAGTTTAGTAATGCATGGACAGGAATTTAAGAAAGCCATCTTTGAAATGGTGGGAAAGCCTGATGTAATGTGTGCAAGAAACATCGCTAATAAGTAAACTTGTGTTCAGTCTACCTGGATATGATAAACTCCGGAGGGATCACGAGTTCACCAGAAAGGAGAGTGAGTGTGTGTGTGTATGTGTGTGTGTGTTTATAAAGGAGGGACTTGGCTATGTTGAAATGAATATGCAGAAACTAAGTTTTTAATATAATGCTATTGATATTCTGATGCAGAACAAAAACACTTGCATATGGATTTATAATGTTTATAAACCAGGTAAAACTGGTTGTTTTAGAGCTAGAAAAATGAGATAATAATGTCAAAAACCCATTCATAATTTATGGAGTCTTTAGTAGTTCTACCTAACTATGGAGAAGTAAGAACACTGACCTAAACAATGTACTGATGTGTGTAACTTGGTAATTTTGAATACAGGAGTGCCTACTACGTTTTATTCAGGGAATGAATCCTTTTCTCTTTTGGATCTGAGAATTGCAACAAGTAAGGTAGCTAGTACATGCCATTGGGAAATTCATAAAGAAGACAGAATGGGAAGTGATCACTTCCCTGCATTTATTGAGTGCCAAGGCAGAGGAAATGTCAAAGACACACAAAGATTTCCTAGCTGGCATTTTTTAGAATGCTGCCTGGGGCGTTCTCAAGAATAAGTGTGATTAATAGTTATTCATTAACTGTATCAGTAGCAACCTAGGAGAATTCTCTAAAAACAAATTAAAGGAATTACAGTAGTAGCTGATCTGGCCATCCATAAAGCATCAAATTGCCCCGACCAAGGCGTAAAAGGAAGCAAAGTGCACAGTGAAAAGTAAAGACTACAAGAATAAGGTGAGGCAGTGGCTCAAAAGATCATGAAACCAAAAAAAAGAAAGTTGGAGACATTTCTGTGGGAGAGAGAGGAAAGATTCAAAGCTTTCCGAACTACAGATGCAAATTCAGAGAATGAATGGAACTCCAAGTAAATGTTTATCTGGTCCTATTGTAAACAATGAAACTGAGATCTCCAGCTTAGGAAGGGCAGGCATATTAGCAACACGTTCTAAAAAGTTCGGAGTGACATGAATCAAAGCGATGTGTTTGGTGGAGAAAAGGGGGTTGACTGAGGATAACTGTGAACTACTAATGGCTGAAGACAAATGTACTGATCATCTGTTCAACAAAACTTTTAGAGGCAGGAGCTCACTGCGGCCATTAGGAAAAGGAAAACGCAGCTGTGATGTCAGCTAATGCAAATGATGAAATGCTTCAACGCTTGTCCGAAGTGAGACTAAAGATTCTACTGTGGTTTTGCAATGACATGTGAGGCAAAGGCCTTCTGTCAATAGAATGGAAACAGCCCTTGGTGATGCCACTTAGGAAACCAGGCAAGATCCATATAAGATCTGATGCTTATAGGCCTATTGCCCTAACATCACGTGTGGGGAAAAACTTGGAAACACTTGGAGAAAAATGAGGAGGAAAGTGGCTTCAGAAAAAGAAGGTACCAAGTTGACCACATAGTGCGACTAGAAACGGAGGTGCAAAATAGCATAAAGACTAAGAACTGTGGGATAAGAGCTTTCTGGCCATTAAAAAAGCATCTGATATGGAGCGAAGGTCTCCTATGGAAACAAGTCAATACTGGCATCAACAGGAGAATGTTTTGGTGAACAAGGGACTTTAAGTGACAGAACTATACAGCTCAAAGTGGAAATAGCTTTTGCAAAACCCTACAAGCTAACAAATGGAACTCCATGAGGGAATATTAATCAGTCCTGCTTGGTTTTCCACTATGATAAATGACCTCCTGGAAAGTGTGCAGATGTGAATAGGCACTTCCCTTTTCATGGACAGCTCCGCCGTATGGCCTAAGCATAGAAGATTTGACATAGCCATGGAAAAGACAAATGAGGCACTCCTGAAGATTTCCAAGTGGGGAAAATGATTGGGGACTTAAATTTTTACTTTGCAAAAACCAAAGGGAATACTTTTATCTGGGAAGAAAACTAGGACCGAATGGGATTTATTTATGGTGAGAGAAATCAGATAGTTGAAAAGTTTATTCCTAGGAACAGTACTTCATAATAAATTAACTTGGAAAGGTCACACAGGTCTACTACATATTTCAGAGAGTTTGTCTTTTTGTGGCCTGTTTGTTTGTGTGTATGTCTTTCCCTCAGCCAGAGGACGTGCACCCCTCCTGCTGGCTGTGCTCACTGCAACTGCAGCAGCCATGGAGAGGCGCTTCTCACCTGGCCCCAAGTTGCTCCAGTAAGCGAGGGCTGGGGCTGTCCTCTCTCCCTGGGGCAGCCTGCACCCTGAACCCCTCCTCCCCAGTCCCACCCAGAGCAATGATTTCAATAAAGAAAAAAATAGCCCCTTGGAAAGCACCTATAAAGCTAAGGCCCAAGCTATGAAATTGAGCCCTTTTGCAAAGGTAAAAGAGAATTCACATAACACATTGAAGACGATTGCTGGGAGCTTAGTAGATAAAATGATATAGATAGCCACAGTCTTCCTCATGCTATCAGGGTCATCAGCAGATAGAGGAGATGTGTACGGAAAAAGAAAACTAAAACATTTTAATAATGGGAAATCAAATTAAAATTGGACAGTTGCTCTCACATTTGGCAGTGTATGAAAAAAATGAGGGACGATAAAAATCACACAGTCTCACCAAAGAAATGTCCCTAATAGAGGAATGATTTTGTGGCTTTTTTAAAGTCTAATTGGCAACAAATTGCTCAGGAGAGAAGTCAGTTTCACAACTGAAATATATCAAGGAAGAACTGTGGGCCACAATGCTGCAAGAAGAGCTATCTGCCCCAAGCCTTCTGAGCACTGACAAACTTCATAGCTTATCTGAGGACATCATCAATGACTTTGCTCTCCAAAAATCATGAAAGTGTTTTAAATATCAGTGTTAAAATCAATGTGATGTGAAACAGACATAATTCAGGTTGTATGGCCTCCATTAAGTAAGCTGGTCTGTGTAGCTAACTGTTTGGAGTTGCTATAAATATAAAATTTTAATATTTGTTAATTACAAATCGTATATGAAAATAGGTTATTTTGAAACTACCTTATAATTCAAACAGGCATATTGCAAGATGTGTTTTAGATTATTATTCTATTTTTACAACTTTGCCTTTGTATATATGCAAATAGAATGCTTTTGTGTTTATATATTAAGTACCCTTTCCATGAAAATAATCAATTCATTTTTTTGGTAGGGGGCCTCTTACACTTGACGTAGTCTAGGGCCTCAGCATGTCCTAGCCCAGCCCTGCTCCTTGTTGTGGGAAGCGCTCTGATGCCATGGGGATGGGTGTGCTCTCAGGACCCAGCACAGATGAGAGAAGGAAGAGTAGAGATCAGGAGTGTCTCCACTGAAGTCACTGGAATTACACCGGTGGGAAAACAGTGCCCACAAGAAGAGCAGGAGACAGAGAACCCAGTGGGGAGAACTGGGGAGCAGATGAACTCCACGCTTGTCACCATGTCATCATGTGGTTGGCTGTGTGTGCCTGGGCAGATCTGTGCACTGCCACCGCCTGCCCTTGCGTCAGATAAAGCGGCCTTCTTCCAGGAGCAGTGACTAACTTTTGATTCAGCCTTTTTTCTTTGGAGAGTTCCTGTTGGCATTTGTCCTCCCCTGCTGCATGTCCATTCTCTCTTCCTCATTCCGCCACCGGCTGAGCTGACTCATGAGTGGTTAGCAGCATCCCACCATCCTTTGGAGTTTGTCAGAGCAAAATGTGCATCAGGCTGTCCGAGAGAATCTACCACCCACAAATCTCCCTGATTGACAGCACCTGGGCTAAAGCACTCAGTGGGGCCTGAGAAAGGAGTAATCTAGCTGCATGGACTCATGGCAGTGCCGTGAAAAGGCAACAAGAGGCAAAGTGATGTGCAGTTAACCTCTGACTAAATCATCTGGTATGAAGGCCAGGCATACTTGGCAGCACTTTATAGCTCCCAGCACTTCCTTGGATCTTCTGTGTCCTGGGAACCATGATTCAGTGCCTGTTTACTGGTGAAGTGGCCCATCTGCAGATGAAAGAAGTAAGGGCTGGAGAGAGAGAAGTGATGAAAGCTGGACTGGCAGTTGCAGGAAGTTGCTGAGAGATTGGCAAGAGTTTGCAAAAAGGTTACTGAGCTCAAAAGAAAGCCCATGGCAGATCTGCAGAGGAGACCTCTTTGCACAGTTGGGAGGGATGTTCAGAGCGTGTGCTTGTCCTTTGGTGTGACAGGGTCACCGGCCAGCGGCAGGAGACTGGGGCTGGGCAGGGCGTCCAGCAAGAGCAGAAAGAGGAAGTAAAAAGACAGCAGAAGGAGCAGCGGGAGAGTCTGTGCCTCCCAGCTATGGAGTGCGTCACAGAGAAGCACCAGGGAACTAGTGCACACAGGTGAGACCCACAACCTGGAGAGCAGGAAGGTTCATTCACCAGCTACATCGTCTGGGCACTGGGCTCATCAGATCTAGTGAACTTAGCATGGCTGGGCCTGGTTAGTCTGGGGAGCCTTCCAAGGCCCCGCTGTGAGCTGTAGGATGGAGTAACAGGCAAATATACAGAGTCTGGGTTAGTTTAGAAGAGCTCGGCATATCAGGAGCCCTTGTAGCTGCATGAAAGTAGACGGAACTGTTGGAGTAATGTGAGTGCAGATTCACACTTCAGCCTACAAGGGTCTAACCCCAAAAGTGGATTTTGCCTAAAATGTCCAGGTTGTTGAAAATATGAAGCACTACGTTGTGAGAGCCAAGAGGCCTTCAGCTGCCTGCCTCACTGTGCACAGCCACCACTGGGAGCCCGAGGGTTTAAAGCCATAAGACCAGTATGTGCATCTAGTCTAACCACTGCATAGCTCCAGCCAGCAAAATCACCCAGCCATTCCTGAGTGGAGCTCCCTGAGCTGCGGCTGAAAGGCACACCCAGTCCTGAGGTAAAGACCCTAAGTGAGGGAGAACCTAGCACACCCCTTGGCGGTCACATCCAGACGTTCATTATTGCCCTGGCTAAACATTTTTTAGGGGTTGCAAGTGCTTCAGGAGGACAGGGTCATAATTCAAAATGATCCTGACAAACTGGAGAAATGGTCTGAGGTAAATAGGATGACGTTTAATAAGGACAAATGGAAAGTGCTCCACTTAGGAAGGAACAATCCGTGTCACACACACAGAAGGGGAAGCAACTGTCTAGGAAGGAGTTCAGCAGAAAGGGAGCTAGGGGCCATAGTGGACCACAAGCTAAATATGAGTCAATAGTGTGACACTGCTGCAAAAAAGCAAACATGATTCTGGGATGCATTAACAGCTGTGTTGTGAGCAAGACATAAGAAGTCATTCTTCCGCTCTACTCTGCGCTGATTAGGCCTCAGTTGGAGTATTGTGTCCAGTTCTGGGCACCGCATTTCAAGAAAGATGTGGAGAAATTGGAGAAGGTCCAGAAAAGAGCAACAAAAATGATGAAAGGTCTAGAGAACATGAGCTATGAGGGAAGACTGAAAGAAGTGGGCTTGTTTAGTTTGGAAAGGAGAAGACTGAGAGGGGACATGACCGCGTTTTTCAGGTACCTAAAAGGGTGTCACAAGGAGGAGGGAAACAAATTGTTTTCCTTGGCCTCTGAGGACAGGACAAGAAGCAATGGGCTTAAACTGCAGCAAGGGAGGTTTAGGTTGGACATTAGGAAAAACTTCCTAACTGTCAGAGTGGTTAAACACTGGAATAAATTGCCTGGGGAGGTTGTGGAATCTCCATCTCTGGAGATATTTAAGAGCAGGTTAGACAGACACCTGTCTGGGATAGTCTCAATGGTGCTTGGTTCTGCTGTGAGGGCAGGGGACGGGCTTGATGACTTCTCGAGGTCCCTTCCAGTTCTAGTGTTCTGTGATTCTATGATTCTATGATTTTCCAGCTTCCTTCCACTTGCATCTTTGCTGACTTTGGCTTCCGCTCGCTCTTGTTCTGCCTTTGCTGCTAGCAGAAAATCTTCTCCCCCTGTGCTCAGCGCTTTGCCCTCTCTCAGCTCCCTGGGGGTGGCCCCACAGCTGAGCAGCGCGAGCCCGACTTCCTCCTCACAGCACCCCATGGAGGCTGGGCGTGTGACTAGCTCCACTCGCTGGCGGGAAGGTCCTGCACAGGAGGCTTGGGTCTGGTCTACATGTGGAATGGAGGTCGACATAGCCACGGGGCTCGAGCGGGTGTAAAAGTCACGCCTGCAGTGCTGTAGCTATGCCAGCCTGACTCCTGGGGTAGCCACAGCTTGGTCAAGGGAAGAATGCTCTGTCAGCCTCGCTGCTGTGTCTTGGGGAGGTTTTCCTACAGCAGTGGAAAAAGCCTGTTAGATACACCTACCGTCGAGGCTTATGCTGGCACAGCTGCAGTGCTGCTGCTACGCTTCACTAGGCCCGGTCGGTCGTGCAGACAAGCCCTAAGGGCAGGCAATCAGTGACACACCAGGCTCTGCCCCCGGGACTCTGTTATTCGGCTCCCTCCAGAGCAGGATGGAGTGCAGAGAAGGAGGGAAATCTCCAGGTGCCATCCCAGCAGGTGCAGATCAAGCCGCAGCAGCCGGCCCTTCAATGCACACTGCTTCCCTGCCATGCTCACCTCCTCCACTAGCTGCCGCTGCGAGGTCCCTGCGCTGCGGGACTGCGGCTCCCTTTTCCCACCATTGCTGACTGCATGCAGGGGCAGCTCCCACAAGCCCCACAGACCTGAAGCCTGGGGTCAGGGCAGCTGGCAGGGGTCTGAGTGGATCCATCATTGTCCTGGCGGCCCCATGCCATAGCGAGGGAGGCCCTAGGCAATGGGAATAGCTGGACAGGGCCATCTCCTGATGCCACTGCTGTAAGATGGGAAAATCCTGCCTGGGGGTTGGGTGGGGCTCCAGAGAGCTCTGATTCACACAGTGGCCTCTCAGGATCCCTGTGGGGAGGAGGGGACAGGTGTACCCAGTCCAGAATACATGGGCAGTGTAGGAGGGGAAGGAAGTTTGTGGGCCACTCTCCCTCCAGCCTGACGGACACCAGCATAGACGTGAGGCTCTTGTCTGTAAAACTTAGGGCTGTCAGTTAATCGCAGTTAACTCACGTGATCGACTCAAAAATTATTTGCAATTTAAAAAATTAATCATAATTAATCATGCTGTTACACAATAGAATACCTACTGATATTTAGTAAACATTTTGGATGAATTTCTACATTTTAAAATAGATTGGTTTCAATTACAATGTGGAATACGACAGGCACAGTGCCCACTTTATATTATTATTTTTATTACAAATACATGCCCTGTAAAATGATAAAAGAAATGGCATTTTTCAGTTCACCTCATACAAGTGCTGTAGTGAGCTCTCTTTGTCATGAAAGCGTAACTTGCACATGTTTTGTTTTACATAAACTACATTCAAAACCAAAACAATGTAAAACTTTAGAGCCTATAAGTCCACTCAGTCCTACTTCTTGGTCAGACAAGTGTTCAGATAAACACGTTTGTTTACATTTATGGTAGATAAGGCTGTCTGCTTGTTTACAATGTTACCAGAAAGTGAAAGCAGGTGTTCACATGCACTTTTGTATCTGGCATTGCAAAGTATTTAGGTGCCAGATATGCTAAACATTTGTGTGCCCCTTAATGCTTCAGCCACCATTCCAGAGGACATGTTTTCATGATGATGATGCTTGTTGAAAAAATAATGCATTAACTGAATTTGTGACTGAACTCCTTGGAGGGAGAATTGTACATCTCTTGGTTTAAGAATCTGAAGTGGCATCCAAAATCTGAGTGGGATGAGATGTGGAGCCTGCTTTTCTGAAGAAGTCTTAAAAGAGCAAAGCTCAGATGCGGAAATACAGAACCTGAACCACCACCAAAAAAAATCAAACTTCTGCTGGTGGCATTGGACTCAGATAATGAAAATGAACATGCATCAGGCCACACTGCTTTGGATCATTATCAAGGAGCATCAGCATGGATGTATTTCCTCTGGAATGGTGGCTGAAGCATGAAGGGACATATGAATCTTTAGTGCATCTGGCATGTAAATATCTTATAATGCCAGCTACAACAGAGCCACCTGTTCTCACTTTCAACTCATATTATAAATAAGAAGCAGGCTGCATTATTTCTGGCAAATTGTAATCAAACTTGTTTGTCTGAGTGACTGTCTGAACAAGAAGTAGGACTGAGTGGACTTGTAAGTTCTAAAGTTTTACATAATTTTATTTCTGAATGCAGATTTTTTATGTACATAAGTCTACATTTGTAAGTGCAACTTTTGTGATAAAGCAATTGCATTACAGTACTTTTATTAGGTGAATTGAAAAACATTTTGTTTTTTACTGTGCAAATACTTGTAATAAAAAATAAATATAAAGTGAGCACTGTACACTTTGTATTCTGTGTTGTAATTGAAATCAGTATATTTGAAAATGTAGAAAACATCCAAAATACTTAAAATAAATGGTATTCTATTGTTTATCAGTCTGATGAATCATGATTGGTTTTTGTTTAATCGCTTGACAGCCCTAGTGAAAATGGCACCCTGGGTCCATGGGTCTGTTTCCCAGTGATGTGCAGGTCCCTGACACCCTGCTCACCCTGGGTTCAGAGATGCAAGCGGGGTGCTCTCTGCCTTGTGCATCATTGCCAGGGACAAAGATTCTCCCAATCCTGTGGAGGGGTCACAGAGCAGGGCAGAATCCAGCTCAGGCTCCCAGAGGGGAATCGCCACTGTGGAGCTGACGAGAGTCAAATCTCTTTCTTGTGAGTGCCACCTGCAGACACGACGTGGCATCCCACAGCTGAGCCCACTGCTGCAGAGAAGGAGGGAAGGAATGGGGCTGTTCGTGGGAGAGTGCCAGCAGGGACAGTCAGACTCCGCCATGCCAAGACCTGAGCAGCAGGCTCAGCCCACACGCAGAGAGACCTGAGCCTACTCGCCCAGCCCTAGTACTGGCACGATGGAAGGAGGCTGCCTGCCTGCTGCTCATCACTATGCTGCTAGCACAGTGACACGTGCAGGGAGAGCCGGGGCGGGAAGGGTGGTCCATGGACAGCAAGGAAAAAGGGAGGTGAGGGGGGCGAGATGGCTGGGGGGGCCTGGCCCTGGCTAGGGGATCATCACTGGCTGGGTTGGAAGAGAGCTCAGGAGGTCTAATCGAGGGCAGGGCTCTTGGGAAAGGGGGAAGGTTAGACAGCCCCCGGCAAGGTTTGGTCCTTGCTCCACACACTGAGGCGAGGCTTGGAAGTGGTGCCCGGCTGGAGCCCACTGGTGGGAGCCCTGCGCATGCCAGAGAGGCCAGCGGGCAGCTCGCAGGTGGCACAGGTCCCGAGCTGGGAAGTGACCTTGCACATCCCTGCAGCTGGTACTGTGTGGCCGGTTTCCACAGCGCTCTGGAGGCGGCAGCGACATGTGAGTGCACGGGGCTGGGCCGGGGCGGGGGGGGGAAGAAGGGGCAGGCCCACAGCACGTTGCACAGGCACCTCCCCATGACTTGTGTAGCTGGGCCAGAAACAGGCCCGTGGACCAAAGCGCGTGCAACATGACAGAACAGGCTCCCATGGGGAGGCCCCATGGGCCGCTTTCCCAGGGCTGCCGTGGCCACTTTGCAATGGGCCAGCAGCGGGTGCGGCCCTCCCACTGCCAGGCACGGCCAGCAGACACTGCCCTGCGCCAGTCGCCCTCTTCCTCCACGGCAGAGGGAGCACAGGCTGCCTGCTGGCCAGGGCGTGGGGGCAGGGAGGCTCGGTGGTGTAGAGCGTGGCCTCGCTTCAGCCCCGAGCACCGGGGGGCCCATGCCAGTGGGGGAGGGGAGGCTGCCCCTGTGCCATTCTAACTTGTGGGGCAGGTGCTCTGGGGCAGGGAGCTACAGCTGGCCTCTGGCTGAGCTGTGCCCGCCCCTCCTGCGCTAGCTCAGCCGCAGTGGGGAATCTAGGCCCATAGGGCACTAGGCAGGAGCTGACCCTATGGGTTAGGCTGGCCCCCTCTGACCCAGCCTGCCCAAGGAGTCTGTGCTGCCCTGGGAGCCATGCAGGAACCAGACTGGGTCTGGGACTCTCCACTGGATCCCTGCTTCCTGGGGGAGTCACTGGCACTAGTCCATGCCAGTGGGTGCCGGCTGTTGCATAGTGTGAGTCACAGACAAGCCTCCATTCAGGGCTTGACCCTGCTGTCCAGCTGTGTGGGAGGGGAACAGCCGCCTGCAGCAGCTGCTCTCCCTGTGTGCAGGTTTCTGTGACACTGGTAGCTCCCAGGGAGAAATAACGGGGCTCTACAGGCCCCCTTTGTCTCCCTGCATAGGGGTAAAGCAGGGCTCATATTTGCAGTGTCTCTTTTGCCTAGTTCGCAAGAGGTTTCTGCTGGCAGTGCAAACTCACGCAATAATCCTGGCTCCCCTGCAACCCCCACGCCTTGGGAAAGGTCCCCCAAAGCACCTGGATTTTCGGGCACTCAGGAAACTCAAAGTACCGACAATTCTGGGGTGACAATTCATGCATGTGACTGGGAGACCCAATGCACACACACTGGCACATGCACAGGCGCACCCACACCCCCACCCACACCCACACCTGTACGAAACCTCAGAGAAGGCTAATGCAAATGTGCTCCATGTACTTGGGTAATTCAGTGGAAGCGCCAGCAAGTGGCAGCCGGAGGAGGCCCTGACAGTCTTACACTAGGCTTGGGCTGGTGAATGACTCATGACGTACTTGATTGCTGGGCATGGTGTCACTCGCCTGCCAGCTGACAGGGAGGTGCTGCTGCAGGAAGATGGGCTGTTGCTCTTTGACATATCAGAACTTTCTCACGGTCAGTCGGGAGTGCCGCGGGGCATGGGCAGGGTGGAGAACCGTTGGGTGGTGCCCCTCTCTGACTGATGGCATCCTCACGGATCAAGGATGAGCCAAGAGAATCAGGAACTGCCGAGTGCGGTTGCATTGCATCAACTCCTCCTCAGTGCCTGGGCCACTGAGGCGCCTCTATTCCCACCCAGGCCCCCGTGTTTTCCTAGAGCTTCCCCTGCCCCGCACAGGCTTGTGCAGTCCGTCGTGGGAATGTGGAATCAGGCTAAGCAGCCTGTCAGAGCTGCTGTTCTGCCTCCAAGCACTGAGGACTCAGGACAGTGGCAGTGCATGCATGCTTAATATCAGTCCAGATTTCGGCAGGTGAAGCCGCTGGCGTGTAATTTACTTTATTTCTTTTGCATTTCCTGGACATGTTTCCTGGCCCAGAGTCGTTAGAATTATTCAGACTTCAGTCTCCTCTAATTCTGCAGTGTTTCCTTTTGCTTCTCCTTCCTTTCACTGGGTTCCATTACAGAGCCTTCATTTCTCCTGGCCCCGGCTGAGTCACTCGCGTGTTCTCCACCCCCACAGGAGACTGTTTAGGTGGAATTGAACTGGCACAGGCATCTCTGGCTGCGTGAACAACATGTGCAGAGTCTTTCGCTGCACAGAATTTAGTCCAGCATTGTTTAGCACTAAGGATATTTTTCTTCAGTTCACAAATTCCTTCTTAGCCCAGATGAGAGGCTTCCAAAAAGAGCCACATGAGGTCTGGGGAAAACTGCCTTACACGGAAGGGTGGAGGCAGCCCAGTCTCCTCAGCTTGTCAAAGAGAAACGTGAGAGATGACCCGAGCAAACCCTACAAATACCTACATGGGAAGGACATTTCGGGGGCAGACGGTGCTTTAATTTATCAGACATAACAAGCTGCCATGGCTGGAAGCCAAAGTTAGATAAGCTCACATTAGAAATGAGGAACACATTTTAGTAGGGCTGTCCAGTGATTAAAAGTCGGGATTCATCGCACTGTGACACAGTAACCGAATACCGTTGATTTACAGATTTTGGATGTTTTCTGCATTTTCAAATTTCCAATGCACACTGTACAGTACTCATGCCAAAGCCCTGGCTGGCCGCCAGCCAGCTCACGCTCCTGCCCAGGCGACACTGAGGTGATGCTGGCTGGATGGGGAAACACGTGGAGGAGATGGCCGGGTCCCTGTTCTCTCTTCCATCGGGGCGACTAGACCCTGTTCACCCAGTTGCCTCTGGGTCCCTTGTCACTCAGCCTTCCCCCATAAGGCGAGGGAGTGCCAGTTTTCAAAAGTGACGGGCTCGCCCCATCTCCTGCTGGGCAGAAGCTTTGTCTTTCCCTCCTGCCATCCAGGCTCCTGTCGCCTCCCGACTGGAGTGCGCTAACGTGTCCAAAGGGTCTCGCATATGTCACATAGAGCAGCCCTTTTCCTCTCCATTACCCTGGGCTTCAGTCGCTCCCGGCCCAGTGCCTCTGCCTGTTCCAGGTCTTGGACCTGATCTTCTCAGCTGGCGGTTACATCAGTGATCGTATCTCCCTCCATGACCCAGCAAGAGAACTGTGCTCCCCTGGGTCAGGGCACCTTATGAAGCCCAGGAGGAAGCATGTGAGAGTGGGGGCAAGGCACTCGCTGTGAAAGGGCCTGGGCTGTGGAACAACCTTCCACTGGATTTACGCTAATCGAAAGGCCGATCACGTTCAAGCAGTGCTTCACGGCAAATTCAGTTCTATTGCTGATGGACTTACTCAAGATTTGGCGTGGTGGACCTTTTATCATTGAAGGTGCTAACAGCTTTCTGAATGGTATCCTTCCTGCCTTAGCAATCTATCTACTGCCTTTGATCTTTATCTGCTCAGGTTTAGCACCCTTTCTCCTGATACTTTATGTATAGAGGTAGGGGGGTGGGTGACAAAGGATCTTTCTCTCCCCCCTGCTTCCTTTCTCCTGTTTATTTCGAGTTTTCTTATCCCCTAGTCATAACTCCTGTCATCTGAAGAAGTGGGCTGTGCCCACAAAAGCTCATGATCCCATCTACATGTTTTGTTAGTCTATAAAGTGCTACCAGACCATTTGCTTGCTGTTTTTTTCTCCTGGCTTTGCAAGAGCCAGAACCCGCACTGATGGCTTTCTGCACACCCCAGCCACGTACTGCAGCACTTTGCTCCCTGCTGCTTGTGCCAGGGCATGTAGTATTGCTTCTTTCCCCTGCCCTGCTGCCTTGCACGAGAGTCTAGTGAAACACCAGGGGGCAGCTCCTTACTCACACGGGGGAACACTGGCTCTTGGGAGCAGATCCATCAGTGGTGCTGTCCAGCAAAGAAACTGCCCCTCTGGCTGAGGGTCCCAGCGCCACCAAGCTGGGAATGCAGCGCTTGTCACATTCAGTAGGTCATTGGGACCGGGGCTGTCTCAACAGCGCCTAGCCCAATGGGGGCCAGTTCCCAGCAGGGTCAGGGCCCTCCCCCACAGGAATGGTCAATACTAACACTACCCAGCATGCTCGCATTCACCCATAAGCACAAGGGAGGTTCTGGGGAGGCTGGGCCTTCCACTGGACGTAGTTTCACTCCAGCAGGCAGCATGTATAGCTGGACAAGAACTAAGCATTTGGCACTTTCCTTGGGTCTGGGACCCTAACAGCTTCTGGGGAGTTTTCCGGGGAAGTCCTGCCCTCACCAAAGGTCAGTGAATTTTGCCTTCAACTCCAGTGGAGCCAGGATTTCATGCACTGCTCTTGTACCTTGTTTTCTTCTCATTCTCATAGGTTCCATTGGCTGCCACTAGAATGTATTTTCTCATTTGTTTTGGAAGCACCTTTGGCTGCACAAATGAGGCTGCCATGCCACGACTGGCCGAAATGATTGATCACCGCGGGGTGCCTGCTTTTGTGCTCATTCCCCTCAGTCAGTTTGGGCAACTGGCAGGTGTTCCCTTATGAACAACTGAGGCTGCCTGTCTGAATGTCCTCACCTGCAAAATGGGAAAGGCCTTAAACAGCTGCAGCAAAGCCCAGATGAAGGGGACCCAGGGTTCCCAGCCGCCACTGCTGCTACTACTATTAGCTAGAGCCCCGGTCCCTTTAAATCCCCACTGGTGCCCCATGCTACGCACTCCAGGTGGCTCTGAGGGCTGGCTGCCTCTGGCCTTGCCCCTTCTATCCAAGTCTGTGCGGTTGGGGCCCCACACACACCTTGTTCAGGGGCCCACGGAAGCTGTCCGCTCCCCTGGGCCCATGGGAGCAAAAAGCAAAGCTCCCATTGGCTGCAGCAATGGCCTCGCTGTGATGAAGGGAGTCACTAGGCAACACACATTTTCTCTACAATTTGTTTACATCTCACGTGTAGGGAGTTGTGGATTCAATTAGAAAATAACACCCATTGCAGCTGATTGCCCAAGATTCAAGCTCTAATAGTAGCTGGAGAGAGTTAGACGCCCAAATTGGTTCAAATTGCTCGCCCTAGTTAACATACTCCTAATTATGATGAACCTGCTATTGTCAACAATGTTTCAGCCAAGGCAGGGAGAGAAGACACTTTTGAGAGGAGTTCTGAACTTTCTATTAGAGATTACGCAACGCAGAACCTCCTACAAGCTGCTTTGCCTCTCAGAAACTCCTAATTAAAAGCCCTTAGGCCTTATCTGTCTGATTGGGAATGCACACGTGTATGGAAGAAACTGAATTGCTAAAATCCATGACATTCCTTTTTGGTTTAAAACATGGGTCTCACATATACACAAATACATTTCTCTCTTCTCATTGGTTTAATGCCTTCCCATTTAGTCAGCAGGAAAAGTATCCATTCTAACGTGCTTTTCAAACGTGTTACAATTTTCATTTATACGATCAGGGAAACAAGAGAAATACCCTGGCAGGAGCATAATATTGTTTCCCTCTCAGGAGAATTATTCTCTTCTACAGAGACAACACACGTACCTCTTTTTGAAATGGAACTCAGATATGGGCTGGCTGATGGATTCCAGTAAGGCTTGTGGCTCTGAGGATCTAGGACCCCTGGGTTTGGTTTTCAGCTCTGGTACATCAGTGTGACTTCATATAATGAGCTGGCAATATGTCTGTGCAATTTGTAAATTCAGTGTGAAAATGTGAACCCCGTGTCTGCCTCAGGCTGCAAACCCTATGTTGAATGTACAGCCTTTTGGGGTGTGTCTAGATTACAGGGTTTTGTCAACAAAAGTGGACTTTTGTCAACAAAACTATACCTGCGTCTACACTACCACCGAGTTCTGTTGACATAACGTCGACAGAACTCGGCAGTTTTGTCGACGGCGGTAAACCTCATTCTATGAGGAATAACGCCTTTTGTTGTCAGAGTTCTGTCGACAGAAGGCGTTATTGCAGCTACACTGTCCTTTGCATCTACACTCTCATATCGACAAAGCGGCTTGCTTTGTCGACAGAACTGGATGTAGTCTAGACGCTCTTTGTCGACAGAGGCTTTGTCGACAGTATCTGTCGACAAAGCCTCTGTTGACAAAAGCCTGTAGTCTAGACGTACCTTTGGGTTGAAAGGCTTGTGAGAAAAGAACAACCACAGAGAGTCCTTTGGCTGGTAGAGCCAGTGGTTCGTAATCTACCCACTCTAGACAAAAGGCCGGTCCCGTGGGGCTAGGCGCTGGGAGAAAAGTAACATTTGAAAAGGGAAGAGCTGATCTGTGCAGGGTCCATTTTGTGCAGCCATGAGACGCAGACACTCCCCATGGAACAGCTGTCTGCCTGCACCCAGGTGAGGCCCCACAGGCCCACGAGGGGCGGGTGAGCTGGTCAGAGACACGGAGGTGTCAGATGTTTATTGCTTGAGGGGTTTGTGCTCTCCTGGGCTCTACAAGAGTAAGCCGAAGGACCACAAATGTGTGAGACTGTGAGAGGTGATGTGTTGGCTGCTTCACAATGGTTGTGCACCCTGAGAGACACAGTAGCTAGAAGTGTGGGTGAGCTCTAGGAGAAGGTGTGCCTCAGTGATTGGGGAGTCCAGGGGTCAGCGCTGCTCCAGGGGGCTAATGCAGGTGGGCCAAGGAGCCTCCTTTCTGAGAACAACATTGAATGTACACAATGGGCTGCTGGCACTCACGTGAGATTCCAAAGCCACTAACGGTGGCATGCAACCTATCAGCCTCTGACTGGACGGTAGCTGATGTCACGCCAATATTTTAACAGTTTCCAGAGGTGATTTCAGCAGTTACAGGCGGGGAAGCCTCACTTCAGCACCAGGTAAACTGGCTGAAACGGTAGTAAAGAACTGACTTGTCAGACATGCAGACGAGCACAATTTGCTGTGTTTGTTACAACGTGACTCTTGCAATGAGAAATCATGTCTCACCAATCTGGGCAACAAACATGCAGACAAGAGTAGATATAGCATGCTCAGATTTTCAGAAAGCCTTTGACAAGGTCCTTTGCCAAAGGCTCTTGCGCATAGTGAGCTCTAATGGGGTAAGAGGAAAGGCCCTCTCATGGACTGGTATCCGGTTAAAAGATCAGAAACAAAGGGTAGGGATACATGGTAGTTTTCAGAATGGAAAGAGGAAATAGCAGTGTCTCCCAGGGATCGTACTGGACCAGCGCAGTTCTCTACATTCATAAATGATCCGGAAAAAGGTGGCAAAATTTGCAGACGATACAAAATGACTCAAGATTGCTAAATCCAAAGCTGATTGCAAAGGGATCTCACAAAACTGGGTGACGGATGACAAAGTGGCAGATTAAAGTCAGTGTTGCTAAAAGGAAAGCAATGCACATCATTCATAAAAACACAATTCCAACTGCACCTAAAAGGGGTGGGATCTGAGCTGGCTGTCACCACTCAAGAGAAAGCTCTTTGAGTCACTGTGAATAGTTCTCTGAAAACATCTGCTCATGTGCCGCAGCAGACAAAAAAGCAAACCAGTTGCTGGGAACCATTAGGAAAGGGAGGGAGAATTAAAAAATAAGCAAATAAAGCGTGATGCGGATCTACAAATCCATGGTAAGCCCGCACCCTGAGTCCTGGGAGCTGAGCTAAACCCGTCTGAGTGGCTGTCAGTGGTGTGGGTGCTTAGCTGGAGTCCAGGCGCTCGTGAGCTCTGAGTAGCGCTGTGCAAGTTACTGCCTACACTTGCCAATTAGTCTGTATGAGATTCCTGCCGTTTCTACTTGTATCCCCGAACATAATGACTGGAACCCCGCCTCAGCATGGCCCAGGACTCTGCCAACATGGAGGCCTTGCTGAGGCTCTTTACTATCACAGGTGTGAATTCAGCTCCTGGGAAATGGCCTTTTCTCAGTCTTGCTTACCTGAAAACTAATCACCCTGGTGAGATCATCTAAACAGACAAGCTCTGGTGTTTATTCATTGGGTTACCCTGAGCCAATAAATAGCCGGATAAAGCTGTCCTGGATAAAGCAGTTCAATATCTTCATCAATAATTTAGATGATGCCATAGAGAATAGGGCTGTGATCCCAAGCTGGGAGGGGTTGCAAGTGCTTCAGAGGACAGGGTCATAATTCAAAATGATCTGGGCAAACTGGAGAAATGGTCTGAGGTAAATAGGATGACGTTTAATAAGGCCAAATGGAAAGTGCTCCACTTAGGAAGGAACAATCAGTCTCCCACATACAGAATGGGAAGGAGTACGGCAGAAAGAGATCTTGGGGTCCTAGTGGACCCCAGGCTAAATATGAGTCAACAGTGTGACACTGTTAGAAAAAAGGCAAACATGATTCTGGGCGGCATTAACAGGAGTGTTGTGAGCAAGACACGAGAAGTCATTCTTCCGCTCTGCTCTGTGCCGATTAGGCCTCAGTTGGAGCATTGTGTCCAGTTCTGGACACCACATTTCAAGAAAGATGTGGAGAAATTGAAGAAGATCCAGAGAAGAGCGACAAAAATTATTAAAGGTCTAGAAAACAAGACTTATGTGGGAAGACTGAAAGAATTGGGTTTAGTTTGGAAAAGAGAAGAACGTGAAGGGACATGATAGCGGTTTTCAAGTATCTAAAAAGGTGTTACAAGGAGGAGGGAGAAAAATTGTTCTCCTAGGCCTCTGAGGACAGGACAAGCAGCAATGGGCTTAAATTTCAGCAAGGGAGGTTTAAGTTGGACATTAGGAAAAACTTCCTACCTGTCAGGGTGGTTAAATGCTGGAATAAATTGCCTAGGGGGGTTGTGGAATCTCTATCCCTGGAGATATTGAAGAGCAGGTTGGACAGACACCTGTCAGGGACGGTCTCGATGGTGCTTGGTCCTGCCATGAGGGCAGGGGACTGGACTCGATGACCTCTCGAGGTCCCTTCCAGTTCTAGTGTGCTATGATTTTATGAAAGCTGACCTCACTGCATGACCTCACCGCTAATTTGCATACTTTGCACATTGGCCCTCATCGCTGCTGAAAAATCTTTGGTTGGTAGCTGGGAAGGCTGTTGTCCCAGAGCAGGGCGAAGGGTCACTGGAGAGAAAGGCAAGGAACCCCAAATGGCACGGCTCACTGTAAATGTAGCACTGGGGACTCGCTACACAGCTGCCCAGGGCTAGGAGGGCCATTTGTTTTACAAGAGAATAGGCCCCTTTAGTGGATGGTTACGGCTGAGCAGGGGGAAAGCTGCCTGCTCGTCCCTGGCTCCTGCAGACCCTGGATGGAGAAGAGTATTCACCCCCTGAAGATCTCTTCCATCTGGGATGGGACGCACCCTGTAAAACTCTGCCAGATGGATTTGCTCAACTCTGGCCATCCTGTCCAGCCAGCCCTCCTCCCTACCACTGCCCCAGGAGGCAGATGTTGAGGAAGTACTGCCTTCTCCATACCCCATGCTCCTGACCACCACAGGAGGCTGCAGATCCCTTCTGAAGCACATGGGACCCACACAAGCCAGTCTCCCAAGTCCTCTTTCATTCTATGAACAAAAGTCCTTAGGGCACACTGTGATGCTGCTACTCACAATGGGTAGTTCCTGGCTCTACCAGCATTCCCACTGGGTTCAATGGATTTATTCTTGCAGTAAGGTAATCCTCAATGTAAGCATGGCTGGCAATAATGAGTTACAATTTGAGGTCCATCCCAGAAGGAAAAGGGCTTGTCACAGCTCACCAGCAGATATTATCAGCCCATGTAAGGTTTACTGTAGCTGACGTTCCCTAGTGATGTTGTGCTAGGATGGTCTGCAATGTTGACATGAACTGTTGGGCCCTGGACCCTGGATCTCAGCCAGGGTAGCTCAGGTTCCTCTCTCCATCCTCCCCTACAAGGTGGCAGAAGACCTTTGGTACTCAGGTGAGTATCTCTATTTTTATCAAGCATCCCTTGTCCAATTAAATGCAAATTCTGCTCAAGCCTCGGCATCATCCTTCCAGTGTTGAGCCAATACGGGCACGTCTACACAGCAGGGCAAAAGTGAAGTTAAGCTATGCAACTTCAGTGACATCAATTGCGTCGCTGAAGTTGAAATAGCTTAATTCGGCTTTTGGCGCTGTCTACACAGCAGGAAGTCGAAGGAAGCACCCTCTTCCTTTGACTTCCCTGTGAAGTGAGGGTTACAGGAGATAGAGTAAGAAGTCTTCCAGCTCAACATTATTTTGAAATAATGGCTTGCTGTGTAGACGTACCCTAACAGTGCCTGGATTTTAGAATGAAAGACAAAACAGAGTTTAAAATGGAAACTCAGTTGAAAGCATCCTATGGGGTGACTATCTCTGCTCCCTAATGTGCGTGTATATATGTACAGATAAAATAATCACAGAGCTCAGAGCGGAAGGAAAAGCCTGTAATTTACTCCACCCTCCAATGCGACCAGGATTTATCACCTTTGTTATATTGTCTAGTATTTTGCTCACGTTACCTGAGCACTATTCCACAGTTCAGTGTGTAGCAATGTGCTACAAAACACCCACAGGAGGGGGGGTGCCCAGCAGTTTACTTGCCGAAGTAATTACCCCTAGAAATTAATGTTGTAGCATATGCCAGCTACACCCATCCAGCTGGGAAAAGAGTGTGCAACTTACGCCTGATAGAGAAAGTAGGAATCACATGGTGTAGCTCTTTCAGAAACAGGTTATTCTAAATGCAGTCACTGAGGCATTGGGTAATCTTCCTTCTCCGTACAGACCACTCATAGCTATGTCACAGGGAACAAAGCCTAAGGTAGGGGTACAACGTTTTTCAAGCCATGTGGATTGTTTATAGGTTAACACTGGTTCCTTATTTTCCTGCCAATTTAAAAAAAGCTTCTAAAGTGGGAGAAATGATTCCTGCAGGCATTCTCCCACAAGCTCATTCAACCCAGCAATGGCTGTCCTAAAACCCATTTCAAGGGGAATTTTACATGCGGTTAATGTTTCCTGGATAATATTTCCCCATGTGCATACTTTTGGAAGTAATTTGGTGGAATAAGTGGGCCCAAAGAGTCAAAGATGTTCGTGTGACCTTGTCATTGTCCAGCGTTAAACAGTGTCAAACAAGGCTCAGGGGTTGGCACACAGAGACCTTGGCCTGCTTAGCTCCATGGCAAAGATGCCAGTAACCACCCTTTTAACCTTTCATTAAAGATACAGAAAAGCAGGCAAAACAGTTCAAAGAGCTGAACTGTCCCGTGGTATGTGAGGCTTTCATTCTAACACCATCCCTCACTCCCTTCCCTTGTGGAGAAGGAAGTCCCCCTCTGCTTCTTGGTGGGTAACAATGGCTCTTTTAGGAAAAGGCGATGGCTGGCGCTGTTAAAATCAGATCCTGTTGCCTAGAAGATGAAGTAAAACCAACACACACCAGGGAGGAGCAAAATAGAGCAAAGATTTTAAATAAATACATAAAAATAAAGCAACTTCTGTGCCAGTCGCTGGCTTTCACTTGCCAGCTCACAGCTGGAAATCCAAAGCACAGCACACAGTCTTATTAGCCACTCTGAGACCTAACACATTTGTACCAACATCAGGCTGCTTAGAGTGTTGTTTTTACTGCCTCCTTGATCACAGATTCACAACAGAGTTGTAAAACAGGCAGCCTTAGCTGGCAAGGCAGATTCCTGTTAGAATCCCATTAAAAGGAGGAGGATAGGACAAGGAAGAAAAAGGATGGTTGATTTAGTTGAGATGGTCCTGCTTTGAATAGGGAGTTGGACGAGACCTCCTGAGGTCTTGTCCAAGCCTAATCTTCTATGATTCGATGATACATGAAGGCTGGAGGGTGACCAAGTCTTACCTGCCAAGTGAGGTCTGGAATTTAACTGAAGCCAACAATGACGTCAGACATCACTGAGGATCACAATGGCAAAGGCCCAGGAGTGTGATGCTGGGTCCTAGGAGCCCAGGGATCAGTGAGAGTGGCAGCCACAATGGTGAAGCAGTTGTTGGCAGGCAACTTCTTTGAAAGATGCCCAAGGGGTGATGGGACTAGCCCACCCCCCTTATTATTTTGTTCACCAATTCGGCCTAATATCCAAGACACCAATTTTGGTCCATTGATTTCTGGTTACGCATACCTTTTGTTTACTAGGCATGATCTTAACCCAGTCTTGGAGTTACGGAGGGAGGCTTTTCTGTTTTGACTAATTCAATCCATCGGACTCCCTTCTGCACCTTTTTCCATCCCTGGTTCTTATTGTAGGATAATGTGATGTTCCATGAACTTTCACTTACATTTCACAGTTGAGCACACAATTAAGGTACATTTGTGGACCTTATGATCACAGACTTCTCTCATGTGCATGCATGTATATATAATGTGTATGTATACAAACACACACTAGGACTGCCAACTCATGATTTTCTCACAAGTCATGATATTTGCTGCTCTTGAAGCCTCAGCTCATGGAAGCATGTTATATGCTGAGAAATTTAGCTTTCATTTAAAAAAATCAAATTTCTAGCCATCCTAGGTGTAGAAAAAAGCTTTGAAAGCATCACCTAGGTGCACTCTAAACTAAAGGCTCAGAAAATACAAGGAAAACAAAAAGAACCCCCAAATTACTGGGTTTTAAATGATTTTTTAAGCCAATCATGACATTTTGGGGCTTAGCTCATGGTTTTGAATGCTTGGTGTTGGCAAACTGATATAAATATATATATATTTAAAAAACCCTATTTAAAAAGCATGTTAATAAAGTTGCAAAGTTAAGCTCTCAGAGGTCAGGAAATGCACATAACATGGACTGAGCCATAAACACTTAAGGTGCATCTACACTGCACCGTAATTCGAAATAGGGTATGCAATTTGAGCTACGCAAATTGCATAGCTTATTTTGATCTTATTTTGAAATAGCTTATTTTGAAATTTGGTGCTGTCTACACAGCACTTATTTCAAAATAAATCACTGTTCCAAAACGTCCCTTACTCCTTGTAGAATGAGGTTTACAAGGACGTCAGAATAGCGAGCTTGTTATATTTCAAAATAACAGGCGCCCTCAAAAGATGCGGAATAGCTATTTTGGGTTACCTCCAGTATCCCGAAATAGCACTGCAGTGTAGACATAGCCTTAGAGACACAGAAAAATAACTTTTTATTATCTATTGCTTAACCAATGATTTTTGCTCTTTTTACTGTTTATAAACTAATCAAAGACTCTTGCCAAGACATTCACTAGCCAGCCCTGTTAAGCAAATAATGTATGCAAATGAATTTCAGCCTTTGACTATTTGCCAGCACATCAGTTATTTGTGGGGTTCAGTCGGTCACTTCAGTCACATACTATTGTTTCTTCTATCTGCCTAGAGAGGCACAAATCACACCTAGTTTGCATGGAATTTTGGGACTGGTGAAAGGAACAGCCACTCCCCAGTCAGCTGGCATGAACACAGGCAACATGAACTAAAACCCAACACAGTCTGAATTAACCTTTGCGAATCATATCCAGCACTGGTGATTGTGGCACCAGTGATTGTGCACCATTGCACAATTAATGGTGATTGTGGCACCATTCCAGGAATTTCTTTTGCCTAAATCACCCCAGCACAGTGAAACAGAATGATATGCCCCCAAATAGAAAAGGAGTTCCAAACAGCCTGCAGGAGAAAGAGAGTCATGAGCCTATAAAAACCAGCTCCACAGAGAAAGACAATTCTTTTTCCGGACATTATAGATCTCTGTTGCCATTCGCTTGCTAAATATGGATATTAACCTAAAAATGAAATCTAGCAACAAAGAGATACTTATGTTTAATGATACCTTCAGCTTCCTATGTTGTAGGGAGGAAGGAATTGGGGTTTGATTTTTCACTGCCTCACCCCCTGAGTTGTCATTTACTCTTGAGCAAAGAGAGTGCAAACTGGGGGGAATACGTCAGAATAGTAGCACTTTCCACTTATTTTGCCCCAGAGTAAATGGCAGCCAAAGTTTTCCTCCTGCTTTTAGTGGGAGGTTGGCAACTAACAATCTGGCCCCAAATGCCTACATCTCATTGAGAAGTCATGTGGCTGTTTGGGGAAATGTTGCCATAGCAGGTGAAGCAAATATGATTAAATGTTCACATAAAACAATTCAGGCAAGTAAATGTTTGAGGAAACAAATGTTCAGATGATACAAACAGCACTGTGCAGAACAACTCTGGACACCAAGAAAGAACTTGAGAGGGTCACAGGATTGACTCATTCATTCTAGCAAGGCTTAGATTCTCAGGCTTTCTGGACCATCGACTTTCTACAATTCATAGGAGGTGGGAGCATTCCTGGACCCCTCTTATCCAAGACACAGAAGAGTGCTACTGGCTCACCCCCTGAAGACAAGGCCTAAATGCTGGTAGTAGAAACTCTCAAATGTCTCCATGCTCAAGAAGAAGGCACTGCAATGGAGACAATCGGGCTTACCGGGGCAGGCTGTGCAGATAGCAGGAGCTGGGATGGGGAGCAAAGTTTCAGCTCATGCAGGTAAGCGGCCATCTTTGGGATGCCACTTTCAACCTAGCCCAAATTCCAAACCTCTCTGAGTTTCACTCATCACTGCTCATGGCAGAAGAATGCCTTAAACCCTGTCCTTTAGGGAGAGCACACTCTGTAATTACTGAGATGGAAGCCTTTGAGAATGGCTATAATAGAGTGATGAACACCTCACTGACAATGACAAAGGATGTTGAAATGCTGAAAAGCTAAATCTGTCCCTTCTCCCTGGTCCCTGCCTCTGGCAGCAGCCTCTGGAGGTCATTTCTGTAATGAATGGGAGAGGAGATGGAGGAGGGGGCTGAATGGCTACTTGGCAAGGGTCTAGATTGGCAGCACTCCATTGGCTCCAATGCCAGGGAAGTCAGTGAAAAGATTCCCATTTCCATTCATTTCGTGGGGACTGGAGCAGTCCACTCTCCTAGGCCGTGGACTCCAGTCTAGTCTTCTCTTGCTTATCCTGTTGCAGAACGTAATTACCTGGTCTTGTGCTGTTACTACAGAACCCGCAGCAGAGATTCAGTCTTGGGATCTATCCCTCTTCCCTGGCTCTTCACTAACTCCTTCATCACGCCCCCCTCCTTTCATCACCTCTCCCTCCTGCCTTCTCCCGTTCAGGGCATCGTTTTGCAGACATGATATTCAGTCCTAACAGGAGCTATGTTTTCTTTTTTAAAGAGCTGGTCCAGAGCTAAGTGTGCTTTGTGAACCCTGCCGGAGGAAACAAAGCTTCTGGCAGAGAGCAACACAGCCCTGCACAGACAATGCAGGACGTTTCTGGAGAGTGTTGGGGACAACTTCCTGGTGCAAGTGCTGGAGGAACCAATGAGGGGTCATGCTCCTCTTGGCCTGCTGCTCACAAACAGGGGAGAATTGGTAGAGGAAGTAGAATTAGGTGGCAGTCTGAGCAGCACTGACCAGGAGATGGTTGAGTTCAGCATCCTGACAAAAGAAAGCAAGGCGAGCAGCAGAATACACACCCTGGACTTCAGGAAAGCAGGCTGACTCCCTCAGCCCTGGCCTACACTCGGGGATAAGTTTGAGTTAAGATTTGCAACTTCAGCTGCAGTAATTGTGTCGCTGAAGTCGAAGTATCTTAACTCAAACTTTGGTGCAGTCCACACAGCGGGAAGTGGAGAGGAGCACACTCTTCCCTTACTCCTTGTAGGAGCAGGACTGCCGGTGCCGACGGAAGCACCTTCTCAGTTCAAACTGTCGTGTCTTCGCTAGGCCTGCTGACCCAAACCCGAGAAAATCAACTGCGGCTGCTTCAACCTAGCTGTAGTGTAGACGTGGCCTCAGGGAACTGATGGTCGGGATCCCCTGGGAGGCGAATATGAGGGGAAGGAGTCCAGGAGAGCTGGCTGTGTTTTAAAGAAGCCTTATTGAGGGTGCAGACACAAGCCATCCCCATGTGCGGAAAGAACAGCAAATATGCCAGGCAACTAGTATGGCTTAACAGAGAAATCTTTGGCGAGCTTAAACACACAAAGGAAGCTGTCAAGAAGTGGAAACATGGACAGATGACTAGGGAGGAGCACTGGAGTTGCAGTTAGCAACAGACGTGAAGGGGAACAAGAAGGGTTTCTTAAGGTGTGTTAGCAACAAGGAGGTGGTCAGGGGAAAGAGTGGGACCCATACTGAGTGGGAAAGGCAACCTAGTGCCAGATGACGTCCTCAATGCGTCTTTTGCCTCGGTCTTCACAGACAAGGTCAGCTCCCAGACTGCTGCACTGGGCAGGAGGTGAGCAGGTCCCAGTGGTGAAAGAGGTTAAGAACTGTTTAGAAAAGCTGGACATGCACAGCTCCACGGGGCTAAATCGAGTGCATCCGAGGGTGCAGAGTTGGCTGAGGTGACTGCAGAGCCTTTGGCCGTTATCTTTGAAAACTCGTGGTGATCGGGGGAGGTCCCAGATGATTGGAAAAAGACAAATATTGTGCCCATCTTTATAAAAGAAAAGGAGAATGCAGGGAACTACAGACCAGTCAGCCTCACCTCAGTCCCTAGAAAAATCATGGAGCACGTCCTCAAGGAATCCGTTTTAAAACACTTGGAGAAAGGAAGGTGATTAGGAACAGTCAACAGGAATTCACCAAGGACCAGTCATGTCTGACCAACCTGATTGCCTTCTAGGATGAGATAACTGGCTCTGTGGGCATGGGGAAAGTGGTGGATGTGGTGTTGTGATGTAGTGTCAGTACCTTGCTGGTTGCTGTGCTTGGGCTGTGGGCTGTGGGCAGTGGGCTGTGGATGACCCCTTCTGGCCTCTGTCTGTAACACTGCCCAGCGGGGGGTGTCTTGAGGGCCCCCATGACAGTGACCGAACCGGTCCTATCGGTTAAGGAAAGGGACGGAACAAAGGAAGGTTGTGTTGGGGGAAGGGTCAGTTTCTGGCTGGAATCATGAAGGAGAGAGGCTAAGGAGGGGGGCTGGGAGTCTAAGGGCCGAGCACCCCATCTCAAGGGGTCTGAGGCATCCTGGTCCAGACTCCTGTAGCCACGTCACGTCTGTGCTGTGCTGTGTCCTGGAGAAGCAATAAACCCTCCCTATTCTACTGGCTGGCAGAGCCTGTTCTTGCTGCTATGGGGCTGCAGGATCGGGGGACCCCCAACTCACCGTCACAGGATACTTTGACTTTAGCAAAGCTTTTGATACGGCCTCCCACAATATTTGTGCTAGCAAGTTAAAGACGTATGGCTTGGATGAGTGGACAGAAAGCTGGCTAGATCATCAGGCTCAACAAGTAGCGCTCAACAGCTCAGTATCTAGTTGGCAGCTCATATCAAGCGGAGGACTCCAGGGGTGGGTTCTTGGGCTGGTTTTGTTCAGCATCCTTGGAAGGTTGTGGATGACACTAAGCTGGGGAGAGAGGTAGATACACTGGAGGGTAGGGACAGGGTCCAGAGTAACCTAGACACATTGGAGGATTGTGCCAAAAGAAATCTGTTGAAGTTCAGCAAGGCAAGTGTAGAGTCCTGCACTTGGACGGAAGATTTCTATGCACTGCTACCAGCTGGGGACCAATTGGCTGAGCGGCATCTCTGAAGAAAAGGACCTGGAGATTATAATGGATGAGAAGCTGGATATGAGTCAACAGTGTGCCCTGGTTGCCAAGATGACTAATGGCACATTAGGCTGCATTAGTAGGAGTATTACCAGCAGATTGAGAGAAATGATTATTTCCCTCTATTTGGCTACATCTGGAGTATTGTGTCCAGTCTGTCCCCCCTGCCCCTCCACCCATTACAGGAAAGATGTGGATGCATTGGAGAGTCCAGCAGAGAGCAACAAAAATGATGAGGGGACTAGAGCACATGACTTACAAGGAGAGGATGTGAGATTTGGGCTTATTTAGTGCACAGAAGAGAAGAGTAAGGGGGGATTTGATAGCGGCCTTCAACTACCTGAACATCCCTGGCTGGGTTGGTTTAGTTGGGGTTGGTCCTGCTTGGAGCAGGGGGCTGGACTCGATGATCTCCTGAGGTCTCTGCCAGCCCTAATCTTCTAATATTCTAAATTTTGTTTTTTGAAAATATGTTTTATTTTATTTCCCCAAAGTTTTTGAAAAATTGAGACTGCCAATGGTGAAAACTCCTCTCCACTGCTTTTTAAAAAAAATTCTTACTCTGACTAGTAAAAGTGGGAGAAGAGAGATGGGGTGGGGGGGAGGAGTGGAATGAGAACACATTTTTCTTATCTGCTAAAAAATAAAACATTTGGACAACAAAAATATTTAATGAAAAATTAAGTTTTGGTCAAAACCCTTTTAAAAATTGTACAAAAAATCTGGTCAGCTCTATAATTGCTTTGCCTGTTTGGCTCGCAGGATATTAGACACTGTTATTTGGCTCCTGTAATTTTGTCATAATTCTTGACCTCCTTTTCTCTCCTTCTCTCACCTGCATTTCTGTACGCATATGCAGTTAATGACCATCTGTGGCTTTTGACCTCATTTCTAAGCTATCAATTGTGCAGTCACACACACAAAAATACTTGTGCAAATGTGTATTGAAGTTGGGTGCACAATTGCCATGGGTGCATGATATAATTCGGTGTTTCCATGAGAAAATGGACAGTTAGGAAGGTAAATCACCATTTGAAGATACGGATACTCAATAACTGCAAGCACAAGCTAATGCAAATAGTTTCTCATTTTGGTACGTGTAATAATGTGCCTGACTATTTTACAGATTTATGTCCATTAACATTTTCCTTGAAATATACAAATGACATGTGTGAGATAAAAACGTGCAGTAGTCTATTAATGCTAAAAGATCTGTATGAATGGGGAAACCTAGGTCTTTGTTTTCAAAGTCAGATAAGCTCACATGCATATATCACGCGTGCAAACAAATAACTAATGAGCATGCAAAAATCTACTGAGCAGCAGTCTGTATGTAACCTGTATGGCACACAGATCTCCAGGTCTATGTCCTCTTACATTTCAAGGGGCCAGTTTCATTTCAGTGCTTGCCTACGTTAATAAAGTGACATATTGCTTGAATAAATACCAGCAGTAGCGCTATTATATGTGACACAATTAATTCATAAGCCCCTTATTAGCTCTCCATGTCCTTTTATAGCCAGAGGCTGTACCTTATTCACAACTGGAATAAGAAAAGCAGAAAGTATTTTTTACCTCTCAGTTGAGTGACAGGAAACCAAAGGTATTTCTCTGTAAAATAGCTCCACAATTTTTCACCTGGAGGGGACCACCAAATTCCATTTGTTATTTGTCCTACTCTCTCTTTGGTGTCTAGCTCTTTGTAGATGTTATTATAGTGGTGTCAGGGGAGAGCCAGCCTAGACCAGGGCCCCGCTTGGCTGAGTCTTGTACAGTCACAGGAAGAGAGTGCCTGCCCCAGTGTTTAGAACATAAGTAGTCAGGGCAAAGTGTGGAAGATGTGAAGGAGGATGAGATGGGTTACTTTGAAGATCTCACTCACGATCTTTACTTTATAGCTGGGAGACAGAGACTAAGGCATGCAATGACCAGCACAAGATTACACCATATGTATCTTGTTGGGTCATGAGCTGAACACAGCTCTCCTGGGCCGCTCTCCAGGGCCATAATCACAGAGCCATGTTCTCGGGTGCAAAGCACTGCACCCTGCTGTGACACCACCACCCCACTCCCTGCTGCTGGCTTGTGCCCCATGACAGGGCCGTTTTGCTCCTTGTAAACCTCTGTACCCATAAAATGTCTCCCCCCCTTTGTGTCACCTCATTGTTCTGAGCACCCGGCCTTTTAACTAAGCTCTTTACAAGGGGTGGGAAACAAGTCACCCTCCTTTGCAGTGAAGAGCAGCTTTGAAGACCAGCTCCTCCTCTCGTAGCATTAGTGCCTGCAGCAGAGCTCTGCAATTCACACCAGTAGAGGAGCTGCCCCGTGTCCTCTCAGTGGTTCTGCATCACTCCGAGCTGGCCCTGGAGACATGCCCCTGCCATGGGGAGAATGTCAGATGACTCCGTTACTGTGCCATGGGGCACAGCGAACGAGCGCGTGATAATAGCACAGACATATACTTCCCATTGCTAGGGAGCATGTGGCCTGAACCATGGAAAGGGGAGGGAAATGTCTCATCACTTCCGATTTCAATATTCCATCCAATGCCTAGGACTTAGACAGGACCCAGGAGAGGAGTTCCTTGCTTTTCATTAATTCTCTGCTGAAGTTTGTGTTCAGTCTGAAGAGGGAACCACTCCTTTTTATCTCCAGAACAGACATGGCACAAGGCTCCCAGGCAGAAAGCTGCACACAAGCCTGCAGAGATCTGAAGTGCAGCTCTGGTCAGATGGGCTGGGGACAAGAGGAGAGACCTTTGTGCTGGAAGCATCAGAGATGCCAGAGACCAGTGAAACCCTCTGAGGGGTTGTGGGGTGAGCCAGTGCATTTCTGACTCCTTTGCTCAGCTTCATATTCAGTGGAAGCCTTTAAACTCTGACAAAGCCAACCTTGCCTGTAATGACACAGCACATCCTGGGGGAAGCTATGAGGTAAGTGTCGGGGCATCCCAATGCCCAATAGCAGCCTCTCCAGCCAGCCTACACATCCCATCCTGAAGTACAAGGTGAAAGGAGGGGCTTGAATCCAAATAGCTACCCAGACTGTTGCTTTAACACCTCCAGGTCTGGGTCTCAGGACTTCCTGAGTGGCTATCCATGAAGGGAAAGGGGAGTGGGACAACCCCAGATAAAAGTCCATGTGCAGTGTAGATGCATCCTTAGCGGTAGACCAGGCCTAAGAGTGTAATTGTACAGAAAATTTACACATAGACGGTGAAGTTTGCTGGATCCAAAACACTTTGAGGGGAAATAAACTAAGATAGAAACTGATAGGCTCTATCCATGATGCCATCTATGAAAGAGGCACAGATTAGCCATCTAAATGGCAGTCACAGACCCCTGGAGAGGAGCTGGTGCTGAAATAAGGAAGGGAGCCCTGACCATGCCACATTTAGCTGGATGGTTAATCATCTTCTAGTAAGCCTGAAGGGCTATCTCTTGGGCCAATTTCAGATCGGATGTAGATGGAGTAATAATGACAGGGAGAAGGACTGGAAGTGGGTAAGAAAGAGGCGTTATTTAAAACAATAAAGGGGGAATTACCTCTTGCTGTTGGCCAGACATCCTGCTCTGCAGGCCCGTAGGGGCATGGGAGGAACTCCAGGAAGGTGGCGCGCCACTGGCCCACGGCGGAGGCAGCAACGCACATGGCTCCAAGGCTAGGGACGCTGTCACATCCATTCGTCTCTCCCAGGTGGCAGGGGAGACTGCACAAGCACAAGCCGAGTGGCAGATATTCTGAATAACACCAGTGCCATTCCTGACCCAGGCTGTCCATCTGGCTGCATGGCCCATGCTCATGCAGGCCTGCCCACAACTCGGAGAGGCTTGCGCCCAGGGATAGGCAGGAAGGTGAGTGGGGCTCTGCTCTTCACCCCTGAGCTCTGCTGGCTGCCGCAGGGAAATACGCGATTGAATGCACCTCACATGCAGCCTGAGGTGGTATCACCAAGGTGATCCCGTCACCAGGCCAACTGCCTCACAGGAAATCCCGTCACCAGGCCGGCCACCTCACAGGCGATCCCGTTGCCAAGCTGGCCACCTCACAGGCAATTCCGTCGCCAAGCCAACTGCCTCACAGGCAATCCCGTCGCCAGGCTGGCCACCTCACAGGCAATCCCATTGCCAGGCCAGCCACCTCACAGGAAATCCCGTCACCAGGTCAACTGCCTCACAGGGGATCCCATTGCCAAGCTGGCCGCCTCACAGGCAATTCCGTTGCCAAGCCAACTGCCTCACAGGCAATCCCGTCACCAGGTCGGCCACCTCACAGGCGATCCCGTTGCCAAGCTGGCCACCTCACAGGCAATTCCGTCGCCAAGCCAACTGCCTCACAGGCAATCCCGTCGCCAGGCTGGCCACCCCACAGGCAATCCCATCGCCAGGCCAGCCACCTCACAGGAAATCCCGTCACCAGGTCAACTGCCTCACAGGGGATCCCATTGCCAAGCTGGCCGCCTCACAGGCAATTCCGTTGCCAAGCCAACTGCCTCACAGGCAATCCCGTCGCCAGGCCGGCCACCTCACAGGCAATCCCGTCACCAGGTCAACTGCCTCACAGGGGATCCCATTGCCAAGCTGGCCGCCTCACAGGCAATCCTGTTGCCGGGCCAACTGCCTCACAGGCGATCCTGTGGCCAGGCTGGCTGCCTTACAGGGGATCCCATCACCATGCTGGGGGGGTCTGCCCTGTTATTACCAGGCCTGAGGCACAGGTGGGCAGCATCTCTCCTTATGGCCCTGTAAAGCAGTTATCTCACACAGGCAGCCTGCCTCTCCTTCCTCCAGGGCCTGTAGTATAATCATCGTTACTTGGCTTGCTGTGGGAGCTCGGGCTGCCACTCATAGAGCAGGGCTCCCAGTGGGCCAGGCACTGCACAGACACAGCGCAAAAAGCCTGCACCTGCTCAGGGAACTAGGGCAGGGGCCTTGCTGGCTCAGGACCGCCCTTGGCGATTGCCTCAAGGCTCTGGGTGGGACCGTTCAGATCAGGCCAAAAGCCTCCTGACGGTGGTCACATGCTGGCAGGTGTTCGGCTGTGTGTGCTCTGTCAGTGTGCTGGTTGATGGCTCATCGCTGCTGGCCATGTTGTTGTAGCCCCTACCTTAGTGGCTAGGGAGGCAAGGGGATGTCAGGAGTACACAGTATGTTAGGAGACCAAACATAGGAGGGACACATCTCTGACTGAAAGGACGTATGCGGCCAAGTGAGGAAATATAGCCGGGAGGGAACTAGATTTCCTGTTTTCTGGAAAATTCTAAAATTTAATTTCTTTCTGTTCCAAAACAGAATGAAAAGAAATGTTGGGAGAATCTTCCATGCAATGAAATTGCCCACCCATTTTGGTTTAATAACCATGAAACATTTTGTTCTGATTTTGACCTTTGAAGGATATTGCGGTATTAAAGACAATGTGCTGTGTTTCAAAGAGTCATTTCCAAAGGAAATATCAAAGCCATCCTGGCCCCAAAATGGAAAGGGGAGGAACTTTTCATTTAAAAAAAAAAAAACTTTGGAGGAAATCTTTCAAGCAGCTCTCCTCAGAAGTTGCTGCCAGCTTGCAAAAGTGCTGAATGAATCACTGCAAAATGTCGGGTGTCAACTCCTAATGTTACTATAACTCAAAAGCAGCATTAGCCTGTCTCTGAGCACATGGAACAGCTAATCTTCAGGAGCCAGGAGGCTCTTGAGTAAAGAGTCAAGATCTCCTGGCCCTCAATTTCCTTTCCCTTAGCCCTCTTGTTGACAGCAGTGAAGTGCCATTAATCAAAAGGGAGGTGATTAATGCATTCAGATTACTGCACACCATGCTTCCTGCCTGGGCGAGCAGCAGCACATTTGCCAAAGAGCTAGCCCTGGCTGCTTGTGGAGGCCAGCGACAGGCTGGAGGAATGCTGGGGACATGTCAGCATGTAACACCAGTTGGAGCCCTGGATTGGTGGGGTCTTCCAGAGAACGAGGCACAAGAGAACAGCTGGGGCTCTTTTCCTTGGGGGCAATGTGAAGCATTCCCATAAGAATATCTCCAGGACAAGGCCACTGTGCTGAGGTCAGGTTAATGCCTTAAGCCCGTGCGTTCTGTGTGCACTAGCGCATAGCTGACTGGAAGGGGAAAGCATCCGCTCTTGGTTAAAGAGCTTTGAGCAATGGGGAATGCACTGCCTTGAGTTTTCCAATGGTTAATTACATTCACTGTTAAAATGGGCCCCCGCCTGCCCGCCTGAATGTGTCTCACTTCAACTGGCAGCCCTTGGATCTCGTTGTGCCTTCAGCTGGGTCACAGCGCCCTCCACACTCGCAAACACATGGTCCCTACACAGGCACTTGTTCTGCTGGGCTCTAGTTAAATGGATGGAATTCAATGGAGTGCGTTTCTGCCACCTCTCACCCTGGGCAGGTTCTCCAGCCCTCTTTGCGGCATCCTTTCGAAGTGTGGCCTCAGAAAAGGGCTGCCCATTCCAGCAATGGGGTCAGTGCTGTACACAGAGGTAATTCCACCGCTCTGCCCCTACCTGATAGTCTCCCTTCTACTCATCCAAGGATCACATCTACCCTCTCAGGGCATGTCTACAGTGCCCCCTACACTCCAGAATGGGGGACTGGTGCCTGGGAGGGGAAGGGAGCAGGGAGGGCCACCCAGAGGGCGCGGGAGAGGGCCTGTGAGGGCACCCCATTTAGCAATTAAAATTTTGGCGGGGACACAGGGAAGCAGTGCACCTTGGGAGTGCTACCACGAGTCACCTGCTGTGCACTATAGGGTGTGAATAAGAGTGCGCTCCACAGTGTTTGTGCTGCGGCTCCCCCATGTGGATCCTGCAGGTATGAGCTGAAAGGTTCCTATGTGAATTAGGTAGATCTCTTAGGAAAGGGTTATATTCATGCGGGGCAGTGAGAGACACCTCCTTAGGTACAGCGTCACACTGGGTATTCACATGCAGGTGGGCCTCTGCAGTTACCCCAAGTCTTTTCCAATGCCGCTGCATTCTAGGGTACTGTCTTGCCCTGTGGCCCACGTTCTTTGTTTCTAGACGGATGACCATGGGTTTGGCTGTATTAAAACATGGGTACAGTTCAAGGGAGCCCCGTTTACTAAGTGGGTGGGGGTCAATCTGTATAACTGACTTGTCCACAGCATCATTTATGACTTCCCCAATGTGTGTGTAATGATTTTATATTTTCTCCCAGGTCATTAAAGAAGGTTGATTAGCCTCGGACCAAAAATAGATCCCTGTGGGATCCATTAGAAGTGCCCATGTTGGACAAGTCTTTCCCATTTATAGTTAGTTTGTGTGATTTATCAGGGTAACCAATGTTTAAGTATTTAATCTGGGCTGCACTGATAATATATGGTGCTAATCTTTATCCGAATATCATGCAGGACTAATTTAAATGTTGTACAGAAATCTAAGTTTAGCATGCCAGTCCTGTTTCCTTTATGAATCAAACGTGTATTTTTGAGATCACAAGTCTGACAAGTTTTCTATAAAAGCATGTTGGTTTCCACTGATTATACTACTGTCCTTTAATTCTGTAGTGACTGCAACTTGTGTCAGGCAGACTAACTGGCCTATAGTTTCCCAGGTTAAAGCATTCATCCTTTTTAAGTATTCACATGACATTTGGTTTTTCTAGTCCTCTGCAGCAGTAGTTACTAACCCACTGGGAACCGAACAGAAAGCTTCAAACCAATTTCCCAGAGGCTACTAAACATCAAATGGCAACATCACTTGTTGGCTTCGGCCCAAATTTCAGCAAGCCACTTTGCCTGAAAAGTTCCATGTTCATTTACTAATATGCCAACTGAAAAGGAAGTGAAGAAAATTGATTTGGGCATTTTCTTCTGCTGCACCATTAAAAAGAAGACAAATTTCTTTTGACAGAAATATCCTACATTCCTGGCTGCTGCTGAGAGATATTACTCTTGTAATGTAGACATGCAACTTTAACAGCTCCAGCTAAGCTGCTTCTCACATGCTGAGGCCTGTCTCAGAAAAGAATGGAACTTACAATGTTTCCATTTTTATAAATGCTAAATAACAACAATTCCTTGCAGCTACTGAAGTTGTTACCTAAGCTGGACTCTTCCCTTCTAGGCCAGCTGTGGAGAGCTCTTGGTGCTTTTAGAACTGTAGAATTCTGAGAAAGAAGCAATTTCAATTTAATTGAATCTTCTGGCTGAATCATAAAGAAATGGGGGGAGGGGGAGACTTATTCTAGGTAGAGCCAGTAGAACTTCCCATAATAATACCTCATTTCCAGTTGTTTATAACTTGTCCAAACTAGAATGTGGAAATAGACAGCGCACACTGAATGAGCGGCTCTTCTTTTGTTTTCTCCTTCTTGCTCAACATGGAGGTGCTGGCCACCTTAATTCCGGCATTGCTGAGCTTTTGATTGTTTGAGCTTGCAGCCACAATAATGCTCTGAACATAACTTTTTGGATATAATGCTCACCCGTGCATATACAGTCAACTGCCTTGTCCAGGCAGGTATGTCCGAAAGAAAGCTGGACCATGACTCTGCGTATGAGCATAGCACGAGGCCACATTCTCCAGTTTGCAGGAGTTGGGGATGAGTTGTCAAGGCCACAATACTGGCAGGGGAGATTTACCTTGGTATAAAAATAGAATGTCCAAGAGCTGCAATTCCGCTGGAAATGACAGGAATGTAATTGCACGTTGATGGGACACAATCTCATTTCACTGGCTTGTCATGCTCAGGAGGATGGGTTAGATTAGCTGAGATGGGGCCAAAGCAGGCCGTTTCTCTGACTCCCTTCCCCCACTGCACAGTCTCTGGGCATCCTACAAGCAGGCTTGCCACGAAGAGAGCAGGCAGTAGGCAGGCTCTTCCAGTTATTCCTGCTTTGCTGACAACCAGAGTCTAATCTGCAATGCTGGCCTCTTTCCGAGGAGCTGCCCGTTTTCGTTGTGACACTAAGGACACATGTGGAACAAATTGTCAGCACGCCTCGCCTCCAGCAGCCAGTGGCTCGGCAGGCACCAGGCAGTGGGTGTGGGGGGAAGGTTCCTACGGAAGAAACAGGTGTGTGTGGGCGGAGCAGTGTCACACTCCTTCCATTGCCCTGGCAGAGACGCTGGTCAGTAGCAATCTGGCCTGACACAGGACGGCAGAGCTATCCGGGGGCAAAGAGCGCTGCTTCCCCACGCCAAATATTCCGCGCTCACCACAAAGTTCGGGAGGCACAAGAAATG
Organism: Pelochelys cantorii; assembly: GCA_032595735.1. Classification (NCBI taxonomy): domain Eukaryota; kingdom Metazoa; phylum Chordata; order Testudines; family Trionychidae; genus Pelochelys; species Pelochelys cantorii. The sequence continues at coordinate 119,686,274 of CM064331.1, read as the reverse complement.
TAGGTGCTGAACAGATACTCCCACCCCGCTGAGGTCCGTTACCAAGACAGCCATGTGTGAGTCATCAAACAACTGCATGGGCTAGCACGGCAGGTCCTCCTCTTAACGCTCTTGCCTGGATGGGAAGTGCCTGAGCACCTCTGCTATCTGCTCCCTTCTCCTGCCTGCTTCCCAAGCCGCACCCCTAAGCTGCCGGTCTGAGGCTGCACTTGCAGCTCCCCTAGGACGTTTTGGAGACTATGGCCAGTTCGTTGCTTTCACTCTATTGGCCCAATGCTTTCCTCTTTGGGCTAAACTTTAACACCGTCCATGGGGCTATTTCTGCTTCGCCACGAACATTACTTTTCTTTTTTCTAGTTCTACAGCCAGGGCCGAATTCAGTCCGGGGATAAACAAGTGACTCTCTCTCTCTCCAGAAATCTTGGGAGTGAAAGCAGCGTGCATGCTGGCTGTTCAGTGCTCAGACAATGAAATTAGAAAGTTCGTGGAACTTGCATCGAACGTGGCCTCCCATGCCAAATGAAATGTTGTGTCTGGAGTGGAGAAGGGAAAGTAGTGAAGGGAAAGGGGACTGTTTCCTACTACACTGCCGCTAATTGCCCATCTTAGCACGTGACGTGACATGCTTGCACATGCACTGAATGCCGGATTGGTGTAAGTTGCACTGTTTCACTACTAACACCTTACGAGTGAGATTTCTCAAGAGTGCTAGAGGAATTTAGGAACATACTTCACTGACTTTCCCTTCCTTTGGTTTGCCTCACACCCGGTAGGAGAACACCACTGACTTTCCCTCTTTTTATTGCCTCTGCAGGGCAGATCTAGTGTGGGGTTTCCTTTCAAATGCAAAACTCAGCCTGAATTCCTGGCAAGATCTGCTATGGCCTAGCACAAACCTGCTTGCATTTGCCCTTTCACAGCTTCGCCCACTGGTCAACTGGGTTTAGTTTGAAGGAAGCTCAGGTGGGTGTTGGAATTCAGCCTGATCCCCATGAGCTGGGAGGACTAAGTTTCACCGTTCTCTGCCAAAGGGACACACACAGACTAAGCTTAGACTAGGAAAACAGGCTGGCCTTTGAAACATGTCAGCTAACATGATTGAACACAGGACTTTGCACCCACGGCCAACAGGCTGAGTCATGCTGAAATCCATGAGAGCAAGATGTGGTCAGCTCTAGCGGGGAGCCACAGCCAGCAAACATGTTTCTGTGCACAACCTACTTCACAGTGCGGCCCTGGCCAGCGAGAAGTGCTTCCCCCCCCCCCCCCCCGTGTGAAAGCTATTGAAGGCAGCATGTCCAGGAGGTAACCCAAGACCAGGGGAGCTGGCAGATGGTTCTTGCTCATCTCTCTGTGCCGCGAGGGGTTACTTACACTTACCCACATTGGGAAGTGTTTGGTGACAGAGCTGCAAAGACCCAAGAAGTTCTAAGCGTTACTACTTGCTGCTTGTTAGCAGCACTATTAATAGCAGTCAGAGAGCATGTGAGGGAGAGCAGGCGTTATCTGTGACTGCACTGCTACACCTCAGCCAGCTCGCAAGGATTTCTCTTTTCCTTTGGAGGAACGATGTCTGTTGCTTACCAAGGGCTGTGGTGGATTCTGCGTCCCTGGCCATTAAAAAACCCAGATGGGATGTTTTTCTAGAAGGCTTTGTCCAGGAATAATCGTGGGGCAGGTCTCTGGCTGGGTTATAAAGGAGGGCAGGCAGGCTGGAAGATCACAGTGGTCCTTTCTGGCCCCGGAATCCACAAAGCTTTTCATTTGGAATACAGTACACTTTGTATCTGGATCTTGCTTAGAAAACATGTACGATTTTCTGACCAGCTCTGGTGTTAACTAGCAACATTCCTGCTATTTCCAAAGTGAACCTCTGTACACTGCAGGTTGAGAGAGCACAGAAAAGGACTTTTCCCCCTTCACAGCTGGACTTTAACCCAAATAAGGCTGGATTCCACTCTCCATCACATGGATGTAAATCGGGGTGGGCAAAGACTGGCCTGTGGGCTGGATCCAGTTCCCCAGGTTAGCCCCTGGTGGGCTGCCACTGCTGTATTTACCTGCACCTCTGTGATGGCAACTCCCATTGGCCGCAGATCGCTAATCCCAGTCAATGGGATCTGCAGGAAGCGGTGTCCTGATGCGCACCACTTCCCCCAGCTCGCATTGGCCAGGAGTGGCAATCTGTGGTCAACAGGCGCTGCAATCACATGTACCTTTGGAGGCACAGATAAATATAGTGGCAATGGCCCACTAAGGACTAACCCTGGTGAACCACTGCCATTCTATTGCCTACCCAGATGTAAATCGATGGTAATCCCATTAACTGCTAGTGAGTTGCACAGTGAGATCCTGGTCCATGCCTCGGTGCTATTCTGATATAAATTAATAATCATCCACATTTACTTCTGGGAAACCAAGATTAAAATCTGGCCAATGTCACATGACTTTTTTTCTGTCTATTGCAACCTCCTGCTGTTTGCAGCAAGGTGATGACTATAGTCACAGAAGACTGTCTTTCTTTCTGTGCCAGCTACTCCCATGTGTTGAATGGCAGCCCATCTGCTCCTCGAGCTGTGTCTGTCTTCAGATGTGCTAATTTCTTCATCACCTGCCCTGGGATAATTATTATTTCTATCAGCATTTTTCCATCCTCCCCTGGGGGAATCAATGTCTATGCTGCCATCTGTCCTTTGTCTTCCCCTGCGAACACCCAGGCAAAAATTCATTTTTAAAGCAAGGTTTACTTCTGTTAATAAACCACCCGGGACCCCTCTTGGAGGCACGCCTGTCTCCTTCACTGACTTCTGTGCTTTATCATCTTTTACTGCTTTGCTTAGCCTCTTCCCTTTCCATTGTATCCACTTCCATTGGGACACAGTAACATCCCCTGAGCAGTGATCCTCTTGCTTTCTGAGAACACTTCTTATTTCCCCAGATGATTTTTCCCTTGAACGCTCTTCTTTTTTCTCTTTCATTCTCACTTTGACAGGCCCCATTCTCAGTGCCATTACCTCATATTCATCCTACCTCTTTATTTTTTGTCTTTCTGCTTAAACTGCTAAGACCATAAAGACCATGACAGCTTTTTAGATAAGAATTTTTTGTAATTAACCTTTGATTGGTTTTCTTCAAAGGCAATAAAAAAATTACATGGAGCTGACAAACAGGGACGAATATGAAAAGTGAAACAGAGATTCTGTTTGGTCCAGAGGTGTGTATAACCCAAGAGAAGGATGTACCAGAGTACGTCCTTAAGGCAAAGCATGTGAGGAGAGAGGCCAAAGGAGGGGCAGGCCAGGGCACACCATTGCACTGCAGGTGGCTGCAAATATAACCAAAGCAAAACTATTTTCTTAATAAAGGATTTGGGCAAAACTTCCCACGTAGGACCAGGTACATTCAGGTATTCCACTGTGGGCTTTCTGCTCCTCAGAGTGAGCGCTGAACTGGGCTGGGCTGCTTGTGCCCCCGCCTTGCACCAGCTTCACCCTTGCCTTTGTGCTCCACACAGGGTGTAGAACCCCTGCCTGGCCATGGAGGGGTATGGAGCTGCCCCTTCACACCTGCAAGCCATGCCAGGGCTGGAGGAGGCACACAAGGAGGGAAGAGAGCTCAGCAGGGGAACAAGCTGCTGAGTGTCCCAGCTCCCAGAGAGGCCTGGCAGCCACCAGTGCCTCTGCCTTCATGCTGCTAGGACAGGGCTCACCTGGGCTGAGGGGGATTTGCACTGGAGACCTGGTGGCCACTGGGATGGATTTAGATCGGGCCGTGTCTGCGTGAGCCAGGCAGGCCTGTAGCAGAATAGTTTGGGCCTCAGCTCTCAATGCTTATTGCAATTCGGTGTGTCCTGTGGGTCCTGCTGGTAACCCCTTGTCCTGCCCTGGCTGGGGCCAGATGTTGGGGCTCTGGGATGGGTGGGACCCAGACCCTCCTGCTCTATGCCGTGCCCGACCAGCGCCCTGACAGCGTAGCAGTGTGTGATGGCCTGGGTTCAGCCCCCTTATCTTCATGTTCCCCAGGCCACCTCCTATCCCACCGTCTGCCTCAAGCTGGGATGCAATACAGTCCTTGCCTTGGATTCCCACCGTCCAGAGCCAGCCTGCACCCTCCACTGCCTGCTCTCGCTCCCTAGGGGAGTGCCACAAAAGGCGGGGTGGGGTGGGGGTCATTCATCCTCAGCAGCAGCTTCTTCCAGCCCCACAGACTTAGCAGGGACTACAACAGGTCATCTAGTCTAACCCCCTGCCAAGCTGCAGGATTTGTTGGGTCTCCAAGACAAGCCTCAGCGGGGCAGCCGTGTGAGTCTGTGTCTGCAGAATCAGCGAGGAGTCCTGGGGCACCTTGGAGACGTCCAGATTTATTTGGGCATCGGCTTTCGTGGCTCAAAACCCCTTTGTCAGATGCAGCCCTGCGGCTGGTTCGGTAGGAAGGGAAACCACTGCGAGTGTTCCACAGCTGTGCCTCAGGGAGCCTGCCTGTGCAATTGGGTCGTCTTGCTTGCCGGCCATCACTTTTGCAGTGAGGCTTATTTCATTGCTGACATATTGGTTTGAAGCCTCCGTTGACTGTAATTCCATGGCATGTATTTGCTTAGGTATTGATCATCCAATTAATGATGGAGCAATACATAATGGGAATCATTTAAAATAAAAGACTGGATGAGTTGCCCTCCCTCTCTTTCTCCTCATCCCCGCATAGCTCTTGAGCAGCCAGCGGACCCTAAGCAATGGGGCAGGAGGTTGAAATTCACCGAGTGATGCCAAGGGTTAAGCGTTCCAGTGGGGTCGCCCCGGGAGAAGGGTGACATTCCAATGGTAGCTTTTCAAAACAGGCGTCTATCCCCTTCCCTTTCTGCCCAACCACAGACCCCCTCCCAGGGATAAATGACGAACCTTTGAGTGTGCAGGCATATAACAAACTTACAAAACCAAAGAGGCCCTTTGAATGGTTTTGGCAGCATGACTGGTTAGTTTAGCTAATGCCTGTAACTTTGTAATAACATCTGGTGTGCTGTTTGCATCCTGTGTGAGATGGACTTCCTTCCACTCGGGTCTGAGTCAAAGAATACTCCCCAGCGATGGGCACACACAAGCATCTGTTTGGTAAATCCCAGCTCCTTGTTGTGTACGTCTGCTAACACCATCTTGCCAAATATGTCTACAACAATCTTGCTCTGGGCAAATCCCTTGCAGTCACGTAGCATCCAGGTGGCGTGTTTGAGGACAAGGATGGTAGAGAATGAAAAGGGTAAGATTTCATAGCAAGACTGGCTTCATGTTGCACATGGATAGTATTTCTAGTGGCCAGTTATATTTTTAAATGTCTAAGGACACTATACAGTCCAAACCCTGGTGAAGGTATCAGACCAGATTCAGATTGTGCAGCAATTCCAGTAATGACCATTCCTCCAGTTTTACACTGGTAACCCTGAGAGCAGGGTCTGGCCTACTGGCAGTGTTTGCAGCATATGGCACATGGCAATTGGCTCTTCCATTGTAAACCAGACATGAAAACAATGCAAATGTGCAAGAATGTGGCCACGATGCGCTGTACAAACTCAGAGTCACACTCTGTTACCTGAATGCAGGCAGAGGGGTTGCATTTAATGTCCCTCTTTCTTTCTTTGATTAAGGAAGGGACAGTGGTGGAGACAAAGAGAAAAGACAAGACAAAGCCTCTATCCCCTCCAATAAATTGGACCAGTGGTTCTCAAGCCCTGGGGTCTGCAGAGGTCTTCCAGGGGGTACATCAACTCATCTGGATATTTGCCTGATTTTACAACAGGCTACATAAAAAGCACTAGCGAAGTCAGTACAGACTAAAATTTCCTCTATAGACCATGACTTGTTAATAATTCTGTATGTACCGTACACTGGCATGGAAGTACAGTATTTATATTCCAATTGATTTATAATTACATGGTAAAAATGAGAAAGTTCACCGTCTTTCAGTAGCTTCGCTGACTTCAGTGAGAGTCAAGATACTGTAAATGTGTATGTGAGCATTTGCAGGGCCAGCACCTAAACTATTTCTGTCAATAAATAAATGTGCCGTTAGTGAAGCAACTGAAGCAGATGTGACTAAAATAAAAGATGTGGTTTAGAAAACACGTCGATGTATTCTAAAGGCAGAGCAAGCTACCTATGGGGCCACGGCCAGCTTTACCGTCATAGAGACGGGTAGTTACTGGGGCAGGAAACCTAAATGAAGGCTGCTATTTAGCTCAGAGCCCACTTCCTGACCCTTTTCACATGATCTCTGTATGCTTTCTGGATTCTGACTATGAAACACATGACCCTCACCCATGGCTTTGGATAGCAAAGATCCACATTGTACCCAAAGAAATGAAAAGCTTCTAGACACCTACTGGAAAACCTTTTAAAAACCACAAAACAACTGCTGTAACATGATTAATAGGGCTGTCAATTAATCACAGTTAACTCATGCAATTAATTCAAAAAATTAATCACAATTAGTTCCATTGTTAAACAATAAAATACCAACTGAAATGTATAACATATTTTGGATGTTGTTCTACATTTTCAATATTGATTTCAAGTACGACATAGAATACAAACCACGCAATACTCACTTTATATGATTATTTTTATTGCAAATATTTGCACTGTGGAATTGATAAACAAAGGAAATGGGATTTTTCAGGTCATCTTATATAAGTACTGTAGAGCAGTCTCTTTATCATGAAAGTGCAACTTACAAATGTAGATTTGTTTTGGTTACATACCTGCTCTCAAAAACAAACAATGTAAAACGTTAGCACCTACAAGTCACTCAGTCCTACTTCTTGTTTTGCCAATCACTAGGACAAACACGTTTGTTTATATTGACAGGAGATATTGCTGCCTGCTTCTTTATTTACAATGTCACCAGAAACTGAAAACAGGAATTTGCATGGCACTTGTGTAACTGACATTGCAGGGTATTTACTAGAATCCAAAGTACTGATAACAAAACTGAGCCAATACAATAAGGAGGGGATCATAGCACCATGCTCTCAATGAGTGGAGGTGTGGGAGGAAGATGCCACATGATCAGGAAAGACAGCAAAAGGGAACTCAGGACAGCCAATCAATGTCGTAGGTGCTCAGGCGGGGAAAGCTGGGGGGCTGAGCTTCTTTTCTTCAGTTCTTCCCTTCTTGACTGGGAGTTGTGTGTGGAGCATGCGACAGAGGAACGTGGATGGCGGGTGGGCATGAGTCTGCCTGAAGAATCCAACTGCCTTAGCCAAACTGCTGTTGCCCTGACCTAGATCAAACACACTCTGTGCCAGCAACTGCGACTGGGTGTGGGGAAACTGGGTTGCTCCAGCATTGGAGGCTGCACCAGACTCTCTCTGGCTTGAGATTCCCAGTCTCTCAAGCAAGCAGGCTCCTGCCTCTGGCAGCCTATTGAGCCCACGGCCTGCCCCAGCTGCCTGAAGGGGCCCAGTCGAGCTGCCGCAGCAGTGCTGCAGTCGCGGACAGCAAGCCCTGAGCTCTGAAGCGGGGGGGATGCCCCTTATGAGCCCTCCTGTTGCTGGGCAGATTAGGGTCAGGTGACCCCACTTTCCCTGCCTTTCCCGGGTATAGGATCCTGACAGGGTAGCTGACAGCAGCCTCAGAGGAAAAATCAAAATGGTGGGCACAACCGCCGCTCCCCCGAGTGTGCGCTGTGCACTCTGTGTTTCACTGAACTCAGTGAGCACAACCCCGGCTCCCCCGAGTGTGCGCTGTGCACTCTGTGTTTCACTGAACTCAGTGAGCACAACACCCCCGCCTCCGAGTGTGCGCTGTGCACTCTGTGTTTCACTGAACTCAGTGAGCACAACCCCCCTCCTCCGAGTGTGCACTGTGCACTCTGTTTCACTGAACTCAGTGAGCACAACCCCCCTCCTCCGAGTGTGCGCTGTGCACTCTGTGTTTCACTGAACTCAGTGAGCACAACCCCCCTCCCCCGAGTGTGCGCTGTGCACTCTGTGTTTCACTGAACTCAGTGAGCACAACCCCCCTCCTCCGAGTGTGCGCTGTGCACTCTGTGTTTCACTGAACTCAGTGAGCACAACCCCCCCTCCTCCGAGTGTGCGCTGTGCACTCTGTGTTTCACTGAACTCAGTGAGCACAACCCCCCTCCCCCGAGTGTGCACTGTGCACTCTGTGTTTCACTGAACTCAGTGAGCACAACCCCCCTCCCCCAGTGTGCACTGTGCACTCTGTGTTTCACTGAACTCAGTGAGCACAACCCCCCTCCCCGAGTGTGCACTGTGCACTCTGTGTTTCACTGAACTCAGTGAGCACAACCCCCCCTCCTCCGAGTGTGCACTGTGCACTCTGTGTTTCACTGAACTCAGTGAGCACAACCCCCCTCCTCCGAGTGTGCGCTGTGCACTCTGTGTTTCACTGAACTCAGTGAGCACAACTCCCCTCCTCCGAGTGTGCGCTGTGCACTCTGTGTTTCACTGAACTCAGTGAGCACAACCCTCCTCCCCCGAGTGTGCGCTGTGCACTCTGTGTTTCACTGAACTCAGTGAGCACAACCCCCCTCCCCCGAGTGTGCACTGTGCACTCTGTGTTTCACTGAACTCAGTGAGCACAACCCCCCCTCCTCCGAGTGTGCACTGTGCACTCTGTGTTTCACTGAACTCAGTGAGCACAACCCCCCTCCTCCGAGTGTGCACTGTGCACTCTGTGTTTCACTGAACTCAGTGAGCACAACCCCCTCCCCCGAGTGTGCACTGTGCACTCTGTGTTTCACTGAACTCAGTGAGCACAACCCCCCTCCTCCGAGTGTGCGCTGTGCACTCTGTGTTTCACTGAACTCAGTGGACACCCCCCCGAGTGTGCACTGTGCACTCTGTGTTTCACTGAACTCAGTGAGCACAACCCCCCTCCCCAAGTGTGCACTGTGCACTCTGTGTTTCACTGAACTCAGTGAGCACAACCCCCCCCTCCTCCGAGTGTGCACTGTGCACTCTGTTTCACTGAACTCAGTGAGCACAACCCCCCTCCTCCGAGTGTGCACTGTGCACTCTGTGTTTCACTGAACTCAGTGAGCACAACCCCCCCTCCCCCGAGTGTGCACTGTGCACTCTGTTTCACTGAACTCAGTGAGCACAACCCCCCCCTCCTCCAAGTGTGCACTGTGCACTCTGTGTTTCACTGAACTCAGTGAGCACAACCCCCCTCCTCCGAGTGTCCACTGTGCACTCTGTGTTTCACTGAACTCAGTGAGCACAACCCCCCTCCTCCGAGTGTCCGCTGTGCACTCTGTGTTTCACTGAACTCAGTGAGCACAACCCCCCTCCTCCGAGTGTCCACTGTGCACTCTGTGTTTCACTGAACTCAGTGGACACAACCCCCCCGAGTGTGCACTGTGCACTCTGTGTTTCATTGAACTCAGTGGACACCCCCCCGAGTGTGCACTGTGCACTCTGTGTTTCATTGAACTCAGTGGACACAACCCCCCCCGAGTGTGCGCTGTGCACTCTGTGTTTCATTGAACTCAGTGGACACAACCCCCCCGAGTGTGCACTGTGCACTCTGTGTTTCATTGAACTCAGTGGACACCCCCCCGAGTGTGCACTGTGCACTCTGTGTTTCATTGAACTCAGTGGACACCCCCCCCGAGTGTGCGCTGTGCACTCTGTGTTTCATTGAACTCAGTGGACACCCCCCCGAGTGTGCGCTGTACACTCTGTGTTTCATTGAACTCAGTGGACACCCCCCGAGTGTGCGCTGTGCACTCTGTGTTTCACTGAACTCAGTGGACACCCCCGAGTGTGCGCTGTGCACTCTGCGTTTCACTGACCTCAGTGGACACACCCCCCCCTCCAACAAATACATTGGCGAGGGAGGATTTCTGTGGGCTGGGATGTCTCCTCCCCAGAGTGACAGTGGCTAGCAGGCAGGCCCAAGAGCAGAATTAACAAGGGGGATCTTTCTTTTAACCCCCCTGTAAGCAGCACATTTACTTTGCTGTGGGCCTGCTGTGTTTTGGGCTGCAGCTGGCTTTGGAGACAGCCCGCTGCTGTGGTGCATGCAAAGCTCTGTGGAGACAGTGGAAGACTCATGTGCAATTGGCTGCTGTGGCCCTGCCCAGGCCCCAAGCTGAAGGAGACTTACTTAGGGAAATGGCTTGTTTCTGCTGTTGTCTGGGAAAGGCCTGGAGTGCTGGGACTCGCGGAGACGCAGTGGCGCTGGCCTGCCCCGCCACAGCCAGCCACACCGAATGGCCTGCACGCGCTGGGCTCAAATGTACCTTCATTCCCTTGTGCACTGCACCAGCCGGCAATCTGGCGGCTCGCTTTTACGGGGTGTTGCGGGTCATGCTGCGTGTCCCCGGTGCCCCACGAACGCAGCTCCCGCTGTAACTAAGGGTTCGCTGGCGGCTAGACACTGCAGGCGGCGTGCTCCTGTTCCCAGAGCTGTGCCCGGCCCGGCTGGGGAGCAGCCCAGGAGCACTCCTGAAAGGCGCGCGCTGCCTGGTCGCAGCGCCGGCTGGCTAGCAGAGAAAGGCCTGGCACTGCACGCCTGCCCGGATGGGCTCAGAGCTGTGTGACGAGTCCCGGCAGGGCGTGTTCCTGGAGCAGGCTGGTCCATTCGGCAGTGATGCGCTGCTGGAGCAGAGGGACACTGGGGTTGCCGTGGCGGTGGGGGTGTGGTAGGGCTGGCTGGCGCTCTCAGCTGGAGGATGCTTTCTCCTCTGCGCATCGGGCGCGGGCTGCCGGACGCTCTATGTGCCACTGCTGCCCCGCCTGGAGCTCACATCCTGGGGCCATTTGTCTGCCACTGCACGTCACGCCAGGCCTGTCTCCCCTCCCCTGGGCAATACTAACCCATGGGGGCGCTGGTCTGGTTCCAGCTAGGGCTTCGCTGCCTCCTGCAGCGGTGGCAAGAGCTGGCACCTGGCCTGCCAGTGTCACGCTGGGGAAAGGGCAGAGGGGAGAGAAGGGAAAACCCTCCTCACCGTGCACGTCCCTGAGGAAGGCTCCTTTTGCACCCCTGTGACGCCAGCGACAGGGTCTCCTCAGCAGGCCTGGGCTGTGGACGGAGCTGGCTAGGGGCACACATGGGGGAGCCGAGAGAGGAAGCCATGAATCCTTCTGACACGCTGTTATCTAATTCTCCCTCTGCGGGGTGCCCTGGTGTGCCCCTGTGAGCCCCACATCGGTCACACGCCGCCGCCCCCCCGGTCTGCCGCCTGCCACTCGCCACGGTGCCCCCCAGTCCTGTGACTCCAGGGGCTGTCTGGCCACAGCTCTTGGGTGCCGGCCGTCAGGCGGGTCAGGCAGGGGCTGCTGGAATGGCTGACGGAGCAGATGGATTCTGTGGCTGTTGCTGAGCCAGCAGCAGCGTTCCCAGCAGCAAGCGCCCCCCGAGCGCTCGGTATGAGAGCTGCTTGGAGCAGGCCGGCGGCAGCCGCCTCGGCAGGGGCGTATTAACGTGCTCGGCGCCTGCCGTTTGCAACCGCGCCTCGCCCAGACGGGATGGCTACACAGGACCGGATTGCCAAGTGGGCCGTTTCCACTCAGGGCCTTGTGGTTTTCAGTGGCCACCTCTGAGCGCTGAGCACTTTTGAGAAAGCTGGGCCATCTCGTGAGAGCCAGCGTCCGACCCCTTCCTGCCAGCTAGTCGCGCTGCACTGCCGGGAGTCACACGGACACCCAGAGGGGCCGGGCAGGACGAGGATGCAGTCAGGTCCCGAACAAGTTCGCTGATTCTGTCTGCAGCCAGCCATCAGGAGGGCAGCGTTCAAACGCCAGCCCTTTACATTTTCCTGGCTTCAGACTTCTGTGTGCAGCGTTTTGCCAGCGACACTGCTTGAAGTCTGGGGGGTGGTGCTGGGCTGGCTAATTTGAACATGAACTTGACTTAATTGTACCTTTGAGGCTGCAGCTCTCCTAAAATCGGCACCTGCCCAGATGTTCCTCTCTCCTCCGGTTTCTTGTGCTCCCTCGCCAGCCTAGGGCTCCACATGGGAAACAGACTCTGGGATCCAGGGCGTTTGCGGTTTCAAATTCACTGAGTGTGCAGCTCCCTCTATGCAGCATGCCGCTCGCACCCAGGAGACATGCTCATTCGCCGACTCCCAGCGACGTCAGCAGAAAGATTCCCATGGGAACTTGATCATGTGCTGAGCAGCTGAATCCCAATAACCTCTCTTTCCTTTTTATGTGGCATGTCCAATTTCACTGGTGCTTGGTGGAAAACACACTGCATTGCCAGCCTGCCAGGAGATCAGTTGCCCCTTGGCTTGGCAGGTTTCACTGGGCTGGACCGAGGAGTGTGACCCCGCAGCAGGAAGAGAACTCACTTCTAGCTGCGGTGGATGCACATCGAGGTCGCTCTGAAAGGCTTGAAAGGAAACGAGAGGTTCTTCCCTGTTTCTGGAGTGGCTGGAAGAACGTGGCTTTGTGGGGTGAAAAGTGAGCCCTGGCACAAGGGGCCGCAGGGGCAGGAGGCCTGCAGCATTTGCTCTAGAAAGAAAAAGAACGTCCCCGTCACTGGTCCAGGTCCCACCCCTGCCCCTGGAACGGTTATTTTGCAGGCAAATAATAATACGCTGCCCTGGTAGCTGTGGTGTCAGGAGAGGTCACTAGGGAATGGGTCAAACTGCCATGGGCCCTGCTCTGGAGAACTGGAGCTCCCTGCGTCCCAGCCCCCCTCCCTCCAGACACTCCTCACAACAGCCCCACGGCACCTCCCCTGCCTGAGCCCAGCACCCTCACCAGCTGGCCAGCTAGCGGCACCCCCGTGCCATGTGCCACTGCCTACGGCCTTGGAGCCCAGTCCTGGGCAGGGCTGTCAGCACCCGGCCTGCAATGTCTCTTGGAAGCCAAATAAAATCAGCCGTCTCCCCTCGGCCTGACCCACTCTGTGGGTTTCCTCTCTCGGGGCTCAGGGAAGAGAGTCGTGCTGGCCGGATTCCCCGACACCTTCCCCAGGCCCTGGGGAAAAGGGATTCCACGACTCAGGCCCCGTAGCACCGTGCGAGCCGTTGCAGGTGTATCCCTGGGTCAGTGTGTGTGACAGGCCCCTCGCCGAGAAAGGGGGTTTCCTGCAGCCCACCTTGGCTGACACTGAGGCACAGACCCAGGGGCATCCAACGCTAAAAGCATGAGCATTTACTGCGTGCGCCGCAGCTACTGGCTGTCGTACCTCGGTGTCTTGTACCTCGGTACCTTCGGTGGTCTGAACTGTCAGTGTCAGCGTCGTCTGGTCAGGGTTGTCCTGGCGCGCTCCTGACAGGACCTCTACTCCGTCGGCTGCGTGCGTAACAATCGGTACCCCCTTTATCTAGAGTGTTAGACCCCGTGCACTTGGGTCAACACAGGAGATCTCTGAGAGGCCCCGGAAATGACAGATGCAGGCAAGGTTTGAAATCAGTCGAGCAGGTTTATTGTCAGATGCGAAGCTCTACCAGTTGGTAACAGAGATCAGTGCAATGTTACACCACTGGGCACTATGGCCCCCGTTGACAAGGTACCAACACCGGGCAGGCCTATTGCCGTATAACAGATATTAACAGCAGTCAGTCAGAGTTAAGCTACTGTGCGTTCTGTAAGTTCAGGCAATGACACCTGCCGTTCAGGCGCCTAGTGCGCCCCCCGCCCCCCAGGTCGGCCGGAGAGCACCTTTTGCGGTGTCCTTTTATAGACAGGTACAAACAACTTACATCACGTCTTTATGTACCAGGTTGCCACCCTCTGTTGCCTAGTTACCACATTAGTTTTTGGGGAGTCTTTGTACCAAGACATTTCTTATTAAGATGTTCCGCTACTCCCCTTTGGCTCACAGTCTGTACCCAGTGCCTCCCTGTGTCCTTCCATGCTCCACCTAACTTACACAATCACACAGTTACCAGTAGGGCCTCTTTCTTGGCTCCTGTTACTGAACCAAAGTCTTGCTCACTAGATTGCAGGCCTGTTGCTGCTTTCATGTGACAGGCCTCTATTCAGGCCTGCTGACTCCATGTTCCTGACCCTCAACTTACTACACTGGCTGGGGGGAGCAGCAGACTCCGGCCCTCGGGGAGCTGAGCCACACTGACCACTGGGTTTATGGCCCAGTAGCAGCCAGCTACAGCGTGTTGGGGAGGAGCCAGCATGAATTGGGGGGGCGGAGCCAGGGCTCACCAACCCACTAGGGTTCTTGGGGGGAGTCGACAGGCACGTGGACATAGGGGCCCAGCAGATGTCGTGTACTTGGACGTCCAGAAAGCCTCTGACAAGGCCCCTCGCCCAAGGCTCTTTGGCAAAGCGAGGTCCCTGGGAAGGCCCTCTCATGGGTCAGTGGGGCTGAGTAAGGAGGGCGTAACAGCCACCTGCCGCTCTGCCCCAGCCAAGGGGAACGCCTTGGGGTGGGGGAACAGCCCTGTGCCCGCCGGCAAGAAACAGCTGCCAGCCTACCTAGCCAGAGGCCATAAAGGCTGGGAGGGGCAAGCCGGAGGAGGTAGGCTGGGGCACAAAAGGCCAGGCAGAGAGAGGGCTGGGCTCTCCGGTCCGCTGCTGGCTCCCCTGGGCCGAGAAAACCCTGCAGGCAGATAGCAAGGTGGTGGTGTGAAACAGCTGCAAATAAACAGCAAGGGTGTTGGCCTCCACCTGAGGCCTCTGTGGCTGATTTGTGCAGAAAGCAGGAACTGGTTAAATGCCAGGAAACAACCGGGGGGTTTCCAGAGTGGAGAGAGAAACAGTGGTGTCCCCCAGGGGTCTGCACTGGGGCCAGAGATGCTCAATACACTCACAAATGATCTGGAGAAAAGGGCAAACAGCTGGGGACAAAATGTGCAGACGATCCCAAATTATTCCCAGTAGTTAAGCCCCATGCAGACTGTGAAGGGCTACAAAGGGATCTCACAAAACAGGGCGCCTGGGCAACACAGATGAAATTCGATGTTGGTAAATACAGAGCAATACCAATTGGAAAACACACCCCCAACGATACGTACAAAAAGACAGGGACTGAATTAACTGCTACCACTCAAGAGAAGGATCTTGGAGTGATTGTGGGTCGTTCTCTGAAAACATCCTCTCCGTGTGCAGCCACAGTCACAAAAAGCTAACACTGCTGGGAATCATTAAGGGACAGAGAATAAGACAGAAAATATCAATATAAATCGCTGGTACAGCCACATCTTGACTATTATGTGCAGTTCTGGTCTCCCCATCTCAAAAAAGATATATTTGAGTAGGAAGAAGGTACCGAGAAGGGCAACACAATGGTTAGAAGTCTGGAGCAGCTTTGGTATGAGGAGAGGTCAGTAAGACAGGGGCTTTTCAACTTGGAAAAGAGCTGAATGCCAGCGGTCTCTCAAATCGTGACTGGTGTAGAGAAGGTGAATAAGGAAATGATATTTGCTCTGACACACACCACACGAGCCAGAGGTTACTCAGTTAAATTAACAGGCAGCAGGTTTAAAACAAAGTCTTTTGAAAGCACAAATTACATAAGAAAAAAGGGAGGTTAGGAAAACAACTGTTAGGAGGTGGGGCTGGCCAGCAATACCCCTGCATGTGTCATTGCCTCTGCAGTTCGCTGAGCTGAACACAGCATTGCTCTTGTTGCTCCATCTGCGGGTTAATCACAGCTGACCCTGAACGGTTTCCCATGTGCTCCAAGGAGCTTGGGATTCGGAGCTACAGAACAGTCAGTGCCGCAAGGACTTGTTGCGGAGCAGAAATGCAGCCAGTTACAGGGGAGTGCCCCTTTCCTGCCCTCTCTGGAGCGCAGGGATGATCAGTAACGAACACAAAGCAATCAAGCAGTGTTGCATTCCAATGAACGTTCATCAATATCTAATAGCTAAGGTATGATCCATGTAACCCCACAGCGCCTCTGCGGTCCTCACCCACTGACAGCATGCAACGAGTGCCCGCCTGTGTTATTTGCCTGGGCTGGTGCCCAGAGAACAGCCAAGGAGCCAGATGCTCACTGGAGGTGCAAGGCACTAGGTGCCAGGCGTGGGTATCCCTGCAGCTCCCTTTTGCAGCTGAGGACCCAGGCCGGCCAAGGGAAGCTTTACTGAACCCACCACCTGGGGATCACAGCACCTGCTGTGTGTGTATTGCTCTGACAGCGAGCCCAGCCACGTTCTAATGGAAGGGCTTGTCTACTGGGACGCCTGTGTTAGAGACAGGGCTCTCCGTCTGTCTGCCTGCAGCAGGGCTCCAGGCAAAGCTCTGCGGGAAGCAGCCTGGGTTCTGTGGCCCGGGGCCACTTCCCTTTACGGCGGAGGCTGGGAAGGAGCAGAGCCAAACAGAGCAGGAAGTGAGGGGAGCTCCGTGTGGCTTGACCTCTGGTCCCTCCCGCTGCCCCGTGGCAGCCCAATGAGAGCTCTGCCGTCCCCCTCCCGCTAACCCCGTCAGGATGGTGTTCCCCAGACTGGGATTAAATCCCACTGAGTTCGCACGCCCCCTGTGCTTCCTGAGTGCTGAGCCCAGGAAATCCCCTGCTTCAGGGGAGCTGGCTCCTGGCAGGAGCTGCCCTGCCGGTGCCCATACCCCGGTGCTTGTCTAGAGAGCCATGGGTGGTGGGTGAAGGAGGCATGCCTCCAGCCCTGCCCCTTCTGCCGAGGCCCTGCCCCATGGGAGCCAAGCCACCTTGTCCTGCAGCCCAGGGAGGAGGGGCACTGCACCATACATGCCTGTCCCCCTCCCCCCCCCAGCATGGGGAGGCAGGGTGGGCAGGTGGCAAGTGACCCCATGCCCCCTGGCCCCAAAGTACGGGGAGGGCGGGCACTCAGGGCCAGCAATGCTCCACCCCGGTATGCCTACAGCAGGCATTCTGGGGGCAGAGTGTGGGCGGGGCCAGGCTGGCGGTTTGGGAAGGCGGAGCCCTGTGTAGTGTCTAATGCTAAGGCCTCCAGCTGAAGACGCCATAGATTCGGGTTCAAGTCTCTGCAGCGTGTGGGCTTTCTGTCGCTGAAATCCAGGCAAATTGGCCCCTAAACAGTGGTGAGGGGCTGGGCTTAGTATCTCTGGGCCTCAGTGCCCCATCTGTACAATGGGGCTAACAGCACTGCCAGGCCTGAGTGGGGGAAGGGAGGAGGAGGTTGCAAGGGCAAATATATTGAAGAGGGAGATGCAGCGATCCTGGGGTAAAAGGGTCTAAGAGAAGCGCAGTAAGTGGGGTGCCTGTGTGGCCCCCCCATCTGGACTGCTTGCTTCTGGGTATCATGGAGGAAATTCTTGTTCCCGACGGAGCAAACTCAACAGAAAATCACACCTGTAATGGCAGGGCCCAATGGAGGGTTGGGTTCCTGTCTCCCATTGACTTGCCTCTTTGAAACAGGCAGCTTCAGTGTAACACAGACAGGAATGGTGATTTGGACATGGAACAACGTTTCCCAGTTACTGTCATGGGGCTGGCCGGAGATTGTTTAAAAGAAAGCTACATCTGCATTCCCTCAGCTGCCTGGGATCAATGACGCAGCCTGCAAGGCATATTTAACAGATGTTTAACCTGTCAAAAGGGAAGAACAGAAAGGAGCTATTATTTTTTCTTAACTGGCCGGTCTGTTACAAACACTGGATTTTATCTGGGCAGTCTCTTCTAGCTCTATTTCCCACATAAGTGCTATGCTATGGAGTGTGTTTGAACTTGTCTCTTTTTTGCTTCCTGATTAAAACAGCCATTTGCCCTTGTTACAATGTCCCTTCTGCAAGTGTGGTGGGTTTTGGGTTTGGTTTTGGTTAATACACTTGTTTTGCAAAAACAAACTCTTATGCTGCACTGGATGAAGGATTTATCCTGAGCTCTGAAAGGCATTTCCCCAACGTGCACCACAAAAATCAGTTGATAAATTACGCCAGGGGGGATGTTCGTCATTGCACAGAAAAGGATTATTACGATGGTAAGAGCCGGAACAAAGGAGACCAGGGAGGGGTACTCTGGGTTTTATTGCTGATTTATGCAATAGCTCTACTGCAGCAGTCGATGACTAAAATAAAAATATGTCTGGAGATAAAACCACTGCCTTGTGGAACCATCTATAAAAGCGCTGCCTGAAATAAAGAAGGGCAATATTTCACAGGGAGATTAAATGTTTCCATTTGAAATTCTCCTCATCATTTGGTCCAGCGACTCATCCCTTCCGGAGACAGCAGCTCACACTGACACAGTGAAATAGAAGGTGCTCCTTTCGGAGACCTGCACAAAATGTCTCC
The DNA here is from genome assembly GCA_032595735.1 of Pelochelys cantorii. Taxonomy (NCBI): domain Eukaryota; kingdom Metazoa; phylum Chordata; order Testudines; family Trionychidae; genus Pelochelys; species Pelochelys cantorii. Next base: position 119,668,111 of record CM064331.1, on the reverse strand, counting down.
GGTGCAGCAAACAAGCTGGGTTAGGACACTGGGGCCAGAGAGCGCCGGAGGATCCATTTCCAACGGCCACAGAACTCACCCCTGTGTTTTACCTGCAGCAACCTGAAATATTTGCTGATGCAGGGCCAGATCCTGCTTCCACTGGAGCCAGTGACAAAATTCCCATTGACCAGGATTGGGGAGCTACATTTGCATTGGTGTCCGGCATTGAAGTCCCCACAAACTCTTAGCATGCCTGGGATGGAGCAGCACAATGTCACCGTCGGAACGAGAGCCATATATAAAAAGCCATTTCTGTCTGGCTGCCCTGCTAATTTGCCCCCAAACTCGAACTGGACTTTTTTGCTCATCACTTTAAACGTGGGAGCATGCAGGAGCCGCGAAATTAGTGACAGCCTCAGCACCTGACAATACTGCCCACGCTGGGACTGCCCACTTGTGAGCTCGGATGGAAAACGAGCCTCTCCGGGCGTTTGGCCCAGTCCTTAGCTACCCTGACAGGTTTCCTAATGTCCGACCTAAACTGCTCCTGCAGCAACTGCAGGGCTTAACTTGTGCCAGGGCTTGACAGACGGGGCCCCAGCCCCGCTGGGCTTGGCCGGGCATAGCCCCAGGGCCTCTGGACTTGTCTTGCTGCACCAGTTAGGAGAGTAAACAATAGCCTGAGCCCTGGCACCTCGTCCTCGTGCATTGCAGAGCAGGCCTTGGTGCTGGTCCCACCCTCAGCTCCTCTCCTTGGGTGTGAAACCCAGGCTGTCTCATGGAGCCTGCAGTGTCTCAAGAGAGAGCAAGAAGCTGGCTTGTGCCGTGGCTCTGCTAAACCGCAGTGCAAATGCAAATAGAAGCTGGACTGGGCTTGTGTGTCCCTGGAGGCTTTGTGTTGCTGGCCTGGAGTGGCACAGACCTCGACCCACCTAGCCAGAGTGCCCAGGAACCCGCCTGGATGCTGCAGAGCAAGAGGCTGCAGCATGCCTGGCCCCCTAAGCCGTACGGGGGACGGGAGTGATTGGCCGTCTGGCAGAAATCCAATGGCATGAGGATTTCAGCGGATACAAAGTGCTTCCTGGATAAAGGCTAATGACAACTAACAGGAGCCCCAGTAGATGACTTGGCAGTTGCTTCCTATTTCTGTTGCCTGTAATCACAATTTCCATCTGCTATTTTCCATCCTCCTAATATGTATTATGGGCAATTCAGCCACATTTCCACCTTCCCATTTCAACAGAGCCCCCAGTGTTCCTGCTTTCTGTGGGGACACAAGTGTTGGATTTGGCTCTGGACTAATCTGAAAAGGTGTTAGCATGTGTAATCCTCCACATGGAATCACAGAAGCCTCCATCAGTTTAGCAGCATTGTGAATACTACAGCTCTGCTCTGAAAAGGCATTGAAAGGGGAGCTATTCACAGTTGTGAACTGCCAAGGCTGTGAGTAACAGTGACTCATTCGTTCATATTTTAGCTAACCCTGGTGAGGGGAGCTGTGCGCTGCTTCAGCTAGTCCCGGGGCCATTTCATTAACGGGAGCTGGGCCATATCAAATGGAATAGACCCGATTCAAACAATGCCAACGAGCAATGCTGGGCTGGGTGTGTGTCTCGGTCTCACAGCTGCAGGACTGAGAAGAACAGAGCGAACGTAAGGGACATACAAGAGCAATGACAGATTGAATTAAAGGAGTGCCGCTGTAAGGACTATGGTTACTATTGTGTCAGTAATAACTGGTGGAGCCAGCAGGCAGAGTGGTCGGTCAGATCTTCATTGTGCATGCATGGAGGCCAGGGCTGCATGGCGGGAGGCCTGTGTCTGTCTAGAAGCAGCCTTGCCACCTCCTGCCTTCTTGCATCCCAACACAGTTTGTACTGCTAAGGCTGTGGGGAGCCCAGACTGGCTCCTGCTTCTTCTCCCGGTTCCTCGACTTTCCTGCCTTTTCCTGCCACTGGGTGATGGAACAGCTTGCCCAGAGCTTGGCGGGAAGAGCCAAGTTGCGGGCAGGAAGGATTTGGAGGAGGCTCTGGGCAGTCCGTCGGCGTGCAGGTGACTAGAACGCTAGCAGCAAATGCAGCTCCCTGAAAGATGTCTTTGTGGAAAGCCTAGAGCCCTGTCGTGCATTACCCAGCACATGGCACATGGAACAGGTGACTTTCATGCCTGTTAAATGGCCCGGAGCTGGCCCGGAGCTGCAACCCCACTGCAGAGAACAAGCAGCCTGGCCTGGGAGACCAGCATTAGGGCCTGCTCGGAGCTGTGCCCTGTGTCGTGAGCTCTGAACAAACCCCGGAAAATAAAATGTTTACTCCCAGCCCTCCCCAACCCCAAACCGCCTCTCGCTTGGCACCGCTGGCAGGGCTGTCTCCGCCGGGCTCCCAGGTAAGTAGGGTTGGTTCAGCTCCATTATCTTCAAACATTTGATGAGTCAGTCTCTTTCTTTGGGCCATTTCATTGTGTCTCCAAGCCCCTGCTTTCGCCTGCTGGTTCCTTGCACAACAGGAAGTTGGTGACGGAAAGCTTGCGCTTTTCCCTGAGGCACAAGAGAATCCACTTGTAAACCCAGCACTGTTCAATAGCTGCCGGGCTACAGTCTGGCTGAAACGTTGGCTCAGTCAATGAGGTGTTCGTAGAAAGGCAGGTTTTGTCCCGCTGGCTGAGCGTATTGTCACTCAGTGTCCGGCTAAGTTAATTGGATGGGTGGGATTTTAACATCAGCTATCACTGCCCAGCACCATGGAGATGGGTTACATCTCTGAATCAAGCAAGGCTTCCACTTTCTAGGCTGCTTCTGGACTTTGAAGCACTCTAAAGCCAACTCCTCCATTGGTGTAACTCAGTGTCTCTCCTTTGACCTCCATGCTGAAGTGTAGCAGCTGGCCTATAACTCCCCGCCTGGCCACCTGACAAAAGACTTGGCTCCGTTGTATTCCTGCTGAGTCTCTTGAGAACAGGAGGCCAGGAGCGTTCTTTTTTCCTTTTAACCGGTCACAGGAATCTAGCAATACTTCTTAGCTTTTGACGTGGGTGATTCAATCTTGCAAAAGAAGCACCCATTGCAGTGTCATTTTAAACAAGCTTCCAAGCCTTTCTGGCTATTATAAATGCAATGAACCCAGCTAGAATCCAGCAGGGCCCAGCTCGTCACCCAAATGGCTCCCGCTGGTTTAGAACAAAGGAGGTGGTCACCTTTTGCTTCATTTATTAGACAGTGGAAACGGTTTCTAGCTGGCTGGCTAGCTGGCAAGGCAAACAGCATTCCATTGCCAGAGCACATCTTCTCTGAAGTTCATTCATATACGGCTTTGTCTACACTGTGGGGTTTTTGCGTAAGAAGCTTTTTGAGCAAGAGATCTTCTGCAAAACCTTCTTGCGCAAAAGCATGTCCACACCTCAAAAGTGCATTGCAAAAGCGAGGTGCTTTTGTGTAAGAGAGCATCCACACCGCATGGACACTCTTGCACAAGAAAGCGTGCATCAAAGCACCTGTGCTTTTTCTGATAGGCTCTTTCTGTGCAAGAAACCCCTGCGGAGTGTCCACACCTGCCTTTTTGTGCAAGAGCCGTAGTCCCGGGGAGAGGACTAACTCGACTGGCAAAAGCCCTCTGTCCTGTCGATTTACATTTTTTTTTTTTTTGCACAAAAACACACCTGAGGTGTGGACACTCCGCCGGTTTTTGCACAAAAACCTTGCAGTGTAGACATAGCCCTGTTGTTTAGCACGCCTGGCCTAGATTATAAGCGTGCTGCCGGCATTGCGCTTGAGAGCCAGACCAGCTGGAGTGAATGTTGCATCGGGGCTGAGGTTGTGTGGGAGGCTCCCACTCTCATGCATAATGACACTGTCGGGGGTGGAGTGTTGTGCCCAGGAATTTTTTGGCAAGCAGGCTGGGAAGCTCATCAGTCATCGTCAGATGTTTCTGTTGCTACAACATCCTATTTATGCCGCATTTTAAAGAAGCGCCACTTAGAGTTTGTAGGGTCTGCCGTTTGAAACAAACAGCGGTTAATTTGCCACGACAGTCAGGGTTTGCTAAACACCGTTTCAGATGTAATTCATCACATGAATATTTGGAACTGGGATGATGTAAGCAAAACCATCAGCACATTTTTGTGGTTCCATCTCCCTTCCTCTTCGCATCCCTTTCCTCCTCCCTCCTTGACACCTGTCAGCTGTTATCCTCCAGGAAGGCAGATGAGCAGCTCCCTGATTCACATGTCTGAGGCATGGCATGCAGCCCCATGCTCCGTCTCCTCTCCTGCCCCTGTCTTCAGTACCCCGGAACACCCCTGGCGCAGATATGTACACTGCCATCTGCACGGGAGCCTCGGAGCTGGGCAACCTTTGGATTCAAACCCGCAGCCTTGGAAACATGCCCCCTCTCTCCTGGATGGGGACTAGACACAGTGATCCCTGATTGGCCACCACTGGTTAGACCCCAGCAACTCCAGGAATTCCTGGAGCACAGCACCCCCGCTCGCCCCCACTCCGCTTCCCACTCCAGTGCCAAACCCAGGCTCTGACCTTTGGGGCCAGCCAAGGGTCAAACCCCATGAGGGTGATGGCGGCAGTTCCCTCTGCCGCCCGCCACAATGGCTGCGCTGTGTGTGTCAGACGAGCCCAGGAAGCCTGTGAGAACCAGACGCCAAGAGCTCTTGTGAGAAGGGTCTGGCTGTGGCATGAGTCAGACTGAGACTCCTCCAGAGTCCGCCCTCTCACCGGGCACGCTGCGAGACCCTCCTTGGAGAAAGCGCCTTGCACCGGCCAGGCACAGTGACAGGGCGAGCCGTGCGGAGTGCCCGGGAATGGGGCCTGTGCCTGGCAGGTACTCAGACACGGCAGCGGTGGGGCCATGGGAAACCGGGCGACAGTGGTCTAGCAAGCCGGGCAGATGCACTGATGAGGGGACCCCGAGCCCTGTCTGCTGCTCTGCCTGAGCTGCGCCCTGATGGATGCCGGGTTCTGCAGAGAGCTGCGAGCGGGACCCCCTCGGGATCATAGGGCTAGGCAGAGCTGGGGGTAAGCCAAAGGCAGGGCCAGCCAAACCACCCAGCAGGCTCCTGGCGAAGGGACATGCTGCAAAGCAAGGCAGGCATTGGAAACCTGGCACCCACGGAGCATTGGAAACCCGGCGCCCACGGAGCATTGGAAACCCGGCACCCACGGAGCATTGGAAACCCGGCGCCCACGGAGCATTGGAAACCCGGCACCCACGGAGCATTGGAAACCCGGCGCCCACGGAGCATTGGAAACCCGGCGCCCACGGAGCATTGGAAACCCGGCACCCACGGAGCATTGGAAACACGGCACCCACGGAGCATTGGAAACACGGCACCCACGGAGCATTGGAAACACGGCACCCACAGAGCATTGGAAACACGGCGCCCACGGAGCATTGGAAACACGGCACCCACAGAGCATTTGAAACCCGGTGCCCACGGAGCATTGGAAACACAGCACCCACAGAGCATTTGAAACCCGGTGCCCACGGAGCATTGGAAACACGGTGCTCACAGAGCATTTGAAACCCGGTGCCCACGGAGCATTGGAAACACGGCACCCACGGATGATTCGAAACCCGGTGCCCACAGAGCATTGGAAACCCAGCACCCACGGAGCATTGGAAACCCGGCGCCCACAGAGCATTTGAAACCCGGTGCCCACGGAGCATTGGAAACCCGGTGCCCATGGAACATTGGAAACCTGGCACCCACGGAGCATTTGAAACACGGCGCCCACGGAGCATTGGAAACCTGGCGCCCACGGAGCATTGGAAACCTGGCACCCACGGAGCATTGGAAACCCGGCACCCATGGAGCATTGGAAACCCGGCGCCCACAGAGCACTGGAAACCCGGCACCCACGGAGCATTCGAAACCCGGCGCCCACGGAGCATTGGAAACCCGGCACCCACGGAGCATTCGAAACCTGGCGCCCACGGAGCAGCATTTGCTCCTGCTTCAATCAGCCTGGCAAAGCGGGTGCTGAGCGGTGCGGGCCAAGGCAAGGGAAGCTACTCCTGGGCCCCTTCCAGGAGGGTGGCATGAGATGGCTAATGCTGGACACGCCTGTCCGAAGCACTGCGCTGCCCACGGGGGAGCAGGGGAGGAGCCTGTCGCTGGGCTGACCACACTGAATATTCACCTTACGAACGCTTATCCACAGAGGCAAGGACTCGCCTGTCCTATATGTCGGCCCAGCAGGTGCTACCGTGACCCAAAGAAATACAAGCGGGTACAAAGTTGCCCATTGAAGAGCAACCAGGAGGGGCACCGTGCATCCTGGAGCACCAGAATCCGCGTGCAGAGCGGCAGCTCACTGCAATCGAAGGAGAAGAGGTGGGCGCATTTGTTTTCCATGCCATGTAGAGTTGGCAGAGTCAGCTCTGGGCCTGGCTGATTTCAACAAGACATGACAGGAATCTATTAGGTCTAGGATCTAGGACAAACACATGCTACAAATAACTGGCTTAACTGCCAAATGGTCAGCACACCGTGATGTGACAATCAATGCCCCGCTGCACTAAAACACCACTAGCCACATTAAACCACGGGCCACTTATGCTAATGCACTGCTCCCTTCTCCAGCGCTGCCCAGTTCAGACATCCTTTCTGTGGCTGTCTAGACTCAAGCAGGATAGCAGCTCAGCCATGGCTGAAGATTTGACTCCAGCACCACTATCTACACAGACAAGGCCTGGTCTCCTGTAGCTCATTTTATAGACAAGCAGCATGTGGCAGAGTTGCTTTTTCTTCCAGACGCATCGATTTAAGGCCAGAAGGGCCCATCTGATGGGACCTCCTGCAGAACACAGCCAGAGACTATCTCTCTAGTCCCTGTGTTGTGCCTTGCAACTTGTAACTGAACTTACTTATTTCTTTTACAAGGACATCTAGGGTCAGTGGGTGTGCTGGAGAATCTGTCATATCCCTCGGCAAGTTGTTCCAGTGGTTACCTACCCTCCCTATCATACATTTGTATCACGTTGCTGGCTTGTATGCCGGTGACTTTTTAAGCTGGTGGATTTGACGGGAGACATATTTTAGATTATAACAGAACTTCTCGATTTTTAACATGAGTTGCTATGGTACCTGTCATTCTATGCACAAACATTTGGGAGGTCAGAAGTTGATGACTCTACGTCACTATGTCCAGAAGCAAAAAACAGTCCAAGTTACACAAATACTTTATACTTATAGGTAAGCACAACCCTGCCTTGGAGAAGGGACAGCGAGATGATGTAAATACAGAAATACTCTGCTTCAGTTAACTGGGTGTTTTCATCCATTTCAAAGGGGAAGAGGTGACATCTCTGCACCCTCCCTCTAGTGCAATCTGTTGGGCACACAACGGGGCCAGGGTACATGGCTTTTTTTTAGCTTCTCCTTCTGGCGATAACGGTTAATCCCAAATTTGTGCTCTTCATTTGTTTATCAGCAGTGCATATCCATCTGCCCTTCCAGGGAGCTATGACTCATCCCTGACTCATGATCACTGGCACAAAGCTGCCACCTTTACTTCATTTCCTGGGAGAAGCATCTGTTAGATTCATCTTGGGAGATTAGGCATTTTTCACTGTCATTTACAGAGGAAGGTTTCTGTGATTGGCTGCGGCTGGGTCTACTGATTCACTGCAATGAATGGAAAATAAATCTCTTCAGTTAATTTGAGGTCTATAAAATCATGACCAGTGTGGAGAAAGTGAATAAGGAAAGGTTCTTTACTTGTTCCCATAACACAAGAACTAGGGGTCACCAAATGAAATGAATAGGTAGCAGGATGAAAGCAAACTAAATTAAGTATTTCTTCACACAATGCACAGTCAACCTGTGGAACTCCTTGTCAGAGGATGTTGTGAAGGCCAAGACTGTAACATGGTTCAAAAAAGAGTTAGATAGATTCATGGAGGACAGGTCCGTCCATCAATGGCTGTTAGCCAGGATGAGCAGGAATGGTGTCCCTGGCCTCTGTTTGACAGATGCTGGGAATGGGCAACAGCAGAGGGATCACTTTGATTCCCTGTTCTGTTCATTCTCTCTGGGGCACCTGGCATTGGCCACTATCAAAAGACAGTACACTGGGCTGGATGGACCTTTGGTCTCACCCACTATGGCCATTCATGTGTTCTTAATAGAGCCATGTATGGAGGAGCTGCAACACTTCCTTCCACGCACAATTTCAGGACGTTGCTCAAGTTTTCCCCTGCGGAAGAATCAAGTGGCAGAAGCACCTAGAGTCACTGCCCTGAAGCCTCCTTCCCTCCTTTTGTATGGCCAGGATTTCACTGCAGGGCCCCAGTTCGGCAGCAGAAGAAAAGTGCCGGCGGAACGAAGATCTGGTAAAACACTGTGCTCTTCCTCTCGCAGCTAGTGCCAGAGCGGCAAAGAGCGGCTTGTCTGTGGAACCACGCTGCTGGTCCAGGCCATCCCCCGCGGCCGTGGCTAGCTGTCCTGCGCACACAGATGAGAGAGGGATGCAGAAGGCATGGAAGGGAGTGTGTGTGTTGTGGCTGGATAGGCAGGGATGCAGTGATGACCAAATAGAGGAAGTACGGATTATGAAAAGGCTAAAGATGAGTCATTCATGCCAGTGGGGGAAAATCTTGCCCTGTGAGGATAATTAGCCATTGGAACAGAGTGCCGAGGAATGTGGTGGCTTCTTCATCACTTGGTAGCTTTAAAGCCACATTGTCAGGGGCTGCACTTGTAACTGGGCTGGGCTGAGCAAGTAAGTTAGCTGGAAGCCAGCTGGCTTTTCACTCAAGCTGTAGAGGTGCCTACACTAAACCCCACAGGTCCCAGGTTTGGTCCCCACCTGGTGCAGAACTGGAGCCCTGAGACAATTGCAGGTGTTCCCAGGCAGGCCCTGCGTGTAAGTGGCAGACCACCCAAGCAAGCAGCTGGGATGCATCTGAGGGAGAGTGGGCTGGAATTCTGGTCACAGCCTTGGTGGTTGGAGAAAGTCTGACCTCCTGGCACAGGCTTATTAGGCAAATGACATTTTCATCCCAGGCACTTGGTTTTGCCTTCAGCCTATGATTGCTTCTGACAAGCTGGCTTCATTCATGCCTGGCACTGGAATATGAATGAGAGGCTTGGAGGAGATTTTATGCTACCATGGCAACAGTCGCCATAGCAACAGTTACATTAATTTGGCTGCTGCTGAAATGCAAATACTGCTGTGGTTTCAGTGAAGCTGTGCTGTAGTAATCACGGGAGTTTCATTCATCCCACCCTCCAGGCATGCCGGGAATGCAAATGTCACCCTGGGAAGTCCGCACCATTGAACAGAGACAACAGAGTGGCCGCACTGGAAGAGGGGCCTGGTGCCCAGGGAGCTGCTTTCTCCCTGGAGACAGCTCCCCTGCACCTGAGCAGGAGATCACAGCAGGCAGCAGCCACGCATAGCCAGAGAGCCAGGCACCTTCCACTCATCCTGGGGACTGAGCCTTTCACACGGTGACCGAGTCACACCCTTCAGCATGACAGGTCCCCTTGCCCTGCAGTAATCCCAGGGGAGTTTCTTCTCTGCTTGTTCAAGTGATGACACAGCACCACTGTAGCTACCCACAAAGGCCTCCATCTGCAACACCGAAGGGTACAGGACAGGGGCTGAACAGGGCACATCGTCTCCGCTCCGAGGCCAGCAGAGTTAGCAGCTCCTGATGGACACAGCTGGTGTTCTGCAGTTTAGAGAGAGCAGAATAAAATGTGACCGCAATACAATCTTGCCCTAACGAGGGACTATTGTGCCCCCGGCCCCCTGCAATGCACGGAGAAGACGAACCCAGTTGAAATGGTGAAAGCGATTTAGGTTTGGTTTGTGCTCCCATGGGCCTTCCTGCCATTTCACATCGCTGAGGTCGAGTTAGCAGGGCCTGGAATCAGCTTAAACATTTCATGGGTACTTAGAACATCCACGGAGGCGGTAAACAGAGCACAAGCATAGGGGGCTGCAAATGCTCCTGCTTTGGGAACCACTCCTACTCAGCTCCCACCAGCCCTCCATCTGCAGCACGTGGCCAATGTGCAGCCCTATTGGCAGCTCCATTCAGAAAGAGGGACACTGAGGCCCACAGGTCAGAAACTGGCCCCTCTCTCCCAGCACAGCCAGTGACACACCGCCCGTGACCGAGGCTTCACGCTCCCGCTGACGCATGAGGCTGCAGCCCCACGGGAGCGAGCAAACCAAAGCGGGCAGACGGCTGGGCAGGGTGGGCAGGGTAATGCCTGTGTTCCTGTGATGCACGGAAGCCTGTCACACGCTGAGCACAGGCACTGCAGGACTCCGCATGGGGGCGGGGGGCTGAAGTGCTGATCACGTGAGGGGCTCTTTCAGCACGGGGGGTGCACAAAGGCGGGGCCTGGAGCTGCCCCACCACAGCAGCATGACATGGCAGCAGGCAGAATTCCACACACACACCCACACCCCCCCCCTGCAGAGCGAGAGGAGAAAAGATGTTTAACTGGCAGCTCCTGAGGGAATACGGGACTGCCTGTGGTCCCACCCCGAGAGAAGGGAGGGTGTGATATGAGAAACCCTGGGGGGGGAGGTTCCCCCTCACACCGTCACACTAGCTTGGTGTGTGTGTGAGAGATACAGAGAGAGAGAAGATGAATTCCCCTTGGTTTTGTTTTTGGACTATTCTACAAGAGAAGAGACTTGGAAGCAGGGATTTCCCCCCACACACTCTGTACACCCACATCGATTTCCCCAGCACTCCTTGATGGCCAAGTAGTTACATGCACTGTGTACAATTTAGTCACAGACTGGAGATTGGAGTCGAAATTGAAACATTCACACAGGCTCGAAAAGCATGTTTAGTGGGTGACAAAATGCTTGTGCCCGAAAAAGTGTGGTAGGTCTGACAAGTCTAAGCAAAGACTAGTTGCAATGGAGGTGCATTTGTTCCAGCTGAAGAATGTAACTTAGGTTTGTGGGGGTTTCTCTCTCCCCACAAGATGAGAACCACTACCAGAAATTAAGGCAGCAGGGCTACCATTGTGTATTCAACTCAGGGTGGCTGTGTCTAGACTGGCCAGTTTTTCCGGAAAATCAGCCACTTTTCCGGAAAAACTTGACAGCTGTCTACACTGGCCGCTTGAATTTCCGCAAGAACACTGACGATCTCATGTATGATCATCTTGCGCAAATACTATGCTGCTCCCATTCAGGCAAAAGCCCTCTTGCGCAAATGCTTTTGCGCAAGAGGGCCAGTGTAGACAACCCAGAATTGTTTTGTGCAAAAAAGCCCCGATGGCTAAAATGGCGATCGGGGCTTTCTTGCGCAAAAGCGCATCTAGATGGGCCAGGGATGCTTTTCCGCAAAAAGTGCTTTTGCGGAAAAGCGTCCGTGCCAATCTAGATGCTCTGTTCCGAAAATGCTTTTAACGGAAAACTTTTCCGTTAAAAGCATTTCCGGAAAATCATGCCAGTCTAGACGTAGCCGGTATGTCTACACTACAGAGTTTTGTTGGAAAAACGGCCATTTTTCTGACAAAACCTGAGTTATGTCCACACTGCAATCGAGTTCTTCCAAAAGTAAATCGAAAGAACAGAGGGGATTTTCCAGCACTGGTAATCCTCATTCCATGAGGAAGAAGCCTTTTTCCAAAAGAGCTCTTTCGCAAAGAGGTGTGTGTGGATGGGGAAGAGGGAGTTCTTTCGGAAGAAGAGGAAAGAGGAAAAAAGCACAGGTGCCCTGGTGGCCACTCCGTCCATAGTAATCACAGCTTACATGTGAGACAGCGTCCATTCAGTGTGGACGCTCTCTTTTGAAACAGCAGATCACTTTTTCGATGCGCTTTTGTGTGTGGGACGCTCTCTTTCGGAAGAAGTTTTTTTGGAAGATCTCTTCCAAAAAAAGGTTCTTCCGAAAGAACCCTGCAGTCTAGACGTAGCCTCATAGGGATCCTGGGAGGATTCCCTGTTGTGATCCCTCCCTTTGGGGCATCTGGTATTGGCCACAGCTGGCAGACAGGATACTGGGCTGGATGGACCTTTGGTCTGACCCAGTCTGGCCGTTCTTATGTTCTTATTTCTTATGTTTCTAGAGACCTGAAGAAGCTCCCTGAGAAAATGATCTGTCCCAAGAAAGGTAAGAGTCACAATCAATTTAAAATTCTTGCCCAAACAATCTGGTTCCCAGGTGTCGCCCCAAGTGCGTAGCTAGAGGATTGGTGCTTATACTGGAATGATTTTTACATGTTTTATGTCTCGTCCTCTAAAGCAACCCAAAATTTATAAAGGAAACTAATTCCCTATTGGTCCCTCATTTCACAACATCTTCCATTCAGAGTCTGAAACATAACGTTACCGTAGCTCTGTATGTAAAATTGTATACACAGAGGCACTATGAGATTCTAACCATTTTAATCTAGGCCAAATTACAGGCCCAGGCCGTTTCTCTTTAATTTTGTTATAAATTGGGTTCTAAACAAATTATACTTTAGCATCTGAAATCAGTTACAGTAGCTCTGTCTTTCCTTTAGTCAGATGAAGAGCAGATGGCTCTGGTTAGATCACTGATCTCATCTCTGTTTAAACAAAACAACGGTATCATTTGTTTGATAAACAGCGGAGTTAATTTTAAACCCCAGCTCTGAGTCACGGCTTTCTGTGGCCTTCTGGGAGATGCCACAAGGAAAGGCCACCAGAGGTCACAACAGCTAACGTGCAACACTGCTCAGCCTGGAACTAACCCAGGGTGAATTCGAAGCTTCTCTCTCTCCCGATTGCCATCTTTAGCAGGATGTCCCCGCGCACGTGCTGGAGAGACAGCTCCTTAGCATCCGAGCAGGAAACGGCAATGCGTGGGGAACAAGAATTTCAGGCAGTGCTATGGGGCTGGGCCCCCGCGGTGCTGAGCAGGCCTGGTCGTACCTGCCCTCTCGTGTTGTGTGTGCGCTATGCCAAGAGCTGTTAGCCAGCCCTGTGGCCCACCTGCCCTGGCAATGGGTAACTGGGCGCAAGTTTCTCTCTCGAGCCCTTCCCCTGAGGGCACCATAGTGCCCCTGAAGCTAGGCCTTGCTTTGGGGACTAGCTAAAGGCCCCATCGATCCACCCCCTGCTACTTGCCAGGACGCATTTCTCCACTGCAGTGGGACCTGCTACAGGACGGTGGTGTTGCTGCTTGGGCTTCTCCGCTGACTCCACACGAGCTGCAAGCGGCATTCACTTCTCGGAGGCCCTGAGCGACTGTCAGGAGGGGCTGGCATGTGGCAACGTGTGGGTGAGGGAAACTCATGCATGGTGTTGCCGTCCAGGCTGGAGAGCCACATGACGAGCAGGGGCCCCTGACTCGGCATCCGGTGTGGGGGGCAAAGGGCTTGCTGTCTGTCCTCCTGCTCTGTTTTCCCCCAGGGCATTCTCTGGCCTCCTGCAGCCTGCAGGGCTGTGTTTCCGCTGCACAACAGCCCGGGGGCGAGTCCCGAGAAGGAGACGAAAGGAATAAGTCTTTGTACCCTTCCATGGACAATCGCTCTCCAGGCAGGAGATGTCCAGCCTAGAGTGTCCCAAGGCCGCTCAGCATCCTGGACAGCCCAGGCGAGCCTGCTTGGAAACAAATATCTACCTTCCCGCAGCCATTGTTACCCGTCTCTCCTGAGATCCCCCTTCTGCTCTGAGCTGAGCTGGAGAAGGGCCCAGGCTCTGGGACAGGCCACTCCTGTTCCCTGGCACCCCAGGGCCCTGCTCAGACGTCACGGGCCCACTTCCCTCGGCCAGCAGCTTCGCGGGTTTGTGCAGCAACACGTCCATGGCACCCTGTGTACGCTTGGCATGGCTCCCTTCCTGAGACCGCTCGGTGGGCCCAGCGAGCCCTGCCCCTCTCCCTCTGCCTGTTTCAGCACTCCTCGGCTGGTGGGCCAATTCATGGCTTCGCTACCCTGCCCGCTCGCCTGATGAGCTAATTACATTTCATATCCCCACCAGCCCGCCCCGGAGGAGCCGCTTAGTGCCAGAGCCATGGGAGGGCAGGCTCATGTCTTACTCCCCTGGCCTCCCCGGCATCCCTGGCCTCTCTTTCCAGGCACCCTCCTTCTCCCTTCTCCAGCGGCGGCACTGGGGGCCTTGTGCTCATGCCAGTGGTTATTCCCCTGCCACAGGAGCATTCGGTGGCCATTCGCATGCTCTCCTTGGCTTGGCCTCGGGCCAGGCGCTGTCCCGTTCTTCTCCATAAGTAGGGACCCTGATTCTCCTGCCCCACAGACTGGTCCCAGGGCTCCTTCGCCTGCTGTTCTGGGCCAGGGATCCTGGGACTCTGACTCCTGACAACAAGCTAGCGTCACTCTTTTCCGAGAAGCCTTTTTCTGAAGCACCTTCTCCACTGCCTGCCGTAGGGAGGCCGCGTCTCCCTCCCGGCTCATCTCCACTCCTCTAGGGGCTTCCCGGCTCGCGCCCTTTCCCCTCATTCTCGGGCGGCCTGCATTTGTCCATGACCCCATATCAAGTGGAGGAGGCGCTTTCTCGGCCCTCCCATCCACTTCCATGTGAACTTCCCCTTAACCTCTAGGAGCAGCTCTGTGGCTGGCCAGAGCCTCCTCTCTCTGCGGAGGCATTCTAATGCGAACCTGTCGCCTGGCCACATCCCGGGGGCTTCACCAGACCCTTCTGGATCAGGGAGCCCGTCCCCTCTGGTGCCCCCGCCCCACTTTCACAGACAGGGCGGGCATCTTCTTCTTCTGCCCATCCCCCTTAGTTGTCATTTACCCACAGAGTTTGCAAGCCCATGACAAGGCAGCATCTGTGTATGCCCTGCATGACCACACTGGTAGCAGCTCCCGACTCAGTCCCCTGCAGGAGTCCCTCTCATCTCCTCCTTTTCCTTCTTGGTTGCCCACCCTGCAATCTGGTGCACCCCCCATCTTCCCCTGAAACAAGCCAGCATCAGAGTTGGTATCAACACAGTCTCGTCCGTGGGGCACCCCAGCGCTGTACACCAGTGTTTAGCGAGTGGCTGGGGAGCACTCGGAGTTCTCTCTTGGCTAGAACTTGCAAAGGCAGGGCTAGTGGAACTGCAACACTAGCAGCTTTGCCAGGGGAGTCCTGGGAGGCATTGGCATGACCCTACGCACCCTTCTTCTGTGAGCTCCGCCTGACTCACTACACCCAGCACATGTCTGTCCGAGTTACCTGTCGGGAGGTATCAGTACAAAAATGGCGACACACTGATCGGCCTTATTTTTGTGCCATGTATTAACAGTGAGGAATGATGTATACCAGCATATTTCTAAATTTAGTTATATTATAATCAGGAGGTCTAGCTATAGTCACCTCTTGGACCAGATCCTGTGCTCCACTTAGGACTAAACCAAGAATGGCTTCCCTTCTTGTGGATTCCAGGACCAGCTGCTCCAAGAAGCTGTCATTTAAGGTGTCCAGAAACTTTGTCTGCATCCTCTCGTGAGGTGATCTGTACCTAGTCAATATGAAAATAGTTGAAATCCCCCCTTACTGGGTTTTTAAAAAAATGTTATAGCCTCTCTAATCTCCCTTAGCATTTCAATCACTATCACCATCCTGGGCAAGAGGTCAGTAACATATCTACTGCTATATTCATATTATTAGATCGTGGAATTACTGTCCATAGAGATTCTATGGAACAGTTTGGGTCATCTAAGAGTTTTACATCATTTGATTCTACACTTTCTTTCTCATATAGTGCCACTCCCCCACCAGCATGACCTGGTCTGTCCTTCCCATTCCTCTTTGCCCAATACAAAGGAATCTTGAACCCTTGATACTTACAGGCCTGCTCAGCAGAAGTCTACCAATGTGAAGGTATGTGTCTGGGTGTTGCAGTCAGGAGATGGAGGTCAGGCAGGACCTGTGGCCAACCTGCTCTATTTGTAGCTATAGTTGCTCACAGGCAAGAGAGGTTGGTACAATTGGAAGCAAAAGAAAATATCAAATCTGAATAGCCGGGGGGAAATCTTGCAGCTGGGCAGTGTGGCGGCGGGATTTCTAGGCATCCGTTCACTTAATCATAGGATGTAGTCTCTCTAAAATGGCATAAGCAGATATGTAAGAAACATCAATTAAATGAAGCAGCAGCTGAGGGTGTGACCTCTGCATCAGAGAAGTTGGCACACTGCTTAGAACAACAGCCATCTGGTCAGCTCTCCTGCCTCAAAAGAAGCCAATGCCAAATGCGTAAGAGGAGATGCTAGAATTTCCATAATGCCCAGCTACTTAATGACCCAGCATGGCAGAAATGTCTTCCGGACCCACTCCCAATTGTTAGATTTAAGCACGTAAGAAGGATGATGCAGATAGCATGTGTTTGGTCTAATAATGTAACTGTGGACATTCTCTTTTCCAGTCTTGTCGATGACTGAAATGTAGAGAGAAGTTCCAAGTGCTAAAGCATCGAATGACCCCTTGGTCATCTTAACACAGTGAATAGCAGCACCAGATTTACCTTCTCTCTACAGCTCATTTTGTCAACCTGTAGCTTCTTCCAAGTCTGCCTCTTCTCCCCTTCCCATCATGCAGTCTTTCTGGGCATATCTAATTTTCATTGTCTGTCTCTTGGACCTTATTTTCAGGAGACGACCAGAAATGGTCACCGTGTGAGAGGCCTGGGCATACCATTAGAACACTTCTGTTCCATTCTGTGTGCATCCTAGCACCGTTCAGCCTTTTTTCATCCTACCACCCGTCTGCATTGAGCCAACAACTTCCTGTCCAAAAGAGACTAACTTCCCCATTTCCCCAACTTGGTGAAAGCTGTGAGATGGAGGAGGAAAAAACTGTGCAGGCACTGTTGAGACCACTGAACATTGTGGGCTCTCTGGCAGCTTGGAAAGCCTGCTGTAATGATGCTTCAGTTCCCATTCTTTCTTAAAGGTAAGAATGTTTGTCAGCCTCACTCAGTTTCATGCCCTGTATTAGGTGGGCATTGGCAGCCTCAACCCTTAATGAATGGTCCCACATCGATGGAGCTGGAGACCGGCAGCTGTTTAATCCACCTCATACGACAGCTGTGTGAGCTTCTGCCTGCTCTCCGGCCAAAGTGCCTATTGCCTAACCAGGAAGCCCTTGTCAGTGGGGGCAGGAAGGTAGTTCAGTTTCAGGTCTAGTGTCTGAAATACCTGGTGATCCTTGGAGACCCCAGCCAATTTCAAAAGCCAGCATGACAGGGAAGCTATAGAACTTGATTTCATTTACAAGTTTGATTCCTACAACAGAAGTCTAAACAAAGACATTGGCTGGATGGCCAGCTACATTCCACATCCTAATGACATAAAAAAACAAACAAAGGGTACTTAAAGTGGCTACTAAGTATTTTCATCAGCTTCATTTAGCATGGACACTCTAGTTGACAATTTCTTTTCCCCTTGTTTTCTTCCTTTCCCTCCTCTCCCCCCAGTTCCCTGCCTGTGCTATTTGTTTGAAAACTTAAACTCCATTCATCAGAAGAAGTGGGCTGTGCCCATGAAAGCTCATGAACCCATCTACACGTTTTGTTAGTCTCTGAGGTGCTGCTAGACTCTTTGTTGTTTTTTTAAGTTTTTCCAGTTACTTTGTCTACACTACAAACTTTGCTGGAAGAGGCAATGCAAATGAAGTGCAGATTAGCATTTTCTCATGCTTCATTTGTGTATTTTCTTCTGATCCGTTTTTGCTCAAGTGGTTTTTGTGCAAACACAAGCAGTGTGGATGTTTCCTTTTTGCGTAAGATCTTTATGCCTCCCGTAAGATCTTTATGCCGTACAGACTAACTCAGCTACCCCCCTGAAGCTGCTGGGTACCTAGAGAGAGGGTAGGTGAATTCATGTAAATACAGAAATACAATCTTGTCCTGAAACCTTCCCTCCAGCCCTAACTCATCACATGTGAACACACCCATTATGCTGTCTAGGGAGACACCTACTGGTAAAGAATTCCCACTGAATAGTTGACTGTGAATGATCTATTTCAAGCAATTTTGACACTGAGATTTATTTAATGTATGCCATTTTTTGCCTATTTTTGCTGGAAATGGGATATCTTGCTTAATGAACATCTGATCTGTTACTGAATCACTGAAATCAATAGATGTATATTTGCTTTCTTATTCCAAATGTATTGCTAATACAATATATATGGTGTTGTTTTCTTATGTATGTAGGTTACCTGGGGGGGGAAGGCAGAAGCCTAAAATGATTTGTTTCCAGATTATGAACCTTTCTTACATCCCAGTCCTGCAAACAGTGACACACGAGTTTAGCTATATACCTGCATTTAGTGCCACCGAAGCCAAAGATCAGTACCTGTGTAGGTGCATTTTAAGTAGCATGTGGTCTTAATTATCCTTCCTAATTCAGATATTTTCTGCTAACTGCACACACATAAATACTTGCTGTTCTGAATACAGCACTTACAGTACCTTCCTAAATAGTGTAATGAACAGAAGTGCCATCCACTTTCTGATTAAATTACATATAACATTTTCTTAAGAAATTAAAGTACTTTATAAATGTAAATACTTTGCTAACACTTTTTAAATATTATTTATATTAACTGATTGCTATGTGGGAAACTTTATCTTAAAGGAAAATATTTCATTACATTCTGAATTAGGATAACAAATACCATTTTTTTTAAACAGTGCTTGGATTAGAATTAAGACTAACCTCCTAATCCTGGTATGCATAAGAAAAAAATGTTTTATTTTAAAAACTTTAAAGGCCCTGAAAAAAATGGATATGTCATTTGCGATCTGACCCAGGATTGGAGCCAAAGAACTGTCACAACTCGAATCTTACCTTACAGGGGAGGGGGAGCTATTTTGTGTTACCGTAAAAGCTGAAGCATCACAGCAGTGGTCTCCAGAGAAATGTAAGCTTATACATGTATTTCAATAATCTGAATTAAGACAATCTAACTGTACTGGGCAACCTTTAACGAGTGGAGTCCCCCAAGGGTCTGTCCTGGGACCCATCCTATTCAACTTATTTATCAAGGATCTAGAGAAGGAGGTAAACTATGAGGTGGCAACATTTGCAGATGATAGTCAAGATAGTTAAGACCAAAGCAGACTGTGAAGAGCTTCAAAATGATCTCACCAAACTAAGTGATTGGGCAACAAAATTGCAAATGAAATTTAATGTTAATAAATGTAAAATAATGCACATTGGAAAAAATAATCCCAACTATATGTACAATATGATGGAGACAAATTTGGCTACAACTACTTAAGAGGGAGATCTTGGAGTCATAGAATCATAGAATACTAGGACTGGAAGGGACCTTAAGACATCATTTAGTCCAGTCCCCTGCCCTCGTGGCAGGACCCACTGTGGAGAGTTCTCTGAAAACATCCACTCAGCGTGCAGCAGCAGTCAAAAAAGCAAATAGAACGTTAAGAGTCATTAAAAAAGGGATAGAGAATAAGACAGAAAATATCTTATTGCCTCTGTCTAAATCCATGGTACACCCACATCCCACATCAACCAGCAGGTAGACATTCCTCAGCTCCTCTGACACACACATCCACGTGCATCTCTAGTAAACACGTCCACAAAGCCACTCAGAAAAGTGCATCTTTAAGTGGACTGAAAAGAAGTTAATAGACTATGTGGCTTTTGTTTTTGTTTACTGAACTTACATTTAACTACACATAAGACTGTCAATATGTAGTACTGGAAATTCTGACTCCAGGGATGAAAGGATAAAGCCAGCACTAGGGAAAGGTCTGCGGAACTTGCAACAGACAGTCGCTGATGGTTTGTACACAAAGAGTCTCTGTTGAATGCTGAAATAAATGGCTTACTGGGAGATAGCCAATTAACGTCCTTGAGAGCACATAGATAAGTGGAGCAACCTAATACTGACTGCTCTTCATGCCAGTCTTTGGAAAACAACTGTGTATGAGGCTATTGCGAAAGGTATTTCAACCTTTTCTGCACAGAGGGTTTGTTTAAATAAGAAACACTGCTCACATGGACTTTGATGTGTCAATGAGGCTTTTTAGCTCTCCTGAAACTTGGCACGGTTTCATTCTAAATGAAAAATAACTGTGTGAATGTAACTCTGTGCGACAAAAGGGTATGAAATGGCATGGCAAAAGCCACCCACTTCTTATGTTTTACAGTAGTAATGTAGGCTGAGATAGTGCCTTTCGTCATTCCCAAAGCCCTTTACAAACACTTTGGGCTAGATCCACACAAGGATTTAAGTGTTTAGCTTCCACTTTAGGCAGCTAAATTCAAAACAGAGAGCCTTAAACACCCAGTCAGCTGCTGCGTAACCCTGTAGTGCCTGAAGTCCTAGAGTCCCTAGGTGCCTACGTGTTAGCCAACATCTCCTCTCCCCTAGAGGCCTAAAAATCTGCCATTGGCATAGAGCTGCTGTATGACCCTCAGACAAGATGTTCCTTCACCTAGTCTTCACCCACTGGGCCTGAAGTGGGGGTGTTCTCAGAGGCTGCCTAAGAGCACAACTGCTGGATCAGGTCCTGCAGAAGATAAATGGTGGTGGGGTGCTAGCTCCATTATAGCAAGTTGTTAAAGCATTCACCACTCAGGGGGTGGGAAACCCAGGTTTTATCCCCCCGGCCCCCGCCCACATACCCATAACCACCCCTACCTTTGGAACAAGGATCAGAGCGCAGGTCTCCCAAGTACAACTCTAACCACTGGGCTACAGGGATATTCTGGCGCAGGTGTATTCTCAGTCTCACCTGTTGAAGCCATCCCAATTTGCATACTTAATCAACCCGCAATTGGAACAGGCCCCTTGTACTCGGGCCAATGCGAAGGTAATTGGCCACGTTGAAATGTCTCCCACAAGCAAGTGGGGGTAAGCCATGTTGCACTCCAGAATACCCCGTGGCCTGGGGCATTTTCCTAGACCGGTGACTAAATGGTAGGAATAAATGGTAAACTGTCAGAATGGAGAGAGGTAATTAGTAGTGTCCCCCACAGGTCTGTACTGGGACCAAGCCTATTCCATACATTCGTAAATGATCTAGAGAAAGGAGTAAACAGTGAGGTGGCAAAATTTGCAAATGATACCAAACTGCTCAAGATAGTTAAGACCAAAGCAGACTGGGAAGAGCTTCAAAAGGATCTCACAATACTCATGATTCTGCAACAAAATAGCAAATGAATTTGAATGTTAATAAATGCAAAGTAATGCACATTGGAAAAAATAATCCCCATGATACATACAAAACGATGGGGACTAATTTAGCTACAACTACTCAAGAGAGAGATCTTGGAGTTATTGTGGCTAGTTCTCTGAAAACATCTACTCAATATGCAGAAGCAGCCAAAAAAGCAAACAAATGTTAGGAATCATTAAAAAGGGGCGAGAGAATAAGACAGAGAACATCTTATTGCCTTTATAGAAATCCACGGGATGCCCACGTCCTGAATGCTGCGCACACATGTGGTCGCTTCATCTCAGGGGTAGATTTCTGGGTGAGTGTGTCTGAGGTGTGATGTGTGGCTGCTGGAAATAATTTGCCTTTGGTGGGGAGGGGTTTTTTTTTCTCTAGGCGAGGTTTGGCCTGTACCCTGTTGCCAATTCTGTCCACACATCTATACAAGTGACACAATCACAGGACACAACCACATTAGCCACAACATCAGGTGCTCTTACAGTTGCACAGCCTCTAATGTGATATATGCCACAGGTGCTACCAACCCCCACTTCCATTGTATCATCTCCCCACAGCCCCACTGACCCCCCCATTTCCATTGTACCATCCCCTCCAACAGCGCCACAGGTACCACTGACCCCCTTCCCCTTGTACCATCCCCCCCAGCCCCACTGACCCCCCCCATTCCCATTGTACCATCCCCTCCAACAGCGCCACAGGTACCACTGACCCCCTTCCCCTTGTACCATCCCCCCCAGCCCCACTGACCCCCCCCATTCCCATTGTACCATCCCCTCCAACAGCGCCACAGGTACCACTGACCCCCTTCCCCTTGTACCATCTCCTCGAGCCCCACTGACCCCCCCCTTTCCCATTGTACCATCCCCTCCAACAGGGCCACAGGTACCACTGACCCCCTTCCCCTTGTACCATCTCCCCCAGCTCCACTGACCCCCCCCATTCCCATTGTACCATCCCCTCCAACAGCGCCACAGGTACCACTGACCCCCTTCCCCTTGTACCATCCCCCCCCATTCCCATTGTACCATCCCCTCCAACAGCGCCACAGGTACCACTGACCCCCTTCCCCTTGTACCATCCCCCCCCAACCCCACTGACCCCCCCCCCATTCCCATTGTACCATCCCCTCCAACAGCGCCACAGGTACCACTGACCCCCTTCCCCTTGTACCACCCCCCCCAGCCCCACTGACCCCCCCATTCCCATTGTACCATCCCCTCCAACAGCGCCACAGGTACCACTGACCCCCTTCCCCTTGTACCATCCCCCCCCAGGCCCACTGACCCCCCCATTCCCATTGTACCATCCCCTCCAACAGCGCCACAGGTACCACTGACACCCTTCCCCTTGTACCATCCCCCCCAGCCCCACTGACCCCCCCCATTCCCATTGTACCATCCCCTCCAACAGCGCCACAGGTACCACTGACCCCCTTCCCCTTGTACCATCCCCCCCAGCCCCACTGACCCCCCCCCAATCCCATTGTACCATCCCCTCCAACAGCGCCACAGGCACCACTGACCCCCTTCCCCTTGTACCATCTCCTCCAGCTCCACTGACCCCCCCCCATTCCCATTGTACCATCCCCTCCAACAGCGCCACCATTGCCACTGACCCCCTTCCCCTTGTACCATCTCCCCCAGCCCCACTGACCCCTCCCATTCCCATTGTACCATCCCCTCCAACAGCCCCACCATTGCCACTGACCCCCTTCCCCTTGTACCATCCCCCCCAGCGCCACTGACCCCCCCATTCCCATTGTACCATCCCCCCACAGCCCCACCATTGCCACTGACCCCCTTCCCCTTGTACCATCCCCCCCACCATTGCCACTGACCCCCTTCCCCTTGTACCATCCCCCCCAGCCCCACTGACCCCCCCATTCCTATTGTACCATCCCCCCTCAGCCCCACCATTGCCACTGACCCCCTTCCCCTTGTACCATCCCCCCCAGCCCCACTGACCCCCCATTCCCATTGTGCCATCCCCCCACAGCCCCACCATTGCCACTGACCCCCTTCCCCTTGTACCATCCACCCCACAGCCCCACCATTGCCACTGACCCCCTTCCCCTTGTACCATCCCCCCCAGCCCCACTGACCCCCCATTCCCTTGTACCATCCCCCCCACAGCCCCACTGACCCCCCCCATTCCTATTGTACCATCCCCCCACAGCCCCACCATTGCCACTGACCCCCTTCCCCTTGTACCATCCCCCCCAGCCCCACTGACCCCCCAATTCCCATTGTGCCATCCCCCCACAGCCCCACCATTGCCACTGACCCCCTTCCCCTTGTACCATCCCCCCCAGCCCCACTGACCCCCCCATTCCTATTGTACCATCCCCTCCAACAGCGCCACAGGTACCACTGACCCCCTTCCCCTTGTACTATCCCCCCCAGCCCCACTGACCCCCCCCATTCCCATTGTACCATCCCTTCCAACAGCGCCACAGGTACCACTGACCCCCTTCCCCTTTTACCATCCCCCCCCAGCCCCACTGCCCCCCCCCCCCAATCCCATTGTACCATCCCCTCCAACAGCGCCACAGGTACCACTGACCCCCTTCCCCTTGTACCATCTCCTCCAGCTCCACTGACCCCCCCCCCCCCATTCCCATTGTACCATCCCCTCCAACAGCGCCACAGGTACCACTGACCCCCTTCCCCTTGTACCATCTCCCCCAGCCCCACTGACCCCCCCCCATTCCCATTGTACCATCCCCTCCAACAGAGCCACAGGTACCACTGACCCCCTTCCCCTTGTACCATCCCCCCCAGCCCCACTGACCCCCCAATTCCCATTGTGCCATCCCCCCAGAGCCCCACCATTGCCACTGACCCCCTTCCCCTTGTACCATCCCCCCCAGCCCCACTGACCCCCCCATTCCTATTGTACCATCCCCCCACAGCCCCACCATTGCCACTGACCCCCTTCCCCTTGTACCATCCCCCCCAGCCCCACTGACCCCCCCATTCCTATTGTACCATCCCCCCCACAGCCCCACCATTGCCACTGACCCCCTTCCCCTTGTACCATCCCCCCCAGCCCCACTGACCCCCCAATTCCCATTGTGCCATCCCCCCACAGCCCCACCATTGCCACTGACCCCCTTCCCCTTGTACCATCCCCCCCCAGCCCCACTGACCCCCCCATTCCTATTGTACCATCCCCCCACAGCCCCACCATTGCCACTGACCCCCCATTCCCATTGTACCATCCCCCCACAGCCCCACTGACCCCCCCATTCCTATTGTACCATCCCCCCACAGCCCCACCATTGCCACTGACCCCCTTCCCCTTGTACCATCCCCCCCCAGCCCCACCATTGCCACTGACCCCCTTCCCCTTGTACCATCCCCCCCAGCCCCACTGACCCCCCATTCCCGTTGTACCATCCCCCCCACAGCCCCACTGACCCCCCCCATTCCTATTGTACCATCCCCCCACAGCCCCACCATTGCCACTGAACCCCTTCCCCTTGTACCATCCCCCCCAGCCCCACTGACCCCCCAATTCCCATTGTGCCATCCCCCCACAGCCCCACCATTGCCACTGACCCCCTTCCCCTTTTACCATCCCCCCCAGCCCCACTGACCCCCCCATTCCTATTGTACCATCCCCCCCACAGCCCCACCATTGCCACTGACCCCCTTCCCCTTGTACCATCCCCCCCCAGCCCCACTGACCCCCCCATTCCTATTGTACCATCCCCCTCACAGCCCCACCGTTGCCACTGACCCCCTTCCCCTTGTACCATCCCCCCCAGCCCCACTGACCCCCCAATTCCCATTGTGCCATCCCCCCACAGCCCCACCATTGCCACTGACCCCCTTCCCCTTGTACCATCCCCCCCAGCCCCACTGACCCCCCCATTCCTATTGTACCATCCCCCCCACAGCCCCACCATTGCCACTGACCCCCATTCCCATTGTACCATCCCGCCACAGCCCCACTGACCCCCCCATTCCTATTGTACCATCCCCCCCACAGCCCCACCATTGCCACTGACCCCCTTCCCCTTGTACCATCCCCCCCAGCCCCACTGACCCCCCAATTCCCATTGTGCCATCCCCCCACAGCCCCACCATTGCCACTGACCCCCTTCCCCTTGTACCATCCCCCCCAGACCCACTGACCCCCCCATTCCCGTTGTACCATCCCCCCCACAGCCCCACTGACCCCCCCATTCCTATTGTACCATCCCCCCACAGCCCCACCATTGCCACTGAACCCCTTCCCCTTGTACCATCCCCCCCAGCCCCACTGCCCCCCAATTCCCATTGTGCCATCCCCCCACAGCCCCACCATTGCCACTGACCCCCTTCCCCTTGTACCATCCCCCCCCAGCCCCACTGACCCCCCCATTCCTATTGTACCATCCCCCCCACAGCCCCACCATTGCCACTGACCCCCTTCCCCTTGTACCATCCCCCCCAGCCCCACTGACCCCCCATTCCTATTGTACCATCCCCCCCACAGCCCCACCATTGCCACTGACCCCCATTCCCATTGTACCAGCCCCCCCAGCCCCACTGACCCCCCCATTCCTATTGTACCATCCCCCCCACAGCCCCACCATTGCCACTGACCCCCTTCCCCTTGTACCATCCCCCCCAGCCCCACTGACCCCCCAATTCCCATTGTGCCATCCCCCCACAGCCGCACCATTGCCACTGACCCCCTTCCCCTTGTACCATCCCCCCGAGCCCCACTGACCCCCCAATTCCCATTGTGCCATCCCCCCACAGCCGCACCATTGCCACTGACCCCCTTCCCCTTGTACCATCCCCCCCAGCCCCGCTGACCCCCCAATTCCCATTGTGCCATCCCCCCACAGCCGCACCATTGCCACTGACCCCCTTCCCCTTGTACCATCCCCCCCACAGCCCCACCATTGCCACTGACCCCCTTCCCCTTGTACCATCCCCCCCACAGCCCCACCATTGCCACTGACCCCCTTCCCCTTGTACCATCCCCCCCAGCCCCACTGACCCCCCCATTCCCGTTGTACCATCCCCCCCACAGCCCCACTGACCCCCCCCATTCCTATTGTACCATCCCCCCACAGCCCCACCATTGCCACTGAACCCCTTCCCCTTGTACCATCCCCCCCCAGCCCCACTGACCCCCCAATTCCCATTGTGCCATCCCCCCACAGCCCCACCATTGCCACTGACCCCCTTCCCCTTGTACCATCCCCCCCCAGCCCCACTGACCCCCCCATTCCTATTGTACCATCCCCCCCACAGCCCCACCATTGCCACTGACCCCCTTACCCTTGTACCATCCCCCCCAGCCCCACTGACTCCCCCATTCCTATTGTACCATCCCCCCCACAGCCCCACCATTGCCACTGACCCCCTTCCCCTTGTACCATCCCCCCCAGCCCCACTGACCCCCCCATTCCTATTGTACCATCCCCCCACAGCCCCACCATTGCCACTGACCCCCTTCCCCTTGTACCATCCCTCCCAGCCCCACTGACCCCCCCATTCCTATTGTACCATCCCCCCACAGCCCCACCATTGCCACTGACCCCCTTCCCCTTGTACCATCCCCCCCAGCCCCACTGACCCCCCCATTCCTATTGTACCATCCCCCCCACAGCCCCACCATTGCCACTGACCCCCTTCCCCTTGTACCATCCCCCTCAGCCCCACTGACCCCCCCCATTCCTATTGTACCATCCCCCCCACAGCCCCACCATTGCCACTGACCCCCTTCCCCTTGTACCATCCCCCCCAGCCCCACTGACCCCCCCATTCCTATTGTACCATCCCCCCACAGCCCCACCATTGCCACTGACCCCCTTCCCCTTGTACCATCCCCCCCAGCCCCACTGACCCCCCCATTCCTATTGTACCATCCCCCCCAGCCCCACTGACCCCCCCATTCCTATTGTACCATCCCCTCCACAGCCCCACCATTGCCACTGACCCCCTTCCCCTTGTACCATCCCCCCCAGCCCCACTGACCCCCCCATTCCTATTGTACCATCCCCCCACAGCCCCACCATTGCCACTGACCCCCTTCCCCTTGTACCATCCCCCCCAGCCCCACTGACCCCCCCATTCCTATTGTACCATCCCCCCCACAGCCCCACCATTGCCACTGACCCCCTTCCCCTTGTACCATCCCCCCCAGCCCCACTGACCCCCCCATTCCTATTGTACCATCCCCCCCACAGCCCCACCATTGCCACTGACCCCCTTCCCCTTGTACCATCCCCCCCAGCCCCACTGACCCCCCCATTCCTATTGTACCATCCCCCCCACAGCCCCACCATTGCCACTGACCCCCTTCCCCTTTTACCATCCCCCCCAGCCCCACTGACCCCCCCATTCCTATTGTACCATCCCCCACAGCCCCACCATTGCCACTGACCCCCTTCCCCTTGTACCATCCCCCCCAGCCCCACTGACCCCCCCATTCCTATTGTACCATCCCCCCCACAGCCCCACCATTGCCACTGACCCCCATTCCCATTGTACCATCCCCCCACAGCCCCACTGACCCCCCCATTCCTATTGTACCATCCCCCCCACAGCCCCACCATTGCCACTGACCCCCTTCCCCTTGTACCATCCCCCCCAGCCCCACTGACCCCCCCATTCCTATTGTACCATCCCCCCCACAGCCCCACCATTGCCACTGACCCCCTTCCCCTTGTACCATCCCCCTCAGCCCCACTGACCCCCCCATTCCTATTGTACCATCCCCCCCACAGCCCCACCATTGCCACTGACCCCCTTCCCCTTGTACCATCCCCCCCAGCCCCACTGACCCCCCCATTCCTATTGTACCATCCCCCCACAGCCCCACCATTGCCACTGACCCCCTTCCCCTTGTACCATCCCCCCCAGCCCCACTGACCCCCCCATTCCTATTGTACCATCCCCCCCAGCCCCACTGACCCCCCCATTCCTATTGTACCATCCCCTCCACAGCCCCACCATTGCCACTGACCCCCTTCCCCTTGTACCATCCCCCCCAGCCCCACTGACCCCCCCATTCCTATTGTACCATCCCCCCACAGCCCCACCATTGCCACTGACCCCCTTCCCCTTGTACCATCCCCCCCAGCCCCACTGACCCCCCCATTCCTATTGTACCATCCCCCCCACAGCCCCACCATTGCCACTGACCCCCTTCCCCTTGTACCATCCCCCCCAGCCCCACTGACCCCCCCATTCCTATTGTACCATCCCCCCCACAGCCCCACCATTGCCACTGACCCCCTTCCCCTTGTACCATCCCCCCCAGCCCCACTGACCCCCCCATTCCTATTGTACCATCCCCCCCACAGCCCCACCATTGCCACTGACCCCCTTCCCCTTTTACCATCCCCCCCAGCCCCACTGACCCCCCCATTCCTATTGTACCATCCCCCCACAGCCCCACCATTGCCACTGACCCCCTTCCCCTTGTACCATCCCCCCCAGCCCCACTGACCCCCCCATTCCTATTGTACCATCCCCCCCACAGCCCCACCATTGCCACTGACCCCCATTCCCATTGTACCATCCCCCCACAGCCCCACTGACCCCCCCATTCCTATTGTACCATCCCCCCCACAGCCCCACCATTGCCACTGACCCCCTTCCCCTTGTACCATCCCCCCCAGCCCCACTGACCCCCCAATTCCCATTGTGCCATCCCCCCACAGCCCCACCATTGCCACTGACCCCCTTCCCCTTGTACCATCCCCCCCAGACCCACTGACCCCCCCATTCCCGTTGTACCATCCCCCCCACAGCCCCACTGACCCCCCATTCCTATTGTACCATCCCCCCACAGCCCCACCATTGCCACTGAACCCCTTCCCCTTGTACCATCCCCCCCCAGCCCCACTGACCCCCCCATTCCTATTGTACCATCCCCCCCACAGCCCCACCATTGCCACTGACCCCCTTCCCCTTGTACCATCCCCCCCCAGCCCCACTGACCCCCCCATTCCTATTGTGCCATCCCCCCCAGAGCCCCACCATTGCCACTGACCCCCTTCCCCTTGTACCATCCCCCCCAGCCCCACTGACCCCCCAATTCCCATTGTGCCATCCCCCCACAGCCCCACCATTGCCACTGACCCCCTTCCCCTTGTACCATCCCCCCCACAGCCCCACCATTGCCACTGACCCCCTTCCCCTTGTACCATCCCCCCCACAGCCCCACCATTGCCACTGACCCACTTCCCCTTGTACCATCCCCCCCAGCCCCACTGACCCCCCCATTCCCGTTGTAGCATCCCCCCCACAGCCCCACTGACCCCCCCATTCCTATTGTACCATCCCCCCACAGCCCCACCATTGCCACTGAACCCCTTCCCCTTGTACCATCCCCCCCCAGCCCCACTGACCCCCCAATTCCCATTGTGCCATCCCCCCACAGCCCCACCATTGCCACTGACCCCCTTCCCCTTGTACCATCCCCCCCCAGCCCCACTGACCCCCCCCATTCCTATTGTACCATCCCCCCCACAGCCCCACCATTGCCACTGACCCCCTTCCCCTTGTACCATCCCCCCCCAGCCCCACTGACCCCCCCATTCCTTTTGTACCATCCCCCCCACTGCCCCACCATTGCCACTGACCCCCTTCCCCTTGTACCATCCCCCCCAGCCCCACTGACCCCCCATTCCTATTGTACCATCCCCCCCACAGCCCCACCATTGCCACTGACCCCCATTCCCATTGTACCATCCCCCCCCAGCCCCACTGACCCCCCCATTCCTATTGTACCATCCCCCCCACAGCCCCACCATTGCCACTGACCCCCTTCCCCTTGTACCATCCCCCCCAGCCCCACTGACCCCCCAATTCCCACTGTGCCATCCCCCCACAGCCGCACCATTGCCACTGACCCCCTTCCCCTTGTACCATCCCCCCCACAGCCCCACCATTGCCACTGACCCCCTTCCCCTTGTACCATCCCCCCCACAGCCCCACCATTGCCACTGACCCCCATTCCCATTGTACCATCCCCCCCCAGCCCCACTGACCCCCCCATTCCTATTGTACCATCCCCCCCACAGCCCCACCATTGCCACTGACCCCCTTCCCCTTGTACCATCCCCCCCAGCCCCACTGACCCCCCAATTCCCATTGTGCCATCCCCCCACAGCCGCACCATTGCCACTGACCCCCTTCCCCTTGTACCATCCCCCCCACAGCCCCACCATTGCCACTGACCCCCTTCCCCTTGTACCATCCCCCCCACAGACCCACCATTGCCACTGACCCCCTTCCCCTTGTACCATCCCCCCCACAGCCCCACCATTGCCACTGACCCCCTTCCCCTTGTACCATCCCCCCCACAGCCCCACCATTGCCACTGACCCCCTTCCCCTTGTACCATCCCCCCCACAGCCCCACCATTGCCACTGACCCCCTTCCCCTTGTACCATCCCCCCCACAGCCCCACCATTGCCACTGACCCCCTTCCCCTTGTACCATCCCCCCCAGCCCCACTGACCCCCCCATTCCCGTTGTACCATCCCCCCCACAGCCCCACTGACCCCCCCATTCCTATTGTACCATCCCCCCACAGCCCCACCATTGCCACTGAACCCCTTCCCCTTGTACCATCCCCCCCCAGCCCCACTGACCCCCCAATTCCCATTGTGCCATCCCCCCACAGCCCCACCATTGCCACTGACCCCCTTCCCCTTGTACCATCCCCCCCCAGCCCCACTGACCCCCCCATTCCTATTGTACCATCCCCCCCACAGCCCCACCATTGCCACTGACCCCCTTACCCTTGTACCATCCCCCCCAGCCCCACTGACTCCCCCATTCCTATTGTACCATCCCCCCACAGCCCCACCATTGCCACTGACCCCCTTCCCCTTGTACCATCCCCCCCAGCCCCACTGACCCCCCCATTCCTATTGTACCATCCCCCCCACAGCCCCACCATTGCCACTGACCCCCTTCCCCTTGTACCATCCCTCCCAGCCCCACTGACCCCCCCATTCCTATTGTACCATCCCCCCACAGCCCCACCATTGCCACTGACCCCCTTCCCCTTGTACCATCCCCCCCAGCCCCACTGACCCCCCCATTCCTATTGTACCATCCCCCCCACAGCCCCACCATTGCCACTGACCCCCTTCCCCTTGTACCATCCCCCTCAGCCCCACTGACCCCCCCATTCCTATTGTACCATCCCCCCCACAGCCCCACCATTGCCACTGACCCCCTTCCCCTTGTACCATCCCCCCCAGCCCCACTGACCCCCCCATTCCTATTGTACCATCCCCCCACAGCCCCACCATTGCCACTGACCCCCTTCCCCTTGTACCATCCCCCCCAGCCCCACTGACCCCCCCATTCCTATTGTACCATCCCCCCCAGCCCCACTGACCCCCCCATTCCTATTGTACCATCCCCTCCACAGCCCCACCATTGCCACTGACCCCCTTCCCCTTGTACCATCCCCCCCACCCCACTGACCCCCCCATTCCTATTGTACCATCCCCCCACAGCCCCACCATTGCCACTGACCCCCTTCCCCTTGTACCATCCCCCCCAGCCCCACTGACCCCCCCATTCCTATTGTACCATCCCCCCCACAGCCCCACCATTGCCACTGACCCCCTTCCCCTTGTACCATCCCCCCCAGCCCCACTGACCCCCCCCCATTCCTATTGTACCATCCCCCCCACAGCCCCACCATTGCCACTGACCCCCTTCCCCTTGTACCATCCCCCCCAGCCCCACTGACCCCCCCATTCCTATTGTACCATCCCCCCCACAGCCCCACCATTGCCACTGACCCCCTTCCCCTTTTACCATCCCCCCCAGCCCCACTGACCCCCCCATTCCTATTGTACCATCCCCCCACAGCCCCACCATTGCCACTGACCCCCTTCCCCTTGTACCATCCCCCCCAGCCCCACTGACCCCCCCCATTCCTATTGTACCATCCCCCCCACAGCCCCACCATTGCCACTGACCCCCATTCCCATTGTACCATCCCCCCACAGCCCCACTGACCCCCCCATTCCTATTGTACCATCCCCCCCACAGCCCCACCATTGCCACTGACCCCCTTCCCCTTGTACCATCCCCCCCAGCCCCACTGACCCCCCAATTCCCATTGTGCCATCCCCCCACAGCCCCACCATTGCCACTGACCCCCTTCCCCTTGTACCATCCCCCCCAGACCCACTGACCCCCCCATTCCCGTTGTACCATCCCCCCCACAGCCCCACTGACCCCCCATTCTTATTGTACCATCCCCCCACAGCCCCACCATTGCCACTGAACCCCTTCCCCTTGTACCATCCCCCCCACCCCACTGACCCCCCCATTCCTATTGTACCATCCCCCCCACAGCCCCACCATTGCCACTGACCCCCTTCCCCTTGTACCATCCCCCCCCAGCCCCACTGACCCCCCCATTCCTATTGTACCATCCCCCCCAGAGCCCCACCATTGCCACTGACCCCCTTCCCCTTGTACCATCCCCCCCAGCCCCACTGACCCCCCAATTCCCATTGTGCCATCCCCCCACAGCCCCACCATTGCCACTGACCCCCTTCCCCTTGTACCATCCCCCCCACAGCCCCACCATTGCCACTGACCCCCTTCCCCTTGTACCATCCCCCCCACAGCCCCACCATTGCCACTGACCCACTTCCCCTTGTACCATCCCCCCCAGCCCCACTGACCCCCCCATTCCCGTTGTAGCATCCCCCCCACAGCCCCACTGACCCCCCCATTCCTATTGTACCATCCCCCCACAGCCCCACCATTGCCACTGAACCCCTTCCCCTTGTACCATCCCCCCCCAGCCCCACTGACCCCCCAATTCCCATTGTGCCATCCCCCCACAGCCCCACCATTGCCACTGACCCCCTTCCCCTTGTACCATCCCCCCCCAGCCCCACTGACCCCCCCCATTCCTATTGTACCATCCCCCCCACAGCCCCACCATTGCCACTGACCCCCTTCCCCTTGTACCATCCCCCCCCAGCCCCACTGACCCCCCCATTCCTTTTGTACCATCCCCCCCACAGCCCCACCATTGCCACTGACCCCCTTCCCCTTGTACCATCCCCCCCAGCCCCACTGACCCCCCATTCCTATTGTACCATCCCCCCCACAGCCCCACCATTGCCACTGACCCCCATTCCCATTGTACCATCCCCCCCCAGCCCCACTGACCCCCCCATTCCTATTGTACCATCCCCCCCACAGCCCCACCATTGCCACTGACCCCCTTCCCCTTGTACCATCCCCCCCAGCCCCACTGACCCCCCCAATTCCCACTGTGCCATCCCCCCACAGCCGCACCATTGCCACTGACCCCCTTCCCCTTGTACCATCCCCCCCACAGCCCCACCATTGCCACTGACCCCCTTCCCCTTGTACCATCCCCCCCACAGCCCCACCATTGCCACTGACCCCCATTCCCATTGTACCATCCCCCCCCAGCCCCACTGACCCCCCCATTCCTATTGTACCATCCCCCCACAGCCCCACCATTGCCACTGACCCCCTTCCCCTTGTACCATCCCCCCCAGCCCCACTGACCCCCCAATTCCCATTGTGCCATCCCCCCACAGCCGCACCATTGCCACTGACCCCCTTCCCCTTGTACCATCCCCCCCACAGCCCCACCATTGCCACTGACCCCCTTCCCCTTGTACCATCCCCCCCACAGACCCACCATTGCCACTGACCCCCTTCCCCTTGTACCATCCCCCCCACAGCCCCACCATTGCCACTGACCCCCTTCCCCTTGTACCATCCCCCCCACAGCCCCACCATTGCCACTGACCCCCTTCCCCTTGTACCATCCCCCCCACAGCCCCACCATTGCCACTGACCCCCTTCCCCTTGTACCATCCCCCCCACAGCCCCACCATTGCCACTGACCCCCATTCCCATTGTACCATCCCCCCCCAGCCCCACTGACCCCCCCATTCCTATTGTACCATCCCCCCCAGAGCCCCACCATTGCCACTGACCCCCTTCCCCTTGTACCATCCCCCCCAGCCCCACTGACCCCCCAATTCCCATTGTGCCATCCCCCCACAGCCCCCCCAGCCCCACTGACCCCCCCATTCCCCTTGTACCATCCCCCCCAGGCCCACTGACCCCCGCACTGCAGTTGGACCCCCCACAGGTGCCCCATCTCCGGTGTCCGCTCCCATGGCAACCACTGCCCCTCTCCCATCAGCAAGGGGGGGGAGGCTCCGGGGGCGTGGTCAGGGCCCAAGGTGAGCGGGGCGGCCTGTGACGCGCGGGCGTGGGCGGGGCCACAGGGGTCCCCCGCCTTATAAGCGCGCTGCCCGCGGCGCCCAACCCCGCGTGCGGGGATGGGGGCGTTGGGCTGCGCCGGGCGCGCGAGCGCGCTCCTGCCCCTGCTGCTGTGCGGGGCGCTGGCAGGTAGGGGCGGGGCCGGCGGGGCAGGCGCGGCGCGGCGCGGCGCGGCGCTCGTCGCCATGGTAACGCTGTACCCCTCTCTCCTCGCAGGGACCCTCCTGCTGCCGCCCGCGTGGGCCGCCGCCGCCTCGGTGAGTGGGGCCCCGCCGCGCCCCGCGTGCACCCCCCCCCATCGCCGGGATCTGGGCCCCGCGGCCCCGGCACCCGCCCCGTCCCAGCCGGGGTGCCCGGCACTTGGGCGGCCCCTGGCGCGAGCCGCTGGGGGGGGGGGGGCTGCTGTCCGGGCCCTGGCGCGAGCCGCTGGGGGGGGGGGGGGGCTGCTGTCCGGGTCCTGGCGCGAGCCGCTGGGGGGGGGGGAGGGCTGCTGTCCGGGCCCTGGCGCGAGCCGCTGGGGGGGGGGGGGGGCTGCTGTCCGGGCCCTGGCGCGAGCCGCTGGGGGGGGGGGGGGCTGCTGTCCGGGCCCTGGCGCGAGCCGCTCGGGGGGGGGGGGCTGCTGTCCGGGCCCTGGCGCGAGCCGCTCGGGGGGGGGGGGGCTGCTGTCCGGGCCCTGGCGCGAGCCGCTCGGGGGGGGGGGGGGGGCTGCTGTCCGGGCCCTGGCGCGAGCCGCTCGGGGGGGGGGGGCTGCTGTCCGGGCCCTGGCGCGAGCCGCTCGGGGGGGGGGGGGGCTGCTGTCCGGGCCCTGGCGCGAGCCGCTGGGGGGGGGGGGGCTGCTGTCCGGGCCCTGGCGCGAGCCGCTCGGGGGGGGGGGGGGCTGCTGTCCGGGCCCTGGCGCGAGCCGCTGGGGGGGGGGGGGGGCTGCTGTCCGGGCCCTGGCGCGAGCCGCTCGGGGGGGGGGGCGGGGCTGCTGTCCGGGCCCTGGCGCGAGCCGCTGGGGGGGGGGGGGGGCTGCTGTCCGGGCCCTGGCGCGAGCCGCTCGGGGGGGGGGGCGGGGCTGCTGTCCGGGCCCTGGCGCGAGCCGCTCGGGGGGGGGGGCGGGGCTGCTGTCCGGGCCCTGGCGCGAGCCGCTCGGGGGGGGGCTGCTGTCCGGGCCCTGGCGCGAGCCGCTCGGGGGGGGGGGGGGCTGCTGTCCGGGCCCTGGCGCGAGCCGCTCGGGGGGGGGGGGGGGCTGCTGTCCGGGCCCTGGCGCGAGCCGCTGGGGGGGGGGGGGGGGCTGCTGTCCGGGCCCTGGCGCGAGCCGCTCGGGGGGGGGGGCGGGCTGCTGTCCGGGCCCTGGCGCGAGCCGCTCGGGGGGGGGGCTGCTGTCCGGGCCCTGGCGCGAGCCGCTCGGGGGGGGGGGGGGGCTGCTGTCCGGGCCCTGGCGCGAGCCGCTGGGGGGGGGGGGGGGGCTGCTGTCCGGGCCCTGGCGCGAGCCGCTCGGGGGGGGGGGGCGGGGCTGCTGTCCGGGCCCTGGCGCGAGCCGCTCGGGGGGGGGGGCGGGGCTGCTGTCCGGGCCCTGGCGCGAGCCGCTCGGGGGGGGGGGCGGGGCTGCTGTCCGGGCCCTGGCGCGAGCCGCTCGGGGGGGGGGGCGGGGCTGCTGTCCGGGCGCTGGCGCGAGCCGCTCGGGGGGGGGGGGCGGGGCTGCTGTCCGGGCGCTGGCGCGAGCCGCTCGGGGGGGGGGCGGGGCTGCTGTCCGGGCGCTGGCGCGAGCCGCTCGGGGGGGGGGGGGGCTGCTGTCCGGGCCCTGGCGCGAGCCGCTGGGGGGGGGGGGGGGGCTGCTGTCCGGGCCCTGGCGCGAGCCGCTGGGGGGGGGGGGGGGGGCTGCTGTCCGGGCCCTGGCGCGAGCCGCTGGGGGGGGGGGGGGGGGGGGGCTGCTGTCCGGGCCCTGGCGCGAGCCGCTGGGGGGGGGGGGCTGCTGTCCGGGCCCTGGCGCGAGCCGCTGCGGGGGGGGGGGGGGGGGGGCTGCTGTCCGGGCCCTGGCGCGAGCCGCTGCGGGGGGGGGGGGGGGGGCTGCTGTCCGGGCCCTGGCGCGAGCCGCTGGGGGGGGGGGGGGGGCTGCTGTCCGGGCCCTGGCGCGAGCCGCTCGGGGGGGGGGGGGGGGGCTGCTGTCCGGGCCCTGGCGCGAGCCGCTCGGGGGGGGGGGCTGCTGTCCGGGCCCTGGCGCGAGCCGCTCGGGGGGGGGGGGGGGGGCTGCTGTCCGGGCCCTGGCGCGAGCCGCTCGGGGGGGGGGGGGGGGGGGCTGCTGTCCGGGCCCTGGCGCGAGCCGCTCGGCGGGGGGGGGGGCTGCTGTCCGGGCCCTGGCGCGAGCCGCTCGGCGGGGGGGGGGGGGGGGGGGGCTGCTGTCCGGGCCCTGGTAGGAGAGGCAGGCGGCCCTTTCCGCGGCTCTAGCCGGCCAGGCCCGGGGACGGGCGACAGGGGAGGGGTCCCTGCTCTGTTCTGTCCCTCGGGGGCTGGATGAGCCTTTGGTCTGACCCGCTGTGGCTGTTCTTATGTTCGTACCTGAGCTTGCCCCACACTAGCTGCATCAAGGTAGAGCTCTTACAGCCAGGTAGCTGAGGCCTTTACTCGGGGTCTGATACTCTGTTCGGGATGTCTGTGGCACCCGAGAGATGCCTATTCTGTAGACAAACTACATCTATGCAAGGGGTTCTGCATCCGTGTAGGAACTCCTCCTTCTCCTTCTCCTTCTCCCTGAGCAAGGGTAGCTAGGTTGATGGAAACACTTTTCTGTTGACCTAGCTGCGTCTATGCCAGAGGTTAGATCAGCATAGGATGCTTAGCATGTGGCGCTTTCACACCTCTGACCAACTAGGGATGTAAGCAATTAGTCAATGTATCAGACAGTGGACTAGTGATGTGACTAGTCACTTCCCTTCCCCCCCCTCCCCCCCTGCTTTTTGCCTCAGAGAGGCAGCAAAGGGGAGAGCAGGAGCCGGAGCTGGCTTAAAAGCCAGTTCTCCCCAGCACCATCTCTGTGGGGAGCAAGGGAGGTAGAGGCACAGTGGGAAATGGCAGTGTGAGTGGTGACTGAAGCAGTCTCCACTTGCACTGCTTTTACTGTGATTCTGTTTTCGAAATGTACAAGAGCCCTGCTGCAACAGATCTCAGCAGGGAGAAGCCCAAAGCGATGCCTTTTCATGTAACCAGGAAAGAGATGCAACATCTCACAATCCCACCACAGATTATTATGAAATGGTGATTTTTTTTTTATTTCTAATAGAAATACATTAGTATGCCATTGCAGTATGGCAGCGCTTGTTCAATTGCTTCATCAGGGAGGCTTCCAAAATGCTGTCTGGAATGGCTTCTCCTAGAGTGTTTCATAAGTTTGTTTCCTCCCTAGCCACAATGCTACTCTTATGGTTTGCCTGGATGTCCAAGGAACTTGAGCCCAGTTTGTGGAACTGATGGGCACACATATCCAAATGAGTGTGTGCTTTGCCTTTCCAACAGGTAATCTTGTAGCTCTCTTCCATACTATCTTGTGTCTGAGGTATGACTAACTTGGCACAAAGTAGTGACTCGTTCCATTTCCAGCAAGATTACTGATCTCAGCTCACTTACACTTCGTATTCTGTGTGTGTAGGAGTGACCTCCTATAGCACATTTTATGGTGTCGCCCACAAAAGAGAGCGTTTGGATTCCATTAGCCACAGATGCTGTTTGCTTGCTTATGTATCCTGAAAAACTAGTGGCTTGTGGGAATTTTAAGTAGCACACTGGTAAGATGCAATACCGTACCAGCTCACAAACAGGGACTGATAGAACACAAGTGGTCTCCCCCAAGGAGGAGTACCAAGAAGTCGTCCCAGCCTTTTTGGGTGCTAGACTTAAACCGTGCATGCATTCTTATGCAGGGAAGGAAGCACTCCCTGCAGGCATCACTCCCCATTGCACGCATTGGCCAAGAATCTGGGGGGTGGTACCTGCAGGGAGTGCTTCCTTGCAGAGTGCAGAATTGTGCAGACACTTCCGCCGCGCCCGCCTTCCCCCCCCCCCCCGCAAGCTGTGCCAGGTAGGTGCCCCTATCCCGTGCCCTCTCCCTTCCCCTCTCCTGTCCAAACCCTGCACCCCCCACTCTACTCCTGCACCCCCGCCCACCAAAACCTAACACCCACACTCCCAGCCTGTCCCTGCACTCCATCTCCTGCCCAGACCCCCTGAATCTTATGCCCAGCTTTCTCCCTGGCAGCCTCCTCCCATGCACTGAGCCCTTCATTTTTGGCTCCACCACAGAGCCTAGGAGGCCCCCACAGAATCTACTAGCCTCAAGCCCTGAGAAGAGTTAATCTGGCCCTGGAGGTAAGCCCTGAGCCTCCCATCCTCCTTCCCCCTCCAAGAGGCTGGAGGCTGAGGGGATTGTTTTTCCCCCTGCTTCTCAGTAGGGGGGACACATTTATGAGGTTTTTTCTCTTCACTTGGGGGCCAGGTCAGCAAGGGCTGTGGTGGTGGTGGCGGCGGGGGGGTTGGCGTCTCTCGTGTGTGGCCTTGACTGTTTTGTCTGTGGCCCCAACCCAATAAAGGCTCCCACCCCTGCCATAAGGCCACCTTGAACCCTGGGTATCCAGCACAGGATAGGCATGCAAGTGGAGATCTGACACAGCTGCGCTGCTCTGGAACCTGAGTGAACAAGATGAAAGCTACTCTGAGATGTCTGCTCAAGTCCTATCCTCAGTGCTAGGCTTATATAATGAATATCTTAAAGGGAAGCTGTTTCCCCTCTGTATTGCCTGCATGTTGTCACCACTTTAAAACCTAGAAAATGAAATTCATACTTAACAAGGATACTCCTGTTTTCCCCCTTAGTTCCAATGTAGTGTTAAATAGATAAATTTAGATTCATAAATAGGCTGCTGTACATCTTGTAAGAGGACAGATATCCAATGAGAGTTTCTAAGCAAGTCCTGTTTGCTTTTGGTATGTTGTCTAATCATATACACCAATCACATGACATTTTCTAAGCTTTCAAAGAAGAAGAGTGGGAAGAGCTTTTACTTTCATACAGAAAGCTTATATAGCTAACCTCTGAAACATTTGCTTGTATTTTAGTCTTACTGTGTTTTCTCTTGCATCAGTTATCTGCCTAAAGTAAGTAAAGTTGAACGTAATGACTGAGCAATAGTCTATAAGAAGTTTACAGTGACTGGTATATATTAAGTGACTGAAGTGACTTGGCAGATATCTGAGTAAGAGATGGGAGTTAGTAGACTGCAATTAGCAATAGTGTTTGAGAGAAGTATTCGGACTGTAATGAATGGCTGCTTTGCAGTCCTATTGTATGTCTATCAGAAGATCTCCAAAAGCTTTGCAAACAATTCTTTTAAGCCACAAATACCCAGAGCCCCACCTGAGACAATGAGAAATTGACGCACAGAGGTTGTGTAGCAAGCCCAAGAAGCTTGTAGTAGAGCCAGCGATGTGTCCCAGATCTTGTTACACTAAGGCTAAGTCTACATGGCCACTCTACTGTACTGCAGCTTTCTGCCTCATGGGTGTGAAACTCCCTGCACTGCCCTTCTGAGCACAGCAAGTTACAGCGCTATAAAGCACCAGTGTAAACAACCGGACTGCTCCCCTGGTGGAGGTGGCTTCCACAGAGCACTGGGAGAGCTCTCTCCCAGCAGGCCTGCTGTGGCCCCACTTTCACTGTAAAGCACCATGGCTGGGCTATAATTTTAGATGTGTAGACAAAGCTTCAGTGTTCTCTTAACCATAAGACCTGGGCTTGTGTTTTTGACTTAAAAAAAAAAAGCTGAACAAGTTTGGGCTGGAGCTTCAGGGGGTAGCTGAGTTAGTCTGCTACAGGAAAAAACAACAAATGGTCTGGTAGCACTCTATAGACTAACAAAACATGGAGATGGTTTTGTTTGGGCTGGATTATTCTTAAATGGGTGCTCAGATGAGAACCCAGCTAGGCCCTAGAGTTGTATGATCTTTAATTTGGCTGTGGCTGAGCTTTAATTTTATAAACTCTTTGCAGGGAGCATGAGCCTATCCTACAGGATAGTATTCTTGGGTAACTGACATTTTTGGCATTCAATTTAAGCTTTCTCTATCACAAATTAACACTCCTTAGGTTTCTAAACCGATATCTGGCTTGCGTGGATAATAGATTAAAAGGCAGGCTTTCTCTAGTTAGTCACTTAAGTATATGTATAAACTTTTTATATTGTAGCTTTGCAGTAAGATTTGCTGAAAACCTCACTGAATGTGATTCTGCTTGTAAGATGTAAAAAGAAAATGAATACAATTCCATAGTGAAAAATATGCTTTTTGTGTGCCGTGCCATTAGGCTCTGCCTGCTAATGGTATTTTTTGTTTTTGTTACAGGGAAAATAGTAGAGATGTCAAAATTAGATGGAAGGGACACTGCTAATATGGGTAGTATTAAATTTTGAAGAATGGCTTTCATCTGTTGCATAATCTGAAGAGAAGTCTTAAATTTGCCTAAGTAGTTTTATCTTAAATAAACATGCATATTTTGTTCTTATACCACTTTTGAATAGACCTAATGCCATTATTTTATTAAAATTGTAGCTATGTTTATGAATGTACCTGTATGAGTCATTTATATTCTCACTATATTTTCTTTGATTCAGAAAGCTTCACTTGTGTAGTATATCTTTCAAATTTGATTTTATCTATATAGAATTTGTCTGAGATGGCATGATTACTTCATGCAGGGGTTGAGGTAGCTTAGAATGTGGGAATCTTGCAAGTTCTACCCTTGCTGCATTATCCATGTGTCTAACTTTTCTAGGTGTGAGAATTTTTCACCTAGGGTGTGTCTAGACTCAGGGTTTTTTTTTTTTAAAAAACTTCCCCTGCATATAGACTGCCACCGTGTTCTTTTGAAATTAAATAGAAAGAACACGGCGTTTTTTTTTTTTTACTGCGGTAAACCTCATTTTACGAGGAAGAACGCCTTTTTTCAAAAGTGCTCTTTCGAAAAAAGGTGTTCTTGAATGCAAACAGGGCTTTTTCGAAAGAGCATCCAGACTGCCTGGGTGCTCTCTTTCGAAAAAGCGGCTTGCTTTTTCTAAATAAGTGGTTGCAGTCTAGATGCTCTTTCGAAAGAAGCTTTTTTCAAAAGATTATTTCGAAAGCCTCTTTCGAAAGAGGCTTGTAGTCTAGACATGTAGCCTTAGAGGAGCAAATAGCTAAACTTGCTGAATATGCAATATCCCCTACCACTGCAAAGTCATTAGCATGCAGGTTTTTATTAATTAAAAAGCTAGGATAAAGTTTACAAAAAAGCTTTTATTTACCCTGAGAGCTCTGCCTGGTGTAGGCAGAGACCTGTCTTGCTCTCTGAATTTGCAACATTTTCTTATTGGTGTATGGACCTTTGTAGACATCAGGTAAGCATGTTCTCACAATGCTTTTGGTACCAGTTGAGTCTGTGGTGATTGTCAGTACCAAAAGTTTTAGGCTACACCTAGCTTCAGCTTTTATCAGTCTACACATCTCAATCTCTATAGGCACACTCTTTGCTGTGACTCCATTTTACTTTGCAGAGAACGATCTCATTGCCACATTAGTCAGTAGCAAAAGCAAAGTGCTGACTTCACATTGCCCACATTCTGTTCTACTCTTATCAAATAATGCATGTCCACGTCACTGGAGTTCTTAAGTTGATGTCTTGTCCGGCATTGATTTTATAAACCTTAGTCCTGGAGGGGAACATATTACAGGCTAAGCCCCTGATGCAGCATCAAACTGCAGCATCATTGGCGAGTCTGTTCACTTGAATGAGACCTTCTTGGGATCAGGAAGATGCTAGCCAATTGCAGTGCCAAATCTAGGCCTACA
Source organism: Pelochelys cantorii (assembly GCA_032595735.1). NCBI lineage: Eukaryota > Metazoa > Chordata > Testudines > Trionychidae > Pelochelys > Pelochelys cantorii. The sequence continues at coordinate 119,625,894 of CM064331.1, read as the reverse complement.
CGAGTGAATTAGCAGTGTCCAAAGGAAGTTCCCTGCTTCCACTGAAGGATTACATGTATTTTTAGTTAGTAAATATTTTGGTAAGACAACTTGTTAAACTCTACTCTTAGTTTTATAAGGTGATTATTAAATAGTTTCTGTCCAACCCTGGAAGTTGGAACCTTATTAATGAACAGGGCCCATCATTTCAGAGCAACACAAATAAGTTCTCACCATGTCCATGTGGCTCCCACTCAGTGTGCACGTGTGTCCAATTTCAAAGGTTTGTGTGTGGGGCCACATCTGTGTCTTGAATGTTCCACTTTCTACTGTACAGAGAAGGGGGCAGCTGCAAACCTGTCCTGCTTCTGTCTTGCCACTGACAGCAGAGGAACAGAACAAGTGCTATCTACTCTTAGCCCTGAGCCAAACCTATCTCTAGAAGGCAGAGGCCCCCTTGCCTGGCTGTCAGCATACTGTAGGCTGCATCAGGCAGCTGTGGAGAGATGAGATCTACAGGCAATATCCTGCTCAGGCACGAAAACAAGGGTTGGTCTTATCGCTTGGCAGTGACCCCCTGAAGCCATCACCTGGAGGCAAACAGGCCCTGTGCTTGTCAGGGCTCCTGCCCCTCATGGCAGCCAGTGCCAGCAGCAGCCTCTCCCCAAAGACAGGGGGCTGGCGTCCTCACTGCAGGCTTGTGCAGGCATCACCTCCCTGCTTACACTCAGGCCATGTGGGAAGGGTCCTTGCAGCCATCAGAGCTAGAAACCCTCTCCCCCCCCCCCTCTCGGCCCTTTTAACCCACCTCAGGCCCTTTTCCCTACCCTGGGCTCTTTCCTGCTCCCTGTCTGCCCTTTTCCCTACCCTGTTGGCCCTTCCCGCACCCTTTTAGGGGAAGGGGATGAATTCGCAGCGGCTGGCTTGCCCCCTGCACACACTGGGCATGTGGGGTGTCCAAGCCCTGAACTCTTCAATGCTGACCAGCCAGGGGCCCTACTGAAGGGCTGGAAGCAGGAAACTAGTGCCAAAGACCAGGATCCTTTCCCAGCACTGCCCTGCCTCCCTGTGGGGCTGGCACCACCTGCCCCTACTCCATGTCTCCAGGGTCACTTCTACAAATAAGGCCCAGGTCTCCAGCCCTTGGCATTTCTAAGGGCGCTATTGCGTTGTGCGCATCTGAGCCCTTGACGCAAGGGCCCTCTACCTGGCTGCTGCAGTGGGCAGCTCCCGCTGGGAAGTCAGCTCTCCATGCCTCTGGCTTCCGGGCCCAGGAGCCAGTTTGAGCTCTGGGGCAGCTGTTACCACTGAAGCTACTGTTGTCTGCCATACCACGGGCTGCCGGGCCAAGCTGCAAGGTGCAGAAACTTGCCTGTGTCTCTAACAGGTCACCGAATCCCTGAGCAAACAGCCCTGACCCTGGCGGCTGCAGCGCCCCTGTGAGCAGGCCCATTCCAGCTGCCCCTGTGCTCCCCACATGGGGGCAGTGGCGGCTAGGACACGTCCCTGCAGGGCCGGGGAGCTGCCAGCAGAAGCAGGATGGCAGGAGTCAGGCGGAAGGCTTCAGGGGCTGTTGCCTAGCCCCTGCTGTTACCCAGGGGCGCAAAGGGCCGGGGTCTGCAGCCCTTGCTCGTGTGATGATTCCAGTCGGCTCTGCAGCTCGTATGAGCAAAGGTGAGAGGCCCCAGCCCCACGTGGGCTTGGTAACAAACTCTGTTCACCAGCCCAACCGTAGCCCACTAGTCTGGCTCGTTACAGATACCCCCTGCCAGCCTGTCAGGGGCTCCTGGGATTAGCCAGGCCTCAAAATGCTTGACACAGGGAAGATCCAGGCGGCCTGATGTACACTCTGTACATAGCTATGCTCTCCGGGCTCAGCTGCACAGCCACGGAAACTGTCTGTCACACTCTGGCACTAGACTGCCACAAAGCCGCCTTGGTCTGGGTTCAGCCTTGCTGGGCAGTTTCAAAGAGGCACTTCTATGCAGCTGTAGCGAGGTTCTTAGGCTGCACTCACCCCCATGGTAGGGAAACGTTTTCCAGAATGCACTGGACTCCATGCTAGCATCTGGCATGAGTTGTTTGTTCTCTCTTCCTTCCCCAGGCGGCAAAAGGTGTTACATGGAATCTTTTCTTTTGGAATGCTTTTTCGTTTACAGACATACAGCTAGATAGTCACATGCTGCTGTATAGCGGAGACTTTGTCAGCTTGTGTGCGGTCTGTCTGTCTGTTCCAGAACTCCTCCTACACAAGAAACGTTAGGACCACCAAATTCAGTACACAGCTTCCTCTTATTGTAACGTAAAGCAAGGTCAGGGAGGTTGTGCCAGGAAAACAGGATGTGCCTGGAATGGGATTGCATCTCATAAAACCATACAGAAAAGAGACAGAAACACAAGCAGGTGAAAGGGGCTGGCTGGGGGTACATACACAGCCCTGCCCCACCCTGGACTGCCCCAGCCATGAGTCTCCTATCCCTGCAGGCACCCTGCAACTCCCCGCACGCCCAATTCATACAGGAACGTTGCTAGCTGTTCCCCTTCGTCAGGGAGTGAGGGGAAAGTGTCCAGTTTGCTGCAGTCCCCACTCTGGCTGGGCAGTGCAGGGGGCAGACAAACGTGGACATGCCCCCATCCCTCGGTTGTGCCCACTGGAGTTGCAGCGGCCATGGAGAGGCACTTCTCACCTGGCCCCAAGCTCTGTTGTCCTCTCTCCCTGGGGCAGCCTGTGTACTGAACCCTCCTCCCCAGCCCCACCCAGAGCAATGATTGAAATGAAAAACAACCCCCCAAACAGACAGCGAGTTAAGGCCCCGGGAAGGCCGGGTAAATCGTCTAGGCTGTTTGTATTAGATGAAGGCAGGTTGGCACAGTGTGCCAGGCACTGGGAGCAGAAGGGTTTGCCATGGCAGAGTTTACTCCACTCTCAGCCCAGCCCCTGCCAAAGCTGTCTCCTGCACAGACAGGCATTACCCTCACTGCAGAGCCTTCCACTGGGCCAGAGCAGCGCTGTTGGCAACCACAATTTTCATCCCAGAGCCTTAGGTACCCGGGTCTTAGGGAGCGACTGAGAAGCCAGCGTTGCTGTGAGCCGGGAAGGCAGCCAGCTGGGGGCATGTGCGCTATTCAGCAGGCTCCCCCCGGCGGTGACGCAGCAGCGGCAGCACTTCCCGGCTGGGGGCGGGGTCTCTCTGGCACCGCTAACTGCTGGACGTGTCAGGCAGACGGCTCGTGGCGCTGGACGTGTCAGGCAGACGGCTCATTCGCACCACGTGGTGGCCAAGCAGGACAGTAGCTGGAGGGAAGGTGCGGCAGGCAGCAGGGCTGGTGGCCTGTGACATACAGGAGCTTAAACTACATGTGGGGGGGGGGCGGTCCTTTATGGCTCTATATGGCCCAGGCCCGGGGCTCTGCTGCCTGCAGGGCAAGGGGCACTGCGGGGCACTTGCATCCACTTGTGGGCTGGGCCGCGGATGCTACCAGCGAACCTGCAGCAGCTGTCTCTCAGGGGATCATGGCTTGCTAAGGAACTGGAACCGAGAGTGGAGGGGCAGGTGGGGCTCCCTGGCCCCGATCCAAGCCCACCCCCAACTTGCTGTAGCCGGGGGAGAGACACCTCTGCCCGCAGCCCAGTGCTGCAGAGAGCGAGCGGGGGGAGTCCTCTCTCCCTGTCACTGCCCTGGAGTGGCCTTCTCCCCAAGCCCCACATCTCTGGCCCCCCCCCGAGCCCTCGCTCCCCTGGCGCTGCAGCCCTCTGGCCCAGCCCTGAGCCCCACCCACACGCTGAATCCCTTGGCCCTACCCAGCACAGGAATGCCCATGTGCCCCACATCACCTCCATCCTGGCGCATGGGAGGGAAAAATCTGAGGGCCCTTTGAATGTGACCCTCCTGTCTCTGCTGCCAGCTGCTCTCTGGCTGCCCAGTCTGAAGCAGCGTCTCTGGCAGCAGTACAGAGGTGAGGGGGGCAATCCTTCCCCCTCCCTCACAGCAGCCTGCCCCATAACGCTCTTTTGGGTCAGGACCCCCAGTCTTCTGATTATTACACCAGGAAATTCCAGCTGTTAATACCTGATTCCGTGAAATTGACTATTTTGAAAAGCCCACAGCTATGGAATTGATGAAAAGGGATGTGAATACGGCAGGGTCCTTGCCATAGCGAGCCACTTTGGCCAGGAGCTCTAATCTGCCATGCAGCAAGGGCTGCCTGCCCCCTGGGCATGTCTCTGGACGTGGCCAGTGACCAAGGTGTCACAGGATGGCAGGGTTTCCGGGAAGGGGGGAGGGCAGTGCATTATGCCCGGGCCCAGATGGACTGCCTTTGCAAGGGATGCAGTTCTCAGTTCTAGCCCCAGGCAGAAACTTGGCTCAGCTGATGATACCATACGTTGTTTTCCCCAACATCACTTCCTTTAGCGGGGCTGGTGTAAGACATGATGGGAGCCTGGCAAGTCAAGGTGCAGGCTGCGTGTTCAAAACAAAGCAAACATTTCAATGTCTGGAGACGCTCAGTGAGGCGCTAACGTTATCTTCCCCTGTGGGGCTCCCTTCCCGGCCCCGCAGACAACCTGCAGAGAAGGCCCGATAGCGCTCTCCGTTACATGGGCACATCTGCCCCTGGCCTGCCCAGCTGGGACTGCTCGCGAGGTCATTTCAGGGGGACTTGCAAGTCCACAACAGGGAGCAGAATTGGGATGGCCACAGTGCCTAAGATATGGGCCTTTCCGGAGGGACAGCTCTTGCCGAATGTTTGCTCTGCAGGCAGGCAGAGTGCTGTAGTTGTGTGGGTCCCAGGCTACTAGAGAGAGACAACACGGGTGAGGTAATACCGTTTATTGGACCGACTTCTGTCGATGGGAGAGACGGGATTTCGGAGGGTAGCAGCCTCTGGTCCTCCAAATCTCCTAATGCACCTTTGTGAGCTTCTGAGTGGAAAGCGAAATGACTCATCATGTGAATTATTCAATGTGCATCCTCCCACACACAGTAATTATGTGTACCTTGCAAACCCCACCTGACCGATCTCAGGCAGCGCCTGCAGCAGCGCTGGTCAGGAAATGATCTGACAAACATGGAAAATAAAAGGCGTTTAGCTTTCAACAATAGCGTGGAGGTTCTTGTTATGAAACACCCCAAGGGATGAAAAAGTCAGGGGACGGCTGCGACAACTGAAAACAAAATGCGAGTTCACTTGAGGGGGACTGCCTTTTTGGCAAAATCCTGAGTTTCTGGTAAAACTGGAACGTGATTTGCAAAAAATGGAAAAGTCATTGTTTGTCAAAATGAATCTTTCAGCTGCAAATGTTTGCCCAGCGCTAGTGTACAGAGGAATATTGCTGGAATGAGAACACGCTCTAATATCGTGCTTTGGGAAGCTGAAATATGTCTCTGCCTATTGCCCCGTCCTTACGCATTAGAGGCCTGCTAGAGGTCAGGAGGAGACGGAAGAGTTTCTTCTGTGGCAGGCTTGGGAAGCAATCCCGGAGGGAAAGAAGCGCTCCTGCTGCCGGGTGCCGGGGCAAGGGGAGGTCTGTTCTGCAGTGTTGGTGCGCTAGGAATAGGCCCACCCGAATGCACAGCACACTGGGGGAAGGGCGCTCTCCTTGCTGCTGCTGTGTATGGTGACAAGTCGAGAAAGACCAGTTCCACGCTAGGCCACGTGACTAGCGCTCAGCCCCCGAGCCGGAGAGCACTGCCCAGCTGCACTTAGCTCTCAGCCTGCTACCTGGGAGCCCTGCAAGCTGAGTGCTTGAGCAACCAGTCAGGAGCCATTCCAGGCGGCCCAGCCCAAGGCGGGCCATTCCCAGAGTGAATTAGGTACATGCCGCGTGGCGCCTCGGTGGCTCTGCCACCGCCCTGCTTCCCCAGCTAAGCTCCACGCAGCCCTGCCACAGCTGCCTTAGCACCGCTCTCCCTGGGCAGGCTGCCCGCGCCTGCTTGCCTGGCACTGCTGCGAACCCAGCCTCCGCCTGCTCACCCTCTGTCCCGGCCATCTGCGTACAGAGCCTGAGAAGCAAAGCTTGTCTGTGACGCCAGGGGACGCCTCCCCCAGCACCCGTCGGGGCAACGCAAACGCTGCTTCGGCTTTTCCCTGCAGTGGCAGGGGCCTGGGGCGGGGAGGCCACAGGGAGTTTGGGAGCCACCGCCCCCCGTATCGGCGGGGTGCCAGGATCACAGCCGTGCTTCCCGGACAAGCCCGGGTGCAGCACTGCCGGGTGGGCTGCCGGGGCAGGCACTGGGAATTAGAGCCCTCTCTGTCCTTGGGTGACTTTACCCCCAGGCCTCCACACCGGTCTCCAGCTGAGCACCCCCTGCCGTGTGCAGCCTATTGGCTGGGCTGGGCTCCGACTGGCTAGTCCCATGCCTGGCGACCCAGGAACGGCCTCCAGAGCCCGTGGCCCCCAGCCTGCGCCAGCAGAACCGCGGGGCGGCTAAGTTTGCAGAAGGGGCCAGTGCGGTGCCTCGCTGCTGGTGCTCAACCCTTGCAGTCCTCTGCCCCAGCTGGAGGGCCAGGGGAGCATTGCTACCGCTCCCCCATGGCGCTGTCGTGGCTCCCGCCCCCGGGGCTCAGTGGGAGCGTTGGAGCCAGGTGAGCGGTTCCGATGGCGCTCTCAGGCTCCCTGCAGGGAGGCTGAGCCAGGCCCAGGGGAGGGTTCAAGGCCACAGGAAGTTGGGGGCTAGGCTTGGAACTGACCAGCACCGTGGCCTTGTGGCGAGAGGCAGGAGCCTGCTCTGAGCTGCTCCTTTGCTCTGGCAGGAGCCCGGTGGCCGAGGGCAGGAACCCAACCCCAGGGGAGTCCTCTGCAGGGTGCAGGAGATGGCAAAGCTCCGTGGCAGTGAGGGCCATGTGCTAGGCCCCAGGGACGGCAGCTGCAGGGCCTGGGTATTAAAGCACATGGCAGACGTGGCCCCTGATCCCCAGGGCCTCCAGTTCCCGGTGCCCCAGCTGAGCTGCCTGGGCCCGCATGAGAGCCCCAGGGATGAGGCCGTGGGAGCTGCAGGCACCGAGCGCATGTCAGTCCGGGCACCCAGCACTGTAGTGCCCAGCTCAGTGGCTGGGGGTGTTTGTGGTCGCAGTTGCCCCCAGCTGGCGTTGGTTATTCTCCTTACGCTGGCTGGGGGGGCTCTTCCAGTGGTACTACACCAGCCCGGTGCCCCGTGGGCCCGCCAGACGCAGGGCGGGACCCTGCTCTAGGAGCTGCGGGCAGGGGGCGCCCAGGCAGAGCTGAGTGCCACACGCGCCCCGCACGCACAGGCACACGCCGGGCTGCAGCCGGCCAGGTCCAGCCTGGTGCTGAGAGCGGGGCAGGATGCTTTGCTGGGAGCAGGCACAGAGGTGCCAGCACAGGGGTGGAGCTGCCGATGAGTCAGGCCTGCCAGCCCCTCCCTCCTGGCTGGAATGCGAACACGCTGCCCCGAAAGGGAAAGCAGCGAGCGCCAAGCAGCGAGCGCCGGAGTGACACCCGGCCGGGCACCGGGCCAGGCTCATGACGTCACCGCCTCTCTCTGGAGTGCTGCAGAGCGAGCCGGAGCCAGGCGCAGGGCGGGCAGCTGAGCAGCCTCCCCGCTCCTCTGACCGGCTGGGTGTGAGCGGGAGAGCGGGACGCCAAAAGCCCAGCGCGGCCGCGGCCCGGGCTGCTCCTGCCGAGCGCCGGACCGGAATTTCCAGCCCGGCGCGGCTGGCCAGCCCGCGACAGCACCCGCAGGTTTTTCAGGTACCTGCTTGTCACACACAGCGCAGCTCGTGATCGGGGGCCCCGCCTGTATTGCTACTTAAACCGGGGCAAGGACACTGGCTGCGTGCGAGCAGCCCGGCCTCTGACGTGCCAGGTGAGTGCCAACCTTGCCCAGACACGCGTGGCTGTGCCCCGGGCGGGGGGAGACACGCAGCCGGCCCCGCACGGGCCCTGGGGTGCCCCGGTTGTTGCTGCATGTTGCAGTACGGGGCAGTGTGAAAAGCCCGGGAGTTAGCTCTGCTGGCTGCTGGTGCCCTGAGAGGAGCGTTCCTCCGCTTGCTCCAGACACGCTGCTCTGGGCAGGGAGCTGCTGAAGCCGGGCCAGGGGAATTAGACGCTGTCCGTGGCCACCGAGAGGTTTGGCTGCAGCTTAGCTCAGCCGCAAGGCTGACAAAGCGACCACACTGGTAGCCGGCCGCAGGGCCAGTCGCTGTGGACAGAGGCAGGCAGCCGGCTGTGCCCAGGGGCGGGGCTGGGCGCTGGTTGTTATGGGGCTGCAGCTGCAGCGGGAATCAGCCCGGCCACCATTAACCCTTCGTCCGCCGCGCAGAGGTGACTGCCCGCGCCGCGGGGCCGGGGCTCAGCCGGACAGAACGCAGGCCGGTCACGCCACGCGCAGCTCGTGCAGCAGGACAAGTCTGTGGGGTCCCTCCGGCCCTGGGACGCGCGGCCCGGCACCACACCCAGCGCCCCTGCGAGGGGCCTGCTGCCTGGGCCGGCGTCGCTCGAGTGCCCGGCCAGGCCCAGGCCTTCGCCAGGACGGGGGGCTGCCCGGCACCAGGCACGGGGGGTAGCTGCCTGGGGAGCCAGCGCCAGTTCCCCTCCAGGGCAGGCTGCCTGGGCCAGCTCAGCCTGTGGGCCCCTTGGGCGGGTTTCCGAACACGCCGCCCTCAGCCTCCGGAGAGCCTCAGGCCCCCGTCCGATCGCTAGGGGCTGGCAATGGGGGGGCCACACCTTGTGGCCGGGCAGCCGGCTCTGTCCGCGTGGCTCCAGGCGGCTGTGCCAGAGCTCTCTGCAGGCAGGCGAGCCCCACGACAGGCGGCCAAGGCCCACGAGCTGCTTTGCCGGGGCCCTCGCACTGGCGCGCCCGTCCTGCCGCAGGAAGCATCACCGGGCTGCCGAGTCTGTGGCCTGGCCAAGCTCCAGGGGAGCGGCTGCAAGGAGACCCGGCCTGGGGAAGGCAGGTTCCCCAGGGACAGGGTCTGTGCAAACCCGGCCAGCAAAACCCACCAAGCTCTGGGGAGGGGAACAGAGTCCGGGCCCCAGCAGGGCGGGGCAGGCGCGTCGGGAGGGGCAGCTTCTGTGCACAGGGGAGGGGCGCGCCGAGCGCCTGCCGTGGGACAGAGCGAGCGTTGGCGGGGCAGGGCAGAGTCCTGCAGGTGTTCAGGGCGGGGGGATGTGCCTTTATTTTCCCTCCATTGCCACAGAGCAGCACACACCCGGACTTTTCCTCCAAAGCAAAGCGAGGGGAAGCGCGCTCGCCCACCCAGGCCCACTCAGCACTCCACACGCGCTCACCCACACGCGCACACGCTCTTACACACACGTGCACACACATGCTCTCCCACATCTGCGCTCGCGCACACGCTCTTACACACACGTGCACACACATGCTCTCCCACATCTGCGCTCACCCACACGCGCACACGCTCTTACACACACGTGCACACACATGCTCTCCCACATCTGCGCTCACCCACAAGCGCACACGCTCTTACACATGCACACACATGCTCTCCCACATCTGCGCTCACCCACACGCGCACACGCTCTTACACACACATGCACACACATGCTCTCCCACATCTGCGCTCACACACACGCGCACACGCTCTTACACACACATGCACACACATGCTCTCCCACATCTGCGCTCACCCACACGCGCACACGCTCTTACACATGCATGCACACACATGCTCTCCCACATCTGCGCTCACACACACACGCACACGCTCTTACACACACATGCACACACATGCTCTCCCACATCTGCGCACACCCACGCTCTTACACACACATGCACACACATGCTCTCCCACATCTGCGCTCACACACACGCGCACACGCTCTTACACACACATGCTCTCCCACATCTGCGCTCACCCACACGCGCACACGCTCTTACACACGCATGCACACACATGCTCTCCCACATCTGCGCTCACACACACACGCACACGCTCTTACACACACATGCACACACATGCTCTCCCACATCTGCACTCACACACACGCGCACACGCTCTCACACATGCTCACACATGCTCTCCCACATCTGCACTCACACACACGCGCACACGCTCTTACACACACATGCACACACATGCTCTCACAGACCCGCACTCACACATGCACTCCCCCACACACGCACTCCCACGCATGCTCTCACACAGTCGCTCTCCCACACACACGCACACGCACTCCCACAAATGCTGCCCCACCCCTGTGCTTTCTTGCTTTGCTCTGACATGGTTCTGGATTGGCCATGACCAGCAGCGCTACGGGGGGGAGGGGCTGCTCCCTAGAGAGCACCCTTGGGTGCTGGGACGCGGCTTCCCTCGGTTGGCAGCGGAAGGGGCCGCCCCGCAGGCTCCCTGAGGTTTGGCCGGTGTGGCCAGCTTTGGGATTTACGGCGTGGGGCTGGTTTTGCAGCTGCCCTGTGTGACTGGCAGTAACTGGAGGGAGGGGCGAGACCCTCGGGTGCAGGAGGTGTCCAGCTGCTCTGTGCCTCAGTTTCTTCCCCGGCACAGTGGGGCGAGCGGCTCTGCCCCACCTCAGGGGAGGTGTGAGAAATAACACGTCACGTACTGGGCGGGGTGCAGCTGGCACAGTGAGGAGGAGCCTTAACTAGCCACCTAAGGGCTCCCCAGGTGCCCATCCCACTAGCTCTCTGTGGCCTGGCCCAGCCAGTGGATGTTGGCTGGATTCCTGTTTCTCCCCTGCTGCCGGCTAGTGGCTGCTCATCCGTGCGCCAGGTCGCTGCCCTTTGCCCGGAGGCCGGGCGAGAACATGGCCCCGGCTCGCGCTGGCAGAGCCCCCGCTGATGCCGGCTGGCACTGGGCGGCTTTGGCACAGACACAGCCCCTAGCTCCTCCCCGGCGCCGACCAGCCTGGCCAGTGAGCTCGGCGGCCGGCGGCGCCAGCCCGGGGGTGCGGTGGCGCTTGCTGCTGGCGGGAGTTCGCACAGGCCCGTGTGCACTGGCCGGCTCGGCGTGGGCGGGGCCAGGCGGGGACGCCGTATGCTGGGCTAGTGCCCCAGACCCGCTACTGCGCCAAGGCAGATGGGGTGCGCCAAGGTGGAGCCCTGGGGCCCAGCCCCCGCCGCTGGCCCCTGCCTCCCCGCGGCACTGTTGGCTGGGAGCTCAGTAGTCGCTCGGCTCGGCTCGCTAGCCACTCCCTGAGCCCTGGGAGGTGGGGGCTGAACACTGCCCCTGCCTGGCACAGCCCGCTTGCGCTCACCACTGCGCTCTGGGCCGGGGAGCTCCAGGCAGGGCGAGCCAGCCTTTCACGGGGGGTCAGCCCCTCCCGCTGCCCGCCCGTGCCAGGCACAGGTCAGCGCCAGGGGGCAGCATGGCCTGCGGCTAGGGCAGGGACTCGGGCAGGCTGCCTCTGCCAGCACTGCCGGGAAACGCAGCAATGGGGCAGAATCGCGGCAACGCCTCTGGGCTGCCCCAGCCGCTGTGCGCGCTAAGCCAGGGCTGGGGTGCCACCGGGGGGACATGGCGCTTCCACGCCCAGGCCCGGGCATCCCGGTGGCATTCTGGGTCCAGTGCTGGCCCTGCTCACGTGCCCACCCGGCACTGCCAGCCTCCTGACAGCTCAGTGGCTACCCGGCTCCATGCTGCACAATGGAAGGCCGGGGCCCTGAGCCGTGGCGGGAGCTAGCTCCGGCCCATCCTCCTGGGACCCACGTCCTGAGGGCCTGATTCTGAGTGGACACGACCTCAAAGCGGAGCCCAGGCCTGGGCGTAGCGTCGTGCATGGCGCGCCCCTGCGCTGCCACGTGAGTCCCAGGAGCGGCCCGTGGCCGGGAGAGGAGGGAAGCCTCACGTGGAGGGACGGGACTCGGCGGCTCTGCAGTATCCCTCCCCGCGGAAGCCGCTTGGCCCGGGGCAGCCGTGGGGAGCGAAGCGGTGTGTGCTCAGTGCCACAGACCAAGCGGCTCGCGCGGAGCCAAGGCCTGTAACGAATGGCGTTTGGTGGGTGCCGCCGGCGCGCCCAGGCCTGCCCCCTGCCCTGCCGAGGGACCTTGTGCCCCACGCCAGGCCCTAGCGCTGCCCTCCGGTCCCCAGGGCCGAGGGGCTGTGGCCACTGGGCCCACAAAGCCCAGCCGGAAGCCGGGAGAGGAGCGAGGCCCAGCCCAGCCGCAGCGGGGAGGGGGCACGGGGCGGGCAGCAGAGGTCGGGGGGGTGTGTGCGTGTGGAGGGACACTGGAGGGAAGGGAGAAACGTGAGGGGGGGAGCTGGTGCAAAACACACGGGAAGGGCGGCACCTGTGTAATCGCATCAACGCCAACACGCTTGCCCCCCTGCCGCCCCCTCTCTGCGGGCACCAGCCCCCGCCTGCCTCATGCGCTCGCCAGGCAGGGGGCTGGGGCCAGGGGTGTGCAGTGCGGCACTGAGCCTGGGGAGCGGGCTGGGGGCAGGAAGGGGAGGGGGTTCAGGGCTGGGGGAGGAGATTGGGGCACATGATCTGGGAGGGGATTCAGGGCTGAGGTGTAGGATGGGGAGGGGGCTGGGGGAGCGGGTTGGGATGCAGGAGGGGGCGCAGGCTCTGGGAGGGGGCGCAGGAGGGGGCGCAGGGTTGGGGTGCAGGCTCTGGGAGGGGGTGCAGGAGGGGGCGATGGGCTGGGGTACAGGGTGGGGCGCAGGCTCTGGGAGGGGGCGCAGGAGGGGGTGATGGGCGGGGGTGCAGGAGGGGGCGCAGGCTCTGGGAGGAGGCGCAGGAGGGGGCGATGGGCTGGGGTACAGGGTGGGGCGCAGGCTCTGGGAGGGGGCGCAGGAGGGGGTAATGGGCGGGGGTGCAGGAGGGGGCGCAGGCTCTGGGAGGAGGCGCAGGAGGGGGCGATGGCCTGGGGTGCAGGAGGGGGCGCAGGCTCTGGGAGGGGGCATAGGAGGGGGCGATGGGCTGGGGTACAGGGTGGGGCGCAGGAGGGGGTGATGGGCTGGGGTGCAGGAGGGGGCGCAGGAGGGGGCGATGGGCTGGGGTGCAGGAGGGGGCGCAGGCTCTGGGAGGAGGCGCAGGAGGGGGTGATGGGCTGGGGTGCAGGGTGGGGCGCAGGCTCTGGGAGGGGGCGCAGGAGGGGGCGATGGGCTGGGGTGCAGGAGGGGGCGCAGGAGGGGGCGATGGGCTGGGGTGCAGGAGGGGGCGCAGGCTCTGGGAGGGGGCGCAGGAGGGGGCGCAGGCCCTGGGAGGGGGCGCAGGAGGGGGCGATGGGCTGGGGTACAGGGTGGGGCGCAGGCTCTGGGAGGGGGCGCAGGAGGGGGCGATGGGCGGGGGTGCAGGAGGGGGCGCAGGCTCTGGGAGGAGGCGCAGGAGGGGGCGATGGCCTGGGGTGCAGGAGGGGGCGCAGGCTCTGGGAGGGGGCATAGGAGGGGGCGATGGGCTGGGGTGCAGGAGGGGGCGCAGGAGGGGGCGATGGGCTGGGGTGCAGGAGGGGGCACAGGCTCTGGGAGGGGGCGCAGGAGGGGGCGCAGGCCCTGGGAGGGGGCGCAGGAGGGGGCGCAGGCTCTGGGAGGGGGCACAGGAGGGGGCAATGGGCTGGGGTGCAGGAGGGGGTGCAGGCTCTGGGAGGGGGCGCAGGAGGGGGCAATGGGCTGGGGTACAGGGTGGGGCGCAGGCTCTGGGAGGGGGCGCAGGAGGGGGCAATGGGCTGGGGTACAGGGTGGGGCGCAGGCTCTGGGAGGGGGCGCAGGAGGGGGCAATGGGCTGGGGTACAGAGTGGGGCGCAGGCCCTGGGAGGGGGCGCAGGAGGGGGCGCAGGCCCTGGGAGGGGGTGCAGGAGGGGCGATGGGCTGGGGTACAGGGTGGGGCGCAGGCTCTGGGAGGAGGCGCAGGAGGGGGTGATGGGCTGGGGTGCAGGAGGGGGCGCAGGCTCTGGGAGGAGGCGCAGGAGGGGGTGATGGGCTGGGGTGCAGGAGGGGGCGCAGGAGGGGGCAATGGGCTGGGGTGCAGGAGGGGGCACAGGCTCTGGGGGGGGGCGCAGGAGGGGGTGATGGGCTGGGGCGCAGGAGGGGGCGCAGGCTCTGGGAGGGGGCGCAGGAGGGGGCGATGGGCTGGGGTGCAGGGTGGGGCGCAGGCTCTGGGAGGGGGCGCAGGAGGGGGCGATGGGCTGGGGCGCAGGAGGGGGCGCAGGCTCTGGGAGGGGGCGCAGGAGGGGGCGATGGGCTGGGGTGCAGGGTGGGGCGCAGGCCCTGGGAGGGGGCGCAGGAGGGGGCGCAGGCTCTGGGAGGGGGCGCAGGAGGGGGCGATGGGCGGGGGTGCAGGAGGGGGCGCAGGCCCTGGGAGGGGGCGCAGGAGGGGGCGATGGGCTGGGGTACAGGGTGGGGCGCAGGCTCTGGGAGGGGGCGCAGGAGGGGGCGATGGGCTGGGGTACAGGGTGGGGCGCAGGCTCTGGGAGGGGGCGCAGGAGGGGGCGATGGGCGGGGGTGCAGGAGGGGGCGCAGGCTCTGGGAGGAGGCGCAGGAGGGGGCGATGGCCTGGGGTGCAGGAGGGGGCGCAGGCTCTGGGAGGGGGCATAGGAGGGGGCGATGGGCTGGGGTGCAGGAGGGGGCGCAGGCTCTGGGAGGGGGCGCAGGAGGGGGCGCAGGCCCTGGGAGGGGGCGCAGGAGGGGGCGATGGGCTGGGGTACAGGGTGGGGCGCAGGCTCTGGGAGGGGGCGCAGGAGGGGGCGATGGGCTGGGGTGCAGGGTGGGGCGCAGGCTCTGGGAGGGGGCGCAGGAGGGGGCGCAGGCCCTGGGAGGGGGCGCAGGAGGGGGCGACGGGCTGGGGTGCAGGGTGGGGCGCAGGCCCTGGGAGGGGGCGCAGGAGGGGGCGCAGGCCCTGGGAGGGGGCGCAGGAGGGGGCGCAGGCCCTGGGAGGGGGCGCAGGAGGGGCACACGCTGAGCATGCGAGCGCTCAGACTGAACAGGACCTGGGCGCATGGAGCGGCGCTGCAGCCCTCAGCTGTTACTGCCCGGCCTGTGCCCGGGCAGGGGCCTGATGCCCTCTGCTCCCCGCTGCCCGAGGAGATGGAGGCAGCGCCCGACTCCTCCAGGCCGGGGGAACGCGCGGGAGGCCGGTGACGCCGGCCTTGGTGCCAGTGGCCAGGGAGACGGAGGCCGAGGGGCAGCCTCCGGGCTGCGGCTCCCACCAGGGTGTCTGGGGCAATGACTGCGGGTGCCGGGGTCACTGGGGCTGCTCCCTACCTGGGGCCCCCATCAGCCTAGCTTGGCCGCACCATCCTTGTCGCTGGCAGCCGGGGCTACGTGCGGCCTCCCCCTGCCCCGCAGGCTGGTTCCCTCAGCCAGCTTGGCTGCTCACCAGCCACCATCACCGCTCCCCCCAGCGGCGTCTGCCCCGCCCCTGCCCCTGCCCCTACAGCCCCAGGGGCCGGCGCTACGGCCAGCGGCTCGAGGGTCGGCCATGGAGCACGCTAGCTCAGAGCTGGGCGGGTGTGTCTGCAGCCCACTGCCCCCACGCAGGCCTCGGGGCCGGAGGAACGGGGTGCACAGCCCTGCTGGCTGAGAGAAGCCGGCCCCGTGGCGTCCACGTGGGTCCCCAGGGAGCAGCAACGGGCGGGTGAGTCAGCTGGCCCCAGCAGGGCTGCTCCCGGAGCCAGCCGGGCGTTTGGACCTTCCTGTTTTGTAACGGGGGGAATCCGCTGGTCCCAGCCCCGGCACCTCCCAGCACGCCCAGGCACAGGGGAAAGCTCTGTGTCTGAGCAACGCGCTTTACCCCCCCGGAGCCACCCCCCACACGCCCCCGGAGCCACCCCCCCACACGCCCCCTGGAGCCACCCCCCCACACGCCCCCTGGAGCCACCCCCCCCACACTCACCCCCTGGAGCCACACACACACACCCCCACCCTGGAGCCACCCCCCCACACACCCCCTGGAGCCACCCCCCCACACACCCCCTGGAGCCACCCCCCCACACACACGCCCTGGAGCCACCCCCCCACACGCCCCCTGGAGCCACCCCCCCACACACACCCCCTGGAGCCACACCCCCCCACACACCCCCTGGAGCCACCACCCCCCACACACCCCCTGGAGCACACCCCCCCACACGCCCCCTGGAGCCACCACCCCCCACACACCCCCTGGAGCCACCACCCCCCCACACACACCCCCTGGAGCCACCCCCCCACACACACCCCCTGGAGCGACCCCCCCACACGCCCCCTGGAGCGACCCCCCCACACACCCCCTGGAGCCACCCCCCCACACACACCCCCTGGAGCCACACCCCCCCACACACCCCCTGGAGCCACCCCCCCGCACGCCCCCTGGAGCCACCCCCCCACACACACCCCCTGGAGCCACACCCCCCCACACGCCCCCTGGAGCCACCACCCCCCACACACCCCCTGGAGCCACCCCCCCACACGCCCCCTGGAGCCACCACCCCCCACACACCCCCTGGAGCCACCACCCCCCCACACACACCCCCTGGAGCCACCCCCCCACACACACCCCCTGGAGCGACCCCCCCACACGCCCCCTGGAGCCACCCCCACACACACACACCCCCACCCAGGAGCCACCCCCCCACACGCCCCCTGGAGCCACCACCCCCCCACACACACCCCCTGGAGCCACCCCCCACACGCCCCCTGGAGCCACCCCCCCACACACACCCCCTGGAGCCACCCCCCCACACACACCCCCTGGAGCCACCCCCCACACGCCCCCTGGAGCCACCCCCCCCCACACGCCCCCTGGAGCCACACCCCCTGGAGCCACCCCCCCCCCACACACACCCCCTGGAGCCACCACCCCCCACACACACCCCCTGGAGCCACCACCACCCCCCCCCCCACACCCCCTGGAGCCACCGCCCCACACACACCCCCTGGAGCCACCCCCCCACACGCCCCCCGGAGCCACCCCCCCACACGCCCCCTGGAGCCACCCCCCCACACTCACCCCCTGGAGCCACACACACACACCCCCACCCTGGAGCCACCCCCCCACACACCCCCTGGAGCCACCCCCCCACACACACGCCCTGGAGCCACCCCCCCACACGCCCCCTGGAGCCACCCCCCCACACACACCCCCTGGAGCCACACCCCCCCACACACCCCCTGGAGCCACCACCCCCCACACACCCCCTGGAGCCACCCCCCCACACGCCCCCTGGAGCCACCACCCCCCACACACCCCCTGGAGCCACCACCCCCCACACACACCCCCTGGAGCCACCCCCCCACACACACCCCCTGGAGCGACCCCCCCCACACGCCCCCTGGAGCGACCCCCCCCACACACCCCCTGGAGCCACCCCCCCACACACACCCCCTGGAGCCACACCCCCCCACACACCCCCTGGAGCCACCCCCCCACACACCCCCTGGAGCCACCCCCCCCACACGCCCCCTGGAGCCACACCCCCTGGAGCGACCCCCCCACACACCCCCTGGAGCCACCCCCCCGCACGCCCCCTGGAGCCACCCCCCCACACACACCCCCTGGAGCCACACCCCCCCACACGCCCCCTGGAGCCACCACCCCCCACACACCCCCTGGAGCCACCCCCCCACACGCCCCCTGGAGCCACCCCCCCACACTCACCCCCTGGAGCCACACACACACACCCCCACCCTGGAGCCACCCCCCCACACACCCCCTGGAGCCACCCCCCCACACACCCCCTGGAGCCACCCCCCCACACACACGCCCTGGAGCCACCCCCCCACACGCCCCCTGGAGCCACCCCCCCACACACACCCCCTGGAGCCACACCCCCCCACACGCCCCCTGGAGCCACCACCCCCCACACACCCCCTGGAGCCACCCCCCCACACGCCCCCTGGAGCCACCACCCCCCACACACCCCCTGGAGCCACCACCCCCCCACACACACCCCCTGGAGCCACCCCCCCACACACACCCCCTGGAGCGACCCCCCCACACGCCCCCTGGAGCGACCCCCCCCACACACCCCCTGGAGCCACCCCCCCACACACACCCCCTGGAGCCACACCCCCCCACACACCCCCTGGAGCCACCCCCCCGCACGCCCCCTGGAGCCACCCCCCCACACACACCCCCTGGAGCCACACCCCCCACACGCCCCCTGGAGCCACCACCCCCCACACACCCCCTGGAGCCACCCCCCCACACGCCCCCTGGAGCCACCACCCCCCACACACCCCCTGGAGCCACCACCCCCCCACACACACCCCCTGGAGCCACCCCCCCACACACACCCCCTGGAGCGACCCCCCCACACGCCCCCTGGAGCCACCCCCACACACACACCCCCACCCAGGAGCCACCCCCCCACACGCCCCCTGGAGCCACCACCCCCCACACACACCCCCTGGAGCCACCCCCCACACGCCCCCTGGAGCCACCCCCCCACACACCCCCTGGAGCCACCCCCCCACACACACCCCCTGGAGCCACCCCCCACACGCCCCCTGGAGCCACCCCCCCCCACACGCCCCCTGGAGCCACACCCCCTGGAGCCACCCCCCCCCACACACACCCCCTGGAGCCACCACCCCCCCACACACCCCCTGGAGCCACCACCCCCCCCACACCCCCTGGAGCCACCGCCCCACACACACCCCCTGGAGCCACCCCCCCACACGCCCCCCGGAGCCACCCCCCCACACGCCCCCTGGAGCCACCCCCCCACACTCACCCCCTGGAGCCACACACACACACCCCCACCCTGGAGCCACCCCCCCACACACCCCCTGGAGCCACCCCCCCACACACACGCCCTGGAGCCACCCCCCCACACGCCCCCTGGAGCCACCCCCCCCACACACACCCCCTGGAGCCACCCCCCACACGCCCCCTGGAGCCACCCCCCCACACACCCCCTGGAGCCACCCCCCCACACGCCCCCTGGAGCCACACCCCCTGGAGCGACCCCCCCACACACCCCCTGGAGCCACCCCCCCGCACGCCCCCTGGAGCCACCCCCCCACACACACCCCCTGGAGCCACACCCCCCCACACGCCCCCTGGAGCCACCACCCCCCACACACCCCCTGGAGCCACCCCCCCACACGCCCCCTGGAGCCACCCCCCCACACTCACCCCCTGGAGCCACCACACACACACCCCACCCTGGAGCCACCCCCCCCACACACCCCCTGGAGCCACCCCCCCACACACCCCCTGGAGCCACCCCCCCACACACACGCCCTGGAGCCACCCCCCCACACGCCCCCTGGAGCCACCCCCCCACACACACCCCCTGGAGCCACACCCCCCCACACGCCCCCTGGAGCCACCACCCCCCACACACCCCCTGGAGCCACCCCCCCACACGCCCCCTGGAGCCACCACCCCCCACACACCCCCTGGAGCCACCACCCCCCCACACACACCCCCTGGAGCCACCCCCCCACACACACCCCCTGGAGCGACCCCCCCACACGCCCCCTGGAGCGACCCCCCCACACACCCCCCTGGAGCCACCCCCCCACACACACCCCCTGGAGCCACACCCCCCCACACACCCCCTGGAGCCACCCCCCCGCACGCCCCCTGGAGCCACCCCCCCACACACACCCCCTGGAGCCACACCCCCCCACACGCCCCCTGGAGCCACCACCCCCCACACACCCCCTGGAGCCACCCCCCCACACGCCCCCTGGAGCCACCACCCCCCACACACCCCCTGGAGCCACCACCCCCCCACACACACCCCCTGGAGCCACCCCCCCACACACACCCCCTGGAGCGACCCCCCCACACGCCCCCTGGAGCCACCCCCACACACACACCCCCACCCAGGAGCCACCCCCCCACACGCCCCCTGGAGCCACCACCCCCCACACACACCCCCTGGAGCCACCCCCCACACGCCCCCTGGAGCCACCCCCCCCCCACACACACCCCCTGGAGCCACCCCCCACACGCCCCCTGGAGCCACCCCCCCACACGCCCCCTGGAGCCACACCCCCTGGAGCCACCCCCCCCACACACACCCCCTGGAGCCACCACCCCCCCACACACCCCCTGGAGCCACCACCCCCCCCACACCCCCTGGAGCCACCGCCCCACACACACCCCCTGGAGCCACCCCCCCACACGCCCCCCGGAGCCACCCCCCCACACGCCCCCTGGAGCCACCCCCCCACACTCACCCCCTGGAGCCACACACACACACCCCCACCCTGGAGCCACCCCCCCACACACCCCCTGGAGCCACCCCCCCACACACACGCCCTGGAGCCACCCCCCCACACGCCCCCTGGAGCCACCCCCCCCCACACACACCCCTGGAGCCACCCCCCACACGCCCCCTGGAGCCACCCCCCCACACACCCCCTGGAGCCACCCCCCCACACGCCCCCTGGAGCCACACCCCCTGGAGCCACCCCCCCACACACACACCCCCTGGAGCCACCACCCCCCCACACACCCCCGGAGCCACCCCCCCCACACACCCCCTGGAGCCACCCCCCCCCACACACACCCCCTGGAGCCACCCCCCCACACGCCCCCTGGAGCCACCCCCCCACACACACCCCCTGGAGCCACACCCCCCCACACGCCCCCTGGAGCCACCCCCCCCCACACACCCCCTGGAGCCACACACACACACCCCCACCCTGGAGCCACCCCCCCACACACCCCCTGGAGCCACCCCCCCCCACACACACACCCTGGAGCCACCCCCCCACACACACACCCCCTGGAGCCACACCCCCCCACACACCCCCTGGAGCCACACCCCCCCACACGCCCCCCTGGAGCCACCCCCCCACACGCCCCCTGGAGCCACCCCCCCCACACACACCCCCTGGAGCCACACACACACACCCCCACCCTGGAGCCACCCCCCCACACACCCCCTGGAGCCACCCCCCCCACACACACACACCCTGGAGCCACCCCCCCACACACACACCCCCTGGAGCCACCCCCCCACACTCACCCCCTGGAGCCACACACACACACCCCCACCCTGGAGCCACCCCCCCACACACCCCCTGGAGCCACCCCCCCACACACACGCCCTGGAGCCACCCCCCCCACACGCCCCCTGGAGCCACACCCCCCCCACACACACCCTGGAGCCACCCCCCCCCACACACACACCCTGGAGCCACACACACACACCCCCACCCTGGAGCCACCCCCCCCACACACACACCCCCTGGAGCCACCCCCCCACACACACCCCCACCCTGGAGCCACCCCCCCACACACCCCCTGGAGCCACCCCCCCCACACGCCCCCTGGAGCCACCCCCCCCACACACACACCCTGGAGCCACCCCCCCCCACACGCCCCCTGGAGCCACCCCCCCACACGCCCCCTGGAGCCACCCCCCTACACACACCCCCTGGAGCCACCACCCCCCCACACACACCCCCTGGAGCCACCCCCCCCCACACACACCCTGGAGCCACCCCCCCACACACACCCCCTGAAACCACCCCCCCCACACACCCCCTGGAGCCACCACCCCCCCACACACACCCCCTGGAGCCACCCCCCCACACACACCCCCTGGAGCCACACACACACCCCCCCACCCTGGAGCCACCCCCCCACACACCCCCTGGAGCCACCCCCCCACACGCCCCCTGGAGCCACCACCCCCCCACACACACCCTGGAGCCACCACCCCCCCACACACACCCCCTGGAGCCACCCCCCCCACACCCCCTGGAGCCACACACACACACCCCCACCCTGGAGCCACCCCCCCACACACGCCCCCTGGAGCCACCACCCCCCCACACACACCCCCTGGAGCCACACACACACACCCCCACCCTGGAGCCACCACCCCCCCACACACACCCCCTGGAGCCACCCCCCCCACACGCCCCCTGGAGCCACCCCCCCACACACACACCCTGGAGCCACCCCCCGCCACACACCCCCTGGAGCCACGACCCCCCCCACACACCCCCTGGAGCCACCCCCCCACACACACCCCCTGGAGCCACCACCCCCCCCACACACACCCCTTGGAGCCACACCCCCCCACACACCCCCTGGAGCCACACACACACACCCCCACCCTGGAGCCACCCCCCCACACACCCCCTGGAGCCACCCCGCCCACACACACCCCCCCGGAGCCACACACCCCCACACACACCCCCCGGAGCCACCCCCCCACACGCCCCCTGGAGCCACCACCCCCCCACACACCCCCTGGAGCCACCCCCCCCACACACACACCCTGGAGCCACCACCCCCCCACACACACCCCCTGGAGCCACACACACACACACCCACCCTGGAGCCACCCCCCCACACACCCCCTGGAGCCACACACACACACACCCACCCTGGAGCCACCCCCCCACACACCCCCTGGAGCCACACACGCACACACACCCCCTGGAGCCACCCCCCCCCATACCCCCTGGAGCCACCCCCCCCACACACACCCCCTGGAGCCACCCCCCGCCACACACCCCCTGGAGCCACACCCCCCCACACACCCCCTGGAGCCACACACACACCCCCCCACCCTGGAGCCACCCCCCCCACACACACACCTGGAGCCAGGCGGTGCCGGTGGCCGCACAGCTAGTGCGCAGTTCTGGCTACAGCCAGTTCCCATATCGCCAACACCATTTCAGTGGCAAACGTGGCCTCCTGCACGTCCGGACGGGCTGTGGCTGCACAACGCTGGCGAGACAGCGGCTACCGCCTCAACCCCCTCCCCCCTCAGACACGCCTGGGGCAGGCAGCACTCAACATCCCTGTGGCTGTCCCTGAGCCCTGGGCACTGCAGAGCCGTGGGTCTCGACCAGGGGACCGGGGCCCCGCAAGCAGGTTTTGGGGGGGGGCTGCCAAGCTGTGATGGCGTGTCAGGGTACCCCCGGTCCTGCAGCCCCATAGCAGCCAGACCAGACTCCGCCAGCCAGTAGAACGGGGGGTTTATCGCTGCTCCAGGATACAGCCCAGCACAGACGTGACGTGGCTACAGGAGTCTGGGCCAGGATGCCTCAGACCCCTTGAGATGGGGTGGCTGGACCCCTAGGCTCCCAGCCCCCCTCCTTAGTCTGTCCCCTTCGTGGTTTCCAGCCAAAGACTCCCTAGCCCTCCGACCCTGCCCCCAAACCAGGTGTTCGTGTCCGCCTCCCTCCCTTTGTCTCTCCCCTGGGAAGAGCCTTGTTACCTGCCCAGGCTGGGCCTAGGTGTCTGGGCCAATCCACACGTGGGTGAGCCAGTGGGAATCCCACAGCCCAGTGCAGGGGGACCCCGGGTTATGGAGGAGACAGCCCCCCACTACGGCACACAAGCAGAGCCAGATGTACACTTGCTGGGGCCCAGGGCAGACAGCTGAAGCCCCACCACATGGTGCTGGATTCTGGGCCCTCAGTCCTGCCCCCCCCAGGGCAGAAGTTGTGGCCTGAGCCGTGTAGCTCTGTGGTGGGTCCCGTGGCATGAGGCCCCACGCCCCAGCCCTGCTTGCTACCCCTCAGCCTGGCCCAGCGCTCGTGGCACAGAGGGGCTGTGGCTTTTGACAGCAACTTGGGGGGCTCCGAAAAGGCTGAGACCCTGCTTGAGGGAACACGGCTGTCAGCCCAGAGAGCCACATGGCTGCCCTGGCGTGGGGGGCTGGGCTTGTCCCACGGCCTGCTGGGACGTGAACACAGAGCTGCCACCGGCGGAGTGGCTGCGTCTGTTTGCAGTGTACTAACTCAATCCGAGCGCTTGTGCCCAGGGCCCCTCACGCTGGAAATTACACCCGCCACCTCCGGGGCAGACGTGGAGCGTGTCATATTTACCCTATAGGCTGCCCTGGAGCAGCGCATGCAGACAAGCCCTTCTCCTGGGATCCCAGCCAGTGTTCCCACGAGCAATTCTGGCACAAGAACTGACTCGAATCAGAGCAAGCTCTCCAGCTACTCTCACAGCTCCTGTGACTCAGGGCTGCAGTGTCTGTGCAGAACCTTATATAGCCACAACGAACAGCCATGGGCGGCATGTCTCCCAGAGGCGGCCCATTCGCTCGCACAGCAACACAAAGCCCCCGAGACGACGTGTAAGAGCCCCGTCCGGCGATGCTGCCGCCGCCGCGCTTAGTTGTGAGGGCAGAAGCAGAAGTGTCGAAAAAGCCTGGGCTACATCAGCCCTCCAGCCCTTCCTGCCGTGAGCGCACGCTGTGGGCGTGATGAATAAGGAATCACACTGGAGTTTTCTGTTTGTGAAAATGTGTTGCTGTTTTAACTTCTCTGCCAATTTGGGGGCAGAATTTGCTTTTGAAATCTGGACAGTCCTGGGAAGGGAAACTATTTCCCACACAGCTCGACTCATGGCCAACGGGGCACATTCCAACGCGGCGCTTTCATACAGCGTCTGGCCGCGCAGGAAAGCCCGTGTATTGCCAAGGGAAAAGCCTTCCTTAAAAGCCTTCAGACAGCCCCTCGCCCTCAGGGAGCAGCATGGAAAAAGCACAAAGCGTTTCCCCTCGGCGCTTCCAGGCACTGCACGACTGGGCTACCGGGGTTTGCCGGGCGCTGCCGGGCGAGCCAGGTGCGTTCCTGCGACATCCCCACGAGTGCTGCCAACACGTGAAGCTGTGCACAGGCAGAGCCCTGCAGGGGTCTGCCGGGACGGGCCCTGGCAAACAGCTTTGCCCAGACCCGCCCGGCGAGAGGGTTCATAGTCTGCTCCGCGGGGATATCACAGCCCACGCAGCCGCCTCCGCCAGGCAAACTGGCAGACGCTCGGCCTCGAGCGGGGCGCAGGGTACCCAGCACGATGGAGCCCCCGACCGTGTGCCTGGAGCAGACTGAGTACGGTGGGGCCAGCTGGGCCGGTTCTCCAGTCCCAGGCCTGGCGGCTCTTCCCCCGCCTGCTTTGCTGGGGCCCAAGGCACCAGTGCACGAACGCTCCCTCAGCCGGTGTCAGGCCCCCGCTGCGGCCCTGCTGGCGCTGGGGGTCTGGGCTGGAGCGGTGTCCTGAGCCAGGGTGAGTGCCAGCAGCGTGGGGCAGGAGGGGCCGTGGCTCCGCCACCTGCTCTGGGCTCAGGAAGAACCTCCTTCTCCCCCCCCCCATCTCTCTCCTCAGCCCCTCGCCCGCCCAGGCCCTGTGCAGAGCAGACATGGCTACCGAGCAGCCCGGGGGCCCCACGGCAGAGCAGCTGGAGATCCTGGAGCACAACTTCAGCAGGGTCAACAAGCACCCGGACCCCACCACCCTGTGCCTCGTCGCGGCCGAGGCCGGCCTGTCGGAGGCGGAGACCCTGGTGAGTGAGCAACTCCCGCCCCGCGCCGACAGCCCCGCTCGTCAGCCCCGTCCGCCCCACGGCCGCTCCGCCCCGCAGCCTCCCAGCTCCACTCCGCCCCACGGCCGCTCCGCCCCGCAGCCTCCCAGCTCCACTCCGCCCCACGGCCGCTCCGCCCCGCAGCCTCCCAGCTCCACTCCGCCCCACGGCCGCTCCGCCCCGCAGCCTCCCAGCTCCACTCCGCCCCACGGCCGCTCCGCCCCGCAGCCTCACAGCTCCACTCCGCCCCACGGCCGCTCCGCCCCGCAGCCTCACAGCTCCACTCCGCCCCACGCCCCACTCCGCCCCGCAGCCTCGCAGCTCCACTCCGCCCCACGGCCGCTCCGCCCCGCAGCCTCACAGCTCCACTCCGCCCCACGCCCGCTCCGCCCCGCAGCTCCACTCCGCCCCACGCCCCGCTCCGCCCCGCAGCCTCCCAGCTCCACTCCGCCCCACGCCCCGCTCCGCCCCGCAGCCTCCCAGCTCCACTCCGCCCCACGCCCGCTCCGCCCCGCAGCTCCACTCCGCCCCACGCCCCGCTCCGCCCCGCAGCCTCCCAGCTCCACTCCGCCCCACGCCCCGCTCCGCCCCGCAGCCTCCCAGCTCCACTCCGCCCCACGGCCGCTCCGCCCCGCAGCCTCCCAGCTCCACTCCGCCCCACGGCCGCTCCGCCCCGCAGCCTCACAGCTCCACTCCGCCCCACGGCCGCTCCGCCCCGCAGCCTCGCAGCTCCACTCCGCCCCACGCCCGCTCCGCCCCGCAGCCTCGCAGCTCCACTCCGCCCCACGGCCGCTCCGCCCCGCAGCCTCGCAGCTCCACTCCGCCCCACGGCCGCTCCGCCCCGCAGCCTCCCAGCTCCACTCCGCCCCACGGCCGCTCCGCCCCGCAGCCTCTCAGCTCCATTCCGCCCCACGGCCGCTCCGCCCCGCAGCCTCACAGCTCCACTCCGCCCCACGCGCCGCTCCGCCCCGCAGCCTCACAGCTCCACTCCGCCCCACACCCGCTCCGCCCCGCAGCCTCGCAGCTCCACTCCGCCCCACGGCCGCTCCGCCCCGCAGCCTCGCAGCTCCACTCCGCCCCACGCGCCGCTCCGCCCCGCAGCCTCACAGCTCCACTCCGCCCCACACCCGCTCCGCCCCGCAGCCTCGCAGCTCCACTCCGCCCCACGGCCGCTCCGCCCCGCAGCCTCACAGCTCCACTCCGCCCCACGGCCGCTCCGCCCCGCAGCCTCACAGCTCCACTCCGCCCCACGGCCGCTCCGCCCCGCAGCCTCACAGCTCCACTCCGCCTCATGCCCCGCTCCGCCCCGCAGCCTCACAGCTCCACTCCGCCCCACGGCCCGCTCCGCCCCGCAGCCTCACAGCTCCACTCCGCCCCACGCCCCGCTCCGCCCCGCAGCCTCACAGCTCCACTCCGCCCCACGCCCGCTCCGCCCCGCAGCCTCACAGCTCCACTCCGCCCCACGCCCCGCTCCGCCTCATGCCCCGCTCCGCCCCGCAGCCTCACAGCTCCACTCCGCCCCACGCCCGCTCCGCCCCGCAGCCTCCCAGCTCCACTCCGCCCCACGCCCCGCTCCGCCTCATGCCCCGCTCCGCCCCGCAGCCTCACAGCTCCACTCCGCCCCACGACCCGCTCCGCCCCGCAGCTCCACTCCGCCCCACGCCCCGCTCCGCCCCGCAGCCTCACAGCTCCACTCCACCCCACGCCCCGCTCCACCTCATGCCCCACTCCGCCCCGCAGCGTCACAGCTCCACTCTGCCCCACGCGCCGCTCCGCCCCGCAGCCTCGCAGCTCCACTCAGCCCCACACCCCGCTCCGCCCCGCAGCCTCGCAGCTCCACTCAGCCCCACGCCCCGCTCCGCCCCGCAGCCTCGCAGCTCCACTCCGCCCCACGCGCCGCTCCGCCCCGCAGCATCACAGCTCCACTCCGCCCCACGCACCGCTCCGCCCCGCAGCCTCGCAGCTCCACTCAGCCCCACGCCCCGCTCCGCCCCGCAGCCTCGCAGCTCCACTCAGCCCCACGCCCCGCTCCGCCCCGCAGCCTCGCAGCTCCACTCAGCCCCACGCCCCGCTCCGCCCCGCAGCCTCGCAGCTCCACTCAGTCCCACGCCCCGCTCCGCCCCGCAGCCTCACAGCTCCACTCCGCCCCACGGCCCGCTCCGCCCCGCAGCCTCACAGCTCCACTCCGCCCCACGGCCCGCTCCGCCTCATGCCCCACTCCGTCCCCCAGCCTCACAGGTCCACTCTGCCCCACGCCCCGCTCCGCCCCGCAGCCTCACAGCTCCACTCCGCCCCACGGCCCGCTCCGCCCCGCAGCCTCACAGCTCCACTCCGCCCCACGGCCCGCTCCGCCTCATGCCCCACTCTGTCCCCCAGCCTCACAGCTCCACTCCGCCCCACGGCCCGCTCCGCCCCGCAGCCTCACAGCTGCACTCCGCCCCACGGCCCGCTCCGCCTCATGCCCCACTCCGTCCCCCAGCCTCACAGCTCCACTCCGCCCCACGCCCCGCTCTGCCCCGCAGCCTCACAGCTCCACTCCGCCCCACGGCCCCGCTCCGCCTCATGCCCCGCTCTGCCCCACAGCCTCACAGCTCCAATCTGCCCTACGGCCCCGCTCCGTCCCCCAGCCTCACAGCTCCACTCCGCCCCACGGCCCCGCTCCGTCCCCCAGCCTCACAGCTCCACTCCGCCCCACAGCCCCGCTCCGCCTCATGCCCCGCTCTGCCCCACGGCCTCACAGCTCCACTCTGCCTCACGGCCCCGCTCCGCCCCACAGCCCCACAGCTCCAATCCACCCCATGGCCCTGCTCTGCCCCACAGCCTCACAGCTCCAATCCACCCCATGGCCCCGCTCTGCCCCACAGCCTCACAGCTCCAATCCTTCCCACGGCCCTGCTCTGCCCCCCCAGCCTCACAGCTCCACTCCGCCCCACGGCCCCGCTCCGCCCCACAGCCCCACAGCTCCAATCCACCCCATGGCCCTGCTCTGCCCCACAGCCTCACAGCTCCAATCCTTCCCACGGCCCTGCTCTGCCCCACAGCCTCACAGCTCCAATCCTTCCCACGGCCCCGCTCCGCCCCGCAGCCTCACAGCTCCACTCCGCCTCACGCCCTGCTCCGCCTCACGCCCCGCTCTGCTCCTCATCTCATGGCACATCTTCCAAGCCCTGTGGTCCACCCTATAGCTCTGTGTGCAGAGCACAGCCCCATAACTTTCCCCCCCCAGACCCATAGCTTTGCTGTCCATCTCACACCAGAGTCCTGCCCTGCCACAAGCTCAACACCCCCCTGGCCCTGCTCCCATCCCACCCCATAGCCCCATCAATGCCCCGCTACTCCAGCCAATAGCCTCAATTGGCCTCCCTCCCCGCCCCCCCCCCCAGCATCCACCAGCCCCTGTCCTGGGTACCCCTGGTCTCCAGCCCACCCTGCTCTCGCTCAGGCCAGCATGGGCCCGGGCAGTGTCTGCAGGCCAGCCAGCTTAGCACTTAGCAATGGCCCACTTCCCACTGGCTGCTCTGGCCTCCCGCCCCGCTGCTTCCTGCTCCTGCAGCTCCGCAGCCACCATCCTGCCCTGCACGGCAGCTCCTGGCCGCCGCTGAGCTCTCTGCCGGCTAACAGCTCTGAGAAACCTCTGCTGCTGGGGCAGAGTCAGGGCCGAGGGGGCTGTGCACGCCCGCCCCGCAGGGCCACGGACCGGCCTTGGGACAGACTCGGGCACTCGGCTCCTTTATTCCCCGTCCCTGCCTGCCGAGCTCGTGCCTCTGGGCGCTTGGCAGGCGCAGCTTGGCCCTGCTATGTGCCTGCGTGGCTGGCCGGCCGGGCGTAACTCATCGGAGCAGAGGGCTGCCGAGCCATGGCTGCCCGACCCCAGCGACAGCTTGCGGCCTTGCTTCTCACTGCCTCCGGCGCAGCTCGCACAGGACACAGGCAGGGACACTCCTGGCATCTCTGGCATGGCTCAGGCCAAAGGCAACCGGCATGGGAGGCACAGGACCCGCCCACCCCCGCCTCCTGCTGGCGCTCCCAAGCACCCCCTGTGCAGTGTGGCACCCGTGCCGGGCAGGCCACGCCGGGCACACCACGGCTTGACCAGCGGCTGCCTCAGCCTCCCCCTTGCAAAGGGGTTTCCTGTCATTCCTCCCGGAGACCTGCGAGTGCCCGGGGCGGGGGGACAGGGCCATGCGGCTGGCACCGGCGTTCCCTGGGAGCTGTACGCTTTGTGCGGCCCAGCAGATTAGCAGCGCGCCCACAGCTGGTGGGGCACAGCCGCACACACCTCGGTGCACACGGAAAATGTATTCTGCACATGGATGGAAAAACCCACCCGTGGCTGGGAAAACGTGGAGGGAGCAGCGGTTGGTGCCGGGGCGTGTCTTCGCAGAGCTTGCTCCGCCTTAGGCCTGCATGTGAGCACCCAGCTCAGATGAGACCAGGCCCCATGCGCCTTATCATTCCTGCCCCCACAGGTGCTAAACGGGGTACTCCCCCCGGTGCCCCCCGCCTCTCTGGATGGGCCTCCCTGTACCCCCACGCCCAGTTGGCCCTGGCACAAACTGAAGATTAAACACCATGCAGGGCACCCAGCGCCCCTGTCTCTCTTGTGACAATTGCTGCACACTAGCATGTGACCTGCAGCGACCAGCTTGTTTTCCCCTGACCCTGATGTGCGCCTAGAGAGTGTGGCTGTTTGCATGAGGGGTGTCTGTGCGGCAGAGCAGGACGGGGCTTTAGTTGTGGGACAAATGTCCTGTGTCTAACACCACACACACCAGCCTTTCCCAGCTGTCCTCAGACCCCAGGCGGCTCCCAGCGAAGTGCAAAGTGGCAGCCGGTCAGCTGTTCGGGACAGGGCGTGTCGGACAGGGCATCCAGTTGAGCCTGGGGGGGAGGGTAAGTAGATAATGGCCAGGCTGGAGGTGGGCCAAGAGATAGTGACGCTGCAATGAAAAGTCTGGCGGCTCTGGCATGGTTAATGACCACAGCAGTCCCAAAATAGCCGCTGTCAGCAGCTTAGTCACACACAAAGAGCAGCTCTGTCCTTGCCCTCTGGGCGGCCTGTCTCACTGCTGCGTTTTGGCCATGCACCCGGCCCTGCTGACGGCACCCACTTGCTCGCGTACCTTTTAAAAGGCAAACACCTGAGGCCCCCCCCTGGGGGTGCGAAGGACACACAAGCGGTGTCCTGTGGAGAGCACAGGGTGTGAGACCCACTCAGGACTAGCAGCCATCTTGGGCTAACTCACAGGCACGCCCCTGCAGACAGCCTAGGGAGGGCACCTGACTCTTAAGGGTGTAGCCCCTAGAAAATAGCCTCCCTGTGCCACAGGGGTCGGCCTTTCTGCCCCAACTGCACCTCTGCCTGCAGAGAGCCACTTAGGGGGCAAGTTGCCTCCTGGAGTTCCCGCTTGGCAGCGCACGGTCCCTGCACCGGACTGGGGGGGTGGTTTCCCAGCATTGCTGCGCATGCACTGCCCGTCAGGCCTCGCTCTGTGACTGAAAACCGCCAACGAGTTGGGTAAAATGCAACTCAGCTGATCTGTCCTGCACAACTGTGCAACAAAAAGAAGGGATTTCGTCCCACAGCAAAGATAATTCCCACCCTTGTGTGAAAGTGCACTGGAAGCACACCCGTCACTAGGTGCACACGCCTGTGCTCACTGCTGGTAGAGTGCTTGGGGGGGCTGCACGAGGGGGGCCTAGGTTTGCACAAGGCTGCCTGGCGGCCATTTGCCCATGCGGGATGAGGGTGACAGTTCCTGCCCTCGGGAGCTTCCTTGCCTGTTTTACATGCAGAAGTTTTCGCCCCGTGACCCCCGTTCCTTTCCCCTGTCCGTCTGCATTCACTGGAGCCCAGGACGGCTGCACGGCTGGCATCAAAGCAGCTGCCGGCTACAAGACACCCACCCCTCCCGTTCTCTCTGCCGCGTTCCCCATTCAGAAGCCAGCTGCTTCTGTCTTCTGGGCAGCCAGCCACCTGCCTGCTGGCAAGCTACATCCTCCTGGCAGTGCCTGTAGCAAGCAGGAAGGTACGGGGAAGGGTACCGTTGTGTCAGCCCCCTGTCTGACTGAGGAACTTAGTGCCTGCTGAGTTCCCCAGGGCCGTTAGCTCCTCAGGCCCAGCGGCGCTTCTGGAAACGTTCTCTCCTGCGTGGCGGCAATGGACGAGCCCTGTCTCGCAAGGGCCGCGTGGCGTTCTGCTTCCCTGCGCAGTGGTGACTGTTGTGCATGTCTCTGTCCTCCAGAAATGGTTCAAGCAGCGCCTGGCAGAGTGGAGAAGGGCTGAAGGGCTCCCGTCGGAGTGCGGCTCCGTCAGAGACTGAGGACGCCGCCGCCCTGAAAAACGTCTGATTTTGCTTTCTCTTCGCACAACAGATTTGTATGATGCTAAGTGGCCCCCCTGCCATTTGACATGGTGCTTTATTGCAAGTGTGCACACCCAGGAGCCAGCGCGACAGACGGGCGCTGGCGCCGGCGCTCGCCGGGAGTTCTCGGGGCCTCAGGGGAGCAGGTGTACCCCGTGTGCAGGAGCGGTCCGCGGGGCTCGCACACGCAGTGCCAGCTGCACAGAGCACCTAACCTGGGCCTGAGCACAGCTACTGGGAAATGACAGTGTGGAAAAGGGCTCGCTGGCCTCCGGTCCCCAGGTGCCACTCAGTGCCAGCGTTCACATGCTCCAGCGGGGTCAGGGACCTGCGTGTGCTCCGCTCCACACCCAGCGGGAAACAGGCCAGCCGCACCCCCTAGCTCATGCCAGGACCCTGGACTTTGCTGGAGGGCGGCTGGCGATGGGCACGGCACAAAAGGAGCGTTTCTCTGCTGTGTTAATCAACTCCGACGTGTTATTCCAGCGGGAACTGGGCGTGTTCTGATCAGTGCAAGGCCCAGCGAGCCTCCACCCTCAGATCACCCGTACAGCCCAGGCCGGGCCCACGCTCCAGCCCCCCCGAGTGTGCACGTCCCTCCGCATGTGTCTGTCAGCAAGCGGGGCTCTTGGGCACCAGCAGCCCCTTGCTCCCAGCCTCGTCCATGCTCTCCCCAGGGCACAGGGCTCTGCCCCCCCTCCCGCAGTAACCCCTGCTGGAGGGCTGCTGGCCAGCTCACAGGCCTTCTGCAGGTGGCAGCCCGGGGCGTCCCATCTGGGGGGGATGTAGGAAGCTTGGGGGGTATTTCCTGTGCTCCCAGGAGCGGCGGGGTGGCTGGGCAGGTTACCCACCCTGCTTAGCCCTGGGGTCGCCACCTTTTTCGTTCTGACACGACCCCCTGCTACAAAACTCCCTGGCCCAGCTGAGTGCTCGGCTCAGGCCATCGGAGCCCTGTGCCTAAGGCTGGCTCTGCTTGGCGGACCCCGAAACGGGCTCGCAGTGCCCCGGGGTCGTGGGCCTGGGCTGGGAACC
Source organism: Pelochelys cantorii (assembly GCA_032595735.1). Taxonomy (NCBI): domain Eukaryota; kingdom Metazoa; phylum Chordata; order Testudines; family Trionychidae; genus Pelochelys; species Pelochelys cantorii. The sequence continues at coordinate 119,593,367 of CM064331.1, read as the reverse complement.
ACGCACTGCTCTAGCCAAGCCCAAGGGCGGGAAGCGCGCGTACGCCCCGCACTGGTGAGAGCCGCTGGCTGAGCCCACGCAGCCACCCTGGGGCTCGCGGGACGGGCTCAGGGGGCACGTTAACATCCTGCCGTCTGGCAGCCTAATGCCCGGGCGTTCCTGCGGCCACAGGACCTCACAGCCCTGAGCCAGGGCCCTGGGCATGGGAGGAGGCCGGGGCTAAGAGAGCCAGTCCCAAGGCACCTCAGCTCGCCAGCACTGGTCTGCAGGCACCACACCCCCATGGCTTTGCCTCTGCTCAGGCGTCGCGCTCCCGGCATGGCCCCCCCCCCTCAGCCCAGGGCTCCCGTGAAAGGAGCAGAAGGGGGCCCCTGAGCTGTGAGCCCCAAGTCATGCCCTGCCCTGCCCCTGTGTGGGGCCCGGGCCTGTGGGGCACTCGGGGGAGGGGGGCGCTGTCAGCCTGGCCTCTCACAGTCATTGCCCCAGGGACAAGGAAATGCCCCTGGCCCAGGGGAGGGACTGACTAACCCAGCCGCCGGGCCCTGGGGAGGGGGGGGGCCTTGCAGTGGGCAGGGCTGGGAGGCGCCCAGTGGAGCGGCACTCGCAGCCCCCTCGCTGTGGGGCTGGTAAGAAGCGCTGGGCTGGGTGGCCCTGCGTGTGGCTCACACTGCTGGCAGGGAGCATCGGAGGAGCACGAGCTGGGTCGGGGAAGGGGCAATGGCGCAGCCGGCAGGTCGAGGGGACTGGCCGTTGCCTTGCTCAGTGGGGCGGGGAGGGGATGCCACCCCCTGTTACCCAGCATGTCGCCTGGGCAGGGCCGGCAAGCGAGCCAGGGAAGGCCCCCCGTGAAGTTGCGGGGTCTGGCTTGGCTAGCTGGCCTGGGTGGCTTTCCCAGCAGCTCCTGCAGGGGGCACTTGGCTTGCAGAAGCACCAGGGAAACTGAGGCAGCTGCAGCAACGGGCGCTGGGTGAGGGGAGAGCCTGTTGCTCAGGTTCATTGTGGGGGCGGGGGGGGGCACAGCTGCCGTGTCAGAGCAGAGGCCGGGGCGCCACTCCAACTCCGCCCCGGGACACAGCAGCGGCTTGCTTGCCGAGGGGCTGTGTGGCTGCCGGCCAGAGAGCTAAATATTTACTGCGCCCGGGGCTCTGAATAGCAGCCCCGCAAAGGGATGCGGAGCAGCTCCTCCCCCCGGCAGCAGCGCAGGGCCCACACCCGCCCCGGGCGAGCTGCCCCCTGACAGCCCCGGCGGGGCCGCACTGGGGCAAAGGAGACACGCTGACCCTGCAGCTTTCAGTGGCCAAGCTGGGAGTGCGATAGGGGCCTACTAGACGCACTGGGCCCAGCGTGGCCCTCGGCGCCAGAGCCGGACGGTGACCGCCTCAGCGCCGCCACACCTCTGGCTCGGTGACCTGCCCGGGCACAGGGAGAGCCACAGGGCCCAGGAATGGACTGAGGAGAGGGGGTGGCCTAACTCCGGCACCTGCCTCCCCTTGGGCCAGGCAGCTGTGACCCCTCTGCTGGAGCCGGGGGCCCAAGCCAGATCGACCCTTTCTTGCAGAAAGCCGTGAGCAGCGTTGGCCCATCTGCTGCTGGGGCAGGGTGGGAGCCTGGGTGGGGCAGCGGGCTGCCCCCGGCCTGTCAGCAAACGGAGACCTTGCACTGAGCAACCCCGCGCAGCTTATTGACAGCGCCTAGCCCCTCCCCCAGCCCCAGACGCCGACTCCCCACACCGCAGCCCTCTGCCCCTTGGCCGGCAGCAGGGAGGTGTCTCCTCCGAGGTGCCCCTTCGTCAGCTTCTCTGAGCTCCCCGCCGCTCCTCCTTTGGCCCCTTGTCTACAGCGTCCCTCACTGACTCCGCAGCCCGGCACTCCGGTGCGCCTCTGGCCAGCCAGGGCCACCTCGGTAGCACTCGGGGTGACTAGCGTGCTGGCTCACCCGCTAGCCCTTGGCTGCTGCCCTCCCTTAGCCTGCTGGGGGTGCACATTTCAACCCCCATTTCCTGCCCTCCTCACCAACGTGGGACCTGAGCCCCTGCTACGCGGGCGTTTGGGGAGCCCGTGACCCATGTGGAAACCGCGTGATTGCTAGCTCCCTAGGAAAACACCAGGGAAGGGTCAACACAACACACCACCCAACCACGTCACCTGCCTGAACCCACGTTTCCAGGGGCTCCCTGCGCCACGCAGCACAGGGTCGGGTGAGGGCACTGGCAGCCTGGCCTGCAATCTGACCCCAGGCAGCGGCTCACTCCGCAGGTCACAGGCAGGCTTGCTCCATTGCAAAGTCCCTGCTTGTCCTGGGACCCGGACCCTGGCCCCCTGTAGCAAGGTCACCGCTCAGCGCCGCTACGGCTCTGTCACCGCTCAGCACTGGCACGGCTCCGTCACCGCTCAGCGCCGCTACAGCTCTGTCACTGCTCAGTGCCGGTACGGCTCTGTCACTGCTCAGCGCTGGCACGGCTCCGTCACCGCTCAGTGCCGGTACGGCTCTGTCACCGCTCAGCACTGGCACGGCTCCGTCACCGCTCAGCGCCAGTACGGCTCTGTCACCGCTCAGCACTGGCACGGCTCCGTCACCGCTCAGCGCCAGTACGGCTCTGTGTGTTCAAGTCGGCTGAAGGAATGGCAATCTCTCGTGAAAACCAGGAGCAAGGGTTCTGACCTGGGCTGTAGCTGCCTCCCGCCGACGCAAAAGGCAATGGCAGCGGTTCTGGGCCCCCCGGATGATGAAACTAACAGGTGTTCTGTGCGGGCACCGTGTGGGGCCAGACTAAGCATGAAGTGAATATCAAACGTTAGGCCTGGCTGGGCTGCAGCCCTGGAAGAAACCCTCTGACAGGGAGCCGCTGAGAAGCAAAGGGACACAGACCAGGAAGTCTGACCCGGCCCTCTAGTGCAGAGATGCCCTTTTTTATTTCTGCAGTTTTTATTTGAGAACTTGCCAGAGACACAGCATATTTAAAAGCAGCAGCCGCAGCACCAGCCAAATCCCTGGCAGGGTTTTCCCTACAGCGCCTCTTTCTTCTTTAGTCAAACTCCCCCCAGCCTAGAGTCTAGCTACAAACGATCATGAGGCCAGCAGGCAAGACAGCCAGGGATTGTCTCTGGATTTAATGAACCCAGGCGCCCAGGGGCTCAGCGCTCAATAGGCTGGGCTAGTTTCTGAAGCCTGCTGGAGCAAACGGCCTTCTTGGCAGACTCCTTCACTAAAAAGGCATCCGGATCAAACTGGGCCAGGTCTGTGGTGGGCCTGGAAGAGGGGGACACAGGAGGAGACTGGGTTAAGAGTATGAACTGTGACAGTGACTTCAGAAGACTCCCTGAGTGTTAACCATTGGCGCCCACGTTCTGAATCGACATCTACTAACCAGACCAGTTATGTTTATAGGAGACCCTCAAACCTCACCCCTTGTAATCCGCAGAAAGCACTGGTGAGCTCCGCCCATGTCTCAGCTGAGATTGAATTGCAGGTGTCACTGAGAGGGCCCATAGTACTAAAACCAATTTTTTTGGTAACGATATCACAGAACATTTTGTAGCACATGGCTGTCCACGGCCAGAGATCATTATGGCTGCGACGTTAACCAGCCAGGCGCCCATGCATGCCAGGTTCTCAAGGCAATTCACTTGCACGTTACTATCAAAGGTGTTGATTTGTTTTCATCTCCCCATATCCCACCGCTGCTATGACATTGCTTCTGCATTATGTATACCCTGTAATCAAAGCTGTGTTTGTGTCAGATTGTAATCGGACAGTCAGCTCCCTGAAAACTAAGGGAGGATGGCCGTTTGCTGTTACATTACCTTTACACTATGTATCCATAACCCCGGGACTAAACTCAAACATCAATGGAGCCTTGAAACTGCTAATGGAAGACATACTGGCAGTAACAAGAAATGCTTGTTTCAAAGCCAGGGATCCGGTAGGAATAAAGACAGGTGTCAGACTGCTGTCTGTGTGGAAAAGCTATCGATACGGATTCATGCAAAGATCTTGCATCTCTGGACTGGGTGGAAATATCGAGCGAGTTACCAGTGATCCCCACAATTACCCTGGGTAACCCTGAAAGAGTTTGGAGACTGGCAGATTACTACTAACATTTGGCCTTATAAACTGTGACTCACCCGTTCATATGTTTTACCTGTTTTAACCTCTCAGTAACTCTCAGTTCTTTTTCTTCGCTAATTAACCTTTCACCAGCTTACTAGAGAACTGGCTGTCAGCACTGTCTTTGATGGGAGATCCAATTGGTTTGGGGGAAGTGGCTGAGCCTTAGGGCTCAGGAGTAACCTAACAGGATGTGATGTTTGGCTTCTATAACCTCTTATCACAAAGTTCAGTTTATCTGGGTGGCAAGATAGGCTGGAGGTCTCAGGGGACTGAAACCAGGAGTTCAGCTTGGTTATTGGCTCAGGGCAATCGAATCATAGAATATACCACCAGTCTGGGGTGGGGGGTGTCTGCCCCATTTTCTAGCAGTCTGCCCTGAAATAGGTTGGGCCCTACCAAATTCACAGCTGTGTAAAGCACATCCTGGACCATGACATCTGTCCTTTCGTGCACTTTTACCCTATACTCTACAGATTCCACAGGGGAGACCAACATTTCCCTAACTGGGTGGCCTGACCCAAGAAGTGGTGGCAGGGGTGAGGGGGGAAGTTTTTTGTGGGGGGCAGGGTCATGGTATTACAACCCTTACTTCTGAGCTGCCTTCAGAGATGGATGGCTAGAGAGCGGTGGCTGCTGGCCAGGCGCCCAGCTCTGAAGGCAGCGCCCCACCAGCAGCAGTGCAGAAGGAAGGGTGGCAATGCCTTCCCAGGCCATCTGTACTTCTGCACTGCCGTCTTCCTAGTCTTTGTGCCGTTACTAGCTACGGGGCTACAGCCAGGCACTTGGCCTGGCTTTCCCAGCTCAGGAAACGTACAAGCTCTTTTCAGCCTGCGTACACCATGAGACACAGTCCCAAGCCGTGTCTTCCAGTGCTAAGATGCCACCATTGCTGGGTGCACTGGCAGCTGTAACAGCACAAGCAGTGCGTGGGTTTCTACAGGAAATCACTCTGCTTGGCACAGTGCCATGTGCTGCATGCACTGGCCAGAGAACCCGCGGGTGAGACGCAGGAACGGGGCACAGAAAAGTGCTCTCTGTGCAGCTGAGCAGCCTTGCCCCTGGCCTCGGTGCAAGCCTGCGGGGGTGCACATACCTCTTGCATGGCTGGGAGAGCTCCTCGATCCTGGGCGTCACTACTGCCCGCTTGGCTGCCTTGGTCACCAGCCATTCGGTGTCCCGGGCAGGCAGATACTCTGGAGACACCCCCTTGGCTTTAGCCAACGCCAGCGTGCGAGCGCTTGCTACGGCTTGCTGGGCGGAGCTGGGTACCTGCGAGAGGAGCCATGAGAGGCGCGTCCTTCGAGTTCTGTGCTGAGGCTGCCACTGCGGGTGAAAGCCGAAGGAGCCCAGGGCTGTGCGGGATGTGAGGAAGCCACTGGGCAGCCAGGGCCAACCCTGCAGCCGCGGGAGATGCCACTTCACAAACCCTCCTGTTCCCAAAGGGACGTACGGCAGCGCCCAGTGCCACCCGGCCTGGCACCCCGGCGGTGACCGAGGCGTGGATCACAGCAGGAAAGTCCAGAGCAGCGTCTCTGGGCCCACATGCGTGGAGGAGGAGGAGAGGGTCTATGCGGTCGTGGGCCTTCTAGTGCCTCCCCCGCCTGCCCATCTCTTACCTCCCCACCCACCCGCCCGCCCGCTGTCCAGCCGTCAGCCTCGTGCTCAGGCCTGGCACAGCCCCACGAGCCAAGCCTGCCTACAGCAAGTTCACTCCTGTGCCAGCCCCACCTGGGATCCAGACTGAGCCAGGCTCAGTGGAGCATCAGAGCCACAGCCCAGCAGCATTCTGCAGGCAGGGAGGAGGCAGCGGGCTGTGACGCCCTAGGCTGTTTGGGACACACGGGATGTGTGTGCGCTCGGCTCAGTCATCGAGGGAGAACAGCGAGAGCCTGCAGCGAGGAGCCCTCAGCAAGGAGCCCACAGCGGAGAGCCACAGCGAGAACCCACAGCGAGGAGCCCACAGCGAGAACTCGCAGTGAGAGCCCACAGCGAGGAGGCCACAGCGAGAGCCCGCAGTGAGGAGCCCACAGCGAGAACTCGCAGTGAGAGCCCACAGTGAGGAGGCCACAGCAAGAACCCCGCAGCGAGGAGCCACAGTGAGAGCCCGCAGCGAGGAGGCCACAGCGAGAGCCCGCAGCGAGGAGGCCGCAGCGAGGATCCCACAGCGAGAGCCCACAGCGAGGTGCCACAGCGAGGTGCCACAGCGAGAGCCCACAGTGAGGAGCCACAGCGAGGAGGCCACAGCGAGAACCCCGCAGCGAGGAGCCACAGTGAGAGCCCGCAGCGAGGAGGCCGCAGCGAGGATCCCACAGCGAGAGCCCACAGCGAGGTGCCACAGCGAGAGCCCACAGCGAAGTGCCACAGCAAGAGCCCACAGTGAGGAGCCACAGCGAGGAGGCCACAGCGAGAACCCCGCAGCGAGGAGCCACAGTGAGAGCCCGCAGCGAGGAGGCCACAGCGAGAACCCACAGTGAGGAGCCACAGCGAGAGCCCGCAGCAAGGAGGCCGCAGCGAGGATCCCACAGCGAGGAGCCACAGAGAGAGCCCACAGCAAGGAGCCCGCAGTGAGGAGGCCGCAGCGAGAGCCCGCAGCGAGGAGCCCGCAGCGAAAGCCTGCAGCGAGGAGCCCACAGCGAGAGCCCACAGCAAGGTGCCTTACTGGGCGGATCATGCACTCGGGTCTTCCCCGGTCGTAGCACAAGGTATTCTTCCTACTCTTCGGCTGGGCCAGACGCTGTGTTCGTGGAAGGGCGAGAGTCTTCCTGGCGGTGTCTGTAATTTGTGTTTCAGCCTGCAGGGGGCAAACACACCAGTGCGGGGCCGGTTAGCTGTGCCAGCCAGCGTCAGAAGAGCGTGATTCTCAGAGGAGCCGAGGGGGCACAGGTCCCAGTGGCAGCAGCAGGCAGGCCATTGTTAATGCAGGTGCCTAACCAGGGACGTTGGCCCCCGGCTTTGGTGCCCAGCTCTGACGCGACCCTGCAAGCGAGTCAGCCTTTGTGCGCCGCAGTGCGTCACTGGAAGCCTGGCACAACGTGCCCTCAGAGCTCCTCGAGCGGGGAGTTTCAGAAGTGCCTAAGCGAGTGAGGAGCACAAATCCCATAGAAACCAACGGGACCCGGAAAGGCCACAAGCCAACCCAGCTGCATTTGTCTGGACTTTGGGTGTTGGCTGAAGATGTCCTGGCGCTGCTGCTACACCTCTGGTGGGGCTGCTGGCAATGGAAAAGCAGCACCTTAACTAGTGTGTCCAGTAGCCTGTTCACAATGCTGTGCTCTAGGGTGGGCATACAGCAGCTCCTTATGGGAGAAGCACACAGGGGTTATAGGTGGTCATGAACAGGAGCTGCAAGGGAGACTTCAACTTAGCTTACCCCTTTCCTTACTCTCCAGGTAACAGACTCTGCACCTGAGGAAGGGGGCTTTGGACACTCAGCCAATGAAATACAGATAAGGAATTTCAAAGAAAGAGGGCTTTGTGTTTCCTTTGTTTTGAGTCAAAGGGGGTTTTCCCCGGGCAGGTACAGAGCAGGAGAGATGGACTCTCCCTGGAATGGACTCCTTGAATTCATTAAAATGTGTAAGTAGGAAAACGTTTAGAGAGTCCATCGGCCTTTGTTGTTTTGCTTGTTTGGGGGGTTGGTCTGAGCTGGTCAATTGTTTTTCTCTCCTCTTTTGTAACTCAGAATTACAGCCCAGGGAGAATCCCTGAGTCTATTTCAATTTATAGCTTTTAACACCCAGTCATCTACTATGCTCACAATAGTGGTTTTGTTTTAATAATAAAAGTGTTTTCTTTTTGTTTTGGTTAACCGGTGTTGGTTGATTTTTGTGTCCTTAAACCTATGTGCCTAAGTGAAATCATGTTACCCGAGAGAAGCAGAGCCCCATTGTTTTCTGCGGATTATTGCTGTTTGTTTTCCCAACTCCAAGCAAAATGGAGGTTGGGGCAAGGGGGAGAGCTTTGCCTCAGGGAAGGGATTCCAAGTGGTTTCATCCCTGGAAAGGGGTTTGTTTTATATTTTTAGGGACACTTGCTGGTGGCAGCGATTAGTCGTTTCTGGTTTGGATTTCAGGGAACTGAAAGCAGACAGGTTTGTCTCTGGGAATTACAGAGACAGGTTCTGACAGGGTTTATTCTGCTAGCCGGCCCCCCATTACCTATACTCCAAGTGCTAGGTTGGGGAATTGAGCCGTGAAGTAAGTGAAGAGAGAAAAGGGTCAGTCCACTCTCCAAAGTGTGCGTGCATGTGTCCGGTAGCCCACCGAGCTGCGCCATGGAAAACCACCTGCCTACTGCTCTCCTGACTCCCGCTCCCTGGTTCTGTGTGCCCCCTTCTGTCCACCGCGCCCCGCGGGTGGCAGCAGGATCCCTGCTCCTCCCAGCTGCCAGCCCTGTGCCATCTCTCACCTTTAACAGTGAGACATGTGCTTCCTTCCAGTTCATTGACAAAGATGTTAACCAGGAGAGGGCCCGGAGCTGACCCCTGTGGGACCCGCTGGACAGACCACTTGACAGTTCCTGTCATGACCATGAGGGTTAGCCAGCAGCCTGGGGACTAAGGGGTTAACTATGTCCCTTACCTAAACCAGGTGGCAGGCAGCCAATAGAAATGCAGGCAGGAATTTCAAACTGGGACAAAGGAATTTGGGGGTTTTTCCCTCCTTTGTCTCTGGACAGTTTCTCTCCAGCTATTGAAGGGGACAGGATGTCTCCCTCTAAGAAAATACTCTTCATAGTCTGGAAGTAGGGTAAAGTTTAAATAAATCCATTAGGTTTTATTGTTTTATGGTTTGGGCAATGGGATCTGGTCTGTGCATTTAAAATGGGTTTTGCTCTCCTTGGTAATTAAGTTCCTGGCCCTTGGTAAATTTCTCCCCCATGAGTATATTATTTTGTTACTGTTCCATCTAGGCATTATGCTGGCAACAGGAATATTGTGGTGATAATAAAAGTTCTTTCTCTTTTCTTTTTATTAACCTGGTAGTGGTTAATTTTTGTGTCCTGGTTTGTACTTTAGGGGTGAGATTTCCCAAGTAGTCTCTCCCTGGTTGCTTTATTAATATTTGGGTGGTGGCAGTGGTGTTTTATTCCCAAAATCTAGGTCGTTAAGATTTTGGGGGGAAGTTTTATACCAAAGCCTGGCAGATAAGGTTTTGGGGTACTTTTGCAGGCCCCCACTTCTGCATTTATCGTGCCATAATGGGAAAGGAGCCATGACAGTTCCCCACCTAGTTACAGGGTGAGACCTGTCAGGTAGCTAGTTTTAATCTATTTCATGTGGGGTGTGTTCATTTGAGTGTTTTAATCCAATTGCTGTGCGGTACCAAGCTAAAAGCCCTGGAGAAGCATATGCGTCTTCTGCCACCACTATTAGCTTCATCAACCACCCAAAGCCATCACAAGAGACACGCAAACGGGTTACCGCTGAGTCACCACTAAAGTACAAGAAAAAGCCACTTTTCAAAATGGCCCCCACCAGCAAGGCTGAGCCGCCAAGGTAGGTCTGGCCCATAACCAGAAAGTGCAAAGCCCCCAGCTATTTCTGGTGCAGACTGGCCATTGTGCGCACTCCCTGCCTGTGTTCGGGCTGCAGCAACCAAAGCTACTGTGCTGCGGGTACAGGGTGGAGTCGGTTCCCTGTCCCAGCCTGGCCGAACAGCTCCATCACCTTTCTGTCCAGCAGGAAGTCAGGGTGCACTGACTTGGGGCGTGCGAGCTCCAGAACCCGCTGGGAAGCCTCACAGGTGAGCGCCGCCGTTGGCACCAGCCACTCCGGGGAACTGCGAGGCCTGGAGGCAAACACAGACATGCCACATGGACACGCCCAGCATCCACTCGTTTCCTTCAGTTCAGCCTGAATGGTGGGGGGGAGCCGTCACCCTGCTAAGCCCCACGGGGAGGATGTGAACGGGCCAGCCCTGGCTGAACTGAGGACGGGGGGAGGGCCTAGAGTCCCAATGGCTAACAGGTGCTGGCTTGACTCCCCACTGGAGGAGGGGAATGCCACTCCAGAGCAGGAGCTCCCTGGCAGGCTCTGGGCCAATCGGCAGGCACAGGCAGGGCTGGAGAGGACTGGGGGGTCGGGGGAAGGACATGCTGCTGCTGGAGGGAGCAGGGCCAGATGGCGCCTGGACCCAGGGCTGGGGGTCGGCGTGGCCACGCGGGGCTGAAAAGGAGCCCAGTGACCATGGAGGTGGATGCAGGAACTCGCTCGGGCCCTGTGGCCAATTCTGGGGAGGGGCTGTTAAATCTGGGCTGCACTCTGACTCTGAGCCAATGTTCTCTGCGCTTCATCGGGTTCATGGTGTCTGGACCCTTAGCTCACCTGCTTCACCCTCCGGCTTGTGCCCCGCAACCCGCCTGGCTGGCCCCCAAAAGATCCCTACCACAGCCATGTGCACTCCAGAGTGTCCTCATCATCTCCTACGGCGCTTTGGGGGCCACAGAAGGACAAAGACCTGCGGCCCGGCCTGCCCGTTTGCCTTTCTGCAGCCACTTCCCTTCCCGGGCAGGGCAAGGGAATGCGAAGCAAGCACACGTGAGTGTATGTGTGCGTGCAGGTGGACGTGTGTGCGCGCGTGTCCTTAGGTTCTTACAAGCCAACCTGAGGCTGGGAAGAGCCGAGCTCACACGATGACAGCAGCCTGCATCTGCTGACCACCAGCAAGTGCCCCTCAGAGCACAGCTACACCAACACACCCGCTCGGTCCCCGTTTGCTCCTACTGCAGCTGGACGCGCTGCTTTGGGTGCTAATTCTGCCGAGAGCAGCGCAGCCAGAGCAGGGGGTCTTTTACCTTCGCTGGAAGTACGCTGCCTGGTATTTCTTAGGTTCTGCCAGCTTCAGTGTCCGTGGCGACGGTAAAGCTACATTCACCCTGGGCGGGCACTGCCAGATCTCTGACACCCGGCCACAGCTGTACAAGTAGAGGCGCCTTTGGGAATGCCAGGAGATGTAAGGAAGAGAGTCAGCCCCGGCCAGACCCCTCCGTACGGCAGTGACAACAGGCGTGCGCGGCCAAGCCCAGAGAACTCAAATGCACTCAGAGCTCGTGCTCACAAGCGCCCCCATGTGTGCACTCAAGCGAGGCCCATCGAAAATACACGTGGGCATTTGCCCGCGGGACTGTCTGGCCTGGCCAGGCCGATACCTGCTTGCTGGCCGGCACAGAGGCCTTTTCAAGCATGGGGGGGTGGGAAGAAGGGTTGAACTCGTCCTTTCCACAGGCAGTTTGAAGGCACTTCCTCACCACACAAATCCCACCCTATCTCCACTGCTCACCCTTCTGGCTACATGCGAGCATATTGCACCATGGGTATTTCCAGCAGGGCTGTGTCATGAAGAACCAGGATTTTCAAGCGGCGACTAGCGATTTGCCGACTCCATGTTTGGGGGGCTCGACCGGAGACACCCTAAAGGGGCTTGCTGAGCACCCACCCTGTGCGGCCACTCTCGAGAGACACCCAGTGCTTTACACCCACGCACCCACTTTCCCGCCAGGCTTGCAGACCTCGGCCAGAGCCACAGAGCCCTTGGCATGGCAACCTGCTTTGCTGGTCTCAGAGGGAAGCTGACCACGGCAGGCTGGGCTGCAAGCAGGACATGAAAGTGCAGAAACTTCTGCTTTCTTCTTGCCCGACGGGTGGGACGCAGCTCTGCACGGCTGTCAGGCCTGTCCGGCATCACACACTGGCACTCACCCCGGGCCCCCGCTGCCCCGTGCCAGCCGACGGAACACACCAACCTGCGCTGAAGGTTCCCATCGACATTTTGCTTGGGCTTGGCCAGGGACATAATCCGTGGTGTTGGCCGGGCCGTCAAAGCACTTGGGGAGAGGGGCCAGATGGTCTCCTGGTTCCCCCATTCTAATCGGCTGTGGAGGCAAGGGAACCAAACTCCTGTTAGATATCACTCAGCTCAGCCCGGCACCGAGCCTCTGGGGCTCTCCCATACTTGCAAAGCACCCGCGGAGCAACGTGCATGTGACTGTCTGCAGCCGCTGTCCTGCAGCCCTCTCAATGCCTGCCCCGCTCCTTCCCACCACCCCACCACGTCCCTCTAGTCTTCCAGTGCATGTGCAGCTGGTAGCGGGTGGGCGCTAAGTCTCCCCAGGCTCCGCCCCCAGCGATCCAAACCATGCGAGGGAACAAGGACTAGAGCAGGCAAAATGCACAGTCACCCCCAAGCGGCAGGTGAGCCTTGAGGGCTACGGTATCCCTGACCCCGCTAGAGTAAGGTGTGAGCACTCCGTTCTCAGGGGCCTGGATCCTGACCACAGCTGCTGTGCTTAACGTGGACCCTCTGGCCTGGGAAATGCAGAGCTGCATTCTGTTGTCTTCGCCAGGCATCAGACACGGCTCACGAATGCAGGAGAAATGCATTTGCAGCCTGCTCCACCTTGTAACGCCTGAGTGCTGGCTATAGAGGCCCAGCGCCTGTAGCGCCTTCGCTTGGGACTCTTCCCACGTACCTACTATAGTTCTCCCAGGCAGCTTTGGGCTTCTTTGGTCTTGCTAGTTCTCGGATCCTAGCAAATGGAAATGAAGGATACATGAGCAGTTCAACTCAGCGACTGCGAACACAAGCGCAGAGCAGGTGTTACTGTATCTGACCAGAAACAACTCCTGGGGCACCCAGAGACTTGCATCACAAAGCCAATGTGGCAACGGATATTGACTCTCTTTAAGCGATGGGTCATTGTCGCTATGACATTACTTAGTTCTTCAGTACTTGCATTGACATCCGCAGCATGTCCCTCTTGTTCCAGCTCCTCCTCTGCTCAGTTCTCTGGGGAACTCTACGCCAGGTTTCTCCTGTTCTGGTAGCCTGCTGCCCGGCCCCAATTTGCACAGAGAAGTTCAGAGTTAAGACTTCCTTGCACAGTCAGTGGGCGAGGGATCGGTGCGCAAGCACTTCTGTTGTATCACTAATGTGACCAACTCCCAAGGACTGGGTGGTCAGAGATTCTCCCAGCCCACACAAACACAAACAGAACAAGCACCACACAAAGCGCGGGCCTGATTATCAGCACCATGGTTATGAAATCACACCACTCACACGGTGCTTTCCAAGTCTGGATGAAGTCACAGTCCCTGAACTACACTGCGGACATTTTAAGATCCATTTGTTATTACCGGTGGTGTTAATGTTTGCTTGTTTCGGCAGGGCCCACGGTGCGCAAGGCAAGGACACGCAAACGCACGGCCCCTATCCCAAAAAGCGTCACTCTAGGGATAAAACGGTTACACTCAACGACCAAAATTCTCACCATGCTTTGTCGGCGTGTTTGCACAGTGGCTGCCCCTCAGACGAGACTGCAAGAAGTGACTATGCAGACTGCACAGCCGGCCAGGGGAAGGGAGGCAAGCAATTGGCCTGGCGGTTCAACCGTATTTGCAAGGGCTTTGACCTAGAATCAGACGAAGTGCTCCACCAGCAGCCTCCCTGCTTGCTGGAAGTTAGTGGCAAAAGAGTCCAACAAAATACATGCAGTGCCAGCCCATTCTTCCTCTTCTCCACGCCCCCACGTTTCACATGGTGATGCCCCGGAGTCCATTTCCCTCTGTCCCCAGGCAGCAAGGGGCCGCAGGCCCGTTGTTGTGACACGGCCTTAGCAGCTGCACAGGAGGTATCAGTGCTGCACTCGTGGCCCAAGCCTCTGCGGTCAGGGGTGTCTCTGGGCCCGGGCAGTGGGAGAGGGGCCGGCTGAGTGCACCAGCACTACCGCGTGTGGAAAGCTGGGGAATGTGCTGCTGGGTTCTCTCGGGACACCGGGCTCGGCAGCAGGGCGGTCACTCCGCTGCAGGCTGAGCGCAGCCCAGGGAGAGGGCTGGGGAGCCAGCAGCTGCGGCGGGGAGCAGCCAACGAAGGCCCAGCTGGGGCTGTACCAGTAGGGGCTCCTGGAGAGCTCTCGCTCCAGCTGTGGGGCGGGAGGGACCTGGCTGCCAGGGAAGCTGCAGAGGGTACCCAAGATGGGGCTGGCGGGGCTGGCAGGGCTGGGGGCTCTGGCCTGACCCCACTCCCAGGCTGCTGGGCCCGAGGCAAGGCCTGAGGGCACTAGGGCTGCAGGGGGGCAGCCAGGGCAGGGCAAGGCAGCAGGTCTGCCCCCCCTTGCCAATGAGGAGTGGCCATGTCAGACCGCAGTTCGTCCCTGGGGCAGGGGCAGGCTGACGACTGGCCATGGGTCGCTGAGGCACAGTGGGGCAGGGGTGCCTGGGCGGGGAGGACCCCACAGTGCGGGGGCCCTGCTGTAGGGCAGTACCTTGAGGAAAGGGCACCGTGGGCCAGGATGGACACGGGGCTGGACCACGCAGACAGGTAACGGGGGGCGAGGCACCAGCCAGCGCTCTGAGGCTGAAGAGCTGATTCCTGAGGAGACCAGCAGGAGGCGCCATGGGGTGAGTCACCGCTCGGTCTGAAACGGCTGAGAACTTCTAGCAAGCCGCTGAGCACGGTGCGGGCCCTGCAGGCGGGGGCCTGGGAGCTACGTGCCGGGCAGGGGCTGGCACGACGCGGCAGTAGGCATTCTCTCGCCCTTTACGCAGTGGCCACAAGAATTGCACCTGAGCTCTCCCACATCGCCTCGGGGACCCACTCCGCTCGCAGAAAGGGCCGCAGCTCCCATGAGCTTCCCCAGCGTCTGCTCATGAGCCTCTGGCCCGGGGCCTTCGGTTCAGGGCCGGGCACGGCCTTGTCTTCAAGCGTCATTGTCTAACTCCCAGTTGCACAATGATCTTACCTTGAGAAACAGCAAAGGGGCCACTTAACGTTTCAGGCAGAACGCCTCTTAGTTCTCACCGCACACACCTCCGGGGGAGCTAGTGCCTGGACACGGGATGAATGCGGGGACCCTCTCAGCAGGAGAGGCCCTCCAGCCCGTCCACAGCGCAGTGTGCCGGCCTAGAGCCGCTGTATAACTAGAGCCAGTGGATCAGACAGAAGGACAGTCTGACTGTGTTCTGGTTTTCTGAGCATCGAATCACCTCACAAAATACGTCCCATGCAGGAGACCCCGCTCCAGCCGCATGAAAAACACCAAGACGACCGGTTGGGTTTTAAGTGCTGACAGAACGGCCACAACTTACATCTCAAGTGGAGGCCTTCGGTTTGAAACAGAGTCACGGCCAAGAAATAAGTTAAAAGTGTTTGTGTCTCACACTTCTGCCCCCGAATTCCACTCACAATTTGGTGGGGGGTTTATTGATCACATTTCCCTATTTTTAAAAAAGCCATTCTCTCCTCTGCTGGACGTGAAAGACTCCCACCGACAGGGGAAAACGACTCTCTGAAGCCCAGCCCGCAAAGGATCTAAATACAGGTGTGACGTTGGACACACGAGCAGCCCCACAGCAAGGGGAAGCCCAGGAATCCCCAGGGAGCCTGGCCTGCAGGCCGCACTCAGGCAAAGCTCCACTCGCTACGCGGGGCGCTCTGTCTGAGGTAAGTGTTCACTTTTGCCTGGTGATTTTTTCTTACCTGTCACTTGAATATGAACAGAAGTGAGAAACTGCAAAGAAAACAAGAAGGGGGTATTAAAAGGCTGGAGAACACCTGCATTCTGTGCTGGCGTGGATCTGCATTTACTAAGTAAGTGACTATTTACCCTCTATGACATTACTGGCAAGGGGAAAGAAGCTGGTCCAAGGGCTTATGCCTTAGTGACCTGGCACAGCTTTGGGTATCTTTTCCTGAATGAAACTACAGTGCGATGCACACACTGTCCCTCTCACTTCCCTGTGGCTACTGGGGTAACAAACCACGCTGGCAGAGTGGGAAATTACCATTGGCCAGAACGGTGATGTAGCAGCCCCTCTTTGGCCAAGTGGAATAATCCATTATGAGCTTTAAGTGCAAGTGCACGGGAATTTTTCAGAGCCTTAGGTAAGTAGTAGCGTATAAACTACATTGTACAAGACAAAGTGCAAAAGGAATAGTGCCCCTTTCGGACCTGGGATGCTTGAATGTTAGGAAAAATCCAGGGGCAGTGATACGTGCAGCAAAGGCAGCAGGGAAGCAAACAACACCATACTTGTGCAATGGTTGGGAAACAACGCACTGTGATGACATCAGCCAAAGCCAAGCTGCAGATGGCAAGAGTAGTTATAATGAATGTCTTCAGACTCCATTATTTCAGCACCACTGCTTGAGTCTTTCTAGCTGAGGCTTCATTTGTCCCACATCCTTTTAACCTGTCACAAACCCCCATTCTTTTAACAGACATCAGCTTTTCAATGTTCATTCCAGGCAGCAGCCGGACATGTAGGAAGGGCAGAGCAGGAGAAAAGAGCACAGGTACCGTAATGTTGGGGTCTCTGCAGTTCTGACCTGATTTCGACAGCATCGGAGCGGTACGTTAAAAGGAAGTGGCTAACCCTTTCTTGTGCAAGGCAGCTTTCCCAAGGCATTTTTGCACAATTAACCCGCCTTACAGTAATCTGTGCCCAGAGAGACAATTGCAGCATCAGAACATGTGAACAGTTCCCCCCTTCACCCAAATGAGAAATTTGCCTGAATTCTTTTCCTGAGACCTCTACAGAGCTGGAACCAGATTTTAAAAAGCACTTATCTTCCCCTTTGGGGACCAAGGACCATAGCACACTAGAACTGGAAGGGACCTTGAAAGCTCATCAAGTCCGGTCCCCTGCCCTCACGGCAGGAGCAAGCACCATCTAGCTCACCCCTGACAGGTGTTAGTCCAACCTGCTCTTAAATATCCCCAGCGATGGAGATTCCACAACCCCCCTAGGCCTTTGATTCTGGAGGCAGAGTGCTCCATGGCTCTCCCCGACCTGTCCCTCTACATGGGCGAAGTCACGCTACTCCCTGCATCACCAGAGACCCAGGAAAGTGGCGCTTTGTTCTGCCTGCACTATTAGCAGACTAGCGGGCACAGAGAGCCGTGGGGGCCCGGAATCTGAGCTGCCAGGGTTTACACGGGCAACGATGCTGATTTCCATCGAGGTGGCACCAAAGGACCCCGGCATGGATCAGGGCCCCATTGTGCTAGGTGCTGTACAGGCGAGCGACTGCAGCATCCATGCTCCACAGGGCCCACAGACAGCCCACATGGACAGAACAGACACCTGCAAGGAATTCAGTGGCAGGCTGCAGCTTTTCTTAAAGAAGGGAGGGCACCACCCACCCCTCACCCACTCTCCCATGCCAGGCCCCTTCTCCTCAGCCCACCCCAGGACTGCGCTCCCCCCAGGCAAGGAACACGGGGTGCAGCAGGATGGGGATCTCGTCCCATGAGGACCACAAGCCCTGGCGTCAGCCCACAGCATCTCCCCCTATCACGAGCCCAAGGCCCATCACCAAAATGCCAGGCCTTTGGCCTCTGAACACCATTGGTTTCGCTCTCTGAAACCAGCCGCCAGTTGCGATGAGCACACACCAGCAGCCCGTGCCGGGAAGCGCATTCCTACTCAAGGCACCACGGCCTGCAGGTGCGGCAAAGGCCCAAACACCCTCCCAATTGGCCCCTGGGAGAAAAATTCTTTCCAGCCCCAGAAACAGGCACTGAGCTATGCCCACATTGTGTCAGGCCGGGCCCCTAGCGGGTATGTGGGCTGCTGGAACGGGCCAAACCCGGGGAGCCGGGGTATGCGTCTGGCCACTCAGCTCCCCTCTCTCCCAGCTGCCCAGTGTCCCCAGGCCCATCAAGCTCCCCCACCCGCTGGGGGGGTGGTGGCATTTCACAGCCACAAGGACACGTCACGTTCAGAGGGGAGCCTTCTTGCTGTGCATAAGGGCGCTGCAGAGGCCAGTGGGGACGCGTGATCCAGGGACCGGGTACCAGGGCTTACTCTTGTGGCTTGCACAGACCCTTTTCCTTCCTTCATACGTGTGGCCAGGCTTCCCGGCGCCTCGGCTGCATGGCGCAAGGTTCTGCTCTGCAGAAATGAGACAAGCCCTGAAGGGCCCCTCCCTGCTTATGTTCGCTCTCTGGTTTCCATTTCAATTGGCCTCAGTTGCTAGGTCCAACATCTGCCTCCGGCGTCCCCCAGCTGCTCTGCAGAGAACCAGCTCCCTGGGGTAAGGGTACTCTCCGGGGCGAGGAAGGCAGAAGAACGGTTCCTGCGCCAACTGGACTTGTGAAGAACTTTATGCAAGGGCTGTAAGCCAGAGCATGCCCCCAGGGATGAAAGCTTCTGCTGGCTGGCACTGGACTAAGATGGGATGTGAGGCCCCTTGCCCCAGCACTGACAGGGCGGGGGAGAACCCCACCTCTGAGTGTCTGGTCTCTTCCTCAGTCTCTGCTCCAGGGAGCATGGCTGGGTGCAAGCAGAATCAGCCACCTGCCTGCCCCATGTGTGGGGGGTGTGGGGCTGGAGGCTGCATGGCCCCGCGTGGGTGTGGAGTGAGTAGTGAGGTCACACGGCTGTGAGAGGGCAGAGCTGGGACTGGGGGAAGTCCTGTGACTGAAGAGATGAGTGCTGGTGGGTGAAGTGGGATAAGGGTCTGTGCCTACGGAGGCTGGAGGAGAGTGTTCTGAGAACAGGGTCCCGTCGTGACCAGGCTGAGGCCGGGGCTGGCGCGAAGACAGGCTCCCTCCTCCCTGGCAGAGCAGGTAAGAATCCACGTTCTAGCTCTGGCCAGCAAGGAGCCCAGGCCCCTGCTTCTAAGCAGGTGCCAGCCACTCTGGTACCTGTTTTCATGTGGTGACCGCCCTCCCTCCCCCGCACTTCCTTTAAGTACCCAGCTGAGACTGCGGGTCCCATGAGCCACAGCCACCAACCTTACAGAGCTCCCATTGCCCATCAGCCAAGTGTGTAAGTCACAGCAACCGCGGCTACGGGCCTCCTGGGTTCGGCAAGTGCCACAGCCACTAGCCAGGTTCCTCCCAGTGCCACAATACCGGGTTCTCCTGGTGCTTCCACTGGTGCCAGGCTGCTATAACGCCACGGACTGGAACTGGGGGGGGGGTCACTCTTGACTTACACTCGGGGTACAGGAGGAAAACGAGGCCCATAATCTGCAAGGAGACCTTAGCTTAACTCATCAACACCAAAACCACGGGATGGCCTTACACTTGTGCAACGCGCGTGCAAAGCACCTCCGGCCCAAGCTGGGAGCGCTTCACACCTGTTCTGCACAGGAGCCAATAACTCTGCAAGGCGCCACGTCAGGCTCGGACCGTGATCTGTATTAGCGTTTCCAACAGAGCCTCAGTAAAATAGCCCTCTGTCCAAAGTGCTAACACATACATTTACATTGCCCTCCTCCCACCGCTGCTCTATTTTGTAGCTATGGAGTACACAAATGCATGCTGGCAGCATCCCCAGAAGGAAAGAACACTTGTTTAAAATCCCCTTATTGCAAAAACCATGGCCCCCGGCTCCTCAGGCTAGAAACCAAACTTGAAAAACGTGAGGAGAACGATTGTTTGGGTGCGCATGTGGGCCACGCCCTGGTGTCCAGCATCTGAAGGGAAAGCCTGCCCTCTGCTGGGACAAGGGATGCAGTGAGCAGAAAGAGTCATGCCAAGCTTTATCAGTGTCCTGCCTTGTACCGGACACGTGCTAGAGCACAGAGATGAACACACATCTACCCTAGTGATATACCAGCCACACCATCAAAGGCTGGTTCACCGGCACATCTGCTAATGTGATACATGCCACCATGTGCCAGCACTGCCCCTCTGCCATGCTCATTGTGCCAAACCGGACTGTCTCTGTGCAACAGAATAAATGGACACAAATCAGGCATCAAGAGTGGCAATGTACAAAGCCAGTGGGAGAGCACTTTAACCTCCCTAGCTAGACAGTAACAGACCTGAACGTTGCCATACTAGAGCAAAGCCCCTTCATCTTCGAGGAATCAGCAATAATCTAGCAGACTTCCTAAGCAGACCACCCATAAGGGGTCACTGCAGAGTTCCAGCATCCAGCCAGTATTTCACCAGAGGAGAAATCCCTCGATGCATTCATTTGCCATCAAACAGAACAGGGGTGCACGGGTTTATTGCCTGACACATTCCTTGTATCTTGGGGATCAAGGCCTCATGTATCCCATGCATGCCCAGGGTGATGTGCAAGATGGACTAACCCTGCTAGCTCCATACTGGCCTAGACAATTCTGGCTAATAGTCTGTCTCGGGATGTGCACTCAACTGCCCACTCCACTTCCAGACTGTCCAGAAATAATGTCACAGAGCCAAGGTCAGATACTGCCTCCACACCTGAAGTCACTGCATTTGACAGTGCAGATGCTGGCAGGTTGAGAGCTACTGATGGAAACTGCTCCCTGCCCATGCAAGCGAGTGTTCTGCCAAGCAGGAAGCCTTTTGTGAAGATTTACTCCTAGGAATGGAAATTACTTGCAACCTGAGCAGCTCAGCACAATCATGGCCAGGGGAAGGCTTCTGTGCCAAGAGTGAAAGACAATTTATCTGAAAAGCTTCACACTTCAGCCACTTTTGCTACTCCAGAGTCTAAACAAAGACTGGTTAAGATGTGTTCTTCTTCACCTTTCTGGAACCTGAAAGCAGCTAAATTACATTTAAAAAAATAGTCGCCTTTGGTTTGAGGTCAGGCATAGAAAATTTCAGTCTCAAAGCAAAATTTTTTGGGAAAGTTATGTGCATCTGAATATAGTAATGGAAGCTGTTTTGTAACTATCTGTACATGTGTATATTGGACAGACACAAATCTTACTATGATTTGGGACATGGGCTGTTTTTGTTATATGTTTACAGTGCCTAGCACAACAAGGATCTGAGCAGGTCGAGCTGCTCAGTGCTATCACAACATACAGATAAATAACCTAACACTTTGTTACAGAGAAGTTGACTGCCCTATGGATGTGTACTATTAAAGTGGCACATGTACCATCTGTGTATACCATTGTGACAGGATGGACTACGTCCCAAAGCCCCCAACTAGAGGCCCGACAGCCCCGTTTCTTTCTGCCCCAGAACAGAGCAGCGAGAAGAGCAGCCAAAGAGAGGGGCTGCTGGAGCAAGCAAGAAGGGGCCAGAAGGACCAAATAAAAGGCAAGCAGCAGAGCAGAGTTTTCAGTTGCTGTGTGGAGCTCAATGAGGGAGAACTAGGTGCCTGGTTAACTAGACGAACATTAGGACCACGGACAGCTCCCTGTATGGCGCTCACCAGACAGTACTGTGCCGGGGAAATCTGCTAACGACCAGGTTCCTGGCTGGCTGAATAGGGTAGGATAGCAGCAGGATCACTGAAAGGTCAGTGCAGGCAGGCTGAGTCTGGGGGACTGAGCACAGAACCTGCCCAGGCCAGAAGATGGGCCCTGCTGGTCTGGTTGCAATCGAAGCCCAGGGAGAGCTGCTGAAAGGTCACCAGCTGAGGGCAGCCATGCTGGTTGAGTGGCTGAAGAAGGCAGGGTCTCTGGGAAGAAGCCTAAGAACTATGGGCCCATACCAGGGCTGGGTTAGAGCTCAGGACTGTGTACCCCAGATGGGGGGCAGCGTATGCAGTTTGCCTGGAGGGCTGAGTCCCTGAAGACCCACTGAGAGAACCACTAGCTACAGGGTGCTCACGAGAGGAGGGTGTCAGGCCGTTGGAAGAATAAAACTAGAGCAGGCTCACACCCAGCCAGCCAAAGAGGGCATGTCCCACGAGAGGTGGGGGCTGCCCGGTGAAAACAGCTGTACCTGCAAAGGGGGAGCTCACAAGAGGCGGGTCCTGACCCCGCTACAACCATTCCAGTTCGTGACATCAGAACACAGAACATAACCAAATGAACACACATGCCAAAAAAAGTGTCAATCAAATAGCAAGAAATGAGCCTTTTGGGAGCCACCAGGCCGCTGGTAGGTTGATGGTTCCCTCTCACAGCCCCTAAAATGGACACTCACCAACTGAGCCGCTTTCCCCACCACCCACATCTCATGTTCCTCAGAGACGCTGCCACACCTCTTCTCTTTCCGTGCCACACCAGTGCGGACTCTGCCGTCGCCCATTTCCTACAAAATCCTCCCAAGCAGCAGCTGTCGGGCAGCCGTGGGAGCCATGGACGGGCCAAAGCAACCATCAAGTGACCAGATGGTCTCGAGCGAAATATCTGAAGTGATAACAAAGGAAGCATAGGACTAGCCGCTCCCGGGTCTCCTGCCTGAGAGACACAGTTAGTGCTACAACCGCGGAGCCGCATGAAAGGAGGGCGACAGGAAATAGCCTGCACACTGGGGGTCCCCCCCGAGGGGGTGGAGAAAGGGAGGTCTGTACAATTTTCATCCCCCTATGCCAGCCGCGGTCAGAACTTGGATATGGAGAGAGCCCGCCGCCCCCTCGCGCTAGCCAGCAGGGCAAGATCTCTAGAAGAGTAGCAAAGTGGCTCTTTGCAAAGCCTGCGGACAGACCGAACATGGACGGGCACAAGGCCAGGATGGTCCCGGATTACCCCAAGCACGTGGGGGCAGAGAGGCTGCGTTCATTGGTGAAGAGCCCTCACCACAGGGATGGGTGCGGATGCTGCGTTTCCCTCCATGCTGCTTTCCCCCTTCCAAAGGAGGGCAAGAGGCGCCGTTTGACCTCAGCCGAAGAGGCTGGAAGGACACGACAGCAAAAGGCCCCTGCAGAAGATACAGGCAGGAACAGGAGGCACTGAAACAACTTTACCAGCTCGGTCACTGCAGTGTGGGCACCCAGCTCCCAGGCCAGTAACAAATAAATCCACTGCCCTGTTTGTCCCGCCCCCCAATTCTATTGCCAGGATCCTCCCGGGTCACTAGCCACAGAGCCGGCTGGGGCACAAGGGGGAAATGGGGTTGGGGGGACTGAATTCTCACCCTCCCGGCCTGCACCCCGACTCGGGAAGCAGCTGTGGGCTCCAGCTGCTGCTGTTAGCAGGCAGGAGTGTCACACTATGGACACCCCTGGTTTGCCTGGACCCACCAAGCCCCCCTGGTTCCAGTGCACCGAGGCTATGTCCCCCATGCACCCCCAGGGCACTAATGCACTAGGAGCCTCTCTCCCACCCCCACTATGGCTCCGGTGCCCTGGAGCCATCTACCCCGCCTGGCTCCAGTGCACTGAAAGAACGTCCACCTCCGGGATCCTGACTCCAAGCAAATTGCCTCACCAGAGCCAGGGGCCTTTTACTCCCGTGGATTGGCAAGGACCCAGAGAAAACAAAAAATCACTTTTATCTGAGACCCTTCTTCCTGGTAACTTCTCCAGCTCCCCCTGGCCGCCCTCCCCCTCGCCTTTGTTTTAAATCCTCCCCTTCCTGCCTGATGATTTTACTTTCCTTCATCCCCTTCTCACTTCCTAGGTTCTGGGTTTACGGCACATCTGACACTATTAGATCCATTTGCCTTTAGAGCGCACTTATGAGGTGCCAGGTCTAAACCATGTAACGAAGATCTCAGGTAAGGAATGAATCTTTCCAATTCCCCAGCTGCACAAAAAAAAAAAAAAAAAAAATTTATATCTGATCTTCTAACATCCCGTACAGGAATAATAATTATTGCTGGTTATGATTCACCACTTACTGAGACGGTGCTAGTCTAAGAGTAACAGGGTTTTCTCAACAATCTTTGTCCAGGTGCTTTTCCTTAGCTTTGTTTTTGTTCAGTAAGTTGTAATACATGTTGTTTTGATGTATGCAGCTGAAATAACTAGTGGGTGATGGCATTTGCACGGTAATGGACAAGGCTCTAGGAAGCCAAATTTAGGCAGAAATGATCTGCCAGCGAACCCGTCTCTGCAGTTTATCCAGGACGGTTAGAAGAGGGTTATTTAAAGAATGTGTATAACTTTGTATAGAGCCACTCCAGACTGCTCTGTAGAGGCTAGCCTTCTTCCTTCTTTTGTGGCTGTTCTGAATAGACAGAAAGCCTCAGAGGAGCAACGGGCCAGGCTGGCCCTAGAAGAAGTCTGGGAAAGATACCTGGGCCTGAGGACCTGCCAACAGAATTTTGTCAAAGCCTCAGAGACATTCTGGCCACAATGCTGCTGTAACATTTACAGAGCCGCCTTCAAAACAAGTCCCTCCTACGGGGCTGGAAACCCTACTTGCTGCACTGCTGACATGGGGAAAGGGTGTGCGAAAGTGTGACAAATACAGACCCCTCTTCAATCAGCGAAGATCTAAAGATACAGGGTCCCCGTTATAAATCGCCCCGGAGTACAGCCATTCCACACTACAGTCGTTGACATTTGTAGAAACTGATGCGATAAAAGTCCTCCCATTCCCTGCTATAAGTCGTGCAAAACACTCCCCCCAATTTGCTGAAATGGAAGTCAGCCGTGGGAACCTCCCTCGCTTAAAGTTGTTTCGCTACAAGTCCCACGTTTTGGAACGTGTCTGGGACTTACAGCGAGGACCCCCTGTGCTCCCAAAGCCTCGGCCATGAAGCCCCGAACTAGGAGGAGGAACAGGAGTGAAAGCGATTTTAGCCACTGCTCCTAGCTGCGCCCTTACAACCCCCTGCAGGAGAAATCCAGCAGCGAGCCGCAGGCGTAGAGTGCTTTCAACCCCCCATTGAAACAGGAGCCGCTCACACAGACAAAGCTCGGGGACCTGGCTCGCCAGGTGCTAACTTAACCCGCAGGCCCCGGGTCACGCGCACACGTTTTGGGCAGACCTGAAGGGCAGAATTAATAAAACCTGTTACAACTGAACAAGGAGCTGAGCCAAGCTGGGAGCGGTGCCTCAGCAGAGCCCTGAGCCCGGTTCGGCCTGGCACTGCCAAGGGGGGAGTGCACGGGGCGACCGGCTGGGCAAGCGTGGAAAGCCCCCCACGCACCACGACACCCCTGCCAGGCACCCTGCCGGGCGCTGAGCGAGCATATTGCACCCTGGGATGGCTGGTGTGTCCAGGGGCCCTGCCCACGAGCTTGGCCCGGCCCGGCAGGGGCTGCACAACCCGCTACCGCCCCGCCCACTCACCTGGCGGCCAGCAGCCCGCCATGCTCCGCCCACCCGCCCGCCACCGCCGCCGCTGTGTCCTGGTCGCCAGGGCAACCGCAGGGGCCTCGCGCATTCCGAGCCAGGTGGGGGCCTCATGCCGCTGAACTGGGGGGGTGGCTCGAGGGCGGCCTCTGGCAGGGCCCAGCCCCCCCCCCCCGGCAGGGAGCTCCCAGGCTCTTACCCTCCAGCTCCCCTCCCCCGGGCGGGCCTGGCACTGCCAGCTGCCCCAGCCCCGCATGGCTGCTCTGAGGGGGGGCGGGGGCGCGCAGCGCCCACAGGCGGAGCACAGAGGTGCCCCCTGCACGGTGCCAACCCACAGCCCAGGGCAGGCCCGGGGGTGCATCCTGCTGTGGGCACCGCCCGGCCCCGTCACCCGGACACTCCGGTATTTGCAGGCTCCATCCAGTAAAGAACCCCAGGAAATACCGGACACATGAAACGTCCGGCATTCCCTGTTTCTATCGGATGAAAGCCCGGAGGGGACAATTTTCCCCTGCCGCGTCTGGTGGGGGCGGGGGAGCAAGGAGCGCGGCAGAGTCATAGTGAAGGGGGGCAGGAGGGGGCACGTGCCAGGTGCCACGCTAGGGGGGCCCTGGGCTGGGGTGGGAGCGGAGCACACACTGCTCTGGCCCACGTGACCAGCAGAGACCTGGGAACTGGCCACGTGATGCCTCCCTCAACACCAGCTGTGGCCAACCTGCGGCTCACAAGCCGCTCCTGTGCCCCCCCAAATGGCCCCCGCTGGCTCCCCCATGCTTACCGGGCTGGAGCTGGGAGCTGCGGGATTTTAAAAATGTCGCCCATGATGGCAGCCATCTTAAAGGGGCAGCCTCCTTTGGTCTTCCCCCCCTTTTTTTCCCCCTCCACAGAATTTTCTCCTGGTGTGTTTTTTTTTGGGGGGGGAGAGAAAGGGGTTCAGTATTTTTTGTTAAATCATCTGGCAACCCTAGCATCCGAACACGGTTAAAGCTCCACTCTGGCAGTCCGTGCTTGAAGCCAGGGAAGACTACTATCTGAGGGCAGCTCGGCGCTCTGCAGGTGGAATGGTGAGGCTGCAAACTGGGCCCAGGCAGAGTTCAGAAACGAACGTGCTTTCAGGCAGCCCGGGGGGGAGGGCGTTAGAAGACTGATCACCCGTCCCCTTCCTTTTCTGGGCTAATCAGCTAACAGGAGGGGTCCGAGCAAGGTGCCTGAGCACAGCCCGAGGGTGAAGCCGCGGCCTGGACCAGGAGATGTGTGTGAAGCAGAGGCAGAGGTTGCTGGAGAAAGGGAGGGGGAAGCCCGCGGCTAGGACAGGGTGCAGAAGGGGAGGGAGGCTGAGAACAGCACCTGGGGCTGCAGGGAGGCATTACAAAGGAGGAAGCCTAGAATCCAGATGGCTGTGAAAGGGCCGATTGTGACATGAACAGAATGTAATAAACCCTCAAACTAACTCTGCCGGAGCATGGGGAGGCGCTGGGGTGTCAGCTAAGCCGTCTGGTCAGAGAAAAGAAACCCCCACACATGACTACGCTAAAATGCTCTCCTTTATAGAACTGGCTTGCTGGCAAATGGAAAGACTGCTGCTATAAAACCTGTGTACAGTATCTGCTGTTACAAAACCTTGGCTTGGTATTTACAGTATGTTCTTACTAAGGAGGTACACTCGCTGAAGAGACAACAGCACGATGAACAGAATCCCATTGCGTTCCTTACCTGTAAAGAACCAAAGGGATTTTGAAAATGTCATTTATTTTCCATCCTTGATACTGTTTACTCCTGGCATTGGACTTAGCTCAGGGCTGGTCAACTTGCCCTGAAATAACTTTGTCCCTTAAGCTAATATAGTTAAAATAATGCAAAAGGGGCCTGGCCAGTCCTATTTGGTATACAAATGGCTTATTTCAGTTTACTCAAAACCCGTTCCCAACTGAATCAATCTAAACAAAAATAAGCCACAAACCAAAGCAGGTGTCCCTACCACCTGTTGCACCAGGTTAACTAGACAGGCTGAAATTCATCCCCTTAAGTTATACTGTTGAAACTATCTTCAATAGGCAAAGAAACCTCAGACAGTGGCTTTAGCATCTCAGTTTCACTTCCTGGCTTTCACGCACTAACAAATGGTGACAAGCTCAGGCTTTCAAAGAGGCTTAGTGATTTTGGGTGCCCAATTTGAGACACCTTGAAAAGGTCCTGTTTCTATAGGGTGACAAATGGCCACCCTCTGAAAAACAGCCTCCTAGAAGGTATCAGTCTGCACACTCCAAAACCAGGGCATCCAAAATTGCTCGTCTCTTCAGAACACCCTTGATCGTGGTGTGGAGCCTTCCCAACACGGTAGGGGAAGGGTGCAGAAACCACTGCAATCAGGGTTTGTAAAACAGAAAAATAAACTAAAATTCAGGCTCAGCTCCACAACTGGTATAAATCAGGGCCATGCCATTGAAGTTCATGGAGTGAGGTTGATTTATACCTGCCTCGGTACATCTAAACTCTCTTTCCTATTGACTTAGTTTTACTGAAACGCCCACTGCCCTACAAGTACTCCACAAGCTATTTTAACCCGCAACCCCTATCTAAAACCAGAAGCTCCTAACAAACCGACATTTCCGTAGAAACGCCACCCGCCAGGAACAGCAAAGCCCCGTGTTTTGATGGGAACGTGTGGCTGCGAGCAATGACACTGTATCCCAGCGCCGCTCCAAGGAGAACGAGTGTCACTGAGCTTCTGAAACTAGCTGTGCGATCAGCTCCTTGGCATCCTTCATGCTGGAAGAGATCTCGGTGCCATCCTCTGCCACGTGGGTGCCGATCAGGAACAGCTTCCTCTCGTCTCCCATCTCAGACAGCGCTAGGGCATCGTGAATGTCAGTGATGCAATATGCCCCTTCGAGATCCTGGCCAACAAAGACAAAACACCGGTGGGTTGCACCTCTCCTAAGCACCAGCTGCACCATTCAGCGCAGGCGGCCACACGTGGGGAACGGTCAGTGAACACGGGGAACCGAGGAGAAGAACGAACTTCAGAGCACACACTGACTGTCAGTGACATCTGGCTCCCCAACCCGTCGGCCTCTGGAGAGTCTGGCTAGTTCCATTCTAACTTTTCCCTAGAGTGAATGCGCAGAACCTAAGGGCATGATCCTGTTTTAGGTTGTTCCGGCGTCTCTGACACCAAGGCCCATCCCCGACTAGAGAATGCCCCCGGTACTGTGACCAGACTGTATTGCTGAGTCCACCCCCATCCAACAGAGCAAAGGCCAGTCGCTAGAGACTCTGAGGTAGAGCAGAAGAAACAAACAGGGTTTTAATCAGGGAAAAGCATCTTGGTTTAGAAAACCCTAGGCATTGTCTGTCCTGCTGATAGAGTACGGGTGTGATTCCATTCCGGCGCAGAGCAGCCAAGGGATATGAAGTTATTGTCTGTGTTTAGTGAAGGGAAAGCTTCAGCTCGGAGAAAGAGGTCTAGCTGAGAGAAACTGTATTGCAGTGTGTGCATGTTCCTTCAGCTACGCCCCCAATCTACAAACCCAAACCATCGTTTGGGATTCACTAATGGAGGCTAGTAGGTAACAAGAAGTAAATAGATAATTGGCCCCCAGGCCCTAAATTAAATCATTTCCCATGATGCTGTCCAGACTAGGGATGTTAAATTTAGATTAATTAACTAATCGAATAGTCGACGGGATTTCCATCAACTATTTGATTAGTCTATAAGGGCGCCTCTGCCCTACCGGGCTCTTGCTACAGTTCAAAAGCCGAACGAAGCCCAGCAAGGAGCACAGGACCAGCGGGGGACCCCTCTGGCCCCATGCTCCCTGTGGGGCCTGAGCCTTTGAAATGTACAAGAGCCTCGCAGGGGCTCGTGTAAATTTCAAAAGCAGAATCACAGCAGAAGTGGCAAAAGCAGAGACTGCTTCAGTCCCTGCTTGTGCTGTTTCCCCTGTGCCTCTACCTCCCGAGACAGTGCTGGGGGGAACAGGCTTTTAAGCCAGCTCCCCCCAGCACCGGTTCCTGCTCCCCCCTTGCTTCCTCCCTCTCGGAGTCAGCAAGGGGGAGGGGAAGCGACTAGTCGCATCCCTGGTCCAGACACGCTGCTGAGCTCTCGGATCCAAACTGTCGCGGCGGATTAGTCAGTTCTCCATTCTGGCGGGTGCAGTCCGCACACACAGTTTCACACCTGCAAACATGGACACCCCCACTTAGGTCACGTGGATTTCTAAGCATCCGGCCTAGGCTGTGAGTGCAAAAGCAAGCCTTGGATTCTTTTCTTCTGCAATTGGGAAGCACAACATTGACAACCAGCTTCTGAGCCCCCTGGCCTTCAAAGAGTCAATGGTTTGGAGAGAGCGTGTTTCCCACTGCACACTGACTGGTGAAGTTCCCCTTTTACCTGTTTATTGGCTAGGACCACCACAGGCAGCGTGGAGTCATTCTGGATCAGCTGATGGAGCAGCTCTTTAGCCAAAGGGAAGCGCTCATGATCTGCTGCATCCACAACGTAGATCAGCACCAGAACCCTGGGCAGGTACATCTTCCAGTAGGACCGCAACGATTCCCTGCCACCAACTGGAAGAGAAGAGCGGGGCAGAGCTCTCGGAGTAACGCAAGCAGCGTAGCTACGCGACAGGCGGAGTGAGCGGAAGCAATTCAGATGAGAGGCCATTTGATTGTACGTACTTCTGTTCTCCCACACCGACCCCTAACTAGAAAGGCCTCATCAAATTCTCATCTCCTTGGGATTCAGACGTTAAGCCGCCCTCTGTCCGCCTGGGCTCCTGGGGGAGTGTGACCAGATTGCAGTCTCTCCCTGAAAGCATTTCTGCCAAAGCCCACATCCAGGTGCTTGTTCCTTTCTTAAGGCCTAAAGTTTTCAGACACCCTCTCTAGCGCTGGGCGTCTCTCGGTTCAGGTACCTGACTCCCCACTCCAGTCGAGGCGCCCAGCCAGAGGCCTTCTGAAAATCCCACTGAGCTCCCCAGAAGATCCTACAATAGGTGAAAATCGTTATTTAGGACACACGCCATTGGCCCTGGTGTCTTCTGCATTCTGAGTACAGCTGTCTCCAGGAGAAGGGCTGCACCACTGCACCTCCCAACTTCTCCCACCAGCAGCGTAACTGAGCTCAGCCTGCATGCCCCCCGTTACCGTGTACGGAGCCCGGGAACTTGAGGCTGGCCTAAGCAGATGTTCCAGAAAGGCATCTGGCTCCGGGGCAGCGATGACACAAGCAGGAGCATGTGTCAGTCTTCCTTCAGCTCTGGAGACGTCACAGGTCCCCATTTTTAATTCGGGGGATGTCCCAAACCTGCAGCCTCTGACGCGCACAGTGACAGAGCGCCCCTGGAGGTTCTCAGGTCTTGAACACTCTCGCATTGATCATGTGCGTTGCAAACATGGGGGTCAAAGGTCCCACAAATGGTCACTGAGTCAGGTTCCCCACCCCGGTCTAATCATTCTTCTGAAAGCTCAGCTCCCATTAAGTCCAACAAACATTTTCCCCGTGTCATTCGCTAAAATGCAAGCACTTACTTTCTAAGAACTCCATCTTGGCCTCTTCTGTGTTGATGCAGACGGCGTTGATGCCCTCCGTGGATGCTGTGCTTCGCTTCACGTGGTTCGTGGCCAGTGAGTGGAGAACACTGGTCTTGCCCGCTCCGTCCAGGCCCAGCACCAAGATCTGTTTGCTCTGGGGTTTCCCCTGGAAGTAAGAAGGCAGTGCATGTTCACGGTGCAGCATGAAGCTGCTGAGGAGGCTGTGCCGCGCGCCGGGCTGCAGGGAATCACGCTGTGAAGCATTACGCACTTTGTGGGGCTAGCAGATAGAGAAGCAACGGCGCCAATTTCGCTGTGTGGCCACCAGAGAAAGAAAGCCAAACCCAAGTCTAACTCCAGCAATACGATTGCATTAGGGGCCTGTGCCTGGACTGGGAATAGAAAGGGTCAAATATTTACCAGACTAGGCCCTGATCCTGCAAATAGCTACACACATGCTTTAGTTCTACACTGGGTAACACCCCCGACGTCAGTGGGACTCAACGCGTGTGAACTGAGAAACCACCAGCTCGGAGGCCTCCCCTTTCCCAGCATAGCAGTCACTGCGTGGCAGAGAAAGCTCCCCACCTTGCAAGGCGAGTAGGACGCCTGAGGCCCTGACAGGTTTGCCAGCCCCCAGGCACAGCACACTGACACATCTTTCAGAACAAACCCTGGCCATCCCCCTCTCTTTGCAGGCACCCTTGTAGCCAACATCGCTGTGCTCTGTGTGGCAAGCGCTGAAGGGAGCTAGGCGGATGTATGGGCCTTCCTCGTACCAGCCAGCCAGGACTCGGTTGTTCTGGGCTAGCCCCACCGCAGCTACTGGACTATTGCTCACAACTTTGTTGCAGCAGCAAGAACAAAGGCACATCCTGTGCTGCAGCCTGGGATTTATTTGCCCGGCAGCCGGTTTGTTTTACCAGCTCCACAGAGCTGGACAGGGCTTTCGCTAGCTGCTTGCCCCTTGAAAGAGCAAAGCAGAGGAGAGAGCCAGCAGCATTAGGGACAGCCCCCCAAGCTGCCGCAGGGCTGCGGACCCCCGGCCTGTGTCGTGCCTGACTCTGGGGGGGTTGCCCCGAGATGGGATGTAGGGGGACTATGACCCAGACGGTTACACTAGAGCTCTGTGGCAAGAGTACCAGGTGCCGGCTTGGATCAGAGCCCTATGCAGCGCCCCGGGCAACTGCCGCAGGGTTATTTTATTAAGGGGAGGCCATACTCACCCCCACGTCTGCTCTACCGCTAGGGCGTTTGCTCAGCTGCTGCTACGACTAGGACCCCCAAACCCACCCCCAGCAGCTCCCGGGGGGCTCGGCAACAGCCAGGGCTGGTGGGGACCAGCAGCGCCAGGTTCGCGCAGCCCCGTGCGGCTCATTTCTCCCCCGTGCATGGTGAGAGCAGGCAAAGCCCCTCCCCCCGGAGCGCGGGGGAGCTAGGCTGACGGGGGAGTGGGACAGGATGGCAGAGCCCCAAGAGGCTCCCGGCTACCCCTCACCTCCTGCGCCAGCAGAGCCCCGGGCATCCAGCCGCTTGCCCCCTGCTGCGCCATGCGGCCGGTCCCAGGCCTGGCCCGGAGAGCAGCCCAGAGAGGCAGCCTGGCCACCCTCCACCTGCTGCCGCAGCGCAGCCCTTGCTGGCCCGGAGGAGCAGCTGCAAGGCTCCGTGCCACCCGGGGCCAGGAGCTGCGGGGGATGCGCAGACCTTGAACGTGCCAGGCGCACTGTTGTGCATCCCGCCTAGCACAGCAACGCACAGTGCCACGTAGGTCCCCGGGGCCCATTCCCAGTGCCACAGCCGCGGGCTGGCTTCAGTTGGACCCGCAGCGGGGCGCTAGAGATCCCATGGTGGTTGTGGTCGAAGCAGGGGCGAGCCACCATCCTCAGCCTCATCAGTACTGCAGAGCTGGGCCCCACGTATAGTGGGTCTTAGGGGCTGGGACTCCAGCTGGGTGTACTCTAGTTTTCACACATAGGCTCACTGCTAGGCTGTCGCCCAGTGAAAGCTGGTTTGGTGCCAGCTCTGAGCTCTCTGAGCCACTCACACAGCTGTCAGCTCCAAAGTCACAAGAACATCAGAGCGGCCAGACTGGGTCAGACCAATGGCCCATCTAGCCCCGTGTCCAGTCTGCTGACTTCTCTTCACCCCTGGATTTCGGTCACTAGACCCTCTGTCCCCATTCAAACCAGCCATCGCTGGCACTGGTCTGTTCTACCGTTGCTGTTTGCACCCCCAGCTGGCTTGTGGATGCCACAGCAAAGAAGGGAAAATTCACACTGGCTCTCCCACAGACCTTGACAATGATGCTTAGAGCCACATCCTCCAAGGCATTTTACACCTAACTCCCATTGCTTCCCCACGTATGCGGCTCTCAGCTCCTTTCATTCCCAGCTCTCAGGGGTTTTACACGGGAAGGGCGGACGCAGCCTTAGCCCTGCTCAGCACAGGCAAGAGAAACGAATGATGCACGGACAGTAACACAGTTGCCTGGCAAAGCAGAGTCTAGAAGCCAACTCTGACTCCCTGTTCACTGCCCTGCCCGCCTAGGGAGACCGGATGTCCCACTATTATCAGAAGCCCTGGATATTTGGGGCTCTGTCTTACATAGGACCCTATTATCGCCCCCACCCCAAATTTTCCTACTTGCCACCTGCTCACCCTTCGCCCTGCTGCTTCTCCACCTGGTGAATAGCAGAATACCTAACAACACTGATGCAAACATGGAAAATATAGGCCTGTATCAACCCTAATGGAGCTCTTATGGATGTGCTCACTGCTCCAGCTGAGCTCACCTATCCAGCACGCAGGGTGGCTCACGGCCTTCCCAGTGTGTTTCGTCCATGAGAGTAAATAACCCTGATGCTCCCTGGGGCCCGCTGGCCTTGAGTTCCCAGGCAGAGGCAGGGCTTGCCCGTGACCCTGCACTGAACAGGCCCTTGGCCGGATAAACCTCCAAGGGAGTGGGGGGCTGGAGAGAGAAGCCTGGAGCTTGGCGGCTGAAGCAGAAAGGAAGGACTGGAAGGGCCCTGTCACCAGAGTGTGCATTCCCGGGCAGGGGGACTTATCCCACAACCTCCCTCCTGAGCAGGCATGAGAAAGCCGGCCCGAGCGCCTCACCTAGGTTGCCCTGCTTACCCACTAAGCTGATTACTGCTGGCCGGCCATGCACAAGGCGAGCCAGGTGACCTGCCTGCTAGAGTCCCAGCCTGACCGGGGCTTTGCAAATGCGTGCGGCAGATGCTAATCTCTGCACGCCACTAGCCATCCATCTCGTGCAGAAGTCAAGCCCCGGCACTGTTCGCGTCCAGTCCGCAGCGCTCCTGGGGGGGGGGGGGGTCGCTGCCCTGACCCACGCTGCACAGGAGGGGCTGAGCGCTTGCAGGATTGGGACTCGCGCAGACCGCCTGGGCAGGTAATTGCTGGTGACAGCGGGCTCGGCACAGGAGCCGCTTAGCGCGCTGCAGCCTCTCGCTGACACGCCTGGGAGCTGCTCAGCCGCTGCCCGAGGCCGCGTTTGAAGGGCGGGTCAATGCACCGGCCCATGGCCCCAAACCCGCCCCGCAGCCGGCAGACGCTTGGGGGGCCGCCGGGAGGCCGGGGCTGCAAGCGGCCAAGGCCCCCGTGGCGCGGGGGGTCTCGCAGCCGCCGGCAGGACGCGCCACGCCCGGGAAGGGGCCCGCGGGCAGCTCCCGCCCCGCCCGGCCCGGCCCCTACCTGCTCCCCGGCTGCGGCCGCGCCCGCCCGCGGCTCCGCCCGGGCCCCGGGGCTCCGGGCCAGGCAGCGCCAGGCCACGTAGGCCCCGCCCGCCCCGAGCGCCAGCAGCGCCGCGCCCGCCAGCCCGGCCCGCCGCAGGCTGCTGCTGCCCATCGCGGCTCGGCGCGGCGCGGCTCGGCTCGGCGCGGCGCGGGGGGCGGGCCCGGGCTGCAGCGTGACCCCGCCCCGGGCGCTGGGGCTGCTGGAGCCCGGGGCGGGCGGGGCTGGCCGAACGGGAAACCCCGCAACGAGCCGCGGCTGCAACGGGGACATCGCGGGATTCCCGGGCACCGGGCACCGGGCACCTCCTGCTTGGCTGGGCCGGGGCCGGGGCCGGGGGTCCCTCCCTGCCCTCCCCCGCCGTTCTGAGCCAGCTGAACTTTATCCCTTGCGGCGTCCCCTCACCCGGCGGGGCGGCTCCTCTCGGTGTCTCCGCGGCCGCCCTCAGCCTGCGCCTCGCCCGTAGCGCCTTACCCCTGGGCACAAGCCCTTCTCCTCTCCGGACCAGCCGAAGAGGTGTGGCTGTGCCCACGCCCACTCATGCCCCTAGATATCATTTTGAAAATGCTAAAGGAGCTGTTTTTAGCATCCAAACACTTTACTTTCCCCCTTTAATTTACTCAAAATGACAGTTTTCCCAAATCATGGCCTTTTTAGTCAAGCTATTTTAAACCTCCCGCCGCCCCCCCAAAATCTGACCAGTCATACGAAATGGGAAAAGACTGCCCAGGAAGGAGTGCTGTGGAAAGAGAGCTGGGCCTCAGAGCGGATGACACGAGTCAACAGTGTAACGTTGTAAGAATGCATCACTCTGGGATGAATTAGCAGGAGTATTATAAGCAAGGCACAGGAGCTGCTAAATCTGCTCTGCTCCGCGCTGAGGAGGCCTCAAGTGAAGCACGTGGCCAGTTCTGGGCACCAGGTCTCTGCAAAGATGTGGACAAACTGACAGTGTTAAGAGGAGAGCAATAAACATGATTAAAGGCTTAGAACAGTGGCTCTCAACTTGGGTACTGGCACCCCTGGGAGCATGTAGAAATCTTTTAGGGGTACATCAAGTCCTCTAGATTTTTGCTGAGTTTTACCACAGGTTACATAAAAACCACTACACATCTCACTTTCATTGATAAAGATGGTGAATTTAAGCACTTTGTGCAAAACTTTAGAGTAAGAGCTTTATTTGGGATTTTGGTCCTGTTTAGGGCTGCATTCTTGGGTGCTGTCAATGACCTTATAGCTGAGCCCTCCCAGAGCTGAGCTGATTCAGCATCTGTTGCTCTGCGGGGGGGCTGTTACCCCAACTCTGTGCCTCAGCGGGGGGAGACCAGGGCTTTCTAGCCCAGCAGGACAGGGTGAGGGGCAGGTAGTTGAACTCCATGGCATGACCAGCACCCCAGGTAACAAGCCCAACGGGAACTCTGTGATCCAACCCATCACAATACTACATGCTATATAATTAAATGCCATCGTTTTAAAAACTATCAACAGTACCTTTCGAGTTATTAATGCTACCACTGATCAGACACCCAAGTTTCCAACTTGATTTATACATTACTGGTGTTTTCCCATTTTCATTTATTTTGGCTTGACACACAGTGAAAATAAATTAGTTTTTCTTTCTGGCTCCCATCTTTTAGCAAATCACTGCAATGCTTGGGCTGGTAATACCACAGGATAATAGAACAAACAAAACATTTCTAATATTACACAGTACATTTAATTTTGGGCCCACTCGCCATTTTATATACCTATGTATTTGCATCTGAGATAAAGGGGTTTTTTTTCCTCCATTTCAAAAATGCAGGCAGTAATTAGCCCCAAATTAGGGCCCAGTCTTTGTTTACACATATAAACATATTGTAACTTTACTCATATGGGCAATTCCACTGATTTCAGCAGCATTGCTCAGGTAGGTAGCTAAGCATGCACCAAAGTGCCTGCAGGATCAATCCTTTAGCCTTCTTTCTTTCTAACCTAGGTCTGGCATTTGGTGTGGTCCTACGCACAGGTTTTGTACCTCTTTCTTTGACACCTGTTCAGTGCTACCCTTTTATGTGGTAGCAGATAAGCTGGTATTCAGGTATCTAGCTCATTCCCATCAATTTGTTCTATGGGGAACAAACTGATGGGAAAAGAAGAGTGAACTGCAGTGTGGTTTCATACAGGGACCCTACAACAGAGTGGGGTAAATGTAAAATGGTGACTGTTGCAGGACTTGCAATGTTCCCCGGTCAGTTACGCAGGTTGAAAAGCCCAAGTCTGGCCAGGAGGTAGCATTCAGTTCACAAAAGCTGCCTCTAGTGAGGAACTGGCAGCTCTGCAGAAGCAGAGAAGGCCACGGGAATGATGTAGCCTAGCCAGTGCTAATCGGGGGTGGGGGGGGGGGAAGGAGAGGAGGAGAAAAGAGCAGCCTCCCAGGCTGGGGCTTGCAGAGTGAGGAGCAGATGTGGAAGCGCTGCACCACAGACCCCAGGAAGCAAACCAGCTGGCAGGAGCTGGGTGGTGGCGTGTGTGCATAGAGCCTTACAAGGAGCCCTGGGAAGGTATGGGTGCACCTGGCCCTGTTACTGGGGCACACACAGCTCTGGATAACAGTTCCTGCTTGTTGTTTGAGAAACGTTATAAACACCACACTGGTGTCACGTGAGAAAGAGGCTGCAAAACGCCTCCAGGGCCGTAGGAGGCTAACGCAAGAGCAAAAACTCAGGTTACCGCTAGTACAAGCCAGAGATGGGGCATGGGTGCTAAACAAGGGAAGTCCCTTTTACTAAAAACAACTGACACAATGGGGCTGCTGGGTGGATGGCAGCCCCAGCCCTGATGTTTGTCCAGCACCCAGGGGCCCCTGCCTTGCAGCAGCTCAGAGCTCCAGGGGGCACATGCCCCGCTCAAAGGGCCAGTGCCACAGAACGGGAGGTATTTGCCCTGCCAGTCCTGCTCCCCCGCCCTCCGGCACTGAGAACTGAATTCAAGATGGGCACACCCAGCTTTCCTGGTCCAGGTGAAAACCTCCCATTTCAAGTCTCCCACTCAGAGTGTTTCATTTCAATGCCTATTTGGAGGTTTCAACCTCTCATCCCAGGATCCAAATACTGCACTGCCCCCCAGGATGGAAAAGCTGCTTTTGGAGTAGCTTTTGGAAACTGGCCTTGCAAAGCAGCCAGCTCCTTGCAGGGTGCGGCCTGGACCAGGTGTCATCATTGTCAGGACATGATAGCTCAGACAGTGCCACAGGAATCATTCCAGCACAGATTTCAGTCTCTCCGGGGGGGTTTAAATTCACCGTGCCTGGTGAGATGGCAGTGCAGGAGTCCATCACCTGAAAGCACCCAAATCGCCCACTGGGAACAGTAGAGAACCCTGCACCCATCAAGGACAATGGGAGCTGCTAGATGCTGAGCACGCTGGGAAGTCTGGCCCAGCCTGGGCTTCAAGTTCAGAGCCTGGGGGTATTTTACTTGCCCTACGCATAAGAATTTAAAGGGACACTTGTACAACCCACAGTCTTGTTTACTAGCCACACTGAGTGGAAGAGGGTTAAAACAAAGATTTAAAAAATAGAATAGCCTTTTCCTGGGTTGTGCTGCTTGCTTTGCACACTTCTGGGCACTGGGACGATGGAACAGACTAGTCAGTTTCAGGTTCTCATGCTGTGCAGTTCATAAAGCAGCAGGTCTCAATCTCTGTACCATAGTGGGCCACATCTGTGGGTTTCTGTATTTTGTGGGGATGCACCCCCCATTACGTATATTACCTGTATGGCCTTGAGTCTGCCACGTGGGCCAAAGCTGCGAGCTGGTTGGGCTGCAAGCAGCCTGCAGGTTGAGCATCACTGCTGTAAAGGCGGGGAAGCAGATTGCGCAAGGCCCCGCTTTGTTTCCACTGACAGCACAATGCTTGGTTGTAAATTTCTCTAGCAGACTGTTTTCACAATGCTGCTAGTTTGTGCCAGACTGTGCCCCACTACTCCTTACTAGTGGAATGTACAGCCAAGTTTAACATGCCTCAGTCACAGCACAGCACAGCACAGCACTCTCTTCCCTCCCCAAGTTCCTTGCAACACTCTCCTTTGCAACATTCACCACAGCAGAAGCAAGAGGCATATGGGGGAGGTTGCCAGGAGGATCATACACAAACGGATGCATAGTCCACTGTAAACTTCCACCCAAAAGCACGAAGTACCTACTTGCCTATTTCCTGCTACTGACTAGGAAGGTAAAATCCTGTTTAAACAGTCAACTGGTTAAACAATATGTTTAAGTAGGATCGCACCAGCGAGGGGCCAGCTGAGGCAGCCCCATCCCGCAGAGCCTCCCCCCACCCTGCCATGGGGCTGCTGGTGAAGTGGGCCTGGCTGGACTGGAGCAGCAGCTAACCAGTTGCCCATTCACATCCCTACTATTGACTAGGAAAACCAGCCAGTTATTAGTTTAAACTTCCCTCTAGCTTTGATACAGAGCTTAGTAGTAACACATTTGGCTGACCTGGGGTGTGGAGGGTGTGTATTCTAGTAAACCTCACTGTATATACAGCAGCACTTTCTGAAGGGCTTCTTACTCATGATGATCACTTCTCACACCCTTGTTCAGCAACTCTACCGCACCAGGTAATTTCGGAGAGATGCGCTTTTGACTCTGCTGTGCGATTAACATGCATTTAAAAGGAGAAACATCTGTGATTGGAAGAGGAGGGAAAAGGGTTCCCCCATCATGTTCTGGATCTAGCCACGACAGAGCCGGGAGCCAGTCAAACCAGTACATACTGTTTTAGAAAGCGGGAAACACTGGTCATGTTGGCAGAGTTGAAGTCAGCAGGTGCTGGGATTGCTCAGCAAAAATTGTCTTTATTTTTTGGTGTCTAAACTTCCAGTGACAGAGGAAAAGCTTCCCCTCCCCTCCCCACTGCAGAGGAAACCAAGCCCAGGAGGGCCCTTTTCAAGACAGTGGGAAGGAAGCCGGGACTCTGCTGTGTCTCACTCTGACCTTTATTCTGTTCTCAGCACCTTAGGGCAGGGAGCTGCGTCCCACACAAGGCCAGCTCGGCAGCTGCTCTCCTCACCAGCCTCCTTTGCCTCCTTTCTTCTTCTTCTGCTGCTGTTTCTTCTTGGTTGCCGCAGCGCCAGCAGGCTTCTGGTGCCGGGGGGGAATCATGTTACTTGTGGCTGCCGAGGACAAGGCCGTGGTGCTGCCAGGCCGTGGGGAGGTAGGCGGGCTGCTTGCTGTCTTACTGGCATCCCTGCAGGGAGACAGGGAACACCGCCCAGATTAGGAGCACAGCGGTAAGGAGCGCCACACACAGCAGCTCCACCATTTGCCTCAGCCCAAGGGAGGGTTCAGAAAAGAGCTAGATAAATTCATGGAGGTTAGGTCCATCAATGGTTGTTAGCCAGGACGGGCAGGGATGGCGTCCCTGGCCTCTGTCTGTCAGGGCGACAGGGGAGGGATCACGTGAAGATTCCCTGTTCTGTTCCCTCCCTCTGAGGTACCCGGCATTGGCCACTGTGGGCAGACAGGACACTGGGCTGGATGGACCTTTGGTCTGACCCAGTGTGGCCGCTCTGACGTAATTCTACCTGTGTTTTCCCATAGCTGCAACTGGAGAAGGAGGTTTTGCTTCCTGCCCTGAAGTGCTCCTCGTTCAGCTGCAAGGAGCTGAACTCCTGTGTGTCATGACCGAGGAAGTTCTGCCAGCATGAGCTTTGTGCAGTAGGGCCCAGCACCCTAGGGCTGGTGCCTACCAGATGCACGCCACGCACACAATGTGCTCAGCCTAAGACGACGACCAAGACAGCCCCTGCCCTGGGGAGCTGGCAACTTACCGAGCAAAGCAATCCGGCTCAACGCGCTGGGGAGAGCCCAAGGAGCCCCTGGCTTCAGGAGGCTTGGGGGCCGCGGTCTGAGAAGCAGCTGAAGGAGCGTTTGCTACTGGAGGGACTGTGTGATTACAAAGTCCCCCTCTCCACAAGCCCTACTCACAGCTCAGATGTGCCGGCTGTCGTTGCTCCCTGGGTGCCCTTTCCAATCTGATCCTTCTTTTTGCCCTTCTTCCTGCCGCGATAGTAGGAGCGCTCTCGCATCGGCAGCCACCGCTCAGGGTCTGGGGTCACCTTGGGATCGTAGTTCTTGGGCAGTTTCCCTGCAGAGCATTCGGCCGGAGAAAAAGGCCAGATTGCGTGTTATTGGGGAGGAAAATCCCACACATCAGTACGAAGCTTGGGCAGGAGTGATGTGCCCAATGGCGCCAGGGCAGTTCTCGGGCTGTGATATGCAGGGGCCAGCATAGCGGCCTCGGGCTCTGTGACTCTGCAGCCCGCCAGGTGGGCAGAGTCAGAGGAAGCACCTGTCGCGGGCACGGCTGGGTGCTAGCTCGCCCGGGCTGCGCACCCCTCTCAAGGGGGCCAGGGACACACTTGCAGGAAAGGTGGCCTTGGAAATCAGTGCAGTTCTGGTTTGCTTAGGGCCCGGTCCTGTGTGGTGCAAGGTGCCTGCAATTCCCACTGAAGCCAAAGGAAACAGGTGCTCAGGCCTGGACACTTCACATTAGATGCTGACCCCAGCAGCTGGGGTTGGAGATACAGACTAGGCAGGTCACGGGCAGGCAGTGCAGTAAGCTGGGTGGGGTGAGGGAGGGTGTGATCAGCCACCTGTCATCCCTTCAGGGAGGTGACAAACACTAGAGGTGGGATCCCAAACCCGCCCCCTGCCAAGGGAACGAAGCACTGAGCATCGATGGGCCTTGGGTTTCTAACTCCTGTAGGCACCCCCCCCTCAAAAATACAGCCTGGGATTTTCTTTGGGGCCCTCTGGCCGGGAGTTTAAAGACTGTTATTGGGGATGGGGCAGTGCACAGGGGGCAAGGGCCCAGATGACACACACAACTTACCCTTCTTTTTCTTCTTCTTTTTCTTCACGTCCCCTTGCCTAGACGAGGGAGCAGAAACAAGACCCCAGTGACGCAGCGGGTATCGAGAACGCACTGTGAACAGAGCTGGGGGGGAAGGGAGGACTCGCTCTTTTTGCAAGTGAGGGGGCTGGGGGAAAGGACACCAGCCTCAGGGAAACAGTTCTAATCTTGTTACTTCCCCGGCAGACCTGGAGGCACAGGCACCAATGCCATAAGGAAAATCGGATGGTGCTGAGCACCCAGTCAGCCCCCTATCCTCTCCCCCTGGCACCTCATGCCCACCAGCAGACCTCTTGGGTTGGCACCTCCCTCTCCCTGTGCTTCGCGCCCCGCCCCGCCCCGCTGCCCCCCCCCCCCCCCATCAGCTGTTTCACGGCATTCGGGAGGCTTGTGGGGGAAAGGGGAGGAGCAAGGATGGGGCAAGCCCAGGAAAGGGGAGTGGGATGGAAAGAGGCAGGGCATGGATGGGACTTTGGGGGCAGGGCCTAGGTCAAGCTCTCCCCACACAGCCCTTCTGAAAGTCGGTGCCTGTGCCTGGAGCCCTGCTCCCTGAACACCCCATTTCCCAGCTCAAGGTTCCGTTCCGCAGCCCACCAGCCAGTGCCTGGGAAGGCCAGTGTGAGGGAATGCTCCGCAGAGCACGGGGCCTCACTCTCGGGTGTGAACAGCTTTGGCTTCGGCACCTCTGCAGCGCTCACAGGGACACGCCCTTTGCCTCACTGACCAGCCCGACGGCTGCCCCTCCCCCAGGAGTTGCCTGTAGACACCAAGGGGCAGCCTGATTTTGGACGAGCAGGCTCCAGGAACAGGCCGACGCTCCGAGGTGACAGCTAGCAACGTGCCCACCCAGCAGGTGCTGGCCCACGGACGGGATGACGGGCGCGAGATGCTTCTTACCCTTGCTCTTTCTGCTGGCTCTCACCGGTCAGCTTTCCGCCTTTCTTCCGCACATAGGTCGCCCCAGGGGAATTCTCGAGCGCATCCACATCAACTTTCAAAGACATCGTGTCCGACGAGGGCAAGTGTCTGCTAAGGCTGCGGGAGGCCAGAGCTCAGAAATCCAAACAGGAATGCTTCTTGCAGCGTGCGGGAGGCTCAAACCCCACCTCTGTCCCAGAAACTCCAAGTGAATTACCAGTAGCAGAGGGGGCAAGCAACACCTGGGTTCTATGGCTTTGCCGCGGGGGGCCAGTCCCTTCCCTTCCCTGGGCCTGTCTGCCCCATCTGTACAATGAGGCTGATGCCCGGACCTCCCCGTAACCAGCTTTGGGAGCTCTGATGGGCAACATGGTAAGAACCTAGCACGGTACAAGTCACACCAAATGGCTTGGAGGGAAAGCAAAGCAGCTGCCGTGGCAAACAGTGGGGTCAGACTGATTTGTTCACTTATTAACTACCTTCTCGGCCCTAAGGGGGTTAGACACCCAAACCCTACTAGAAGTAGGTGGCACTTGGGCACCCAGCTCACTGAGGGGCATCTGAAAAGCCCACCCTTGTTGTGAAGTTGCACTATGACCCTTCCCGCTCCTCCCCAGGGTCAGAGGTCCTTGGTCGTCCCCCTGGACGGGTCCTGAAGCAGCTCAAAATTCCCGAACACTCCAGGCATGGTGAGGAAACCGTTCAGGGGACGGAAGGGACAGCAAACTCCTCCCACTGCCCAGCAAGCCCAGCCGCCACCACAACGGATACACCTTGGCCTTCTCGGGGTCGACGAGGGAGTAGGCGGAGATGAGCTGGGCCAGCGTGTGAGTATCTTTGGGGTTTTGCCTTGAAGAGAAGAAAAGAGGAACACTTTGAAGTTCACCGCACAGGCTACAAACACCAGACAAGCACAGGTCCAGCTAACCACAAAGCCCAGCTCCGGCCACCCCACGCAGCGCTTTCAGCAGGTGCTGATACAGGCCTTGCAATTCAGACTACATCATGCAGGGCGTTTACTGCCTAAGGCTGCCAAGCACTTTGACTAGTTTCTCTTCGGGGACCATGCAGCCAACCACCATGGAAACCTAGGGCCTGTTTCTATTTGTCTTATGCCAATTATTTGTCATTTGGGTCAAATTATTTTTTTCAAGGTGGCTCCTAGGAAAATCTTCTGCCCCTCTAACAACCACACCGTGTCTGCTGCTCGCCACGATTAGCAAGGACAGGCTGATCTGTATATTGGCACAACAGGAGAGTGCTAGTCAGGCCTCAGAATGTGCTGCACCGAGGAGGGCCTGGGGTTTCATACGAATTTCAGATAGGGACTGGGGAAGTCCTGCCACAGGGACGGGCACTGGCTGGGGCAGACGACATGGCATTGCCAGGAAAGCCCCGGCTCCTATCAGGATCCAAGGCACAAGCACCCAGAAGAGAGATGGAGAGCTGCTCCTGCCCAGCCCACAGCTAGGCCTGCAGTAGCAGTTACTTCATCCCAGAGAGCACAGCTTTGAGCAGAGGCCTCATTACAATGTCTAAAAGGAGGATCCAGTGCCTCGGACGTCACCGAAACGCTAGCAGACATCTGGCTCCAGAACCCCTGGGCAGGCCTCCCAGGGCCCGGCCCAGCTCACAAAACGGCTCAGGTGCAGGAGGAAAACGGGATACCCCGCTCCTTCCCAAACTTACTTCCACAGCTCCTCCAGGTCACTGATCGCTTCCTTCTTCCTCCCGTACTTCAGCTTGAAGTTGGCGGCCTCCCTTATCAGCGACAAGTGAACTGGAGACTTGGGCTGCAAGTCACAAGGTTCTTCAATTGAAGACACATTTGCCAGCCTTCGGCAAGCCAGCCACGTGACTGCATTACTAGAGGCCAGCTCAGCCCGACGTACTGTGGGCCAGCCAGCACTTCCCACCCGAGTCGTCTGGCGGCAGGCTGCACTCAGCGCCCCTCTGAAGTGCTCTCGCTCAAGCGATCCCTTCCCCCAAGGAAGTGCCCACTGCCACTGGGCAGCACAGGACGTGGAGCG
Organism: Pelochelys cantorii; assembly: GCA_032595735.1. Taxonomy (NCBI): domain Eukaryota; kingdom Metazoa; phylum Chordata; order Testudines; family Trionychidae; genus Pelochelys; species Pelochelys cantorii. The sequence continues at coordinate 119,549,251 of CM064331.1, read as the reverse complement.
ACAGAAAGTGCCCCCGATGGCCTGCACACGCGCTAACCCGACAGGCCACTTCGCCCTGCAGCCTTGCCACTGGCCCCAAGGACAGGCCTGCCGCAAGCAGCACATCAGGGCGGGAGACAAGGAGCAGCGCGTTCCCTGGGTCCCCCCGCAGCGCACAGGCGCAAGACAACTGCCTGTTGCCATGCCCTTCTCCCACTCATGTGCCAGGAGGAGCTGGTCTCCAGCGAGTTAGCAAGGGGCCGAGCGTAGCTCAGCTCTCCAGTGCTCTGTCTCCCTGGGTCTACTTGCCTGGTTTTCCTGGTACCACTGGATCGCCTGGGTGAAGACCTCGATAGCGCTGTCAATGTCTTCTTCGTGGCTGTACATCGTCACCAAGGCAGACACCTGCAAGACACCATGACAGTCAGCACACGGCCCCGGGGCAAGGGTCACTCCTGGGACTTTGCGTGTCAGTAAAAGAATCGCTGAAGATGGAAATGGAACGAGCTGCTCCAATGGAACTTTAGAAGCAGCAGCAGCTGCCCCGAGTTTCCCCCCCCAGTACAGCCAGGACGCTACTGCAATGGTCGAAAAGCCCCGCTCTGCCGTTGAACACTTTCAATCAACGGAGGGAACAGGGGACGAGAGAATCACTCAACTAGGGAGAGCCAAGGCTCCATGCCATGCCAAACGCCACGCCGGTCAGCAGGGTGCTTGCTGCTGCTGGGCTTCGGGTGGGGGGAGCTGGAAGGTCTTGCACCACTGGCTTCTCCTTGCTTCCCGCTGATCACGGCCAGACAGCATCGAGCCAGTGTTGGATGCTTTCCCAGAATTACTTACCGGGCAAACACTTGCTGCAGCTGCCACGGGCTGGTACGGGAATGCTGTCAGAAGGGGGGCAGGTCCAACTGGGACCGGAAGGGCAGCTGTCCGTCTAACCGCAAGTCTGGGGATCCCAGTACAAGTTGGGACCATGGGTCTGGCTGGCTTTCGCCACAAGACGGGAGCTAGCTAATGGTCCAACAGCTACTCGGAGGTGTAACACCCACACCCTGCTCGGCAAACAGATCAGGTGACCGAGACCAACGCTGGGCAGCCAGGCCTGACTCTCCGCCCAGGGTAGCTCAGGAGACAGCAACAGGGAAGCCGCGTGAAAACCACAGGGAGCTCTGGAGGATGGTATCCTGGGATGCCACTCACCATGCCTGGCTTATGCTTCAGCTCTTCTATGCTCCTCAAAATGATGCATGCTTTGGTGACACTGCCTTGGAGACAGAAGGGAGAAGAATGCGCTTTCACCTATGCAGCAACGCTCCCCTGCCCTCTGTTCTCCACTCTGGTCCCCTTTCCTCACAGTGCCCTGGGGAATCCACAGGCGCCAGCGAGCCACTGCACTGCTCTGCCGGCAGGGCCCGCTGCCCGCTCCTCCCCACTCTTGGGAAGACCCCACCAACTGCTGGTCCTTCATGGGGAGAAACGTCCATCCCAGTAGTGCTGTTCTCAGCCTCAGCCTACACAGCCTTTGCAGCAGCCCAGCACCTATTGGGCTCCCACTGGGTCCCCAGCATCCTCAAGGCTGCTGCCTCTGAGGGAACAAGACAGCAGGAGACAAGGACAGAAGAGACATGTCTCACTGCACAGCTGTGGTGAAAAGAGAAGAGTTCCGCCTCGGTCAGGGCTCAATCTGCCCCCAAAACACGGTGCCCTCGGCTAATGACAACCCCCTCTCCCGGTTACTCCTCTCAGACACCAGAGGGGCAGCTGCAGCCTGGTCCAAGAACTGGCCCAGACAAAAACGGCTCTGGCCAAATGCAGAGGAGAGCTGTGAGGAGTGCAGCGGTGGCCCCAGCCCCTGCAGTCTCACAGAAGGGCTGTGTCTGAGAAGGTATTTCTAACCCAGCCCTGCCTGGAGCTGCCTGGCCCAGGCTCACAGCAACAGGAAGCCCCCCTCAGCCCTGGCCTTAGGCCAGTGACAAAGATTTTGGGGGGATACCTAGCAACAAAGCAGCATTTCCTAGCACAAACGGGCACTGGTACCTTGAGCGATTTTCAGCTGGGCCATCGTCAGCTTGATCTGTGCTGCGTTGGCAGGGCTCTGCTCCGAGAAGTCCTGAGAGTGAGACACGCCATGGCACGTCAACATGGTCAAACAGAGCGTCAGCCTTGGCCCATTTCAAAACCAGCTTCCGAAAGAAAAGCTTGCGGGGGCAACTGAACGGCCAGGGAGGGAGCAGTTCACGTGGCACCGCTCCATACAGAGCACCCAGCTGCTTCTGGGGACCGTTGCTCCTCCCACAGCGCCGTCCCCATCCACCCCAAGCCAGGCCCAGCGGCCGTCTAGGGAGACGGCTGGCCAAGGCAGCATGCTAGGTGACCCCACCATGGCCCAGGCCTTGTTCACACGAGGAACCTGACCCCGTTTCAGGAGAACAGGTGGAAGTGCCATGCAAACACAGCGTCAGTTTAAAAGCAGCTCATGTCAGGCTGCCCAATTAGGAACAGGGCACTCTGAAACCGGAGGTGCCCACAGGCTCTGGCCCCAATTTGTGCCTGGAGAGAAGGGCTGGCAAAGGATCGTGGACATCACCCTTTGGGATGAGAGGCCAGGAGAAGCGAAGTCCTGCCTTCCAGAGGAGCACAGCCCCAGGGCCCAGCACCCACCAGGTCCCTCTGGGGAGGAAAGCAGCCCTGGCACCACCCCCATAGAGAAGGGGATCACTGCCAAGTGGGGCTCACCCGTCACAGACAAAACCAACCCTTCACGATCAGAGCGTGCGTGGGCGTGGGCATGGGCATGGGCGCCCCCCGCCAGGAAGTCACTGCATTCTCACTGGAAGCCTGTAACTCAACGCAATGGCCACTGCCCGTGGCAGAGCTCGCATCCCTTCGGGCAGCCCAGCGCTCCTTGCACCAGCGAGGGACTGCCCTCCCCTCCCCTGGCCAGCAGGGCAGTCACCCACCTGCAGGAGCTCGATTGCCTTCGCGTGCTGCTTCTCCCGGCAGAGCTGGGCAGCCTGGATCAGCACAGGCAGCAGGTGCTCAGGGTTCTGGGACTGCAAACTCGCTGACAGCTTGCGGCACTGGTCGGCCTGAGGGACACAAGGGGACATTTGCCTCGGCATCAGTGGGCAGTTACTGACACTGTGCAAACCCCCCGAGAGCGGGGCCAGACGCTGCCTGGGCCACCCGATTCCGAGGCACTGATCATCCTGCAGGAGGCTCAAGAGGCCCCAGCCGAGCACGGGGCATGGCGGAGGCTGTGCCAACAGGTGAACAGTCACTGGCCCATAGAGAATCCAATGCAGGACTCCCACAGGGCAGGGCCTTTGCCATCACGCTGCACTCTGCATCACTCCTCAGCCGGACGCCTGCACAGCTCTCCACCGGCCGGCAGCTGCTTCCTGCGCTGGCCAGTCTCCTCACTGCCCTCTTGTGCCCCTCCTGGCAGGGTGTTACTCTGCCTAGACACTTAGACTGCATGCAGCTTAGGGGCAGACAGTCTGCTATGGGCTCCCAGTGCGTAGCTCAAACAGCCTCAGAGCCTGTGGGCGCTACTGCAGTTAGAAATACACTGTCTGGGAAGAGACTCTCCAAGTGAGGCGCTGCGCAAGCCGCTATCCTGGGAATTCTTCTCCACAGTTCTCCCTTGTTTCCCCCCAGAATGCCTGTGCGGGATAGGAAGGAGCTAGACCCCAAGCATGCTGCTGGGAGAAGAGGGGGTCGGTCTTACTAAGTGTTCTGGAAGCAAAAGGGGAACCATGTGAAAATGCCCAGCACACCCCTTCCGCCAGATTCTGTAACAGACACAGGACAAATCTTGGTTTCTACGCACATGCAACTCTATGCAATGGCATTTCTTTCTTGCCAGAGTGCCTCAGAATCTCTCACCGCAGGGCCACCTGAAAGCGGTCCTCAGCAGCCAGCGTGAACCCCCATGAAATGCCTGCACAGGTTTCTAGACCAGAGACCTGACACTATTTTTGTCAGTTACACTTCTATAAAGCTCTGAGCTCATGAACCCAATATTGGTACCACATCTATAGTCCCGTGTTTGTGTTTTGGCAATGGATAATGGTGGCCTTATTAACAAGAACAGGAATTGAAGTATTTCCTCATATAGAGCAACGCACAATTTCTTCTCAACCTGTATATCCCCAGTCAATGCTAAGTTAATGAGTACTATGTTTACCAGGACAGCATGCAGCAAACAAAGGACCACTCTCTACCTGATTGGTGTACATAGCCAATAAAGCTTTGTTAAATTCGATGGCCTGGAGCTGTTTCTTGGAGAGTTTGTGCTCCACACCTTCTGCATTGGTCAATTTCACCTTTTTCTTTGAGTCAAAAACATTTTGGTCCTGGTGGAAACAAAAAGGAGATGAAGCCAAGTTCCACTACCTTCATTAAATGGTGATCTCTGTCTTGATCCCCAAACTGACTTTGCTATTACAAAATCCCCACCACCACCACACACAGATGGTGCCGTGAACACCGACGGGCCCTGTTTGCCAGCACGGGGCAGCATAAAGAACACGAGACGAGGCGATGATGAATGGGGACTCCAGGTAGTTCTTTCTTGCCAGAATGCCTCAGAATCTCTCTCTACAGGGCCACCCTGAAAGCAGTCTTCTGCAGTCAGTGTGAAATCCCATGAAGTGCCTGCAACAGATAGGTCACTGTGGTCTAGAAACCAGACAGTACCAAGATCCGTACCATCTTTTGGGAGGCATACCTCATTTTAGAGAGAGCATTACACCTATTTTTCCAGTCTGGCTTATGCATAGCACATTATATTCCTTTCTTATATATGGGCAACTTTTGCATGTTTTTAGCTGCAGAATTTCAACAAAGAGTAGAATGATTTAGTGGCAACTCTGACCTGTCAAGCAAATTTTTAAAAAATGACAGTAGAGTGGGACTAGAGAAGAAACGACTCCTACATCATGCTATTTGTATAGTTTTCACGTACACAAATACTATTGTGTAAATACTATATACTTGATCTAAGTTTCACTGTAGTGAGCCATCAGGTTTTGAAGACAGCACAAAACCCTCATGTTCTCAATGTAACTAATAGTTTGCATGATGCACTGTAGAAGTTACTGAATCCCAAACACAGCACACTTAAACCCAGAATCTTCCCATTCCCCCAACTCCCTCAATTCTGTACCTGAAAAAAATTCACACACCCTTAATCTAGAAGCTTCAGTCTTCTAAGACCTGGATCCTGCAAATTTCTAGGCACATATGTAACTACAGACATGCAGGCAGTGTGACTGGCTCCCATTAGACTCAAGTGAGTGAATTTATCTACATACAGGATTATTTTTGCAATCTGCATTTGTAGGGTTGGAGCCTCTCAGGATAAAAATACAATGGAAATACCAAAATAACAGGACAAACAGCAACACTGTAAATAGAACTTCCCTGCTAGAGAGCTTCTTCCACTTGAAAGCAAGTACTTATTTCCACTTGCAATCCCTCTGCATGCAGACCCCCCACCCCCACCCCCCGTCAATGGGAGCTCTGCATGTGGTGAGTTCGGCGTTCATTCTGATTTCTCTCTCTCTCTCAAGCATTCTTGCAAAGAACAAGTAATTCTATACCTTGTTAATAGTAATGATGTTATTTGCAATTACAGCAAGCAACCCCACGTCTGTCGGCCTGCAGAGGAAAAATGAGAATTAAATACACATCTATTAGACAGCAGCCGTGTCCCATCGGGAAGGATGAGAGCTTGTTTTAACGAAGCACTTACTTTAGTTTGATTATTTGATTGTAAAGCTGGAGGGCATCCTCTGTACGCCCCTGCAGCTGCATGATATAGGCCATCTGACCATGAATGATGGCCAGCTCAGCCTCAATGTCTTCCTCCGTCACATCCTGAAGGAAAACCACGACAGAATGAAGCCCCACTCTTCCTGGGCTCCCTGGCTTCCACACTTGGTACTTTTTCAGTCTCTCCCAGGCAAAACCCTCAGTCATAATCCCCACTGCCAGAAGGCCAATCTTCAAAAGGCAGCCAAGCCATGACACGATTAAACGCTTTCGCACCTTAAGCCACAAAATAGGGACCAAAGGCCAAGCTACTCTTAACAATGGAAATTATCCTTCCAACCCACATGCGAGCAGTTTGCTTTCGCCTTACAGACATGCCAAAGTGTGAGGCATGAATTGTGGGCCTCATTCACCACCGCCTCCACACCTGTGCAGTAGGCATACCTCCCCCTCCCTCTGAGGCGGCAGGTGCATACCCCCATTGCACTGATGTAAGGGAGCACCACGTGGACAAGGCTGGAGACAGTCTGGCCCCAAAAACGTACATTTCAGCAACAGGCAGGAACAACTCACACCTCGGGATTGGAATTGGGAACCATCAATGCAGGCAGATTGGAGTCTACTGCTGGACATGATATTGTCTAGCAATTTAACAAGCAATCACGTGGCTAATTCCCGGGGCACCGCTCTGAAATGCGTCAGTGTAAAATGCACGTTATGCGGAGTAACAGCAACAACTTACAGTGTCTTCCGAAAGCGACTGGCGACACAGATCTAGAGAAAATAATGTGAAAGACATTTAGAAAGGATTAATTCTTACCCACAGGAAGGCAGAGAACAGGACAATGGTAAGAATGTTTGTTTATATCAGGGTGGGAAAACTTTTCTCATCAGGGGCCACTGGCCCACAGAAAAATCAGTTCGGGGGGGGGGGGGGGGAGGGTCACACAAATAAAAAGCAAAACAAAAGCAAAAAGCAAACATCCTGCTCTCATGTAAGAAGCAAAAAATACCCCAAAACCCCTCACTCACACGCAACTCGGGGTACTGGGGCATGCCCAGTTCCGGCCAACCAGCGCTCACACTGCAGCCCTGCAGGGGTAGCCGACGCTTGGCACTTCCAGCCCATGGCGCAGAGACTTGCCATATGCCAGATCAAACTAAACAGGGAGCCGGAAGTTCTCCACCCCTGGTTTATATTGTGTGTCCATTGTGGACTCTAAACGGGGAGTCTACAAAATTTCACGGGCACATTTTAATGCAAGTAAGTTTTTCACTTGTTTCTCTCCTTCCCCTGTTCACTTTCTTTAAAAGTAGTCTATGATCTTTTGTGAAATAGCTCTCACCACTATAACTCCTTGTCACTCACCTGACCTCACCCAGACTTAAAAGACTGATGTACACTCAAAGAGCAGCTGCATTTGACTTTTAAAACTTTTGCTAACATGAAGAGATTGCAGTACTGGCACAATCATAAGCACTTACAAAAAGCACTCAGGAATTAAATATCAAGCAGGAAGAAAGATTGAGATGTTATATACAGTTTGCTACTGTAAAATGATGGCCACACAATAAACTATATGTATCTGGAAAGCAGGAAGAGGGCTACAGATTGAAATGCTAAACCCTTGCACATAAGAAAACAATTTGATCCACAATAGCTAAAAATGAGTGACATAACATTTCTTAAGTAACTTTTGTTAAGTGCTATGAAGTCCCAACCACTCTTGGGAAATACACTAAGGAAACTAACAGAAGAACCCTACAGTTGTCCAATCCCATTTTTAATCTGGAATCAAATCCTTGTTCTCTCTCTGTATTTACAAAGAATGAGTGATACACATATTTATAACAGCCCATGTTGTTACCTTCTGCTTTCTGTAGGTTCTTCATTGCCTCAGTCAGCCTGCCTTGCCCAATCAATGCACATGCAGAATTATAACACAGCTCATAGGAGCCTTCTTGGAGGCCCAGATCTTCCTAACAGAGAGAAAGGATCAGGTTAAATGCTTGAAAGGCAAATTTACTACCTACTTTATCCAGCCTGATTTTGGATCAGAATCTAATCAGATTTGTTTAAAGACATTTTACAGGATTACTCCAGGCAAAAGCCATAACTTTGGGCAAACATGCCAACTTCTTAGATTAATATACAACAGAAGATTCACTAGGAAATGCACGTGAAGGTGATTTTGAGAGGCTATGTGCTGTCAAAAAAGCCATGGCATGAATGGTCTCCCCTTATGCTGCAGGACAAAGCCAAGGGGGAATCTGCAATGGAGATATACAACTCCTTGCTGCAGAACAGTCCAGCTCTTAGGAATTAGAAAAATAACCGGATTAGATCTCAGGGGAACTATCCATGCTGCTGAAGCAGAGAATTGGCAGGAACTGCATCCCTGGAGAACTTCAAAGACAAGCTACAGTTTTAAATATTTAAAAACATACTTAATGTGCCTAACCATCGAGCATTACACTCGCAATGGATCTTCCCAGTCACTAGTGCAGATTAGCAATGTTCTGCTGGATGGAAGTAGAGGCGCTCACAGCCGTTCACGTTCAGTGTCTTGGACACTCACTGTCGATGACCAGATTGCACAAGGGTATAACATGTGCATGAGCGCTGTGCTGTGCATCGGACAGTGCCAACTGCAAAAGGCACTTCTGTTCACTTTTGTTCATTTAAATTCAATTATACCTGACGTGCCAGGGCATCCAATAGAAGAGAGACAGGGTAAGCAGGGTGACAGACGACTTATTAGCATTAGCAGAACCTTGGAAGTACGGCACGCACTGGGCCACTAGGGGAGAGGTCACTCCGGTTGCACTCCTGTTGGATAGGAGGCCTCCAGTTTGGACAAGTAATCGCCAGCTGAGGTCACATGGGCTACTTTCTGGGTTTTAGCCAAGCAAACTGTGGAAGACAAGTGCAGCACCAGTGCTAATAGCCACAAGCAGAGGGAGAAATGCTGCCCGCTAGTACTTTATAAAATAATTACATCTCCAGAACAAAGCCTCACTCCACACTTGGCACTGAAATCTCTGCTGAGGGGTAGGGAGACATTACTATTTTCTGTGTGTATTAGCCAAGTTCTCCTATTTTCTCTTTACGATTTAGCTTCTCCAATGTCTCCTTCCCATCCCTCCCATCCACGGGCCGTGCGATTCATCTTCAGAAGTGTTCTAAGAGGGCAAGGTTCAGCAGATCGTGGAGGGGGAACACGCAAACACACTCACTGGCTCCACTTTCTCCCATGTGCTCTGTGCTGCAACCACTGCAGAAAGATTGGTTTTCCTTTCTTCCTCATAGTCATCTTGGGAGTTCCGGATGAGATCCCGATACACGGCTAAGCAGTCATCATAGCGCTCCAACCTGTACAACTGGAAAGGGAGACATTCCCCTGCACACCAGCATCCACAGCGAGACACACCTAAACAAGTGCTGTAAAGTCTACTGCAGAATTTACTCTGAACACAGTCGATTTTGGTCTCTGCCAGCCTCTTCACTACAGGCTTCGGCACCTCTCCAGGAATCAAATTAAATAACCTTCTTTCAAAAACTATTTACAGCAAGCAACTGTTTTTTTCCACATGTTGGGATTATTCTCATCAACTGTGAAAACAAGGGAAGGAAGAAAAGCTTTTTCTCTTCCTCTTTTCCATCCTGGTGCTCCAAGCCTAGCTCAAGTTATGCCACTTCCCACACAGCTGCTCCTGATGTTACGCAATTGTATGCATGAAGCACCTGCAGGACTAGATCCTATGAAGCGCTGACCTGGCTCACAGAGCAGAAAGGAAATCACTCTCCTTGGGACATGCCCACTTCCTTAGCGGATGGAAACCCATCACTTTGTGCTACCCCGGGAGAGAAGGAAGATGGCCAGTTATATGGCTGCACAGGCACATTCTAGTTCAGTAGCTTCCAGCAAACTACCCTGCTTTCTGGAACAGAGGAATGTGATTCAGTAGACACTGAAATAGAGGGAAGTGGGGGAAAATTAGGGGGCCGACAGAGAAAGGATGGTGCTACCTGCCCAAGCTGATGGCTTGGAAGACCCCAGCTAACTAGAAGAGAGGGTGAAATCCTAAGTCCCTCTGAAGTCAGTGGGAGTTTTGTCTCTGATTTCAGTGAGTTTCTGCCAAGAACATAACAGGGTTTTTTTTAAGTCACAGCTGAGCATTAGAAAAGTTTGTGTCTGATTTTTTTTCCCACCTCACAAAGCAGAAGGCTTGTGAATGACTGACAGAGTTCCCAAAACAGTACTTACCACTTGTCCATACAGCTCCTTCAGTTTGTCTGTCTGCTGGCTGGCACACTGAATGGTCTTCAGCGCACTTTCAATTCTGTTCAACCTGTACTCACAGTATGCCTTCTCAAAGGTGATGGAGTCACTGCAAAAACAAGGCAGAGACTGAGGGTGGGAGCACAACTACAGCACTCCTCTTACAACATGTATCTCCTAGGAGAGCCACAAACCCTTATTTCAGCATCCATAATTACTCTTACAAGATCACTATATTATAAGAGTTGGCACCAGGTACTGAATTATCTACTGAGCACTAACAATGCCTAAAACAGGTTCTCTTAGCCAGGAGGAAATGCAAAAGCCCTATTCCAAAGAAGAATCTAAATTAGCTAGAACAGTTCACACTCGTAAGCATCCATAACCACTACAGTATGGCATCAAAATCTCACAGATGTGCAGACTGTTTATTTTTTGTTACACTCTTTTCTAAGGCAGAACAATGAAAAGTTTCACTGAATAATCAATGAAGGAAGAGAGGACTGGTCGCTGCTGCACACAGAAAGGTATATCACTGCAACCTAAAGCTATAAACAGAGCAAATTTGATGACATGCAATCTCTCCTTAACTATAAAACACCACATCTGATGCTGAGCAATAAGTGCTGTCAAGAAACACCATGATTACAAGGGAAAACTAATGGCAAAACTATTAGGTTGAATCAGACTTAAAAAAGTGCTAATGACACCAGCAAGCCATAATATACACAGCATGGGTAGTTTTTATTTAAAAGGAGTCCAGTGTGTATTTCTCCAAGGGAATTATTGATCAGACTGAGTGAAAACAAAAAGAAGGGACCAACAACTTACTGTGACTTTAACAAAGATGCTGTGAGAGAGGTTTGTCCGTGTTCACGTTTTATTTAAATGTTTTCTGCACTCTAAACATTTCTGGGGGAATACAAGGATGGAATAGTAATAAAAAAAAAAAAAGATTAAAACATGATCCTGGTCACGATAGCCTGAAAGTTACTCAGAAAAGATGCATAAAGTGTGATGAGAACTTTCTTTGCTCTGGAGAATACACAATTTAGTGGTTGGGCAAAACCCTGCTGTATACGGAAAAAGCTAGAGTTTCATAAGAATGGCCATAGTGGGTCAGACTCATGGTCCATCTAGCCCAGTAACCCATCTCCAACAGTGAGCAGAGCTTCAGTGGGAGCGTACAGAAACGGAGAGAAATACACCTGTCTTCCACTCCCAGCTTCTATGCAGCGTACTTGAGCCATCCTGGTCCCAAGATGCTAGCTACCTAATATCCTGGAACCAACAACTACAATTACGCTCATGAAACAATGGAAGATATTGAAGTTAGTCCCCTGAATTAAAAACTCATCATGAAAAACAAGAAACTTAACAGCAACATCTACTTGCCAAGCAAACACAAGAAACAAAACATCATGCCCCAGGGTCTCATCATCTATATCCTCTGACCAATGCGTACATCTCTGCTCCTGGCTTCTGGCAGTCAGAAGTTCAGGGTTACCTTGAGCACGGAGCTGCCTCCCTAACCATCTTGGCTAATGGCCACTGTAGACCCACCCTCCATAAACGTATCTATTTTTGAACCCAGCTATAATTTTGGCCATCACAACATCAATAGTAAAAAAAGTGTGGGAAAGGGTGAATGACTCTTCTCTTTTCCCTTTCCCACACCATTCATGAGCTTTTGGACCTCTAGCATATTCCCACTTGCTCATCTCTTTTCTAAGCGGAACAGCCCTAATATTTTTAGTTTCTCCTCATATGGAAGCCATGCCCTGGGTTGTCTTTGTTGTCTATCTCTGAACTGTTTCCAGTTCCACTATGTCCTTTTTGAGCTGGAGTGCCCAAGCCTGGACACAGTATTGAAGGTGTAGGTGCACCGTGGATTTACGCATTGGCAATGGGATGTTCGGTGTCTTATTTTTTTACCCCTTTCATAATAATTCCTAACATTCTGCTAATCTTTTCCACCACTGTTGCACACTTAGCTTCAGTTCTCAGAGAACCATGCACAATGATTCCAAGAGCTCTTTCGTGAATGAGAACCACTCAGTTGGATGATTTTTGTCATTCAGAGTTTTTTCCAACCTGCATTACTTGCACCAATGAATTTCTTCTGCCATTCTGATACCCAGTCACCCAATTTTGTGAGATCCCTTTGTAGCTCTTCGCCGTCTGTTTTAGACATAATTCTCTTGCATTATTCTGTTTCACCTGCAAATTTCGCCACCTCACTCGTCACCCTTTACCAGCTCATCAACGAATACGCTGATCAGCACATGTCCCAGTACAGATTCTTGGGCAACTCTGCTGTTCGCCTCTCTCCATTGTGAAGGCTGACCATTTATTCCTACCCTTTGTTTTCTATCTTTTAGCTAATTATGGATCCATGAGAGGGCCGTTCCTTTTATCCAGCGGCAGATCACTTTACTTAAGAGCTTTTGGTGTGAGCCCTTGTCAAAGGCTTTCTGAAATTCTAAGTACACAGCGCTTGTGAACACCAAAGAATTCTGCCAGACTGGTGAGGCACAGCTTCCCCTGCAAAAGCCATGTTGACTCCTCCCCAACAAACTGTGTTCATCTGTGTGTCTGACAATTCATGTGCCAGAAGTCTGGTTCTATTTGGGTAGGTGGAACCCACCCTCCCGAATAGGCCAGTCCTTCCCAAAAGGTTCCCAGTTTCTCATAACCCTAAACCCCTCCTCCCTACACCTTTGTCTCATGTGCACATTGAGACCTTGCAGTTCTGCTTGTCTTTCTGACTATGCACATGAAACTGGAACCATTTCAGAGGATGCCACCATGGAGACCCTGGACTTTAATCTCTTACCTAGCAACCTAAATTTGGCCTCCAGGACCTCTTTTCTACCTTTCCCTATGTCTTTGGCACCAACATGTACCACAACCACTGCTCCTTCCCAGCACTACATATAAGGCTATATACATGTCTCATGCAATCCACTACCCTCACACCTGACAGGTATTTTGCCATGACTCTCTCCCGGTCCTCACAAGCACGTGTATATTTATGCAAGCTTATCAAAAGCTGCTTTGCTATGGAAGTTATGAGTGTTCAAAGAGGCAAGAAATTAAGCGACAATCTAGCCTATGGTTTTACATTCACAGTAGCATTTATAAATAAGGGATATGACAACTTACTTTTAGAGTATTGATTCAACACCAACACTGTCTGTTCTACATCCTTTCCCTTCATGCATACTACTTGCTTCCCCAGAGGGAAGTGATGCTGACAGTACATACATTAATTTTGCTAACAGCGAGTTCCTATACAGCAGTTTTCATCCTAAGCCACAGCACAGACAGCATGGCACAAACACCTTTGTGAGGCAGGAAGATGGATCGGTAACATATATCACTGCCATTTCACTGATGGGAAAATGCAGCTAAGGAGAGTCATGAGCCCAAGTTTTGGGAACACTCATGCACCTTCTGAACTTTATTGGCATGAGCAGTTCCATTGCCTTCAGCAGGAGCGCTTATGAGAGGAAGGGCAGGTCCACACTACAATCTTCCCTCGATCTGTGTTAGGTTGAATTACCCGCCACCACAACACAGCAGTGGGTGATGTCCCACCTCCTGTCGGTGATATGTGTCACCAGGAGCGCTTCCACCCAATGGCGAAGGACAGTGTCAAGGGCTGATGGCTCAGGCCTCATCTCCACCCAGCTGCCCACTGGAAGCCCCGATGCCCCCCCCCAGGGATTCTCACCTCCATGCTCCCAGTCATATGTTGACTCTGGAGGCGGGGGGGCAGCAGGGTTCCCAAAGGGAAACTGGGAGCCCAGGGTGCAGCCCAGCTTGGTCCAGAGACCTGGCAGCAGCCAGGCAGGGGAGCCAGGAGCCAGCTTTATCATCATTTCACAGCTCTGCTGGATGACAGCCAACACCACCACCTCTGCACAGCTGCCACGTCACCCTAGCGACACTGAGAAGTCCTACACCTCATGTGGAGGAGGAGTTATGTTAGCGTAGTAGGGCACTTACATAAGTGGGAGCAAGGCTGTACTGTGTGCAGTGACAGGGTTAGCTTGGCATAAGCTGCCTTGCACTGACCCATGCAGACCAAGCCTAAAGTGAAGCATGCGAAACAGGGAAATCTGTAGCAAAGTCATTGTCCACCAGCACCACCCTCCTATCTAAGATATTAGCTTTCTAGGGCTCGCACATATTTCCCTTGCGGGAGCCTCTGGAGCTACCACTCACCTAGTTAACACTTTGGTGTGGGTGTGGATTACACCCAGGGCTTCCTTGAAGCTTCCATTCTGAATGAGACACACCACTTTGCAGTGAAGGGCAGTCACATCATCCTTGTTGATCTGCAACACTTGGGGAAGCAAAGAGAGTTATCACAGTCTCTAGCTCCATTCTGACTTCCCATTAAAAACAGAGTTCATCACATTTAAATCCACACAATGTCCCAGGCTGTGCCTTGAACTGCAGGGTTTTGCCCACAGAAGCTCATGATACTATACATTTGTTAATCTCTAAAGTGCCACAGGACTACTAGTTGTTACCAATCCCAGTGGGGCAAATGTGACCAAACCCCTCGTGTGGATTAGGGATGTAATAGTGTAGTTGACTGACCAATTAACCGATAAGCAAAAGCTACACACATTCCTCCCCACACTTGGTAGCAAATTTTTTAGCAGGCTGGCCAGCAGCCCGGCTCAGTCCTGGCTTGTGATGGGTCTGGGACCTACCCCCGCTGCAGCTCTGCATTTAAAGTGTATTAGGATACGGGTGGGCGGGCAGGCAGGCAGCCCGGCTCAATTCTGGCTTGTGCCGGGTCCGGGAGCTCAGACCACGCCCCAGACAGGGGCTGCTGCCACCCTGCGCTGCCTCTTTATCAGAGGTAGCAGCACAGGGTGACAGGCAGCCAGTCCTCAAGGGGAGCTGGTTTTTAAACTGGCTCCCCTGGTGGACCAGCTCCCACCTGGCAAGGGTCTTCTGGGGACTGAGGCCAGAGCGCCCCCAGGGACTATAGCACAGCTGGCGAAGGGATAAGAATTCACGAGGTGACTCGACAGCGCAGGACACTGTGTGCAGGCGCTCGCAGGGTGCCAAAGCTACGCCAGCCCGACGCCCTGGGCACGGGTAAGCCTGGCTCCTTCGCTGGGGCTGACGGGTAAGATGAGCGAGGCGCAAGGGGGGGCTGGTGGAGCCTGACACCCCGCGGCCTGCCCCAGGGCACGGGCACCGGGGGGGGGGGGGGATGAGGGTCACGTGTCACGCGCACGCCGCCGACTCCCCCCACCCCCACCGGGCGCTGCAGGGCCGGGGCCAGGCCCGCTGCGAAACCCGACGGAAAGCATCCCCGAGCGACCCCCCGCTCTGGGGCAGGCGGAGGAGCCCGGCGGGCGGTGACGCGGCCCGGACCGGCCCACCGCGCGGAGGGGTTGCGGGGGGAGGCGGCGGCGCGCGCGCCCGCCCGCCCGGGACTCACGCTTGTTGACGGACTTGAGCGCGCGGCCGAAGTCTCCGTTCTGGCCGCCGCGATTCACCTCGCTCCACAGCGCGGCCGCCCCCCCCGCGCCGCCCGGCGCCGCCATCTTGGGCACGCGGGCAGGAAGGCGGCGGGCGGTGCGACCCCTTTGCCCCGGAAGCGGACGCGAGCCGGCGGGCGGGGCTGGCGCGGGACCCGCCCCCAGGCAGGCTCCGCCCCGCTCGTGAACAGCCCGGGAGGCGCGCGCCGCTCCGTTAACCCGGCCTGCCCATGGCTGCCCAGCCCCCCCCGGAGTCGCTTGGGGCCGGTCGCCTTTCCACCGGCAGCGGCGGAGCCGGCGAGGCCCGAGCGGCCCGTCAGGCGCAGAGCCCCGGCCCCGCGCCCGTTAACGGTCTCTCTGCCGCCACGGGCCTTTCCTCGTTTAACTTGCAGCGGAGCGCCCGCGCCAGCGCCCGGCCGCGCTCCTCACACCGCTCACAGCACGCTGAGCCGTGAACTAGGCCCACGACCCCTTAAAGCGGGCGCGCTGGGAGTGACTGCACGCTGAGGCTTGCGCCCCGCTCAGTCATTTACTGCGCGCGCGCACACGCTTACTGTAGTTAGCAAAAAAAAGTACAGAAAAACTATATTATGGAAGGCAAGACTTGCCCTGGGAAACTCTCCGAAACTTGAGTTTATGTTGAGACTGTTAACACTTCATTTTCTTTTTGAGTTTCTGGGAGGGAAACCTATTTGTCTAAACATTTAAATCGCAGTGGTTTCTTGATGCCTGGTGATTGCATAGAGTACAAGTCTGTACTTTGTTGCTGCATTTGCAACAACATCTTTTTAATATGTTGCTACACAACAGGCAGCCTTATTCTTTAAATTACCTAACCGCAATAACCTTTTGGCCTTTTCCACTCAGGAGGTAATGCAAGTTCAGAGTTCACAAGCATTTTAGATTTTAGTCAGTTACTTATCCTAGTCAAATTCCATTTGTCATTGTGCTAATTGATTTCCATTGCTATGTTTAGACCTAAAGTATCCCTAATCTTTATTTGCTAATTTAGTAGTTTCAACATAGTTGCCTCCACCAAAACAAAGAATATTAATATTTCTCCCAATATTGGTCCCAAGAGATCTCATTTTCCCCAGGTCTTTGTTGTTACTGGGCTAGGTGGACCTTTGGTCTGACCCAGTACAGCCATTCTTATGTACTATCAAATTCTTTCCCCACCCATTACAGAACTGACTCGCTAGCTTTTGTCACTTGAGTGATGGTTTCAAAACTGAAGTTTCAACCATAAAGTTTTAATTGGCCTCAGATTTCACCTATTAGAAGTACACTTTTGCTTTTAGAATCTGGTTTGACCTCATCAAGTTATTTTTTTCCAAAACAAGTTACTTGCTAGAAAAAAGGAAAGGTCTTATTCCACAATTTCCAGGATTTCATTCATTTCTTTTTGTTAGTGACAGGCACTATACGGTATCAACTTTCCAATTTTCAGAAGTTTACTGATAGATCTCTCTCACACCACTCTATAAATCACGTACATATTGTGTGTACTGAGGCAATAAATGTAGCAGGTCAACAGAGTTTTGACTGACAACATATTACTTTAAAATATTTAAGTAGTGCAAGCTTGGGCTCGCAACTGGTTACAACTAAGAATACTGTATGGTTTAGCATCCTATTATATAGAATTTAAGAAGTCCCATATGTGACATCTATTGGCAGTGTAAGCCTAGTGGTGTGTACAATTAATGCTGGTATTACAAATCTTACAAATAATGGAACACTCAGGCTCGGAAAAGCATCTAAACATTGTAAATATTATCTTATGGCTTTTTGGAGTTTGCTGGGACATCTTGCATACTAATGAATAATCTTAAATCTCCATAGTGGCCTCAGATTAATGAAGCACCAGTTTTCAAAACAGACAAGTAATTTTTGAAAACAAACATTTTTCCAACAGCAAGGACAAACCTATGAAAACAAGGTGGGGTAAGCAATCCATGTTTTTAAACACATCAGACTATATACTCTGATTAACATTACATAGTAATATAATTTCATTAAATAGCCAAAACTTCAAGCTGATATTTAAAACGTTTATTGTTTCATCATCAAAAGTGCTCTACAGAAGGATGGTAATGCTATTTCAGTGCATATTATATGGAAAAGTCATACCTCTCAAGTGTCTAGCCTAGAAATTAGAGACAGCATTGTCTAGTGTACAAGGTCAAGAATACAATGCTGTCAACACAATTAATATATGGAAAAGTACACAGCTATTAAATAGAAAAGATTTTGTGGCCAGATGGAAGAGTACATTACATTGACAACTAGAAAAGCAATGGGAAAAACAACACATTTCTTAGGCAATGACTGGGTCAGGCCATAAAAAGAACTCAAGAATCTAGAAGGATGTGTCAAAGCCACTAGTGCTAACTTTTTGTTTGATGGCAAGTACCATCATCAGCCATGGTTTGGGAGATTTTCAAAAGCATGTAAAGTATTTAGGTGAACAAGTCCCACTGAAAGTCAACGAGACATGTTATCAACTCAGGCACTTTTGAAAATTTCCATCCTACTCAGTGGATTCTTCTGTTACATGTCTTTAAGGATGGCTTAAATGCTATCTGCAAAAGATTCAGTTTCTACACACTGAGGACTTTATTCTTCAGTTCCTTTACAGCTCTGGAGAATATTGCTCCAACTCTTGCACACAACATTGTGTGGCCTTAGTGACTGACAGATAGCTGTACACACCAGTCTTCTGTCCCTACATACTAAGTATCTTAAACATACAATGTAACCATCATGATAGATTTCAAATAGTCAGTTTCATAGTTAGTTTACATCCATGTAAATAAAATACTCCGCTTTTTCACAAGACAAGATCCACTTGCTCTGTTCATTTTTATACTGAAGCACTTATAATTAAGACCTATGTAATTATTTTTAATCATGCCTGCACAGTTTGCTTTTATAATCTTCATTTAAAAAAAAGTTGAATAAAACTAGATTTTAAAAGTATTTTTGGTCAGTTTTATTGATGCATCTAATATAGTCAAACCCGATTAATCTGCATTAATCCACTGCATCACAATGAATACCTAATATGTAGGATTTGTGTCAATTAAAAACAGACAATTGAGAGGTATGTAGAAAACTTGTCTTAAATGTTGTAAATTACAGGTGATAACACCTTATGGAACAAGAACTACAATTATTACAGATAACATTACTGTTAACAGATAATGCATGAACTGAAAGACTGACAAAGTCACTAGGAAATCATTTCAGTCAAAGACTTGCAAAAAAGCTGTGCTTCGACTGTACTGTATATTACTATAGCAATTTTCTATGGTAAATTAAATACCTGTGATTTAAGTGTTAGTCTACAGTTGAAAAGCCATTTTACTCAATATATACTATGTATAAAATAAATTAAAAAAGGGAAGTGGGGAAAAGATTTTGTATATGCTGCAAACAGACATACATCAGTAGTTCCATAAATGAACATTTTACCTTCCCTTTGGTAAAATGTTAAAAGTTGACACAGAAGACCAAAAACATACAATATTTATAAATAGAAACATTAACAGCTTTGAAAATGAAATTAAATATTAGTTTTTTCCCTCACCAATGCAATTTAAATTTTGCATTTTATAGCATGAATAAACAAATACAACTTATACATAAGAGATTTGTATGTCACACCCACTCAAGAGCGGAGAACAAAAAAGGAAGTATCCTTTAAGGGTGTCAAAAGCAGATTTCAGAAAATAAATACCTGCTTATTGGCAACAGCTGCCCCATCCCAAAGCCAGTGGCATCAATACCTCAGTCATAGCAAGGTGTGAACAAAACAGTGTACAACAGGTACTCCCATCCATTACCTATGCACCCATCAAAACACTGACCATCAACACATTTACTTATTGACAATATTGCTGTTTTGGTAGCACAATTGCCTACTTTTTCTCCTTTGTACATCCTATCTTAGTCACCATGGTCAAGAGGAAAAAAAGATACATTTTATCCATAACCCAATATTACTTACTTTTGCGCTTAAAAAACTTTTGAAAACTTTCTAAATGAAACCATTTAAAAATTCTTGTTCCAGCATTTTCATGTAGCATAAATACAAAACAGAATGGAACCAACAATTAAAATTTTAAAAGTAGTGAGTTGCTAAACCTATTTCGGTAAAAGGAAATGAATACAAAGTGTCTTTCCAAACAATAAAAACCTCGAAACTCATCAGCAAGTCAGCGAAGATAGAACACTTACAATAAACAAGGTGAAAAGTAGTATCTAAAATACACCAAGAGGCTTTCTATGCTATTTCTCCTTATTGCCCATTCTCTGTTGTTTGTATGGATGGCCACTGAATGACAAGATGTCTACGATAGTTCTGTACTCAACTTCTGTACTCAACTTCTTTCACCACTGCTGCCAGCTGAAGTCGTCATTGCTGCCGAAGACTAAGAAAAATCCTAGGATAGTAGCAAAGATGACAGTATTCCCTGTGAGGACAAGTGCACATGCTCCCCACAAAATCTGTGGGGAAGGGAAATTTGGTTACATATACAGAGAACTAGACAGATGAAGCAACAAAAAGAGACAAAAATAATATTATGCAAAGTTACTGAACATGGCCTGTAGCGTAACAAAAGGACAAGCTTTTGTTATGATCTGCAATTAAACCACAAAGCCATGGTACATGGAGACACATTTTAACAATTCTCTCACAGCTGGTCTGACACCAGACCAGCTACCCTCCCTAAACCCACGCCAAGCCTAAGTGCTACACTTGCCTAAACAAACAACTGAAGAGAATTATATATTGATTAGAACCCAGGCCACTCATTTTGTCATAATTCTCCTTGGATATCCTATATTTTGTTTACTGAGTCTAGCAAAAAGGAGAAAGAAATAGATGACCACTAGAGAGAACAGTCCTAACTACTCCATAAATGGTGTCCACGTTATTTGGAACACTTTTAGCTTTGTTTCTGTGGGTGAGTTTTTATATGGCTCTTATATTTTCCTTCTTGAATGTTTGCAGTGTTATATACATTTTCACTTACTCAGGTACACTTTAAACATCTTAGTTTAAAAGTTGTATCAAAATGTATCAGCAAAACTTTAAGCTCAGAGAATGTATTAAACAACAGAGAATCAAAGGACATATTCCCATATGGAAATATTACTAACCAGTTGTGCTCTGGCAAATACTATAGGTAGCCCAAATGCGGAGACAACAATGCCTGTTGTAAGAAATATTGCTAGCTCCTTGCAGGCATTACTTGTAGCATCTGTTTCATCTACTAATCTTCTCGCTATGCAGTAGGGGATAGGAGAAAGGATGTAAAAAAACAGAACAAACAGGGGCCAGTATTGGCTGGGGAAAAGAAAAAAAGAAAAGAGTTAATAATCCCATTTCTCCACAGTAAATACTTTATTATTGCTTTTCCTGATAAAAACCCTTGTGTGTATACCTTTATCCCACCATCAGGAAAGTTTTAAAAGCCCTTACCACAGTGATTGCTGTATAAAGCATATTAAGAACTCAATGAACTATATCACTAAAGTCTCTTTCCCCACTGCAAAATTATAACCCCCCTTTAGTCCATTTCCTGTTCAAGCAATAATTTAAGAAAGGGGGGGAGGAAGGGTTCCAACATGAACTGAGACACATAACTGGCTCCATTCAGCTGGGAAGTGAAATTTATAACCATGATGGGGTCCCAAATGTTCAAGCCCAGGGGCTGTTTCAGATGACATGAATTACAGTGGAGGAAAACAGGGGGAGAAGGCGTTCTCAGAGGATCAGAGAGAAAGATCTCAATCTGCTCCTCCCTTTGCTTCACAAACTTGTATTGAAACATTTAAAACAAAAACCAAATCCAGCTGTAAGCTAATACTAAAAATGTTATCAAGTGCCAAGATCTTTTAACATTTTAAATACTGAATGTAAAAATGCCCTTATATAATCTACAGCATTTGGCAATAATGGTTTATTATTATTAGCACTTAAATACCGTTTCTTAATCACATAAGGGAGAAGATCTATCCATCCACTTTTTTTCTGGGCACTTCACTGCATCATTTAAGAGAATCAGATATGATCAATTCCTCTGAATATTTTAGCAATCCAGCCAAGCTTTATAAGATTTAAAAGCTGCCCATAAATATTGTGCGTGTAAGGAATTGTTCTCTACAGACATTTATAAAAAAATAAGTTACAGCAATGGAATTAATATCTCCATAATATTTTTAGAACCTGGAAAATAAATACTTTGGCAGATATTTTAAATTTAGCATTCACTCAATAAGATGGGGGAAGTCATACAAAGTATATTTAGCACTATACCTGATATTCAGCTTTCAGAAAACGGGAAAGAGGCTACAGACCAAAATATAGATCCGTGAAGACAACTTATTCCACAACAACAATGCAGGATAGCAACAGGTGTTTAGTATTTTTTATTTCCTTGTACCAGCAGTTGAAAGGGGTTGGACAATTTATCAGACAGACATGGTATGCTGAGGCAACTAGAAGGGTCTACAAGCTTGTCTTTCAATTAATCTAGATAGACAAGGCAGATTAGGTAATATCTTTTATTGGACCAACTTATGTTGGTGAGAAACACCAAGAAGCTGGTCCAGTAAGTGATATAACCTTGCCTTCCTTGTCTCACCAATATTTTGGGACCAACTCAGCTACAACACTGCAAATCAGTTAACTACCCAATAGTTCTTTGGACAAACTGGCCATCACACTGGCAATATTCTTCTATTACCCATTTCAAAATATGCTCTGAAACATACGTCAATCAAAGTAAACAGAGGTTAAAGGATAAAGAGAGTTCATATTTGAGAAACATTTTCTGTTGCTTTCCTTAATGGTTTGTGTTTAAGACTATCCTATAAATATATTAGTTGGTTTCCCTTTCCTGGCTAGCTAGTTCACAGATGATTTTTTGTTTATCCCTAATATTTTTCAATCCATAATTTAAAAAGTTGCCTACAAGAACAGCTAAAAGAATTTTCATTACATTGTCTCTGGAAGACAAGACTATTCAGTAGCGAAAGGGCATGAGGTCAAAAGTGTGTTCAAACTCTATACGTTACCTATTGTACTGTGGAAGAGCACATCCAAGCATCAGGAACATTAGTCCAATTGCTCCTCCAAAGGACAGACTAATCAAAGCTGTAAGGAAAACACAAATCAAGAACAGAACGATCAGTTTGGTGGACGATATGGGACACTAATACACAATATGAAAGTACTGACAATGTTTTTGCTATTGGCAAAGCTGAACAGTATCTACCAGGGATGCAATAGTGTAGTTGATTAACCAATCCGCAGAAGCTTATAGGTTAATGCCATAGACAACATGCATTTTCCCCTTCCCCGGCCAGTAATATTTTAGCAGGCTGGCCACCAGCCTGTCTCAATCCTGGCTTGTGATGAGTCCGGGATCTGCTGCTGCTGAGGCTCTGCATTTAAAGTGTATTAGGAAGCAGGCAGGCAGGCAGCCTCGCTCAAGCTGGGTCCAGGAACTCAGACCCTCCCCCGCCCCCCAGACAGGGGCTGCTGCCACCCCCGTATCAGAGGCAGCAGCACGGGGTTACAGGCAGCCCTTCCATGAAGGGAGCTAGTTTTTAAACTGCCTTCCCTCATGGACCAGCTCCCACCTGGCACCCTGCGCAGCTAGAATAGTCAAGTAACCAATAAGAATTCATGAGGTTATTCAACTATTCAATTAAATGATATCTAACATCTCTAATATCTATGCAAGTCAAGGGTGTAATTGAATTAGCCTCTTCCTGCTGCATTCACGTCTTTCAAAGTCAAGGTGGAGGCTGAAATATCTTGGTGAGAGAGAGAAGCTTTTGAGCTGATGCAGAGTATTCTAAAATATTCAACACAATGTTACTTTCACTAACATTTAAAGCAGATCAATGGATACTCTTGCAGTAGATTGGAGTGAGCTGGTCTTATTCCTTCCCCTCCCACACATTTTCTTAACAGCATATGCTGCAATTAAGGTTGCAAAACAGATTAAATAATTACCCTGTTTTTCACTTGCTCAAAACTTCTTATGACTGAAATTTTATGCGCTTCATCAAGACAGCAGATTTTTTTTTTTGCATGCTTGAGGGAAATCTATTCAAATACATGCACTGTGAGAAAGTAAAAATGTCACACAAATAATGCAAATGGACTCAACTTTGAAATGCACCAAATTATGCTTATTGAATGGAATAAGGATATTAAATTGTGGAATCAACTACATGATTAGTCAATAAGGGTTGCTCTGCAGAGCCACAGCGGGGGTAGCTCCAGGAGCCAGCTCAAGCTGGAACCAAGCAGTCCTGGCTTGTGCCAGCTCTGGGAGCCACCCACACTGAGGCTATGCATTTTAAATGCAGTAAGAGCAGCTGAGCTCTTACTACATTTAAAATGCAGAGGCACAGTGTCCCGGACCAGTGCGAGAAGGACTGCTCGGTCCCAGCTCACAATGAGTCCACCAGCCTGTTTGCAACGGACAGGGCTAGCTGCAGCTGGGAATGCTGCAGGAGCAGCCCCTGCGTGTGGCCTGCCCGGACAGTTGCAAACAGGGGCTACTTGGCACCCCATAGATGGGGCTGCTGCTGGAGCAGCCTCCCATACTGCCCCGCTGCTGCCTCTGATAGAGGCAGCAGGGATAGGGGGAAGGATGGGGACCAGGCTGCACAGCAGAGACAGTGCTGGGGGAAACTTGACTACTCGCTAAACATCCCTAGAATGGAATACCTCACAATCAAATTTGTGAAATATATAAATGGACATATTTCTACGTGACTTGTATTCACTTGGTGCAATAAGATTTTAGCAGACTTAAAGAACCCCAGCCTCCTTTGGTTAAACTCCCTGCCTTATACTTATTCTTTGTTTAATACGATATGTCAGAGATTGAAAATAGTTCACAATGCTATGTTCTGAAACCTTTCCTCTTTGGTGATGTTTTAATTAAATGTTATTCTGAAGTTGTATTTAACTAAATGAATGTCAAGTCAAAGGCAACATATACCTAGAAATCAGATTTTTTAAATCAGAAAATAGAAGCTATTCCCATTTATTGATGGGAAAGCAATTGGTTTAAATCCTCATTGTACATCATACCAGATGATGTCCTCTTAAAACTGCTTGGTCATTTACCAAGGAAAGTGTTAAATTTAATTTTGCTGTATATCAAGTTTACAGTTACTATGCTTTTCAGAATTACATCCTTTAAAGTTCTATCATTTGTGTATTAAGTGGGATTCATTCAAGTCTACTGAAACTCAATTTTTCAAATTTTTTCCACCAATTCAAACCATCAGAATATAAGTAAATATTTTATTTCTCATTTGTTTCATATTACATTTAAGGAGATGTTTATTGTATTACAGGTTCTCTATATTTGTATTTAACACTACACACAAAAGAGTAAGCTTTAAAACAGTCAGTGTTAAATGAAGTTGTGAATAAAATTTAACATGAGGTTCTTGCCTCTGTTTGCTACATGTTTTCAACAGTTAGTACTTAAAAAACAAAGATGACGCAAGTGGGATTTCATATCCATCTTGGGACCTTCTGAAGCACATGAAAGGTTGAGTCCCTTAAGGAAACCTCATGGGGTTACTTCATTTATTAATTCTATTGGGAGGAAATGTGATTTAACTTAGGCAGTATGATTAAGCTAACAATGAGCATCAATAGAGGTTTCTTATGAAACTATAAGGTATGTATATATTATATATACCTACACATATACATATATACACACATATATGCGCACACACACCAATTTCCCAGTATATGTATTCTGATAAAACACAAGAGAACAAGAGTTTTGGAAAAAGTGTTTTCCTTTCATATTGTTTCAAATTTGATTATTCAGTTTGTCTATTGATTCCAAAGCCCTCTGAAGTTAAAAAACTCTGACCTCTGAGAAATGAATCAAGCCCTACATTATTTTGACAATATTTTGTCTACAGAACATTCTACTGTTTACTCAGTACTCAGTCATCCATTTCCTCTATTTTTGTAGGTTATTAAAAAAAAAAAACACAAGTAAATACAATTATGCAGCACAAATCAGCAGGAGAGCTCAGGAGCAGAGCTAGTACATGAAACTACTTCCAGCTCAATTAAAACATGAAACAAAGAATTATTAATATAGAAACATTTTAAGTGTCATGTTAAACCTGTTCTCTATAATGTTAAATTGTTTGTATAATATGCTTACTTAGCATTTTAAAATCTCTCTCCAGAAAGATGTATCATTCTATTTCAGATATACTCATCAGAATCTGGCTGTTGTGACAAAAGAAATTAGTGATTCTTCAAAATGGCAAAAGTGAAGCTTCTTTGGAGGTTCAGGAGATGGAAATAAGATGAACTTTGGGTTCCAAATGTTCTTTTTTACCCAACAATATTATGAAGCAAATGACAGATTTTCTGAGAAACTGAAGTCTTAGCCAGCCAGCTGGCTTTATTGTAAATCTGTACCTAAATAACAACATCCTGCAAATCACAGTTATTTAATTTTACAGAAGCATAAGGTATCTCAAGAGATTTCAGAAAGCTTTTGTTCCTTTGCATGGATGGGCCCATTTAAAGTTGGAATTTGATTTACTGGAGATCCTTGAGTTGCATAGCGAGGCTACAAATGAAGTGTGAAGTAGAGCTGAGATTGCCCAGCGCCAGAAGCGGACTTTCACTGGAGGAGCGAGGGAAGAGAGAACGGGTATTTCTGGCAGAGTTTAGGCTCTTTGGGGGTGGTCCTGCTTTGGGCAGGGGGCTGGACTCGAGGACTCCCGAGGTCTCTGCCAGGCCTGGGATTCTAGGATTTTACACTTGCCCTCCTGCCTGCACAGAGCGAGCCGCTTGCCTGTTGCAGCCCCAGGCTCTGCTGGGAACCAGGCTGCTGCCCCAAGCGCCAACCCGGCGGGGCAGGGCAGGGCTCGGCTTGCCCCCCGCCGTACACCGAGCCAGCCTGGCGCTCGGGGGCTGGGCTGACCACTCGGGTCTCCGGGCCCGGCTACTCCCAGCTCGGGGGGGAGAACAAGGAAGGTGACAGGGCCAGTGCCCGCCGCCCGCCCACCGACCCCCCTGCCCGCGCACCTTTGATCCCGGCCATGACGCCGCCGCTGCCCTCCGCGCGCCGCCGCCAAGCAGCAGGCCTCACCCAACTCCGGAAATGCGCGGTGCGACACTTCCGGTGAAAACTGCGCAGCCGCGAAGGCAGGAGCCCGCCCCCTTCATCACCTGATTGGCGGCTGCGAAGCCCTGCGCTAGGGGGTGGGCCAGGAAAGGGAGGAGACCCCTTAAAGGGCCAGCAGCTTCAGGGGGTAGCCGAGTTAGTTTGTTCCAAAAAAAAACAACAAATGGTCTGGTAGCACTTTATAGACTAACAAAACATGGAGCTGGGATCATGATCCCATCTACATATTTGGTTAGTCTATAAAGTGCTACCAGTCTATTTGTTGTTTTTTTCTTAAAGGGCCAGCGACAGCCTGTCACTCCAGCTCCCCAGAACAGCGTGGTGTAGTGCTCCAGGCACGCATCTCCAGCCCTCTGCTGACAGCCATGGTGCAGCCCCCCAGCGATCCCCATTCGCCCCATGAGGTGTGCTGCTTTCCATACAGCCCCAATACCTGCAGTCCTGCCATCCTTCTGTAAGAGGAGTTGGAGCCTAACCCTCGTGGCAGGGTGACACTGTGAGCCTTGTCTGCCTGATGCCATAAGAAACCCAGAGTTTAACCCACACTGTGTCACCGGCTGGGTCTGTGACAAAGCCCAGCCTTCCCCTGAGAGGCCTGGCCAAAGGGACAGGGCCTGGGGGCTGGGCACTGCAGAACTTACATTACAATAAAAAAAATAAAAAACAACAAATAGTCTAGCAGCACCTTAAAGACTAACAAAACCTGTAGATGGTAGTCTTTAAGGTGCTGCTAGACTATTCGTTGTTTTTTAAGTTTTTCCCTTTCAATGTGTGCGCAGAAGGGAGCATGTGTTATAACCACTGGGTCTGGAGTCAGAAGCCACTGTGCCCTAGAAGGCCCCATGAACTTCCACTTCTTAAGCCCCTTCTGCATCCAGCATCACTCTTTGTTAACTCTGAGAACACAAACTTGCCCCCAGACACACTTAACTCTGCCCACACTGGCCCACAACCCCAGTGTGGCAGCAGGGCAGAGTCTCAGCCTGGGAGGCACTCCCATTTGGTGGTGCTGGGCAATGAGGGACCATGTCAAACAGCCTCAGTACCGAAACCACGTGCCTACCGGTTCATGCACACCGATTCGGCAGTGCTAGGCTGCAGACCTTTGCAGCAGCTCTGGCACGGCAGCTGCAGTGGCAGCAGGAGCCCTCCCCAGAGCAGTACAGCCACTCAAGCGCCTGAGCCCTGACCTACACCCGGGACTGAGCCCAGCTGGTAGGCTCCTCTTCTCCTATTGGCTCTGCCGGGAAGGGGGCGGGCAGAAGATCGCCCGGACTCCGCCCCTTCTTCGCGCCCTGCCCTCTCCCGCCGCCACGCCTACCTGTCTCGAGCTCCTCCGGCGGTTTAACCAGCAGGGGGCGCGAGGGAGCCGCACCCAACAATGGCCAGTCAGCCAATCAGAGGGCGCGGCCTGCGGGCGCGTACGCAGGCGCCGGGTGACGGTGCAGCCGGAAGTATCCTGGGCTGTCATGGCGGCCGGCGGACGGGACCTGCTCGTATCTCTGCTGCTGCTCGCCAGCGGGCCGGGGCTGGCGCGGGGCTGGGAGCAGCCGGGTACGGGCCGGGGGCCCGGGCAGACGGGCAGGCGGGGGCGGGGGAGAGGGAGAGGAGGCCCCGCCCCGCCCCGCCCCGCCCCCCCCCCAGCACCTCCTGGCCCGGCTCAGGGCCTCACGTGTCACTAACCCGGGGGGGGTTGGAAGCCGCGTGCAGCCCCCCCGGCGCTCACAGCCCTTCTCTCCCCGCCCTCAGTCTAAACGGTTAACCGGTTAAGCCGGGGTGGGCAATAACAAACCGGCAACCTGCAGGGTTAGTCCCTGGTGGGCTGCCGCTGCTATGGTTACCTCTGCTTCCACAGGTATTGGAGCATCACCGCTCTGGTTGGCTGCACATCGCCATTCATGGCCAGTGCAAGCAGTGGGAAGTGTCACGGACCAGGCCACCACTTCGCTGCTCACATCGGCCACAAACAATGATTTGCGGACAGCCAGAGCTGTGATCCTCCGATACCTGCAGAGGAACAGGTAAATATGGAGGTGGGGAGTCACGGGGGACTAACCCTGCACACTGGATCCGGCCCATGGGCCAGAATTTGCCCACCCCTGGGTTAAGTGCGTTCGTTTAAACAGTTAACTGATTAAACATCCCTATTGTGACCCACAATGGTAAATGAGCTGAGAACCACTTCTCTATTCTCATTCAACTGAATATTGGCCTAGATGGATCATTCATACTAATCCAGTGTGACAGTTCTTATGTTTGTATTATTTAGAATCTGTATCCAAATCTCTAACAGAATTTAACTGTTTCATTTTTTTGTCCCACTGAAAAATTATGATTAGAGGAGTTTGTTTGCCTCACAGGCCTTATATATTGCAGTGACATTTTAGGTAAAAGGTTCTTGGCAATCCTCTTGAGGAGGTGATAATATACTTAGTCATCATGATGAAGCAATCATTTAATTTGTGATTTAATGAGAATTTGACTTGGGATTGTTCCAGGAGAGGTCATATGTCATTGATATGTGATGTGTCATTTACACATGTAAATAGAAAAAGGCGAGGCTGAAATGTTCGTGTTTGAAAGATTTCAGTTGGTATATTTCTGTCTTGACTGGGGTGGACTGTAACATCATAGGTTTCTCCTCCACTTCCATTTTGTATTCATTTCAGGTTCAATCGTGATTCCGCGTCAAAAGCTTGTTGTTGAGTCTATGAAGCAGACAAATATTTTTAAAACAAATTTGTTCACAAGCATTGCTATGGTAAATACAGTCAGGGATTCAGTATTCAGAGAGAAACTACTGCATTGTAGCCAAAGTTTCTTGCGCAATAAGCTTGTATATTGTTGGTGAGGTGTCATCTGGGGCTGTGACACACACAGTAACATCTCTCTGAAAGGAGTAGAACAGGGCTGTATCCTATTATCAGAGTCTGTAGGTATCACAGACTTTCAGCCACAATCATGTTGCTGCATGTCTCAAGTGGTTTAAAGTATTCTCTGTTCTGAAAGCATCTTGGCAGGGTGCTTGTGTTAATTCACATTTAGTCTTGTTTTGAAATGCATTCTTCATTCATACTAGTTCTGATAATTTGTGTACTTCCTGTTTCAGGGAGAGTTTTGTTGCGGGAGGTCCAAGTTCTCACTCTCTACCAAGATCAATATACTACTTCTCGGCGGACATCTCCAGTTCCCCAGCTACAATGTACTGGAGGCACAGCCAGATGTGCATATGTCCCTGCAGTTGTTCAGTGTCATAACAAAGGTTGGGATGGCTTTGACATACAGGTAGAGTCACTTAAATATCTATGTAAATTAAATGCTAAATAAGAAAAAAATCTTTGCACAGACTGAATGAAATTTTCAGCAACCATAAACTGTAAAGAATCACAAGGACATTTCTAAATTATAGTGTAGATTCATCCTTTAGTGAAGTGATAGGCAATCTAGGCTAGCAAATGTGCTGCAAGGATGGCCCTTTATCTCACTGGGCCACAAGACTCTCATAATGGTCTCCTGGGATTATTTTGGCTAACTGTGCTTGTCTACCTAGAATTTGCAGGGTGTACCAATGGAACTGTAGCATCACTTTAATTGGATGCAGAGGGAACACATGGCTCTCACAGTCAATGCTGCGTGCAGTCAGCACACACCGCACTCCACGTGCCCTGGCTTTACATGCATGTCACTCTAGTAATACCAGTAGGGAAAAAAAATACGCAGAAAGAAACCAGCAGAATCTTGCAGTCCTGCACGTGGGCAACGGTAAACAAAATGTCTTGCAGACCACACATTGTACCCCGATGGGCTGCAGGTTGCCCACCACTGCTTTAGTGACCGTTTAAAAGCATAGTTTTAAAGGAATATTGTTGATTAGTTTACACCCTAAACTTAGATTTTATGCAAAAGTTATAAACTTTTTATTAAAAGAACAATTTTAACGTTAAGAACACTTTTCCAGTCAAATTGAAATGTTAAGAAGTGTATTTTAAGAAACCTAATTAAGACCAATACAAAAGTTTCCATATTACCCATATCTTTTTTTAGTTAAAAGTAAGGTCTTGTCTGCATAAGAAAGTTGCCGAAGTTTAACTTATTTTTAAATTGGGTTAGTTAAAACTATGCAAGACGATGTATGAACACCTTTATTTTGGTTTATCTTAAACAGGTTTACTGGCACTGTATTTAAGCTAAACCTGAAACCAGGTGTCCTGTAACCAAAACCAGAGGTTTCTATCAGTTTTAACAGTGGGCCTGGCAGGGGTGCTGCTCCTGAGTGCTGGTTACCAGTACACATCCCTAGCTGACGTGTCAGATTGCAGGATCGGGGCTTTGATTAGTATTTCAGTGCAACTACCACACAGCTTTCTTGTGATGGATGCTTATTCAAATATTTTTATTGTGCTTATAATTGTTGTATTACATGATACTGTGCAGTGTTTTTTAGAAATGCTTAGAAAAACCTGATTTATGAACAAACTATGGAAACTCTCAAGCTACAATTGCTTTACTTTTTGAATGTTCAGTTTCTTGCATTTAAAGGTTTATGAATCTTGTAGCTAAATTTTAAAATACAAGTGTCCAGAAGTTCTCTTAATTACTGTTTTTAACTGATAGATTGAACTATAGCAATGATTGTAAGAAAAAAAAATCTGTCACCTACTTTCCAGGAAATGGTTACTACTTTGAGTTTTGTTTATTACTTTCAGTGGGAGTGTAAGGCAGACTTGGACAACTCCTATCGCTTTGGAAGAATTGAAGTGAGCTGTGAAGGCTATGATTATCCAGATGACCCTTACATCTTAAGGGGATCTTGTGGCTTGCAGTATGCGTTAGAGTTAACTGAGGAAGGCCAAAGAAAAACTAACAACTTCGGAAGCTTTGGCTCCAGCTATTTCCAATCAAGCAAAGTGAATTCTCAGGATTCCTCTGACTCTACATCTGGAGTGATTGTCGTAATAGTGCTTCTGCTCCTTGCTTATGGATGTTACAAATTATTCCTCAGTAACCACATGCCTCAGCAGGATTTCTCTAATGATGATGGATATTCTAGGATGTCTTGGGAGAATCGTCAGACACCACCACCACCTCCTCCTGGTTTTAAATCCAGCTTCACAGGTATGGTTCTACACTTGTTGTGTATTAGAAATAAAAAGTAATAAGGCTGCAGCAAATAGGGGCGGGAATAGTTTAAAAAATGAAAATGACGCGTGCACGCGTTGTCAAGTGTGAATGTCAGCTGTGGGGCCCGCAGTCGTAACTCCATTGCTAAAGTTGCAACTCGCTTTCCAATATGCTCTTTGGGAGAGACTTTCACAGGCACAAATAGGTGTTAGGTGCCCAACTCCTACTGATCCTCAAAGAGTGGGAGGCCTGGCTGCCCTTCTCAGTCGGGGGCCACATCCATGAGGGTTTTGGGTCTCCCCCCCCATTTGTGTGTAGCCCTCTACTGATTTTTCTATGGATCAGTGACCCCCAACCCAAACAAGGTTCCCCACCTCTGTTCTAAACCATGTGTTAATGCCATGTGCCCATTAGTGTCCCTGGTGAGTTCCTCCTGCACACTAATGGCTATTGTTACAGGTCAAACTTCCCTTGTCTAGCACCCTCAGGACTTGAGAGATCCTGAACCACGGAGTTTGTCTGACAAGGGGAGGTCAAGGCTCTGCTCCTGGCTGGGGCTGCGCCCTATGCTGCCTGCCCACTGCCTCCAGCCCCAACTGGGGCTGCACACCCAGCTGCTGGCCCCACTGACTCCAGCCCTGGCCAAGGCTGTATTTCCCACCGTGCCAGCCCCAGACAGGGCTGTGCTCCCCACCTTACTAGCTGCACTCCTGGCCGCTGGCCCTGCTATCTCCATCCCTAGTGGGGCTGCATTCCTTGCAGTCTGCGCTGGCCAGGGCTGTTGCCCTCACTGTGTCAGCCCTGACTGAGGCTGTTTCCCCCACTGCGCCAGCCCCAACTGAGGAGATTTCCCTCACCGTACCAGCCCAGACGGCTGCGCTCTTTACCATCAGCCCTGGCCAGGGCTGCGCTCCCCACTGCACTGGCCCAGCCCGGGCTGCACGTCTGAATCTGGTCCTGTTGGACTGCAGATGTTGCTGGACCAGAGTCCCGGATTTTAGAGGTTTAACCTATATTATGTATTTCTGTTGTACAGGTACTTCACACCCCAGCTGTTGCCCAGTGCCCTACTTTGCTAGGTGTTGTCAAGCACAGAACAAAGTCATTTTCTTCTTCCATCCCATTCCTTATCGTGTCCAGGATTAGCCAAGGTTCTGTCCTTGCCAGGGCCAACAGATTTCAGATGTTGGGAAATTTTCCCTGTTTGTAAACTTTTTAAACTCATCTCAAATACCTTATTGATTGCCTCCGGCTACTGTGGCAAAATACTGTGTGTGTGATGTTTCCAGCAGATTGGGCGAGTTCAGGGGGATTTTGGAATGACAGCACTGATCACTTCCTTTATATTTAGTTATGAATACATTTTTCTCTGGAGTTCGTGCCTGTGTTGGCTTTCACATCTACCTTTGCCCTGTTATGCTTCTGTTAAACTTCCTTATCTTGATGCCTGGTACTTTAAATGTACAGTGCAGTTCTACTCTAAAATGTGATAACAAATGACATTAGGAAGTTCCATGTTGCCTCTGACTCCAGGTTAAAAGGTTTCTGTTTGCAATTGAAACTAAGGCTTTTTCTGGCTGATAATTCTTCAGATTCAAGCAGAGATTTAAGTGAAGCGGGTTTCCCCTGAGTTCTACATCAGCACTAATGATGCTTTTGTATTCTGATTTTAATTAACGGTTCTGCTAACACACAGTTGAACCAGAACTACCATGAGAAAAATGTGATGGTGGTGTTTGTCATTAGAATGAGCCCATACTATTCAACGTATTCAGTTACTCCACATGGTGGAAAATCTGAGTGAGAAGGAGTGGAGAGTTCTGTCCCCAGCTTTGCCACTGATCTGCTGTGTAATCTTGGACAGGTTGCCTCACTTTTGTTTCACTTCCCTTGCTTTATTTGTCTTGCCTCTTTAAAGGGTAAGCTCTTTGGGGCAGGGACTGTCTCTTAATGTGTTCTTACCCAGTGCCTAGTAACAGGGCCCCTCATCTTGGATGGAGGTACTCAGCATTTCTGTAATACAACCAATGAACAGAAGGTGCCATTTTAATGTAGTCATTTTCCAAAGCAGAACCACTCTCTGAAGCTCTTCAAATGGGAATGGGTCCACTGAAGTCAGTCTCACAGTACTCCTCTGTTAAAATAATTCTTGAATGTGGAGTATTCTTGACTCTTAAGAATGGTTAATTGCCATTGACTGAAAGTTGATTGTGTTTTTTTGTTTTCATTTGCAATTTGAATGAAGGAGCTGGTGGTTTTGGTGGCGGTTCCAGTTTTGAGGCCAATTCAGGACCGGGGTTTTGGACTGGACTTGGAACAGGAGGCCTATTAGGGTACTTGGCTGGTAATCAAAGGTAAGCTCTGCCTGTTCCCCATAGTCCTTACTCCATGTCATGTGTGCTTTACCTGGCTATAAAACATTCACATTGCTTCTGTATTGGAAATTGCAGGGTCCTGCATCAGCCAAGGTGCAGAATCCTGCCACAATAGCAATTCAGGTGAAAGCTGCAGCAGAATGAGGCATTTTAAAAGGGTGCTTTGAGACTGGTTTTGTTTCAGTGAAGCACCTACCGTTGTAGCTTGTTTAGATGAACTTCAAATTTTAGAAATTATGTAAACAAGCTATGTGGAATTTCTCCAGTGACATAGCTGAGAATATTAATAACTGAAGTAATTTAATGTAGTGGGGCTGTTAATCAGTTATGAAAATTGCTATTTTAATCACACTGTTTAACAATACCAATTGAAATTTATTTGGTGTGTTTTTTTTCATCTTTTTCTACACTTGATTTCAATTACAAACACAGAAGACGAAGTCTACAGCACCGCTTTTTGCACTGTAAAATTATATTTATAATAAATATTTTTCATTCCACCTCAGAAAAGTACTGTAAAGTGATCTCTATCAGGAAAGTGCAACTTACAAATATAGATTGTTACATAATTGCACTCAACAATAAAACAATGTAAAACTTTACTGCTTACAAATCCACTCAGTCCTACTTTTTGTTCAGACAATCACTAAGACAAACAAAGTTGTTTACATTTGCAGGAGATAATGCTGCTGGCTTCTTAGCTTCAAATTGCCACACTTTGTAAATGGCATTGCAAGGTATTTAGGTGCCAGATATTCCAGACATCTGTATGCCCTTTGATACTTTGGCCACCAGAGTAGGTATTTGAAAGTGTAACAATGTACACGGTTAACCAATGTCTCTGGGCTCATTGGTTAATGTTCATGGTTAAATGCAGGCCTATTTCTTTTGTTTTTTACAGCGCAAATACTTGTAATCAAAAGTAAAGTATTTGAAAATGTAAACAAAAAAATAGTACTACAAAGGACTTTTACCTGATTACTTTGTACAAAGAAACAAAAATCTGGTTTACAGTAATAAAGTAACTTCAGATGTGGGCTCAGATATTGAAATGTTTATTTAAAAAATCAAAACCTCTTGTAAATTCTTCCCAACAGCTTAGCAGGAGTTGTATAGCTCTTCAGAGCTCAAACTGAACTTGCCCAGGAGTGTTTTGTTTATCAAGTTACTGAGCTACATGCAGATATGCTAACTCACCTTTTATTGGAACGTAGTAATATAAGGGGCAAGTGTATTTACCTACTCTTTTAAAGGGGAAAATTGGGATACCAACCAACTGATAAAAGCTCCATAACTCTAATATGAAGGATGCTGGAATGTACTGAAGTTTCAGTCTGCTTTGAAAAGTGATTGGGAGGGAGCTGAGACACACAAACTGGGAGTGCTGTAGAAAAGAACAGTTTGGGTTCAGAGACCTATTCTGATGTACAGAACCTAGCTGACACTTAGCTCTGAAGTGCTAACAGAAGTAAAAGCAGTCAAGCTAATAGACGAGAGTGAATACAGAGTACAGATTTCTTTAGTAGAATGAAACAGTGTTTACAATGTCACTTCATAGGTGAGTGGTTTGCTGAAGTAACTTAAATCACCCCATTAGGGCTCCTAGCATGTTTCAAGTATCTGGGCTTTTTAAACTTTAAACTGGCCTAAGCATCAGGAACTGTTTGTATGGAAAAGCTGTGCTTTTGGGCTTCAGTCAGCGCTCTTGCATGCTCAGAATGCCAGAAACTCAAGGCACTTATTTAGTGGCATAAATAAGTATTTAAGAGCCTAACTTCAGCTTCCCGACTTAGAACAGATCTTTGGCCAACATTTTCACACTTGTGAAAGCACAAGGCGCAAAGGCACAAATGCTGAAGCAAGAGATTTAATCTCTTCCAAAACTTATCAGCATTAAGTATAACTCAGAAAATCCTTGTTATTCATGTAGCTGTCTAATTCCTTTTTGCACCTTGCTAATTTTTAGGCCTAAAAATAAGTACAATGTTGCAACTGTACTTTTCTAATCAGATCTGTCTTTTTAAAAGATGTTTTGCTCAGAATGACCTTTCATAAAAAAGCCAAACCCTTAAACTATTTCTCTTATCAGGGCACAACCACATTCCTCATATTTTCCATACACTGGTCGTACTGCTCCCCCTCCTACAGGTGGAAATTCCAGTGGTTCTACAGGGCCTCATACCTCAGGGACAAGAACTGCTTCTGGTAAGGCAAAGATGGTTTTATTTTCCTGCAGTCCCTCAAGAGGTTTGGGGCTGATCCAAAGCATGTTGGAATGAACGGACAGACTCCATAGGATTTTAGTGGGTTTTGGATTAGCTCCTTCTAGGCAAAATAAAACGTCTTCTTGCTGAATACATGTTCTCCATAAAGTTTCTTGACTGTGTGTGAACTTCCTGCTGTATATAACTTCTCCCCCAAAGTGTTATTGAGTAAATAACAGAGATAACTGAAATGCCAAGTGAGGTGGCAGAGGTAATGTTTTTCCTGGAGCTGACAGAGCTACAGCTAAACTCTCTGACTAGCAGGATAGTCAGGCTCTACAACAGGCTTTCAAGGGAGGCTGTAGAATCCCAGTCATTGAAGGTTTTTAACAGGTTGGACAAATACCTGTCAGGGGTTTCTACAACCTCCCTTGGAAATCTATTCCAGTGTTTCCCTATCCTTAGTCAGAAAGTTTCTCCTAATGTCTAACCTGAATCTCCCCTGCTGCTAACAAAGTGGAGTACTTCTTGGTGGACATGGAGAACAATTAATCCCCATCTTTCTATAGACGGGGATTAATTACATCAGTCTATTACGTATTTATCGTGTTCTGCCTCAGCCTTCTCTACCTAGTTAAGTAGTTCAGAAGGGTTCCATGGCCAAATAAAACTGGGAAACACTGTTCTAGGATATTTCTTAATGAACATTTATATTATGGTTGCACCCAAAGACTGTCATCCAGATTGAGGGCCCTTTGGCAAATGCACTCACAGCATTCAAACACATTCCTGGTCTTTTGCAAGAGAGAGATGAGATATGTGAAGCTTCCCTGTAGGACTTCAGTGAAAATCATGTTATCTGCACTGGGCCCGTCTTCAGTTGTCTGAGGACTTCAGCAGCCTGTATTAGGGATTTCTCCTCTCTCCTGTTAGTGGGGATTATTATGTGTATCTTAGTAAAGGCTTGTCAGAGATCAGTCCAGATCATCACCTAGACATTTTTCCCAGGCCAGCTCAATGTCACCCTAATCCTGCGACTACCCTTGACGCTGCTATCAACGTGTACGAGTGTAGAGGAGTGGGAACCAAATGGAAAGCTGATGCTGAGCTGAGGCTGTTAAGGCTTTTTACAATGACTCTTTTTCCTTTGCAGGTTACGGAGGTACAAAAAGGAGATGATATTCTTAACTCCCTGGCGTGGTTGCAGTTAAATACACCCTTCTTCCCTGCATTTTAGTGCTTTCTTTTTAGCATATGCAGCTTCAGTTTCAAAACCTATTGAAATCTTTCTTCCAAGGATTTGGGTGAAGAGTTAGAAATCTCTCCACACCTTAGTGTTTATTTTAATAAGATGCTTCTTGGATTTAGATCATAGAATAATAGGACTGGAAGGGACCTCGAGAGGTCATCGAGTCCAGTCCCCTGCCCTCATGGCAGGACCAAATACTGTCTAGAGCATCCCTGATAGACATTTATCTAACCTACTTTGTGGAATCTCCATCTCTGGAGATATTTAAATCTCCCTAGGCAATTTATTCCAGTGTTTAACAACCCTGACAATTAGGAACTTGTTCCTAATTCCAACCTAAACCTCCCTTGCTGCAGTTTAAGTCCATTGCTTCTTGTTCTATCCTCATGTAGATGTTGTAGATGTTATTCTTTGGGTATTTTGAAAAGAAAATAGGCATAAGATCAGGGAGCAGATACAGCTCTTGGTGGTAAGGACTTCACTTTTGAAGGATTCAGACTAAAGCCTCTAACTACGTGGGAGAGGAATGAAGGAATCAATACAGTCAATGACTTTCACAGCCCTAACAGAGAGCTTGGATACAGCCATGTTGTTCAGAGATTTAGCAGGTGTCAAAACGTACCATGTTTTCCTAGTCCTATAATAAAACCACAAAGCAATATCTATCCAATTTTTAGTATTTTAGTGACCTGGCAATCATACCGATCCCAGGCTTCCAAAATAACTAGCTTAACCATGTCCTGGGAGCCAGATTTTTTTCCAGTGCGGGTGTCTTTGTGCTCCAGTATCTGCAAGCTCATGTTAGGCAATTTCATGGGACACTGCAAACTTGGTAATAAACACTTGACTGAGACCAGAGTTCCCTGTAAGCTGTGCAGATGGTGTTGCACACTCATGCATGCCTTGGTAAACATAACAAAAGTTATTGCACACATGGATGGAAAAGTTTAGAGGGAACATTGACTGCGACTGAATGGAGAGCCTGAATCCAGGGCTCCTGGATGCCTACATTGCATCTTGGAGCTGTGATGCCCAGCTCAGGCTTGCATGCTAAATTAGCAGTGCGGCTGTGGCAGCTCAGACTACATGCCCAAGCTCAGGGCGTGGAGTAGGGCAACTAGCCAGTGCACTAACAGCCATGCTGATACTTAGAGAATGTCTAGACTACATGCTTCTGCCGACAGAGTCAACGAAGCGGGCATTTAAATATCCCCGGCTTCATTAAAATAAAAATGGCCGCTGCGCTGTGCCGGCTCAGCTGATCGTCGGCACAGCGCGGCAGTCAAAACGCGGATCGGTCGACAGGGGAGCCTTTGTCGACCACTCCTGTAAACTTCATTTCATGAGGCATAAGGGAGCGGTCAACAAAGGCTTCCTTTGTCGACCAGTCCACATCTTGACTGCCGCACTGTGCTGACAATCAGCTGAGCCGGCACAGCGCAGCGACCATTTTTATTTTAATGAAGCCGGGGATATTTAAATCCCCGCTTCATTGACTCTGTCGGGCAGCCTATTTTACATGCCTCTGTCGGCAGAGGCATGTAGTCTAGACATACCCTGAGTGCACTTGCTTGAGTGCTAAAATCACAGCTTTGAGCTGCAGTACAGGAAAACCCCTACCGAGCCGTCTGAACTTGCTTTGCAGATTTGTTTTGAAAATGCCCTTGGCTTTTATGTAATATAAAAGCCAAGGGCATTTGACATTGCTTTCTGATGCTATTTTGGAGCCACCAGTGATGGGCTCTATGGGCTTCTCCTGGCCTCCTTGCATCAGGAGCTGCTTTGAAAAGCAAAGACACTGGATGCTCTAAGGACCCCTGGAGGTAAGAAGAGAATAATGACACTGCGGCTAGATATCCACTAGAAACTCATGGTGGTGCAGTAGTGGCTGTTCGATTGGTAGTTTTGTTAGTGACATTTCTATGCCAGCAAAAACCCTAGTGTTGGCCTGGCCTCCATGCTACTGGTGCAAAAAGAAAAAGGTGACCACAACTACTATTACGCAAAAGCTACAATTGTTTAAGATTATTTTGCCCGAGTTCAGGGCTTGTTTCATACAAGAAGACTAAACTTACAAGACTCTTGTTAACCAAGAAACTATTCAGAATGAGGAACTGACACTAAAAAATAGTCCCACATTTGTAGTAAGGTTCTACTTCACCACCTGAGAGATCTGGATCTGCTTTCTATGGGATGAGTGGGACCAAGACTACTGAAGGAACACCACAGTCAGGCCTTGGCTTGCTCATTACTGATCCTGACAGCCAAAGAAGGAACATGTAAACTTAAATGGCTGAGACACACCTATATACAGCCAGAAGGACAGTAACCCATCTGGGAGGTTGGGCACATCCACGGATGGGAGTTGTAGAGTTTAGAGCTCTGACAATCACAAGGCTGTTGGGGAGAGGAACTGAGCAGGTTCACTTTTTCAATCTAGAGAACAGACTAAACTAAAGCAGGGAGAGAGAATTAGTCTCACTGTTGGCCTGTTAGAATGCATGTGTAACTATCTACAGTCATGTGGGGAGTAGTAAATGGCAGCAAAGGTTGATGGTTGGTTTTGGTGGAGGGTTTGGTTTTGTTGTCCATGTGATGTAGATTATTTTTACTTAGCCATGTTGATTTTTTTAGCTGTCTGTCATGCCATTAAACTTATTTAATTATTTTCTAGCTCTTTTAGCACTTTGTTTCCTTGCTGTGAAGATAAATATCCCTTCTCATGGCAGTGTCTGGAGGGAGTTTGAATTCTGTGTGTGGGTGTGTATCATGCTTCAGCTAATGCTTAAATGTGTATTTTGAATATTTCATGTATGTTTGTTCTGATGCGCATCTTGTAACCAGTTAGCAATCCACGGGAGGCCCTCCCCTCTTGTCCCATGGCAGCTTTGCTTAAGTGCCTTTGGTGGGATACCCCGTCAAAAGTTTTCTGTCTAAGTACACTGGATCCCCCTTGTCCACATGCTTATTGACCCCCCTCACAGAATTCTAGTAGATTGATGAGGCATTTGATTGCCCTTTACAAAAACCATATTGACTCTTCCCCAATAAATTATGTTAATCTATGTATCTGACCATTCTGTTCTTTACTATAGTTTGAGCCTGTTTGCCTTGTACTGAAGTTAGATTTACTGGCCTATAATTGCCAGGATGTGCTCTAGAGCAGTTTTTAAAAACTGGCATCTCGTTAACTACCCTCCAGTCTTTTGGTACAGAAACAGATTTAAATTCTCATTTACAAAGAAGTTTTGCAATTTCACATTTGCTGTTATCTGGCGTTCTGAAGGAATTCATCTGGTTCGAAGGACTTTTGTCACAACAGCCCTTTCTCAGGGAGGATGAGACTCCCAACCCCATTGCACTGCTCGGGGACGGCAGAGATGGGAATTCAAGTCTCTGCTGTAACTCAGGCAGCATGGCATTCAGAGCTGCCTTCACGGCTGGGTTTGCATGCACAAGTGTGCACAGATCTTGCTGGTGCACTATGGGGGGGAATATCTAGTTCAAGAATCCCACTCAGGCCTCAGTGTGAGTGAGGGCACCAAACAGCTTGCTAATGGGGGTCAGCATCTGGATGCATGTGGCTACTGCCAGAACCGACATTTACAGGCTCAGGTGGCAATTGAGCCCTTGAGGCTAGCAGCAGTGCCTAAGTGTGTGCTATGGTGGTGCCTAAGTGCCTTTGGATCTAGCCTGGAGTCTTGAAATCAACACTGCCTGTCTGAGATACTGCACTCAAGTACAGCTTGCACTGGGCTCACTTCTGAGACCAACGGAAAGAGTAATCCTGCCCACTAAAGGCACCACTGGGTAACTCTTCAGGCTTGTTAGGCAGGTCAGGCTAGAGTCAGCAGGAGCTTTTCTGGCCTTATAACGGATCAGACATTCAGCTGGCGTGAAATTATTTTTTCCCCTCAAACATCGTATTTTGGCCCCCCTCTCCATGTTTTAGGGTTGATCCTGTTCTCAGTGAAGTCCATGGGAGGAACTTCACCATTAGTGAAGCAAGATCAGGCCTCTATTTGCTTACAGGGACAGCTTTTGTCAATGGTTTTCTAAAGCAAGAATTTCCTTTTAAGCTGCCAGGGCTGATAAGACTGGGTTTGTTCTGAGGTCTTCACCTTGAGGGAGGGAGGAGAGAGAGAGCGCTTCTGTTTTGCAGTCACAAGCAGCAATTGAGGACTACTACCACCACAAGCAACCTCGTACCTGGGAGAATAAAAGTCTCAAACAAGAAACAAAGCTACACATGCAACAGATACTGGGCAAATGCTGCTCAGTTACTTGTTCATCTTCCGTACATTTCAGTGCAGCTGCACAAGTGTCTCAAGGCAAAATTTCATGATTGTATTAATCACAGGGGCTGTCTATTTGTTGCGTGCACACAACAGTCATTGCTTACCCAGAGCCACAATGCAAAGAACACATAGCAACTGCCTGCATCCTACTAGACTCTTTAAAGCAGCCAATACTCCCAAAGTGCAGCCATATACTTGTTCATGTTGAATTTGTTGTAGATGAAAAGAACTACATGTGCCTGTCTCTCCCCCCTGGGCTGCTGGCCCTGAAAGGAACATCAAATGGTGTTCTGACTGCAGAGCAAGGATGCTGATGGGAAGCTAGGATTACCAGGTTATGCTCATGGGTATCAGCCAGTACCCGGGAGCAGCCCTCCCCCAACCATGGGGGTCAGGAGCTAGCCCTGCCACACAGAGGGGCTGGGAACAAAAGCTGGCCCCCCTTCGCATGGGGAGGCCGGGAGCAGAAGCCAGCTCCCTTGCGCTTAGGGATGCCGGCAGTGGGGGGCCGAGGGGCCAGGAGTGGGATCCCACTTAATCAGTTTAACTGGGACTTTACGTCCCTACTGCAGAGCCCAGAGATATTTAAAAGTGCAAAAGGCAGGTCAAAAAGGCATAACTGAATTTGCTACAGATGTCAGTTACTCCCTATGTACTTTGTTCTTTTCCCACAGGTACAGTGCATGTGATGGGTAGGGAGTGAGGGGGAGTACCTTAAGGTCCCTCTTGGAAAAATATTTCTAGTTGAGAACCAGGAGCCAAAAAGTCTATGCAGAAGAATGTTCCCTGCTGGTTTTTTAACCAGTTTGAATTTCCTTTATCTTCTCTTGCTGCTTGAGGACTGTTTACTACTTACACGCAAATTAAACAGCACACATTCCTTTGTTTAGGACAGATCTCTTTGCCCCTCTGGGCAGAGCTGTGTGGTTTGGAAAACGTGTTAATGCCATACACAGCAATCTTATAACTTCACATACAATATTACCACACGTTTTTACCAGAACAACACTCATCAGCAAATTAAGAGTTTTCAAATACTACCTTCCAAAGATATTCTGTACAAATATTATCACACTAGCATGTAAGGTATGAATACAGGGG
This sequence comes from Pelochelys cantorii, assembly GCA_032595735.1. Taxonomy (NCBI): domain Eukaryota; kingdom Metazoa; phylum Chordata; order Testudines; family Trionychidae; genus Pelochelys; species Pelochelys cantorii. The sequence goes on along the minus strand of CM064331.1, from coordinate 119,506,140 downwards.
AGTATGCAATCACAAGGAACTATATTTAAGAAAGGGGAAAAGTGATCTGGAAAATTTCAGATGCATTAATTTGACCTCCAGTCTATATGACATCTTAGACTAAATTTTGAAAGATAGAGGCATTAGCGAGAGAAATACATGGGAATAAACATCTAAATTTTGTAAAACCATGTTAGATTGTGCCAGACCAGTCAGATCTCTTTCTTTGAGAAGCTCATTTCCACCTAGACAAAGAAAATGCAGTAGCTCTAATTAGCCAGGATCTCTGTGACGTATCTGCTACAGTGCCACATGGGAAATGAGTTAAAGTGGAGATGATGGGGATTGATTTGTGAACCAAAAGGCAGGGAACTAGTTAAAGGGGAGACGCCAACAGGTGATGCTGAAAGGTGAGCTGTCAGACCAGTCCCTCAAGGGCTACACGCGGGACAAGTCTTATTTCACATTTTCCTTAGTGTGGGAGCATCCAAATAAAGGTTTGTGGCTGACACAAAGCTGGGCAGTATTGCCAACACGAGGGAGGACCGGAATATTATGCAGGATGATGTGGAAACCCTAAGAACAGGAGGAATGGAAACAGGAGGACACTTAACAGTGCAAAGTGCAGCCTCAGGCATTTCGGGACTAAGTTGGAGAGGTATCTTTGGGACACAGAGGAAGGGAATGACATGACATCATAGCTGATCACAGGATGGCCATGAGCTGCCAGTGTGAAGCAGACCTAGAGAGCTTCAGGGGAGGTACTTCCATAAGCGATTGGGAAGCAGTGGTACCATTACACACAACACTAGTGAGACCTTATCTGGGCTACTGTGTGTTTAAGAAAGATTCATGCATACTGAAACAGGAGCAGAGAAGAGCTACTAGGATGATCAGAGGAATGGTGAACCTACCATATGAAAGAAGCCTTAAGGAGCTTGGCTTGCTTACCTAACCAAATTCAGGATGCTCGCTATACATACACCAGAGGGTAAAGACCATGCAGGGAGAGGTTTCATTACAGTTAAGGACTAATCCTGGCACACGAAAACATGGGTATAAATTGGCCATCAATAAGCTTAGGAATGAAATTAGACGAAGGGCTCTAGCCGTCAGAGGAGTGACGGTCTGGAGGAGCCTGCCAAGGGGAGTAGTGGGGGCACTAGACTGAGCTTGACACTCTTACTGAGGGGGAGTATGATGAGATGGTGGCACATGGCCCATCATTGACAGCTATGAGCAAATAAAGAACAGTAAGAAATGGGGCACTAGCTGGGGAGAGCTCCAAGTTAGTACTGAGAAGTCTCTCTCAGGTGTCTGGCTGGTGGGTCTTGCCCACTTACTCAGGATCGAACTGATCCCCGTATTTGGGATTCCTCCCCCGCCCGGCGGGCAGAGACCCTGGCATGTCTGTCTTGCTCTGCAGGGGGGCACGGGCACAGGCTTGTTTGAACTGAAATCAGTGGCGGGTTGTCTGTGACCTGGCCTTTGACTTAAGAGTGGATGATTAAGGTGCGGGAGGTTCTGCAGCCTGCCATGTGCAGGAGGGCAGAGAAGATCATGTTGGTCCCTTCTGGCCTTGCCAGTCTGACTCTGATTCTGCCACCCTCACTGACCTGAAGCAGTGTCTTGGGGCTAAGCTTCCCGTGGTTAGTGCCTCTCCCCAACCTTACCTGGGGAGCCTGGGCACCTCACTTGGGACAAGAATTTCAATTGGCAGCAAAGTGTCTGAAGTGACCTTTGAGTCTGGCTCTTACGCCACAAGTGGCCAGTCACGTCAGTGAAGTGAGATACAGCTCAGTGTGGCAAAACTGAGCTCAGGAACAAGGTCCCATGCATTGACTGTTTGCAGGCTCAGGACACGTTAAGTAAATGAGCAGCGCAGTTTGAATAGGCGCCTTGTCGCTTCAGGGTAAGTCAAGTGATCTACACTCAGTCCAGCACAAAGCACACTGCAAAGTAGCCCTGACTGGCCAGTATGGACAGGAACATGCAAATGGCTTGCAAAGGCTCCAGTACAGAATGGCGTGAGAGTCCCCACTCCCAGGGTACGTCTAGACTACATCCCTCTTTCGACAGAGGGATGTAAATGCGACACTTCGAAATTGCAAATGAAGCTGGGATTTGAATTTCCCGTGCTTCATTTGCATAATCGTGTCACGGCGCTCATTTTTTGAGGTTTGTAGGATCTTTCAAAAAAGGCTTTTATTTTCGAAAGAACCACGTCTAGACTGGTTTCACTGTTGAAATAGTGCTTTTTCGAAAGAGCGTCATGATGAGATTATGCAAATGAAGCATGGGAAATTCAAATCCTGGCTTCATTTGCAATTTCGAAGTGTCTAATTTACATCCCTCTGTCGAAAGAGGGATGTAGTCTAGACACTCCCTCAATGTTGTTTACACTTGTTGTTAACAAGCCAGTAGATAAAGAAAAGCAGCGTTTCCCTGCAGTGGTTTAGGGGGAAATTGGTTTGAAATCAGAAACTTTCTAATGCCGACTGAAGTGATTTGGTCTGTTCCTACAGCATGAACGAATGCTGTGTCCTATGCGGCAGTGGGATAAAGCTCTTGGAATGGGTCTCTTACAGAGCAGTAGCCCTCCTCTCCCAATAAGCAGGCCTCTGTGTGGCTGTAGGGCTGGGGTGAGGAACCTAAGGCCGGGGGCCAGATGCAGCCCCCAACTAGCCTGGATCCAGCCCCTGAGGCTTGGGGCTCCACTCCTGCACTTTTCCTCCCACCCAGACCCACAGCCCCAGCCTGCTTCCCAGCAGCCCCTTCCTTTCCACAAACTGAACCCCTCATTTTGGCCCCTCCCCAGAGCCTAGAAGGGCCCACAAAATCTACTAGCCTGGTGTGTGAGGAGACATGGGGAGTGGCTCTCTCCTAAACTGGGGGCCACATCAGTGAGGGTGTGAGGGGGGGGTTGTTTTTTGCCTCTCACTTTTGTGCAGCTCCTGACTGATTTTTCTGATAAACTTACAAAACAACCAATGGTCTGGTAGCACTTTACAGACTCACAAAACATGTGGATGGTATCATGAGCTTTTGTGGGCACAGCCCACTTCTTCAGATGACTGGAGTGTTGAGTTTTTCCTGAGTCAGAACCCCCCCCCCGCCCCGTAGGGGTTTGCCCACACAGAGCTCCTTGCAAGACTGGGGATGGGGAGTGGACGACACCACTACAGAAGATAGTGAACTCGAGAAGCGCAGTGAAACAGGACTGACCTTTGTGCAGAGGAAATACTGCATCAGCATTTGTTCAGGCCGTGGCAGGATGCTTTATTGCTGCCTTTTTTGTGCACCGCACCACAATGCTTTCTGCAGCATTCGCTTAGCGATGTTGGAAGGCCCAGACTGCAAATGCAACAGAGGTGAAATCAAGCCCCTTATGTGCTTCTCTCTGTGGCCTGGTCTACGCTAGAAAAGTGCCCATTGCTGACAGTGGGGGTCAGAAATAGGTGCAGCTAGGTCTGTGCTGACCGCCATTTAGCTGCAAGGGTGTCCAGACTGTTTCAGCACTAAGACTCGAAACCGGACAGTGTGTCGGCCCAGCATGGCCCCTGCTTGCCCTGGATGACACTAGCAGTGAAACAGTGCGCAGCACAGATCGTCCTGCACTTGCTGCTGCCACCCGTTGTCAGCAAGGGGGCATTTCTCTAGTGCCAGCAGTCCCCTAGCTTCCTCAGAACAGCGGGCACTCCTGGGTCACCTTGCAATTGGCTCTCTTCCGCTGCCAGCAGACAGGTTAACTTTACTCACTCTCCGCTGCAGTGCAGCCCAATAATTCCTTATGTAGCCAGGCAGGCCCGGTGGTAAGACGCCGCAGATACAAACACTAAACGAGAAGCCACGCTGCTTGCAATCAAAGAAGGTAATTTTGACCAAGACATTAGAAATCAGCTATTTTTAAAAGTTTCTGCTCTTCTTAATGATTATTAAACTATTTTCTAACCTTCATTTTCTCAAATTATTTTTCTGCAGAACAAACCACTCTCCTCTCAGAGGGCTTAGATCAAAGTTCTTGCAGGTCTCAGCTGACAGCATCTGCAGCTTTGTACTCAGAGGCGATTTGGGGTGGCTGAAATGAACCACCCTCAGAGCGGCATTGAGGACTTCACCCAAAAGCCAATCGAATGACTTGAAAGACTATTAACATCAGTGGGCTTTGGATCTGGACCTAAGATAGCAGGTCTCAAGTCTGGGACGTTCCACGGCCTTTCGCTTATTGGCAACGCCCAGGCAACAGCAGCTTTTGGCTGAGCACTGGGAGAGTGCTAATAAGCAGAATCTACCTCAAACTGGGGGGAAGTATCTTGAGCGAGCCCCATGGCCTGCAACGCAGCAGGCTCCTGGCAGCACGGCGTGGGTGCCTGCTCTGGGGACTTGCAGGCCAGGCCTACGCTGCACTTGTCACCCAGCAGGGCGAGGAGACGCCCTGAGCGACAAAGGCTCTTCCAGTGGAAAGCGGCGAGAGGGGCAGCGCTTCAGTGGCAGGGGACGCGCGCCCGGCAACAAAGCTCCTGCCCCGCGTTGCAGGTGGTTTCACTTTGTGCCAGGAGATAGATCAGCGACGCTGCGCTCCCGAGCAGCGCAGCGGCTGCCCTCCCCACTGCCAGGTGCACAGCGTCGACGCAGGGTCCCGGGTCACCAACTGCCAAGACCTCTCCATGCTCCCCCCTTCCAGGGGCTGTATCCGCAGTCCTGGCACCTGCCCGAGTGGCCAACTGCAGCCCCAAGGTCTAGCCCAGAGGTGGGGGAACCTCAGGCCTGAATGAAGCCCCCAGCTTGCCTGGATCTGGCCCCTGAGGCTCAGGGCCCCTTCCCCAGCATTGGGGAGCCCACACAAGTACTCCAGTCCCCTGCTACCGCACCGTGGGGCTGGAGCGCACAAAAATCTACTAGGCTGGGCCTCCAGGCTCTGATGTGTGAGGGGAACGTAAGGAGAGTCCATCTCCTTCTATCAGGGGCCACATCAGTGAGGCTGTTTTTTTCCCCTGCTTCTCACTTGTGTGCAGCCCCCAACTGAGTTTTCTGGGGGTCAGTGGCCCCCGCCCAGAAGAGGTTCCCAGCTGGGGTCTAGCCCCTTGCCTCAGGGGCAGCCCACAGTGTGTAACAGGGTCGTCAAGGATGAGTCACCAATCCGATAAGCACTTGCTTATCAGATAGTCACTCGACTAGTCGATTTCCCCCCCCCCCCGCCCGCTGCCTCTGTCAGATAGAGACAGCAAAGGGTGGAGGGAAGAGGGGGTACTTCCAAGCGGCAGTGCCGCACAGCTGAGCTCCAGCTGCCTTGGTGTTTGAAAGGGACAGAGCCACACAGCTGCGCCCGGGATCAGCTGTGCGGCGCTGCCATGGGTGGAGCCTGGGGATTGCATGGCATTTCCACAGAACCCGGGATCAGCTGCGGAAATGCTGCATGGAACCCATGGTCAGCTGGAGAGTCCCCAGCTCCATGTGGCATTTCAAAGTGGCAGCATAGCATGGAGTCCGGGGTCAGTGGGGGACTCCCGCTGACCCTGGCCTCCATGCTGTGCTGCCACTTTGAAATGCACTGGGGACTCTTGTGCATTTCAAAGCTGGCACCCGTGTGCAGCCCGGAGCCAGCAGGACTTCCCACTGGCCCCAGGCTGCACGCAGAGTTCCACATCCCTCCTTTGGGATGTACAAGGGGCCCAGCGGAAGTGCCTCGACTAGTCAATGGACAGTCCATTGACTACCTGACTAGTCAGCTAACCACTACTTAACATCCTCAAAGAAACCTGCCACAGCATTGTAAGACACACAAGAGCCTGCGGACAGGTGGGGCCCCACCTACCAGAAGACCCCACCTCTGGTGTCCTGGCCCTGGCGCTGCCGGACACGGGACTTCTCCTACGGAGCTGGGCATGCAGGCAGGTGGTAAGGTGGCAAGCAGACCAGGGGGCTGCCCTCAAGCCCTAGCCCTCCACCACCTATAGCAGCATGGGGAAAACTTACCTCAAAGAAGCACTGCTCTGTAGACAGGCCTTTGTCACGCCAATACACTTCCCTGTGCAGAGAAAGCCTGACTCTTCACCTCCTCTGGCGTGTCTTCCAGGAACTGGCAGGAGGCCTATTGCATTGCTACACTTGCCCAATATTTCTTGGGCCATTGATCTCCTCCACCTTACAGCTTCAGAGAGGTAAATAGTGGGTAGGCATTTGGGGACATCTCCTCCCTTGTTCCCTTCCTGCTGCCCCATCATGACGCTGCTGCAGCGAGGCAGGGAGGAGAGACGGCAGCAGGAGAAACTGCCACTATTGTAGTCTTCAGGGCAGCAGCCAGGCCCAGCTGCTCTGGGAGAGAGAAAAAGGCAGCCAAGCCAAGTGAGACCTGGGGCTCTTGCTAGCACGGGGGACAGACAGTCACACCAGGACGGTCGACACGTACACATCTGAGAAGAAAGGCGACTCAGAGGATAGCCACTTCCCCCAGAAAGCCCCCACTTCCTGGGCAAGGACTCCCCATGGCAGCTACTTTCTTATCTCCGACCTCTCCGGGGTGGGAGCCAAAGAACACAGAGGCAAGGGAAGCACCAAGAGTACAAGGATGAGGGACGCAACCCGATTTCACCACTCGGAGGGGTGCAGCCAGTACTGCCAGCCCCACGTGTTAACAATTATGAGTCTGGCCCCAAAAAGCCTGAGGTATTTTTAAAATGAAAAATGTGGATCTCTTGTCCTTTGCATTCTATTTGCTTTTCACCACAACCAGGAGGGCTAGAAACATACGTTACAAATACTAAGATTCTCATGACTCTCCTGGCTCAAGGAGCTGGCATTCTAAGAAAAAACACCAGCGAGCTCGAGACTTACAATTAAATTGCAAGAGTTGGCAAAAATGTCAGGCTGTACTTTTGTTAAACGGAGGGCAGGGGCCGCAGTTAGCTCTACTTTATCCAACAGCAGCCACAAGAACCATAGTACTTGTTCAGATAAAACGTGCTATGCACATGCAGTTGCCAGAGTTCTTTGCACGTAGGAGTCGGCATCATGACCGTGTTTTGCAGAGCGCAATACTCAAGGCACGGAGCAATCAAGGGCAACATTTTCAAAGCTGGGTGCATAAATTCACATTTTTCTGTGAACAAAAATCAGTGGCCTGATTTTCCAAAGTGCTGAGCACCCAGCGACGCCTACTGAAATCAGCAGGCCTCTGGGTACTGCATACATACCTTTGATGGGCAGGTGGCTTTCACTTTTTTTCCTAAATAAAAAGCAGGATTCAAACATGTTACTATGTGGGTTTCAGAAGAGGCAGCTGCATTCCTGTGCAACATGACTGTTCACTGGATGAACTTGCAAAGCCGTACACTGGGTTTGTGTTTTACCTGGGGACTGCAATAACTGTTGAGCAGCACATCCGATCACTGCACAAATGGCAGGGAATATGGCAGGCACCAAGGACCAGACCCCTAACAATTGTGGGGGCAAGGGAATATAGGGAAGCCCTGCCGCTTAGTAGAGCCACCTCACAGATCAAACAACTGGTTGCTGGCACCCAACACCTTCCTGCATAACAATACCCCGGCTCTTCCCCTTTAACATGCCCCCCCATGACTTGTCATAATGCCCTGGGGGAGGGGAGAGGAATGGAGAGGCATTGTGGAGAAAGGGGGGCCGGGGAAAGGAGGTGCACACAAGAGGGAGGATAGCCAGGGCTCCCTGTCTAAGGGGAAGGGCCTGTGCGGCACACAGCGGCCCTGGGGCTGAGATGGGGGGAGCATGCTAAGGAAGAATAGGGGTGCACAGAGACCTGCTGGGGGCAAGGGAAGGAAGGGGGAAGCCAGGCACTGAGCTAGACAGACTTGTGACTGGGGTTGGGAGCGCTGGGAGCCAGGGCTGGCTCATGGGAAGCGGGCTGGTAAAACCTGTGATCTGCTCTGCTTGAGCTAGGGCCAGGCCGCAACCACCCCACCCCCACGGTGCAGTGAGGATGCTGCCTAATCTAATGCTGACAGTGCACCAGTGCATCCCACAAGCCCTCCCGCCAGTGGCAAGTGCCTGGGACAGGAAGCCCTGCCGCATCTGCACAGAGACAGCCTCTGCCTGGCCTCTGGCTCTCCCACCAACAGGGCTGGGCCAGACAGGGCTTGCCTCCCCCACCTTGTCTCTCCCAGCCAGTCTCCAGCAGGAGCCTCCAGCAGAGCCGTCAGGGCCAGGGGTGCTAATGCTATGGGGGGGGGGGGTCTGTTTCTTTTCTTTGAGCCTTGGGTGGAGCTGTGCTGGGATGAGATTAGATCAATAGGAAGAAGGGAAGGGACATTGAATGGGGGGGGGGAGGACGTTCATAACTAGGCTTTAAAGTTAACTGCCCATCAGGATGAAGGGGCATTCCCGCATCTTTCAGGGCCATTGTTTCCCATTCAGAAAGATAAGAGGGCCTCCCTTTACACAAAGCTTATCCTCCCTAGCCAGAGGCTAGACCTGCTCTCAGGGCAATCCTGGCTTGGGAGCTCGGAGCCACCACTATACACATTTCAATGGCCCTGCACCCTGCAAATCCCACCTGCGGATAGGCTTGCCCCAGAGCCGCTCCCCCAGCTTGCCCCTGCCCTGGGAGAAGCTGCACCAGGGCGCCGTCCGCCACACTGTCTGCACGGGCGCAGCCGCAGCAGGGTGCACAAGGGCTGCTCCGGGAGCACACAGCCAGCCCCTCAGCACGCAGAGGAGCCAGCCACCCGGCGTTTTGCCAGGGAGTGCAGAGGGCGTAGGCCAGCGAGCCGGGTCCGCCATTCTCGGAATGGAGCTGATACACACCTCACCCAGGAATGCAGGCAGGAGGCCAGCCGCAGAGCTGCTCTGGATGCCTCGTGGCGGGTGGGATGCGTGTGCGTGGGGCAGGCAGCTCATGGCCCGCAGAGACCATGAATAGGCCCTTGAGACTGGCGGGGCTGCACCAGCCGGGCTAAAGGAGGCAGGGGATATAAAGAGGAGACTTCTGAGGAACGCAGACGAGCAGGCCCCACTCCCAGTCTGGCAGCCTCTGTGCTGCTGTGGAGGATGAAAGTCTCGGGGAAGGAGAACATGCGGCTGGAGGGGAGGGAAGTGATTCCACACAGGGACCCCCTTCCAGGTGACGTCAGAGTATCCTCTGGCACTCAGGACACCCCCGGGGGAAGAGGGCTGCAGTTACCAAGAAGAGGTGGGTGACAGGACTGGGGAATGTGATTAGCAGAAATAGACAGTTGGGGGTCTGATGACCAGGAATACCGCCTGCTGAACTGCTGCTGAGTGCCAAGGTTGCAGATCTCTGAGACATCCACACAGACTCACGTGCAGTGCTGGAGAGAAGCTGGTGTCCGTCACGCATGTAGGCACCACTGAGATAAGGAAAGGTAGGAGAGAAGTCTGGGAGATCAAATTCAGGCAAGCACCATAAGATTACAAAGTCCACCATAGGGGAAGTAGAAGACGGTGGCAACCTTGGCAGCAGCAACCATGAGACGGTGAAGTTAAGGATCCTGACAAAAGGAATAAAGCAGACTTTGATCCCCTCAGGGAACTGATGGTCGGGACCCCCTGGGAGGCGAATATGAGGGGGAAGGAGTCCAGGAGAGCTGGCTGTGTTTTGAAGAAGCCTTGTTGAGGGTGCAGGCACAAGCCATCCCCATGTGCGGAAAGAACAGCAAATATGCCAGGCAACTAGTATGGCTTTACAGAGAAATCTTTGGCGAGTTTAGATACAAAAAGGAAACATACAGCAGATGACTAGGGAGGAGTTCTCCACAAAAGGACCTGGAGATTACAGTGCACAAGAAGATGGATATGAGTCAACGGTGTGCCAGGAGTGGCCCGAGGTGGGCTGTGGCAGCTGGCTCCCCAGGCGGAACGCGCAATTGGCACCCCCGCCTGCAGGGCCGTCAATGGACTGACGTCATCATCGGGCACCCCGGGTACCCCGTTGAAGGCGGCGCCCTAGGCGACGGCTGAGCCTGCCGATAGTCACGAGCCACCCCTGCAGTGTGCCCTTGTTGCCAAGAAGACTAATGACATATTGGGCTGCAAGAGTAAAAGCACTGCCAGCAGAGCAGATCGAAGGAAGTGATTATTTCCCTGTGTTCAGCAGTACTGAGGCCACATCTGGAGTATTGTGTCCGACTTGGGCTCCCCAGTACAGAAAGGATGTGGACAAGTTGGAGAGAGTCCAGCAGAGGACAGAGAAAACTATTATGGGGCTGGGGCACCTGACATATGAGAGGCTGAGGGATCTGGGGCTTATTTAGGGTTTGAGCTTTGAAAGGGGAGGGGCATGTGCCTGCAGGGCAGCACAGATCAGAAAACACCGAGCAGAGCCATTAGGGCAGGCACTGGGGGATACTGGTGGAGGCCACTTCTCTCGACAAAACAAACAGTAGAGTCCACACTGGCTCTTTGTTAACAATAAAAGGAGGGGAAAGACATAAGTCTCTCACAGGGGTGGAATATTTTTGTTGCCAGAACAGGGTATTTTTCCAGACAAAAGTCCCATTATAGTGTAAACACTTTCACTGTTTTGTTGCCAAAAGGCAGTCTTTGGTGACAAAATGTGCCAGTGTAGACAAGGTCCAAGTTGCAAAGCTGAGGGTTTGGGAAGAATACTAATATGGTTTGGAAAGAGCCTTTTTCCAGACAAATCCACTATATTTGTTCTCCCAGGAGTTGGGCCCCGAATGAAGGGCACTCAAGACAGACAGTAGAGAAGGAAGAAAAAGGAGACCTCCTCTAGGAAACAGGAGGAAAGAAATGTCATGAGTATGTAAAGGACGTTTTGGAAGAGTCTGCATAATTTGCAAGCTCCATGATGACTTCTGTTAACTGTTAATAAGCAATTATTTTAAAAACATAAGAAAATTCCATGGTAACCCTCCCCCTATGTTACAATTAAAACTGTAAAATAAGCAAGTACTGAAAAGAACTCTAAAGAGAACTTTTACTATTTGAAAGACAGGGTGAAACATTCAAGTGCTTAAGTGACTTATGTTCCTAAAGCCATTAAAAATCAAGTAAAATTCCTAAATCACTTAAGCACTTCTGAAAAGTTTACTCACAAACATTACAAAAGTTGGAAACTCAAAATTAAGATTAGTTATACATTGCAAAAAAATAAATTACTTTCACCCTAAAGGCCATCAGGTCCTGAATCACTGAAAGAAAAAAAAAAAAGAACCAAACATAATTCTTCTACCTGGACTCTTTCTATTTTTGACAAACATACTGCATACTACCACAGTATTTTAAAAAGTGAAATAGAGGTGGGTGTCTTTAAACGAGATTTGATGCACAGTGCCAAAGATAGAGTGAACTGCATGCCCAGCTGTTGCTAATGTTGCACCTGTTTTGTGGAAAGATATACTTTGTTACTGGAGAGCTGCCTCCATCATATTTGGACTGACTGGATTTTGAGTAGGCATAGAACTGTACAATTAAAAAAAACCTGTAATTGGGAGGATAGGGGGGTTAAAAAGGTGAATCTTCATTTCCATTAATGTCAATCTAGCATTTTTAACAAGCACTGAATTCAGCTTCTAAAAATTAAGAAATGATAGGACCAGATCCTTGACTAATGTAAAACTGCATAGGTTTCTATATTGAATTAATAAGATATTAAATTTATAACTGAAGCACTTGCAATGAGCCTTACAACAAATTAAAACTTATGTATTTACATTATTATTTTTTGTTACATTCTGGCGTGTGTTGGTTCTGTACAAGCCATACATGGAAACGTACTCCATCCCCTGAAGAGTTTACAGTCTATGTCTGGCTTCTGCATAGGGTTGTGAAACGGTTAACCCAGCAACCATACCAGTAAGCACAAAGCTTACCGGTATGCTAACTGGTTAAATGGCCCGTGCTGGTGAACTCCAGCTGTGCCATGCCCAAGCAGTCTCTGGAGGGGTTGGCGAGCCAGGCATAAGGACCCGATGGCTGCAGCAGGGCCAGGTGGCAGGCCGCGCAGCAGGCTGTAAGCTAAATGGTTAACCACTTAAGCACTAGCATTTAATCAGTTAAACATTTTAACATCCCTGCTTCTGCAACTGCTTCATGTGGTTGAACCCCTGCACCTGTGCAGAGCCCCTATAACTTCACAGGGACTCCACACAGACAGATCTTTATATCCCCCAGGGTATAAAGTTAGTGGGAGTCTGTGTGTGGATCAAATTGCATTGTAACTAAGAAAAGATCAGGTTCAATACTATACCATGTATTTGGTGCTGAACTACTCTGCACCAAATTAAACTATTCTGTGAACTTGTTTAATTATAGAGTCAATCTACCAGTAATCACCAGAAGAGTCAAAGCAATGCTTTCAACACCAAGAAAAAAAAATCCATAGAAAAGAACAGGATACAAAAGCCGTCAGCCATCTGCAGGATAGGTTTAATAATATTCCTCAACTTGAAATGCATGAAGCAGCTCAAGACTATCAACACCAACTGGGCTCACTTGAGCTGAAATTCCTGATGGGATAAAGACTAAAAATGAATTTGTTATATCAAGGAGCTGGCTAGATTAACAGTATTTTAAAATATGACCAGGCATTATGCTCTAAATGAATCCGGACTTGGTTTGAATTTTCCAATTATTTTTGTATGTAGGAAAAACAAACAGCTTTAACTTTCAAGTTTGTCTAAAGCGTTTCACTCTGCCAACTCTTCAGTCTGCCCTCTTCTTTATGTCTGAGGTTGGGTGCAGTGAAGGGGGAGGTAAAGTACACTTTGAAGTTGGTGAGATGAAAAGAGACAGCAGCACTGAGGCAGCTGAAAGTAGTGGCTTTTTTAAAAGCTTCCAATTAAATTAGTTGTTCAATTACTCAACTCCATCCTAGCATTTAAGATTTACAAAGCAGCTCAACTGAAAACATACAGGTTCCGTCCAAGCTGGCTTTTAAAATATTATCACTCAACAGCTCTGCGACTGCACAGCGAAGGAAATAGCAGGAGGAGTTATTCTGTACAGAGGTTGGGTTTTTCCTGTACTTGTTAATATAAATAGTCTTTGTGAAACACAAGTGAGACAAGCAGTTAGTTAGGGCTCCACGGTTTGGGGGGCATGAAGTGGCTGAAACAGCGATCCCCGCATCTTTCCAGTAGTGGACCTGGAGATGAAGACAGCTCATTTTATCCCCACCCCAAAACCTGTGGTCCTCCTATTGCTTGTGTCCCTGCACGTCTTAAGGCCACTCCTAGTTTTACTTTTAGCAAAGTCTGTTAGAGTACATCTAATCAGCAGTGTTATTTTGGAAGAACTGACATGATTGTGAAATAACCAAGTGCATGTCGACACTACAAGCTTTTATTTCGAAATAATGTGGAGCTGGAGGACTTTTTACTTAGGCTACATCTACACTACACCCCTCTGTCGGCAGAGGGATGTAAATGAAGCACTTCGAAAGTGCAAATGAAGCAGGGATTTAAATATCCCGTGCTTCATTTGCATAAACACGTCATGGCGCCCCCACCGCCCCACCAGTCACCCCCCGTCCCTCCTCACAGCCCCACCGGTCACCCCCCGTCCCTGCTCACCCCCACTCCCTCCCCACAGCCCCACCGGTCACCCCCCGTCCCTGCTCACCCCCCGTCCCTCCCCACAGCCCCACCGGTCACCCCCCGTCCCTGCTCACCCCCACTCCCTCCCCACAGCCCCACCGGTCACCCCCCGTCCCTGCTCACCCCCACTCCCTCCCCACCGCCCCACCGGTCACCCCCCGTCCCTGCTCACCCCCACTCCCTCCCCACAGCCCCACCGGTCACCCCCCGTCCCTGCTCACCCCCCGTCCCTCCCCACAGCCCCACTGGTCACCCCCCGTCCCTGCTCACCCCCACTCCCTCCCCACTGCCCCACCGGTCACCCCCCGTCCCTGCTCACCCCCACTCCCTCCCCACAGCCCCACCGGTCACCCCCCGTCCCTGCTCACCCCCCCGTCCCTCCCCACAGCCCCACCGGTCACCCCCCGTCCCTGCTCACCCCCACTCCCTCCCCACAGCCCCACCGGTCACCCCCCGTCCCTGCTCACCCCCACTCCCTCCCCACAGCCCCACCGGTCACCCCCCGTCCCTGCTCACCCCCACTCCCTCCCCACCGCCCCACCGGTCACCCCCCGTCCCTGCTCACCCCCGTCCCTCCTCACCACCCCACCGGTCACCCCCCGTCCCTCCTCACCCCCACTCCCTCCCCACCGCCCCACCGTCACCCCCCGTCCCTCCTCACCCCCACTCCCTCCCCACCGCCCCACCGTCACCCCCCGTCCCTGCTCACCCCCCGTCCCTCCCCACAGCCCCACCGGTCACCCCCCTCCCTCTCACCCCCCTCCCTCCCCACAGCCCCACGGTCACCCCCCCGTCCCTCTCACCCCCACTCCCTCCCCACACCGCCCCACCGGTCACCCCCCGTCCCTCCTCACCCCCACTCCCTCCCCACAGCCCCACCGGTCACCCCCCGTCCCTGCTCACCCCCACTCCCCACCCCACGGTCACCCCCCGTCCCTGCTCACCCCCACTCCCTCCCCACAGCCCCACCGGTCACCCCCCGTCCCTCCTCACCCCCACTCCCTCCCCACAGCCCCACCAGTCACCCCCCGTACCCTGCTCACCCCCACTCCCTCACCCACAGCCCCACCGGTCACCCCCCGTCCCTGCTCACCCCCCACTCCCTCCCCACAGCCCCACCGGTCACCCCCCGTCCCTCCTCACCCCCACTCCCTCCCCACCGCCCCACCGGTCACCCCCCGTCCCTCCTCACCCCCACTCCCTCCCCACAGCCCCACCGGTCACCCCCCGTCCCTCCTCACCCCCACTCCCTCCCCACCCCCACCGGTCACCCCCCGTCCCTCCTCACCCCCACTCCCTCCCCACCGCCCCACCGGTCACCCCCCGTCCCTGCTCACCCCCACTCCCTCCCCACCGCCCCACCGGTCACCCCCCGTCCCTGCTCACCCCCCTCCCTCCCCCACCAGCCCCACCGGTCACCCCCCGTCCCTGCTCACCCCCCCTCCCTCCCCACCGCCCCACCGGTCACCCCCCCGTCCCTCCTCACCCCCACTCCCCCTCCCCACAGCCCCCACCCCCCGGTCACCCCCCCAGTCACCCCCCCTCCTCACCCCCACTCCCTCCCCACAGCCCCACCGGTCACCCCCCGTCCCTGCTCACCCCCACTCCCTCCCCCACCACCGTCACCCCCCGTCCCTGCTCACCCCCACTCCCTCCCCACAGCCCCACCGGTCACCCCCCGTCCCTCGCTCCACCCCACTCCCTCCCCACAGCCCCACCGGTCACCCCCCGTCCCTCCTCACCCCCACTCCCTCCCCACAGCCCCACCGGTCACCCCCCGTCCCTGCTCACCCCCACTCCCTCCCCACAGCCCCACCGGTCACCCCCCGTCCCTCCTCACCCCCACTCCCTCCCCACCGCCCCACCGGTCACCCCCCCCGTCCCTCCTCACCCCCCCACTCCCTCCCCACAGCCCCCCACCCCCGGTCACCCCACCCCCACGTACCCCCTCCCCTCACCCCCACTCCCTCCCCACAGCCCCACCGGTCACCCCCCGTCCCTGCTCACCCCCACTCCCTCCCCACAGCCCCACCGGTCACCCCCCGTCCCTGCTCACCCCCACTCCCTCCCCACAGCCCCCACCGGTCACCCCCCGTCCCTGCTCACCCCCACTCCCTCCCCACCGCCCCACCGGTCACCCCCCGTCCCTCTCACCCCCACTCCCTCCCCACAGCCCCACCGGTCACCCCCCGTCCCTCTCACCCCCACTCCCCCCCAGCACCCCCCGTCCCTCTCACCCCCACTCCCTCCCCACAGCCCCACCGGTCACCCCCGTCCCTGCTCACCCCCACCCCTCCCCCACCCCAGTCACCCCCCGTCCTGCTCACCCCACTCCCTCCCCACAGCCCCACCGGTCACCCCCCGTCCCTGCTCACCCCCACTCCCTCCCCACCCGCCCCACCGGTCACCCCCCGTCCCTCCTCACCCCCACTCCCTCCCCACAGCCCCACCGGTCACCCCCCCTCCCTGCTCACCCCCACTCCCTCCCCACAGCCCCACCGGTCACCCCCCGTCCCTGCTCACCCCCACTCCCTCCCCACCGCCCCACCGGTCACCCCCCCGTCCCTCCTCACCCCCACTCCCTCCCCACAGCCCCACCGGTCACCCCCCGTCCCTCCTCACCCCCACTCCCTCCCCACCGCCCCACCGGTCACCCCCCGTCCCTCCTCACCCCCACTCCCTCCCCACAGCCCCACCGGTCACCCCCCGTCCCTGCCTCACCCCCACTCCCTCCCCACAGCCCCACCGGTCACCCCCCGTCCCTCCTCACCCCCACTCCCTCCCCACCAGCCCCACCGGTCACCCCCCGTCCCTCCTCACCCCCACTCCCTCCCCACCGCCCCACCGGTCACCCCCCGTCCCTCCTCACCCCCACTCCCTCCCCACCGCCCCACCGGTCACCCCCCGTCCCTCCTCACCCCCACTCCCTCCCCACAGCCCCACCGGTCACCCCCCGTCCCTCCTCACCCCCACTCCCCCCACAGCCCCACCGTCACCCCCCGTCCCTCCTCACCCCCACTCCCTCCCCACAGCCCCACCGGTCACCCCCCGTCCCTCCTCACCCCCACTCCCTCCCCACAGCCCCACCGGTCACCCCCCGTCCCTCCTCACCCCCACTCCCTCCCCACCGCCCCACCGGTCACCCCCCGTCCCTGCTCACCCCCACTCCCTCCCCACCGCCCCACCGGTCACCCCCCGTCCCTCCTCACCCCCACTCCCTCCCCACCGCCCCACCGGTCCCCCCCGTCCCTCCTCACCCCCACTCCCTCCCCACCGCCCCACCGGCCACCCCCCTCCCTCCTCACCCCCACTCCCTCCCCACGCCCCACCGGTCACCCCCCTCCCTCTCACCCCCCACTCCCTCCCCACCCCCACCGGTCACCCCCCCGTCCCTCCTCACCCCCACTCCCTCCCCACGCCCCACCGGTCACCCCCCGTCCCTCTCACCCCCACTCCCTCCCCACGCCCCACCGGTCACCCCCCGTCCCTGCTCACCCCCACTCCCTCCCCACAGCCCCACCGGTCACCCCCCGTCCCTGCTCACCCCCACTCCCTCCCCACCGCCCCACCGGTCACCCCCCGTCCCTCCTCACCCCCACTCCCTCCCCACAGCCCCACCGGTCACCCCCCGTCCCTCCTCACCCCCACTCCCTCCCCACCGCCCCACCGGTCACCCCCCCCGTCCCTCCTCACCCCCACTCCCTCCCCACCGCCCCACCGGTCACCCCCCCGTCCCTCCTCACCCCCACTCCCTCCCCACAGCCCCACCGGTCACCCCCCCCGTCCCTCCTCACCCCCACTCCCTCCCCACCGCCCCACCGGTCACCCCCCGTCCCTCCTCACCCCCACTCCCTCCCCACCGCCCCACCGGTCACCCCCCGTCCCTCCTCACCCCCACTCCCTCCCCACCGCCCCACCGGTCACCCCCCGTCCCTCCTCACCCCCACTCCCTCCCCACAGCCCCACCGGTCACCCCCCGTCCCTGCTCACCCCCACTCCCTCCCCACAGCCCCACCGGTCACCCCCCGTCCCTCCTCACCCCCACTCCCTCCCCACAGCCCCACCGGTCACCCCCCGTCCCTCCTCACCCCCACTCCCTCCCCACCGCCCCACCGGTCACCCCCCGTCCCTCCTCACCCCCACTCCCTCCCCACAGCCCCACCGGTCACCCCCCGTCCCTCCTCACCCCCACTCCCTCCCCACAGCCCCACCGGTCACCCCCCGTCCCTGCTCACCCCCACTCCCTCCCCACCGCCCCACCGGTCACCCCCCCGTCCCTCCTCACCCCCACTCCCTCCCCACCGCCCCACCGGTCACCCCCCGTCCCTCCTCACCCCCACTCCCTCCCCACCGCCCCACCGGTCACCCCCCGTCCCTCCTCACCCCCACTCCCTCCCCACAGCCCCACCGGTCACCCCCCGTCCCTCCTCACCCCCACTCCCTCCCCACCGCCCCACCGGTCACCCCCCGTCCCTCCTCACCCCCACTCCCTCCCCACCGCCCCACCGGTCACCCCCCGTCCCTCCTCACCCCCACTCCCTCCCCACCGCCCCACCGGTCACCCCCCGTCCCTCCTCACCCCCACTCCCTCCCCACAGCCCCACCGGTCACCCCCCGTCCCTCCTCACCCCCACTCCCTCCCCACAGCCCCACCGGTCACCCCCCGTCCCTCCTCACCCCCACTCCCTCACCACAGCCCCACCGGTCACCCCCCGTCCCTCCTCACCCCCACTCCCTCCCCACAGCCCCACCGGTCACCCCCCGTCCCTCCTCACCCCCACTCCCTCCCCACCCGCCCCACCGGTCACCCCCCGTCCCTCCTCACCCCCACTCCCTCCCCACCGCCCCACCGGTCACCCCCCGTCCCTGCTCACCCCCACTCCCTCCCCACCGCCCCACCGGTCACCCCCCGTCCCTGCTCACCCCCACTCCCTCCCCACCGCCCCACCGGTCACCCCCGTCCCTGCTCACCCCCACTCCCTCCCCACAGCCCCACCGGTCACCCCCCGTCCCTCCTCACCCCCACTCCCTCCCCACCGCCCCACCGGTCACCCCCCGTCCCTCCTCACCCCCACTCCCTCCCCACCGCCCCACCGGTCACCCCCCGTCCCTCCTCACCCCCACTCCCTCCCCACCGCCCCACCGGCCACCCCCCGTCCCTCCTCACCCCCACTCCCTCCCCACAGCCCCACCGGTCACCCCCCGTCCCTGCTCACCCCCACTCCCTCCCCACAGCCCCACCGGTCACCCCCCGTCCCTCCTCACCCCCACTCCCTCCCCACAGCCCCACCGGTCACCCCCCGTCCCTGCTCACCCCCACTCCCTCCCCACAGCCCCACCGGTCACCCCCCGTCCCTGCTCACCCCCACTCCCTCCCCACAGCCCCACCGGTCACCCCCCGTCCCTGCTCACCCCCACTCCCTCCCCACCGCCCCACCGGTCACCCCCCGTCCCTCCTCACCCCCACTCCCTCCCCACCGCCCCACCGGTCACCCCCCGTCCCTCCTCACCCCCACTCCCTCCCCACCGCCCCACCGGTCACCCCCCGTCCCTCCTCACCCCCACTCCCTCCCCACCGCCCCACCGGTCACCCCCCGTCCCTCCTCACCCCCACTCCCTCCCCACCGCCCCACCGGTCACCCCCCGTCCCTCCTCACCCCCACTCCCTCCCCACCGCCCCACCGGTCACCCCCCGTCCCTCCTCACCCCCACTCCCTCCCCACAGCCCCACCGGTCACCCCCCGTCCCTGCTCACCCCCACTCCCTCCGCACAGCCCCACCGGTCACCCCCCGTCCCTCCTCACCCCCACTCCCTCCCCACAGCCCCACCGGTCACCCCCCGTCCCTGCTCACCCCCACTCCCTCCGCACCAGCCCCACCGGTCACCCCCCGTCCCTCCTCACCCCCACTCCCTCCCCACAGCCCCACCGGTCACCCCCCGTCCCTCCTCACCCCCACTCCCTCCCCACCGCCCCACCGGTCACCCCCCGTCCCTGCTCACGCCCAGCGGTGGCCCCGGCCCTCGGGCCCAGTGGCGGCGGGCGGCGGGCGGCGGGCGGGCTGCGCGCGGGGCGGCGCCGGGCGGGGGCGGGGGCGGGCGGGGGCTGTGCTGGAATGCGCGGCGCCTCCCTCCCTCCCGCCCTGGCCGGCCCCGCAGGAAGGCGCCTGGCGGCCGAGCGCAGCAGCAGAGCCGGGCGGGCGGCGGCCCGGCCCGCCGGTGAGTGGCGCGGGCGGCGCGGGCAGCCAGGGCGCTGTCCAGGGCTGATCTGCGCGAGCGGGGCGGCCGGGCCCGGCCGGGGCGGGGCGGGATCAGCACCAAGGCCAAGGGGCCGGGGCCGGGGCCTGCTGGCGCGGGCGGAGCTGCTCGGCCCGCTGGTCCTGAAGCGCCCGGGCGCGGCTCGGGGCCCAGGCCGCGCGGCCCGGCGGCGCTTCCCTGCGGGCCGGGCCGGGCCGGGCCGTGACCTTGGGCCGGGCCGGGCCCGCGGCTTTGTGCCGGGCGGCAGAAAATGGCCGAAGTGCGGGACGCGGCGGCCGGGGCCGGGGCCGGGGCCGGGGGGCGCCGCCCGCGTGCGGGGCCGGACCCTCCCTCCCGCGGGGCTGCGCGCAGCGGCTCGTCGCTTCCCCCGGGCGGCGCCAGGGCCGGGCGGCAGCGGCCGCGGCGAAAGGCACCAGGGCCGAGCGCGCTGGGCCCGGGGACGCCGCGACGCGCCCGCCCCGAAAGCGGTGACCCGAGCACCTCCCGCGGCCGCTGCATTGTCGGACATGGCTGCGCCCAGCATGGAGGCGCGGCGTGCCTCGCCGGCCCCGCCGCCTGAGCCGCGCGCAGCCACAGCGGGAGCCCTCCCCGGCGCCCCCCCTGCGCTCCCCGGCGCCTCCCCGGCGCCCCCCGAGCCTCCCCGGCCTCCCCAGCGCCCCCCGGCGCCCCCCGAGCCTCCCCGGCCTCCCCGGCCTCCCCAGCGCCCCCCGGCTCCTCCGGAGTTCCCCCGGCGCCCCCCGAGCCTCCCCGGCCTCCCCGGCGCCCCTCGAGCCTCCCCAGCGCCCCCCGGCGCCCCTCGAGCCTCCCCAGCGCCCCCCGGCTCCTCCCCAGCGCCCCCGGCTCCCCTCGAGCCTCCCCAGCGCCCCCCGGCTCCTCCCCAGCGCCCCCCGGCTCCCTCCGAGCCTCCCCAGCGCCCCCGGCGCCCCCCGAGCCTCCCCAGCGCCCCCCGGCTCCTCCCAAGCCTCCCCAGCTCTTCCCAAACCTTCCAAGCCGCCCCTGCTCCTCTCAAGCTGCCCCAGCCCCCCCAGCTCCCTCAAGCCTCCCCGGCTCTCCCCCTAGTCACAAGGCCACTTTTGGGTTCACTGGGTGTGGCAACACATGCAAAATGAGTCTCTTTGCAAGAGGGTAGCTTGTGAACATGGGAGTCCTTGACTCCAGCTCAATGAGAGGGAGGAGGGGAAGAGACTCAGAAGCAGAGCTGTGTAGACACATTCTACATGTAGCTCAACAAGGAGTAACGTTTTGTAAAGCTAATGTGTCTCCTGATAATGTAAAGCAATCAGAATTTGTTGTAAAGTAGCCTGGCTTATTTACAAGTTTTCCAGAAGGTGAGTACATACTTGTGAGCAAAAAGTAAACATTTTAAAGAAAAATGAATATTTGCTCAGTTCATAAAAAGAAAATATCTAATCTAAGGAAGATCTAGCTTTCACCACATCTCTTGTGGTTTTCTATTTTCCTATTTGTATTTAATAACAGTTGATAATCTTGGATAGATGTTCCGAGATTACCAACCTACTCTCTCCATTTTGAATCTTAGAAAATGGATGTTTATATTTGTAATTGTTAGATTTTTACTGGCGCTCTTTGGTTTTTTTGACAGAATTGCTGTTATGGCAACTCAGGTGCTGGGGCAATCTGGTGGGAACAGCCTATTTTCTGGCAGTGCCAACATCAGCATGGCATTGTCTAACGACATGTATGACTTGCATGACCTTTCCAAAGCTGAGCTGGCAGCCCCTCAGCTTATTATGTTGGCAAATGTAGCCTTGACAGGAGAAGTTAATGGCAGTTGCTGTGATTACCTGGTTGGAGAAGAGAGGCAAATGGCTGAATTGACAACTGTAGGTGACAGCAACTTTTCAGATAGTGATGGAGAGGGCATGGAAGATACACAGGGAGAGGACAGTGACCCTGATGGACCTGAAACCATGGAATTAGGGGCTCTTGAAATTCCTAGTGTGGAAAGCCAGGGTCCAGCCATTTGCCCTACTCCTGAGCCCTGCAGTCTGGACAAGGACCACGTCGCCCTGGAAGCACCAGATACTCCAGAGAATGCAGAGGACAAATGTAAAAGCTTGAAAAGCAAGCCATTTCGTTGCAAACCATGCCATTATGAGGCAGAGTGTGAGGAGGAGTTTGTGCATCACATTAGAGTACACAGTGCCAAGAAATTCATTGTAGAGGAAAATGCAGAGAAGAAAGCCCAGGTCAAGGAATCTGATTCTTGCACCACAGACGAGGCAGATTTCTCTAAGGGGCCTATTCGCTGTGATCGCTGTGGCTATAACACTAACAGATATGATCACTATCTGGCACACTTGAAACACCACAACAAAGCAGGAGAAAACGAGAGAGTGTACAAGTGCACCATATGTACCTACACCACTGTCAGTGAGTATCACTGGAAGAAACATCTAAGAAATCATTTTCCTAGGAAGGTGTACACGTGTTCCCAATGCTCCTACTTTTCAGACAGGAAGAACAATTATATTCAACATATTCGAACTCATACTGGTAAGTCTTTCATCTCTGTTTGAGTAGGAATATTGGTGATTGGGGGAACTGTACTAGGTATGTCAAAGTGGGACTCTTGTATTTGCAAGATTTGCTCCACCCTGATAAGGCTTGTTTGACTGTTGTACTTAAGTAAAAATCTTAAATGAGCCAAAATGTTCCATAGAATCTCTATGGATAGGAATTCCATGCTACAATAATAAGAATATAGCAGGACACCTGATCAGGACAGTGATAGTGACTATGAAATGCTAAGGGAGATTAGAGAGGCTATCAAATTAAAAAACTCAATAATAGTGGGGGGATTTCTACTATCCCCATATTGACTGGGTACATGTCACCCCAGGATGGGATGCAGAGAGAAAATTTCTTGATACCTTAAATGACTGCTTCTTGGAGCAGCTGGTTCTGGAACCCACAAGCGGAGAGAGGCTATTCTTGATTGAGTCCTAAGTGGAGCACAGGATCTGGTTCAAGAGGTAAATGTAACTGGACTGCTTGGAAATAGTGACCATAATATAATAAAATATAACATCCCTGTGGTGGGAAAAACACCTCAGCAGCCCAACACTATGGCATTTAATTTCAGAAAGGGGAACTACACAAAAATGAGGAAGTTAGTTAAACAGAAATTAAAATGTATAGTGACAAAAATAAAATCTCTGCAAGTTGCATGGAAACTTTTCAAAGACACCATAATAGAAGCCCAACTGAAATCTATACCCCAAATTAAAGAACACAGAGAACCAAAAAAGTGCTACTATGTCTTAACAACCAGGTAAGAGAAGCAGTGACAGATAAAAAGATATCTTTTAAAAAGTGAAAGTCAGATCCTAGTGAGGAAAATAGAAAGGACCATAAACTTTGTCAAATGAAGTGTAAAAATATAATAAGAAAAGCCAAAAAGGAGTTTGAAGAACAGCTAGCCAAAAACTCAAAAGTAATAGTAACATGTTTTTTAAGTAATCGGAAACAGGAAGCCGGCTAAACAACCAGTGGGACCCTTGGACGATCGAGATGCTAAAGGAGCACTCAAAGATGATAAAGTCATAGCGGAGAAGCTAAATGAATTCTTTGCTTCGGTCTTCACGGCTGAGGATATTGGGGAGATTGCCAAACCTGAGCCATTCTTTTTAGGTGATAAATTGTCCCAGATTGAGGTGTTGTTAGAGGAAGTTTTGGAACAAATTGAGAAACTTAACAGTAACAAGTCACCGGGACCAGATGGCATTCACCCGAGAGTTCTGAAAGAACTCAAATGGGAAATTGCAGAACTGTTAACTGTGGTTTGTAACCTAGCCTTTAAATCGGCTTCCGTACCTAATGATTGGAAGATAGCTAACATGACACCAATATTTAAAAAGGGCACTAGAGGTGATCCTGGCAATTACAGACCGGTAAGTCTAATGTCAGTACCGGGCAAATTAGTTGAAACTATAGTGAAGAATAAAATTGTCTGACACATGGATGAATATAATTTGTTGGGGGAAAGTCAACATGGTTTCTGTAAAGGGAAATCATGCCTTTCTAATCTATTAGAGTTCTTTGAGGGGGTCAACAAACATGTGGAATGGGGGGATCCAGTAGATAGAGTATACTTAGATTTCCAGAAAGCCTTTGACAGGGTCCCTCACCAAAGGCTCTTAAGTTAAGTAAGTTGTCATGGGATAAGAGGGAAGGTCCTTTTGTGGATTGATAACTGGTTAAAGGACAGGAAACAAAGGCTAGGAATAAAAGGAACCACTTTTACATACAGATTCATTACCTTTAGAATTTCTGACCTGCAAAGTGAAAGACAGCTGTCTTAAAAAACAAAGCAAAATTGACATCAGACTAAGGGTAACATTTTCAAAGGTCCTATGTGATTCAGGCACCTTTGAAAACTTGATCCTAAGGCTGAGACAAAACTTGGCAATTTTCAGATTATGTTGCAATAATAGAAAATAAGGAATTCACACACAAAGATGCCCCCACACCCAACCTCAAGCAACTATCAACCCTGCTGAGTAAAATCCACTGTAATACTATGTGAATTGGCCAAGCGTGGGAGGCGTTCCACTGGACGGCATTTCTCTGTTTCGATGTAAAGTGATAGCTTTTGAACACCATATGCAAGTCCAGAATTTCAGGGAATGTTCTCAGAATCAGTGGGCAGAATCCTCTTGATTTGGGGGGAAACTGAAAAGCCATTTGGGGGAAAATTGGGGACACGGAAGCCCTGCTCTCTGTCTAAGGATGCCACAGCTTCAAGCACCCCTGCGATTGTCTATAGCCCAAGGTACTGGTTGATGCCAGTTAACACCCTCTGGCATAACGATACCCTGATTTCATGTCTCTGTCCTTTCTCCCAATAGATTTCAACATGTTGATACTCTGAATTACTTAACTCCCAGACAGAAAAGAAATAATAATGCGGGGAAGGCCTGCATAGCCATGACAGGGGTGGGAAAGGAATGCTGGTCTGGGCAGAATGGGGGTGTGCACAGTCCTGGTCTGGGGGCGAATAGGGCAATTGCACAAGACCTCTAACGGGGTGCAAGAATGGTATGGGGGACACAGAGCGATGGCATAAGGCAGAGGGTCTGCAGATTGCAGAAAATCCCTAAAATATCTGGGAGGGTGGCCCACGGGATCTTATGGGGGAATGGAGGGGTGCTTGGTACGTACAATGAGCTGGGCCTACTGAAGCTATGACATGCATGACCCCATGGTTATTTATATGGGATTCTGACATATCTCGGGTTCCCATCGCTGCAGTATCCAAGAGAAATAGGAACACCATTTGTTAGCACACACGAGGCTCATGTAGGAGATCTCGAACCAGTTTCTAATCTGCTACTGACAGAAGAAAAGAGAGAGGGCCTCATTGTGCTGCACCAAATGCAGTCCCAGGAATGTCTGTGAAATGGCTCCAGGACTAGGGCAGGACAAAACGTGGTCTAAGTATTTTGCTATTTTAACAAGATATTCTGAA
Source organism: Pelochelys cantorii (assembly GCA_032595735.1). Lineage (NCBI taxonomy): Eukaryota > Metazoa > Chordata > Testudines > Trionychidae > Pelochelys > Pelochelys cantorii. Next base: position 119,480,864 of record CM064331.1, on the reverse strand, counting down.
GCATGAGAAAGCAGTTCCCAGAGCTCTGCCATGGGGCTCCTATGCTGTCAGTGCCACAAGTGCTTTTCCTTCTCAGCAAAATGGCTGCCAGTGGCACCAGCTTTGTTTCATCAGGAGGGATGTTTGTTTGGCCAGTCACTCCTGGAATAGGATACAATTCTTTCTCTGCTCCTGTGCCACAGGAGGGGCTTCACTGCCAGCCAGCCTCGCCACATGTGTGGTCACTCCTCCTGGGGGCAGCCAGTGGAGATTACCTCAGAGAGAGAGAGACTCAATCATCTTCTAGTTGCCCTGGGCTGGCCCCCCCTTTCTGACCTGGTTTTTCCTACTGTGTGGGCTGTGTTGGCTGAGCAGAGTGCATAGAGAATTTCTCCTTTGAAGTTACTGTGTTTATAACCCAAGTAAAATGGTTTTAACAACTTCATCAAATCTCCTGAGCAGTTCTTCTCAGTCTGAAATCTCTTAGAAATACAGGACCAGAGTCATGAGATCTGCAGGTCAAGACTGAGGTACAGTGGTGAAGCTACGTGGAGAAGCTTGCACATTGCCAGCCTGCATTAGTCTGTGCCCTGAGTTTCTTGTCTACTTTAGACGTACTCATGTCTGCAAAATAGAAATGTCTTGTTCTGAGGACACTGCTTAAAAAATCACACTTATGTCTGAAAATAACTGGCTTTTGAAAAACCACATCTCAGATTATCAGCAAGACAAAGATGCTGAGGTAATATTTTTTACTGGACCAATTTCTGTTGGTGAAGAAGACCCGCTTTAATAGTATTACTTCACCCACCTTGTCTCTCTGATATCCTGGGACCAACATGGCTACAACACCGCTGTGTACCTTGCAACTGAAAGCACTTAGGAAAATAACAACATATTCCTGTCTCTCATTTTGTGCTGTGGACAGCACTTTTTGTATGGTCAGTTTCACCATTTTCCGTGTAGTCAGTCAGTTTCTGCTTTTGTTGGTGTGGATCTTTCAATGATCATTAGGAGAGAGAGAGAACTTTTTAGAAAAGTTTAGCCAAAGATCAGGTGGAGTTCCCAGAAACTACTTTTAATTCATTTTTTAAAACTGACTTGATTTCTGGTTAATCGTGTCTCTTTAAAGTTTCCCTGCTTTTGTTTGGATACTGCAGTCAGCTGGGATGTTCAGGGGACAAACTCTCAAAAGCTCTCTTTGCGATAAGGGTGCTTAGCGTTTTATAGGATCTAACACAAAGCAAGAGCCTTTCAAGGCGGCCTTTAGTTGATCACTGCATTTGGGATGGGCCAGTACGACACAGTAACAGTAGTGACCGTGTTTCAGAGAGGAATAAATGAGCAAAAGAAGAAATACGCCTTGATCCTTATGTTCATACTGCGGTCCAAGGCCTTGTTTGCTAGTGTTTGGATCTCTGGCAAACCGTGTGTTGCATTTATTGTTTCATTAGATGTTTTGTGCTGACAAGTGTTTGCCACTAGTTCACCAATACATTAACCAGGGAAGCTATTTTTAAAAATCAAATGAAACAAGCAGAAGAAATGGTTTTTTAAAGTACTTGGCAGTCTGTACATATGGTTCTTTATCGGACGTGTCCTTATTACTGGTTAAAATTGAACTTTGTATTTACAGTACATAACGAAACAACCAGGTCTTAACTTCTTCAAATGGTCTTATCAGTAAGGCCTAGGGATGTAAAATCCCGTTGAACTGGCTAACCAGCTAAACATATTATTTAACTGATCAAAGGGGGATGAGGGGCTGCTCCCACGTTTCAGCCTACAGGGCACCCCGGCTCACTGTGGACAGAGGCTGTGTTGTGCTGGTTCTGCCCTTGTCTGTGGTGAGTCCCCAGCAGGGCTGGAGCAGCCCTCTGCCCATGGCGTGGGGAGCTGTGCCAGCCTCACTGGTTAACTTAACCTGTAAGGCCAACTGTTAAATCTTCCCATCCCTAGGAAGGCCCTGATCTGACTTTGTTAGAGATGTGTCCATTGCATTGGAGACGAGGGGGGGTGTGCGAGATGGGGGGACGTGGAACTGAAGGAGTTAGCGACTAAACAAACTTGGCTGATTGCTACACCGCTATTTGCCTTTTCCCTTTGCTGACTCTCTCTTTAGATTGCTTCCTGTCTATTAAACTCGGCGTTGTCATGCTACTCGCTCCAGTTGAAACTCTCCTATGCAGCTTTTCCAGTAACATTCAAATCTTCCTCATCGGATATTTGATGTTCATGTTGCTAGTCCTTTTCATTTATTAGTCTTACATGGCTGGCGTGGATAAGGCGTACTTCTTTCTTCAGTTAGCTTTCTAATTGTTAGTTGAATTCGAGATTTTACAGAGAGATTTTTTTCTACTAATTAGTTTCACACCTAAAATGCTCCTGTCTGATTAACACGAGAACTCCCAGGAGTGACATACTGCCATGTTGGCGAGCACCACTGCCTTCCTGTGTGTCAAACTTGCACACATCAGGAGAGCTGCAGCGCTTTGATCAGGCTCTGTGTCTGTGTCAGCTCTAAGTCAACTGCACCGTGCAGTGATCTGGGAGCGGGCACCCAGGTTAGTGTAGTTCAAGTGAGAGCAGGCACAGGCAAAGCCCTCCCTGAGTTACCATGTCTGCTCTGGTGCTGTGCTCTTAGGACTCTTGCGGTCATATCGCACAGCTCAGCTGTGGGAAGCTGAGCAGCTCTGTGGGGAGTGGGTCTGCCCTTCTGGGCACACAGGGACGGCTGGGAAAGCACTGGAGGACGGTCAGTGCTAGGGATGTAAGCGACTAATTGACTAGTTGACTATCCGATAAGCAAAAGCTTCTCAGATAGTCTACACACTAGTCGACTAGTCCCTCCCCCCCACCCTCTTGCTGCCTCTATCACAAAGAGGCAGCAAGTGGAGGGAAGAGAAGGGACTGTTGGAGGGAGCTGGCTTAAAAGATGGTTCCCCCCCCCCAGCTCCAGCTCCATGGGAGGGGCAGGGGCGCAGCGGTGGCCAACTTTGAGATGTACAAGAGTCCCCGCTGGGGCTCTTGTACGTTTCAGAGAGGAAGCGCCCGCGTGGAGCCCGGAGTCAGTGGGATTCCCTGCTGGCCCCGGGCCCCATGCAGCGTTTCAATCTTTGAAATGCGTAAGAGCCCCTGCTGGGGCTCTTGTACATTTCAGAGGCAGAACGCAGAAGTTCTTATCGACTAATCGAATAGTCGATGGAAAGCTCATTGACTATTCGATTAGTTAATTCCTTGAAATTTAACATCCCTCGTCAGTGCTAGGGTTAGCTTGCATCCACACTAGAGTGAAAGTGGCACTTGGGCTTTAGCCTAGCCCCCAGGTATAGGGCGCACCAGCAAGGTCTACACACAGAGCATGTCATGTAGGGCTTCTCGGACCCTTCTCACAGCAGAAATCACCCCACAACCCAAGTGGGTGGTCCGAAACCTGAGCCCACCCAGGCCGCGGCGCTTCAGGCTGGGGCTCCAAAACTGAAGCCCAAGCACTTCAGCTCCAGGCAGGGGCCTACAACATCAGCTTCTGCCCTGGGTTGTAGCGCGTAGGCATGGGCTGCTGCTCTGCTCCCCAGCAAGTCTTCATGCCAGCCCTGCTGACCCATGAAAATAGGGCCCTGACCCACAGTTGGAGAACCACTGGGGGGCTGTGCAGACAAACTCTGAGTCGCACCCCTGTGTGCCCACTTCTTTAGAACAGGAAATGAAAAGCACTGGTAACAAGCAGGGCCTCCAACAAAACCAGGCCAGGCCCTTTGATCACATGGCAGTTTCATTGTATGTGTCTGGCAAAAATCTCCCACGTTGTTTAAAGTGGGGGAGAATTAATTTTTTTTAGGAGGGGCCTTAACCTGTTGCAGGGTGGAATTTGTCTTTTAGATGCTGATCTAATCAACAGTGTATAATAGGGTTGGTGAGAGGAAGAAATTTAGTTAAAGGGCTTTTCTACCCGAGCTGCAGCATTTAGTGAAGATGCTACCTACGCCAGTGGGAGAGGTTCTCCCATTGGTGCAGTTACTCCACTTCCCCAGGAGGCTGCCTTTATGTTGATGGGAAAAGCTCTCCCATCAACACAGTGTTGCTCAGGGGTGTGGATTTTCCGTACCCTGGGGTGATAGAGATATACCAACGTAAGTCTGTAGTGTAAGCCACAGAAATGTGAAAAAGAAATCTCAGCCCTGTCCCCAGCCTCTCCCCTACTGCTCTTGGTTGTGTCCACACAAGGCAAAAGGCGTGTTCTTCACACCGTGATGAAGACAAGGCAGTGTGCAGCTTTCATGTGTTACCAGGTTCAAGTAAAGAACAATTGGGAACCTAGCATTTACCTTGGCCTGCTTAACAGGTGTTGATAACTAAAACTTCCTTGTCTTCAGTAAGGACATTCCTTGTGTTAGGCTTTATGTACAAATGAGATCAATCTAGAACAGCTAACGCATTTTCTATTGTTTAGCTTGAAAGTAGGTTATCCTGAAAACGAACAAGGCACTGGCTTTTCTGTCTGGGGACACCAACAGTGCACCTTCACGACAGAGACTACAGGCTTGTCCCCACTCCCGGCAGCACAATGCTGCAGTGATCGATCCACCAGGGATCGATTTAGTGTTTCTAGTGAAGACCCGCTAAATTAACCACAGATTACTCTCCCCTCAATTCCAGTACTCCAGCAGAACGAGACATGTAAGTCGATGGGAGACTTTCTCCCATTGACCCAGGACAATGTAGACACTGCACTAAGTTGACCTAAGCTACATCGACCCTAGCTATACTACTCACGTAGCTGGAATTGCGTCACTTAGGTCAGCTTCACCCCGTCGAGTAGCCCTGTCCTGTACCTCATAGCTCAGTAGTGTAGATGTAGACTATGCCCACAGAAGTGTTTCTGTTGGCCTAGGAACACCGCCTCTCCAAATGAGGTTAGCTATGTCGAGAGATGCCCTTCCATCAGCATAGCTATGCCTGCACTGGGGCTTTTGTTGGCACTTCTGTGCCATTCAGGCATGTGGGGTTTTATTTGTTTCATTTTTATTTGAACTGTTTGTTTTTGCAGGAGAACGTCCCTATCAATGTTCTATGTGCCCCTATTCAAGTTCTCAGAAGACTCATCTAACCAGGCACATGCGAACTCATTCAGGTAGGTGAAAAGGCAGCATCACGGTAACCCTGTGGAAAATATTTATTACATTTGTTTAGTGTTGCCCAGGCTTAAATTATTGTCATGACAATGGTCTAGCTTTCTAGGAGGACATTGAACCTTGTGTAATTCAGATAGGCCCTGCTGACTAAAGAACAGGATATCGGGCACCTAGGGGTTTCCTACTGGGGAGGGACCACTACAATCAGAATGTCACGTTAAGCAGGTGGACTCGAATGCTGCCTGTTCTTATTTTACTCTCTTTGCTCTGTAGAAAGGGACATGCAAAAAGTGTTAATATTTTGTCCCATAGAAACAGTTTGCGTTAGACTGTGACACTTGTGTTCATTCGGATAGATTTTGAAAATGTAGGTAAAACGTGCATCTCTGGGACAGGAAAAAGAGCACGCTCATTGTGGCGTTAGTACATTCATATTGTTGGAAACTCTGCACTGCTGCCTACCACCATTGTTGGTTCATTTGGCAGTAGCAAGCTTGCTTGGGTCATTTGTAAAGTGGTTTGAGATCCCTAGATGGAAGGGGCTATCCAAGTGCCACGTCTTACTCTGAAAAGTTGAAATGAAGGAGTATATATTCTCCCATTGCTATCCAAGGCTTGGAAGAGTATCTTCATTCCTTTGTACTTTTTACACTGGGATATAGGTTCAGAAGCAATAGGCTGGAGTAGCTTTATGGCCAGTATCACAAAGATTTGCAGAAAACGTTTACAGTTATGTTCCCTGGGATTTAAGGGCAAGATAGTAATTGTCGCTGTCATTTATTTCCCTGTCATTTTATATGATTTATGTTGAGTTCTCAGGAACCTGTTACAACTGTTCTTGATCTCTCTTTTTCAAAGCTGGTTTGTGAAATGGCAGCATTTACAATTTTGCAGCTGCTGTTGTATTAAGTAAGGTGAGAGCCACAAGTACAACTCAGTTGTAGCTCTCGGGAAAATTTAGTGTGAACTTGAACCCACACTACCTCTATTGCCTTAATTGTGACTCTCGCCTGGGTAACGAGGGCAGGCTGCAAACGCTAAATCAGAAGAATATAAATATAGTAGTCAGATTAGGCTACTGGCGTCCAGGCCAGGAACAAAATACTGCGTGTGCAATGTTGAAAAAGACAAAAGGGACAAATAAGTTTAATAAAGAAGCATGAGTTAATAAAGCAGCAAAGCAGATGTTACTGGTTGTGTGTCACAGAATCCTAGAAATGTCGGGCTGGAAAAAGGGATCCTATAGGTCAGCTAGTCCAGGCCCCTGCGCTGAGGCAGGACCAAGCAATCCTCCCATCCCTGACAAGATTTAGTCCAACCTGGTCTTAAAACCATCCAAGAACTGGGATTCTCAAACCTCCCTTCACTAGCCTTATAATGAGAGTTTTTTCCTAATATCTAACCTAGAGGTGAGCAAATATTGGTCCGCTGGCTGGAGCCAGTCTGTCAGGGTTAGCTCATGGCAGGTCCCCACGTCACCGTATTTACCTGCACATTCGCAGGTACAGGGATCATAGCTCCCATTGGCTGTAGACTGCTGCTCCTGGCCAATGGGAGCTGCGTTGCCCCTACCTGCGGAGGCGCAGGTTAATTATAGCGGCAGCAGCCCACCAGCGACTTACCCTGGTGAACTGCTGCCGTTTTATTGCCCACCCCAATCTAACCTATAAATGTTCCTTGCTGCAGATTAAGCCTGTTACTTGTTGTCTTACCTTCAGTGGGCACGGAGAATACCGTCCTCTTTAGAACACTTGTGATATATTTGAAGGCTGTTTTCAGATCCCCACCCCCTTTAGTCTTCTTTTCTCAAGAGGAAACATGTCCATTTGTTTAACCTTTCCTCATAGGTTAGGTTTCCTACACTGTTTATTATCTTTGTTGCTTTCCTCTGGAAACTGCAGTTTGGCACATCTTTCCTAAAGTTTAGCCTCCAAATTGGTTACAGTAGTTCATCTGAGGCCTCCCCAGTGCAGAGTGGAACAGGGCTCTTCCCTCCTGTGTCTTCCATTCAACACTCCTGGTAATACAAGTCATGTCTTGACATGGTTTAAAGGAATTTCTGGGCATCTTAAACAGTTGGAACAGCTCATTCTAGAGCACACAAAGGGAGAGGCTGCTCTTTACCTAATCCTAAGTAATACACAGTAAAACATACTCAATCCACTAATTATTGATGATAGTGTTGACTAAGTTCAGGATCCTCAGGAAAGGGATTGTGCCGTACCAAACACGAGGGTTGTGATGTTAAACTTGTGAAAGGAAGATTAAAGGGGGAACTCAAAAAAGAAAGAGGAAGATGCTTTCTTAAAACTAGCACCGCTCTGGTCTGTGCTAGATGTTGTAAGATATGAGCATGCTATAAACAACAATAAACAGATTCTAAAGTCAGAAGTGAGGAAATGCAAATCCTCAGACTTGGCATGGGAGATAACGTAGTTGTACCCTATCGGTGACACAGAAAACATGCAGGCCTCTAAACAAACAAGGAGAGGAGCAAGCAAAAACCAAAACAAAACTCCAGGGCTACTCAACTTTGGAAGCCCCCGGGGCCACAGTGATATTCCCAGCACATGCCGAGGGCTGCAACTTAAGTGTGGTTGCATATACAGTACATGCAAATATATATGCAAATAGCTTTTCAGACCGACGGGCATGAATACAAAGATTAAGGCAAGACTAAACAACACACAGGCCCCATTTAAGTTAGTTCTGATAGTAATAAAATGCAACATTTACCCGATTTCCACCCATATGACAGCACTTTTAATGAGCAATGACAGTCCACGAATTTAACTACTAAGATGCATCTCAACAGAAGACCATTCTCTTGACTCGCTATTGCGGCGCGTGTTCCCAGTGGAGGCCATGTTCAAAGGAGCCCACCCGCGGGCCGCATGTTGAGCCCTGCGTAAACCCAAACCGCACCAGGAGCTGCAAACAAATGGGCCGCGGGCTGCATGTGGCCCACGGGCCACATGTTGAGTAGCCCTGCTCCAGGGTATTAAATAGCAAAGGGCCGGAAGTTATTGACGCCAAACGGATATCCCTCAGAAGTGTAGCCCTGGGTATGCGAAGCAGGCACCCTCTGACTGCACATCTACACTAAGGATGTGATAGTGTATTTGTTTAAATGGTTAAAAGCCAGCTCCCCACGTGCACTGGCTCCTGCGGAGCTGCCTCCCCCCTGCATGCAAATGTGTAACTGCAGCGCTTACATGTTTACCAACAAAGCTAAAGGACTTCTCTGCATCATTCTCTGCGCAGACGATCTTTGAGAGAGACCTACATTTTGTCAGACAATAAAAAGAGGTACTGCCAGGCCTGAGGTGATTAAAGAAGAGGGGCTTGAGCAAACAGCTTAATTAAATAACAAGACACTAGGACTTTTTTTTTTGCAATTTTTTCAAAACACAGTTGAACTTGTCACACTAAAACAAAAGGAAAAACTATGTTGCACTTTAAAGACTAACAAGATGGTTTAATAGGTGATGAGCTTTCGTGGGCCAGACCCACTTCCTCGGATCATATTCTGAAAGAGAATTGGCATGACCATATATACCAAAGGAATACAATGAAAAAAGTGAACACATTATTAAACTGACAAATCAGATTTAGAACAGAAGGTGGGGTGAGGGAGAGGGAGGGAGGAGGGAATAGCTATTTATGAGTCAATGAATGGCTAATCAGGGGTGATAAGTGGGGAAGCTATCTTTCTAATGTGTAAGGTAATTAGCATCTTTGTTAAGGCCCATTTGTAAAGTGTCACATTTAAGCATGAATGAAAGTTCTGAAGTTTCTCTCTGCAATCTGGTGTTAAAGTCTCTTTGAAATAAAATGCATGTAGTAAGGTCGTTAAGACTATGTCCAGGTAGGTTGAAATGCAAACTGACAGGTTTTTTCTTGTGAAGATGTCTGATGTCTGATTTGTGGGCATTAATTCTTTGGTGAAGTGTCTGAGAAGTCTGTCCAATATACATAGCAGAAGGACACTGTTGGCACATGATGGCATAAATTATATTTCTGGACGAACAGGAATATGTGAACTTGATCGTATAATTGACATGGTTAGGTCCAGTGATGGTGTCACCGGAGTAGATATGTGGACAAAGTTGGCAATGGAGTTTGTTGCAAGGGAAAGTTCCAGGGTTGGTATTAAGTGCTACATAGGGTTTCCTTTTGTTTTAGCAAGATCAGACTAACATGGCTACCTCTCTATTACTTGTCACACTAAAGATATTTTTGCACACTTACATTTATGTGTAAATAAGCCAAAGCCACCACGGCGTTTCAAAGGGGCAGCGCCACACGGAGCCCCGGATCAGTTGGGGACTCCTCAGCTGACCCTGGGCTCCACGTGGCTGCCGCTTTGGAAAGCTGTAGCAGCGTTTCAAAGGGGCGGCGCCCCATGGAGCCCAGGATCAGCTGTGCGTCACTGCTGCTTTGAAGTACCCCCCCACACTCTTCCCCCTTGCTGCTTCTGTCTGATAGAGGCAGCAAGTGGGGAGAGAAGCAACTAGTCGACTAGACCTTAACATCCCTACTTAGGACTTGGTCTTCAGTTTTTAAAACTAGCATGCAAATGCTAAACCAAATAGGACTTTGCACATTCTATTTAATAGAAGGTAATATTTTAAATATTTCAAGTAAAAATTCAGAGAATTGAATTAGTAGGGGTAATGATCATTTGAATGGCGTACACTTTTTCCAGAAAATTCTGTTTTTAAAGTGTACTTTATTGCCTTGCTTGCCATCTGTAAGTGTCAGTTTTCATCCATTTCATTTTCAGTGCAAATAGAAAGTATATTAAACCTTTGTAAAGTTGGACTGTTTTAGAAATGTTTGTGTAAGACGATTATTCATCACCTGTTAATTTCCATTTTTCTACAATGCATTCAAAGGACCAGTTGGGTATGGATTCCATTTGCTAATAGTACTATAGAACGATCTATTCCGGTATGTATTCAGAGACAGAGTGTGATGTAGTTATTGCTTGTTTGCTTGTTTTTTTTTTTTCCCTTCTTTGTGTTGTTATTGGTGTCTTTGTGAACGTGTTTGTGACTATACGATTATGATTTTGGATTTCTTAAGTTGACACACTTTTAAGAAAGGAGCATGGACAATTGTTTGAAATTGACGTATGTATCTATATAACGTCAGGTACCTGTTTCTTCAGTGTTTTAATCGGAATTCCCCATTCCTTCCTCAGGGGAGAAGCCATTTAAATGTGATCAGTGCAGCTATGTGGCCTCAAACCAGCATGAAGTTACTCGCCATGCAAGGCAGGTTCACAATGGGCCCAAACCTCTGACTTGCCCGCACTGTGACTACAAAACAGCTGACCGAAGTAACTTCAAAAAGCATGTCGAGCTCCATGTCAACCCACGCCAGTTCCTTTGTCCTGTCTGCGATTACGCTGCATCCAAGAAATGTAACTTGCAGTATCACATCAAATCCCGGCACCCTGATTGTTCAGATATCACAATGGATGTTTCCAAAGTGAAACTGCGGACTAAAAAGAGCGAAGCCGACTTTTCTGAAAGCGTGAATGACAAGATGGAGAAAGAGCAAACGAAAGGAGATTCACCTGAAAGGAAAAATGAGGGAGCTGTAAAGGTGGAGAAAAAAGAGAGCTTATCAAAAGAAAAGAAGCCAGCCAGCAGCATTTGTGTAGGCCAGGTGACAACCAGGAGTCGTAAATCAGCTTCTGAATATAAGGAGGTAGATATTAAAAGTGAGAAAAGTACAGAGAAATCAAGTAAGACAAAGAAGGCTAAAAGAAAAGCAGAGGCTGTGCTAGTTTCCTCGAAGCAAGAGCCTGCAAATGACACACAAACAGTAGCAAAAAAGAAAAAGAAAGTGGAAAATAAATCCAGAAACTGTCAGGAAGCTCAAAAAAGTGAAGTAAAATTGGAGCTGCCTAAAAAATTGAACTCTTGCCTTAAGAAAAACAGAAAAAAGAAAGCTCTGAAGAATAAGCACAGTAAGAAAAGTAATAAGCCTGATCAGGAAACGATCCACGAAGAGGTAATCCCTGAAAAGCCTCCTCTCCTCGAACTGGCCAAAAAGGGGAAGGCTGGCAGTGATGGGACTGACCAGCAGAAGGAGCCAGATCCTGTTGTTAGTCCACTGTTAGTGAAGAAGGACAGCCAGATTCCTGATGGGGAGAGCCAGGCCATTGATGGAGAGTGTGCGCAGGACCAGGGACCACTTCCCCCACAGCTTCCAGATGACAATGTAGAGGTGAAAGACCAAGAAATGCCCACTGCAGAGGAGGAGGAGACAAAAACTGTTGATCAGAAAGAAGTTGAAGAACAGCCTGATAAAGAGCAAGCTACCTGCTCTGAGGAGTCTCCTAGTACATCATCATCCTCTCAGCAAAACCTACAGGAGCCAGTGGATGCATTACCACGTTTGGCACCTCAGCTGGAGCTGGTGCAAACTTGTGAGGCAGAACCGGTGATTAATCCAGATCCAGTAGATCTGTCTGAAACAGAGATGCCAGCTGAAGAACCAGCACCACAGTCACCAGAGAAATGTGAGTCAGACCCTAAGGACGCTCTGGCCTTGGCACCTGCAGATAACGTGGCAGTGAATGAATCTCAGGAAATGGAGGAGGACGAAGGCATCCACAGTCACGACGGCAGTGATATAAGTGACAACGTGTCAGAAGGAAGTGATGATTCCGGCTTGAATGGTGCTCGAGCAGTGCTGGAGGAAACAAGTAGCAAAGCGGCACAGGAAGCTGCAGAGGCCAAGATTGCAAAGGAGAACTATGTGTGTATTTTTTGTGACCGCTCATTTAAAAAAGAAGGCGAATACAGTAAGCATCTCAATCGCCACTTAGTGAATGTGTATTATCTTGAGAAGGCAACAAAGGAGCAGGAATAACCAAACTGCAGTTTGATGGCAAGGTTAGCCTTTTGTCTGTAAGATCTCACACAGCTTATGTACAGTTCTTACAGGCTTTTTAAAGCATGGTTTGCTTTAATTAGAGTCTACATGTTTTTTAAGTTGAAAATACTTTTGCCAACTTTTTGTGTAATGTTGAATTCATTAATTGTATGTCTTGATTAAAGAAGACATGTAGGTAGGGTATGTGAGGCTATATATTATTAAATCAGCGTAAGCCTCTAGTCTGTTCATTTATGCACAAATTATTTTATAAATTGAGTTTTAGTAAACAGACTATAGCTACACCTGCATAATTCAAATGCTTTTTGAACCAATGGGATAAGTTTCTTTTCTTTGTGAGCAGTTTTTCTCAAACTAATTTTTAGTTCAGTTATCATAACATATCTTTGTATGTTAAGTGTTAAATTACTAATTGATTTTTCTACAAGGAGGATGGCTTCTGTTTCATTGAAAGAGCACTTTGTAAAACAAATTAAATTTGTCTAGAGATAAACATAATCATTTGAGGATAATTGTAATTTTGAATATACATTTCAAATCCCCTAATCACGAGCAGTAAGCCAAAATTTGGAAGTAGTATTTCCAATTTTTTTGATTGGAAAACACGTATCTTGGTAAATATGTTATTTGAAACAGTGGTTGTAATTGGCATAGTTATGAGGGAAGGAAGGGTTATTTTTTAATCTTTACTTTTGATTGTGCTTTAAAGGGCTTAAAATATTGCACATTATATTTTTGATTTTTACCTATGCAGTTTAATCCTTTAGAATAGCATTTGTGCAGGATATGTACACTCTATATGCATGTTTGATTTTGTTTGTGTAATTTTTTTATGTTGAAAGTTTCAGATTTGTTGCTTACCATGGGCCAGTTTTCTTTGATATTCCTTCCTACAGTTCTTGTTTTCATGGGGTCTAGTTATCGGTTGCGCATGAATTTGCTGGTTATATTTTTTAAGTAGCTTTAAAGTTGTATAGTTTTTGGGCAAAGGATGATGATGCAAGTTCAAAACATTTTGAATAAGCATTTGTGGCATTTTCATTGTATTTTGTCATGAAAATATTACTTCTGATATTTGTAATTCATATAGTTTATTCTTTCTAATTAATTTATAACTTGTGATCACCATAAAGTGGGATATTTGTTCTAGAGGGAAACATATTGCGCATTTCTATGAACCTTGTTTTCTTTTTTCTACTCCATTGCAATGTGGGCAACTCTCAATCTCATGGTTAAAATAACTGTAGCACTGCTGTGTAAGTCGGAATCATCCAAATCCAGGACCCTGTGCACCAAAAAAGACTGGTAAGCAACAAACCTAGAATTAGGAAAGATGTAGAATTTCTTGTTCTTTATTCATTCAAGATTAATTAAAACAATTAAATAAATAGCCTTGATCTGTTAAGGGTGACATAAAATAATAAATTGGTGGCCGTATTATAAACTTATGCTGATATGTGAGGAAAGTCATATAAGTAGTATTTGAATACAGGGCTCACTGCAGAACAAAACACGGATGATCTTCTGAGGCATGCAAGTGTTAGGCTGCATGTGTCTAGCTGTGTGTCAAACAGGTGAAAAAAACCCCCATCTCTTCAGCAAGGAAATCCACATTTAAGTGCTTATTTCCAAGGGAAAGGGCCTCTTGGAAAGGGTGCAGCCTCCTTGGCTTTTCAGCCCTGAATGCTTGCTTGGCCTCTGCGGAGCAGTGGCCCTGCAGGCAAATGTCAGCTGAGCAGAGACCCCTCGCCCCCCCCCCCCGGCCGCATTTTGTGACAATTCCTCTGAATATGAACTCTGCAAAGAGAAAAATAAACTCCTACTTTTCTTCCCCCGCCCCCATGGGACAGGAGAATTTGTATTTATTCTAATGACTTTTTGTTTTGCCTAGAGACCTAACATGTTCTAGAAACTGCACATCAGTGTGCTTAATGTTACTTGAATGAATAGAGAACAACACACTGCTTCTACTTATGGGAGAGATTGAGAGATTGGTAGTGGGAGGCCAAAGATTTGTGGGGGGGAAGATCCCTCAAGACAGAAATAAATTGTATAATGTATAGAGAGTTTGTGTGTGATTAGATAGTATTCAGTGCTTACCTTGGCTGTGACAATCATTGTCAACTGAAGATCAAGTTGCAACTATATTTATGTTAAAACATTAAGTAAATAAACCTAGTTGAATTGTCTTCCTAAACAACCAGTTGTGATAGTTTTAGCTACAGCTTTCTTGTTAATAGCATGTTGTCTTTCTATATATAAAATGTTACCTTCTTGTGTAAGAGATTTGAACAGGCTGGGAATTCCAGTGATGTGTAGAGGTTCTATGGATACCTTCATATTTTTCAGAAGCGCAGTTACCATCTTGCAGGAGATTTAAAGAACTTTAATTCTATTGAGATAAAGTCTTTGGACAAGCCTGGCTTTTGAGCTAGAAATAAAAATATGGCAGTGACATGGATTAAATTGAAACTAATTGCCATCAAATAAAAGCAGCCTTATGTTTCTCCATGTTAATAGTGTATGCTGCTGGGACACAGGCAGGGCTAAACCCTTTATGCTCACAGGGACGCCATGAAAAGAATAATGCCTATATTAGGCAATATTCTTTATCACAAAATTTGAAAATGAAAATAAATGTGTTAAGTATGAACAGAAATAAAATGTGGATTCTTCCTACTTAAAAATATACTGGAGATGCAGTCTTTTTGCCTTGAAATACTTCGATGTGAGAATAAAACCATGTTGGAATTCCCACTTTTCTGATTTATTTTTAAGAGAGCTAAAGATAGGAATTTGGAAGTATGTGAAGGTAAAGCAGCAAAAGATGTAATATGTCACTTATTTCTAACAATATGCTTAGACATTGCTAATGAATATTTGAAATAGGTGTAAAACTTAGATAACCTCCCTTATGTGTTCCAGAATATGTATTTTTAACTCTCTCTTTAACCATATGTACCACATTGTGTTTCTTTTCCAAGAACCTTAAATTATTTTGTGTACTTTGTTGCCAGTACTTCTTCCCTGCCATAGGGTTTTCTGGGCAACAAAGCCAGTGACAATATCCAACTGTAAGATCTGGCTGGAAGGATTACTGCAGGCATCCATATAATGGTATCCCACTCTGCCAGTCTGCCATACTGAGTAATACAGTGTTTGCGGCTTTCACATATCTGGAAATGTACACTCAGAAAGTGACCACACAAGAAACTTTAAAGTGGATAACCAGGAACGTGTAATCCATGGCAATTGCCATTTCTGAATTTTGATCAACTAGGCTGGAACTTTACATCCTTTGAAAAATCCAAACTGACAGGTCAGTTAGTATCCAATAACGTTGTTGATTTCAACAGAATTATAATGTAGCTGATAAGTGTTAAACCAAATTCAAGATGGCTCTTGAATTTTGGTGGTGTAGATACCTGATTTACATACAATATTAACTAAATCCAGGTAGCTAATGGAATTGTTCCACGTGTATATATGCTTTTTTCTAAAATTACACTAGCTAACGAACTTTTGTAAGCTGGCATTGAAACATTTGTATAATGTTTTGTTGCACCACGTTTGAAGCTTTTACAGTGCAATACTTCTATTATTTTCTGAATTAAACCAAAGGTAATTTTTTTCATGCTGTTTATCTACTGTAGTGCATGACAACTTTTTATACATTTGTAATAGATGTAAAACAAACCAGATCACAAGTTCTGTTTGACCTAAACTATGTACAAGTCTTTTGTCCAAAACGTAGTGTAAAGTTAAACTAAACTGCATTATATTAACCTTTGAGTGTATTTTCCTAAGCATAGTCATGATTAAATAAACTTCATTAAACTTGTGGCTTATCTACCTTTTATTAATAAACAGTTGTGCTATGAAACCTGTCTGTAAATAAACCCTTGCATTTGTTAGTAACATTCACATGGAACCAGCTTCACTATATGGGCCCCGCAGGCTAGCTGTGGCCAAGAGCGGCCCTGACTGCAGTAAAACGGGGTGGTTCTGCTGCAAAGGCAGGATATAGGCACCTTGTGCACTAGTGTATGAGCTCTTTGGAGAGACACGATGGGTAGCGAGTCTCTTTCATTGGATCAACTTCTCGTGGTGAAAGAGACAAGCTTCTGAGCTACACAGAGCTCTTCAGGTTTTTCTGGAGACAGGGATGGTGGCTATGAGATTGACTGGCTCCACCAGCCTTCAGGGAATAGCACCATAGACAGCCACTGCTATCTGGAAATTGCAGCCTGAGGGAGGCCTGCAGAAAACTCCCCAACACAGACTCCTTTTTCAGGTGTGCGGTAGGACCACGACTGCCCCTCAATCAGTGGTTCTCAGCTTATTTTCCATGCAGCTGCCTGTTATATGGACTGCATCCACACTATCTATGCTGCCAGTATGGCCCTAAGTGTCACAAGGGCTGCAGCTGTGTGCTGACTGGGCTGCAAGTGGCCCACAAGCTGAGAACTACTGTTTCAATGAACTTGCTGTTGAAACTAGTTTAAAAATAGTGACAACCAAGTAGTTTGGGCTTAGATTTTGACTTGTCTTTGCAGCTGTCTATACTTTGGTAGGGGACTCCTCCAGGTTCTAAACATACAGGTCACATCCCTGGGTGGACAAAAGTGAAGAGGAACATGACTTGATAGAAGTTCTAGTTTGCAAACGACGTACGTGGCTCTCTCGTGCTAAATGGCATTTTTTCATGTCTGAGAAAATCCATCATTTTATTACGATGCACAGATTTTGAATGTTACCTTGTAACAACGTCTCTTATCTGACATATAAAAGCAGTGTTACTCGTTGGTTTGGGCATGCTAAATGCTTAACTTTCTCCTGGGCTGGCTGGGTTATATCAGAAGGGTGGTTGTCTTTAAAGTGAGAACTAAGGTCCTGTTTAATCTCAGGCCATGAAAAGTCAGCTGTGAACTGGTTGGCAATGTTACGTCTGCTTTGAACGTGCCTTGTGTGAAAGGCTTGTAAGAGTCTCACTGGAAATTTCTAAAGCACTCCAGAGAGTGGGATATCCTGGAATGATGACTTGTCCTCTCCCTGAAATCCTTCCCTCCTTTTACACAGTGGAGGCACAACAGCATTTCTAAGCTGTGCCCTTCCCCACCAAAGAGTTAGCTATGTGAGGAAGGTAGGGTGTTTCTGTCACCCTCTCCTCTCACCTGGAGCAGCAGAGGGTGGGTGCAGTGCCACAGGGCCCGAGAGAGCCCCTCCCAACATCAGGCACTCGCTAAGAGAAGACAGCTTTCCTGATGCTTTCTTTTTCTCTTCCCCAGGCTTCTGCACGGAGCCTGAATGTGAGGAGTAGCTAAGGGAGTAGTGGAGCAGACAGGCCGGTGCACCAGGACAGAAGAGAGATAGTTTGGCGAGGGAAGACTTGTTCCGAACATCACTCCGAACCTTTTAGTCATCCCTCGTCAATGCAGGCTGGAATTTGATGCCTGACGCTCACTGACCTTTTCATGGGACTTGGGCAGTGAACAGGCTCCTTTGTAAATCCCATCATATGCCAGCAGCTCTTTGGCACGGCACAGCACAGCCTCTGTATGCACGCCCGGCCAGCAAGGGGAGAGAGTGGTATCTGAGCCACAGCCAGCCAGCGAACGAGAGCTGTGGGCATCGCTGCTATAGGGCGCAGCTCTCTGTAGCCCTCCACATGTTAATGATACTCACTGCTCTCTCAAGACCGAAGAAATGCTGGGTGGGACGCTGTGACCCTCCCACTTCTCAGTGGCTCTTCTTGAAAGCCGTGGCCTGTTCTGCCTGAACTCTGGCTATCGCTGGGGTCCCCTTGCGGAGAATTCACTTCAGGCTGAGGCTCCACATGGGTTCTTCAGCTGGAGCAGCTGTGCTGGATGAAGGTAAGTTTACTATGGTTTTAATCTCATTTTTCCTCAGCCGGGCGACTCCCCCAGTCATGACATGACAACACCTCGGGTAGGTTGGAACACACAGCTGTAGTGAATGATCGTTTGTGACAGAGAAGATGAAAGGGAGGTTAGAGAACAAGCCCACTCAGAGAGTGCATCTGCACTGGAGACTTTTGGTGCAGCTGCGATTGGCTGAACAGCAGTGTCACCATGCTGGCCAGAGGGCGTGGCCACCAGCCAACAGCAAGCCTGATGCCGGGACATGGCTTGTAATCAACATGTGGAAAAAGGGCTGTTGGGACAGCACGGGAGGAGATGGGGGCGGGAGATGACCAACTCTTTTTGATCAATATGCTTAGCCATGGTCTTCCCTGGCCACCTTAACTCAGACCCACTGTAAGGGAGGAAGGGACGGGGAAGCCAGCTTTCTTACTATAGCACGGCTCTGGCTGTAGCTCATGCCTGCTAGCCCACACACATGATTGTTAGAGGGTCCTGACGAGGATAAGCCCAGTGCCAATAAGAGTAACTGAGGGTCAGGATGGAGTTTTGAGACTCCGTTATAACCTGGGTGGGTTTGCCCCAGTGAATCAAAGTAAAAAGCTCCTTTAGTATATCCCTGCCTTGCTCAGCTGGTTAATTCCTCACAGAGCTGGTGGAGAAGAGGTTCCCCACCTAGGCTCACTTTTGTCTAAACATTTCCTAACTCCTACAGCATAAAATACAAGGCTGGATAAAACATCCAAGTGAGGCTATCTGCTCTGGAACGGTCTCTGCGGCATGGAGGCAGTGCCAAAATTCTCCCTTTGGTCTTGTTCTTGGGCGCTTCTGCTGTTTCACACCATATTCTGTCCTCAGACCCTTCCTGCTGCTCAGCCTCCAGCAGGCAGCTTGGGTTATTTAGCTGCCTGTCACGTCAGGATAGAGACTGCATTTTGCTGAATTTATGTTCACCACCACCCTGGACTCCTGGCAAGGGCCAGTCCTCTCGCTGCCCCAGAGCATTTCCAGTGTTAGGACGAACCTTGCGCTAATCACAGCTAAAAGCAACACTTGGTGGCGGCAGCTTCTCTTCCAATCAGAGAAAGCGATTAAGATGAATGTGGTATATACACAACATGCAAAAGACTTGTTCCATGCCCCCAGGACCTAATCTGCCCTCAGCGGTGCATTCACTGAAGGCTGGAGATGAATAATCTGCATTTGGCACCATCCGCACCTCTTTCCAAACATTTCTGTACAAAAATGTTTTCTGGCCGTGCACCCCACTGTGCAGAACAGGAAGGTGGGTTAAGGGGTGAAATCACTGTGTGATTTCTAGGAGTATTAATGGGAGGTGCACAGCTGAGCTAAGAGCTCCCAGTGCTGCAAATTCCCCCTCAGTGGGTCTGGCTCATTATTTATTTCATTTTGATCGCTGGCTCTTTCCCACTCAGTCTAGTACATACTTGCTCTCTCTGTGATCTGTCCGTGGTGCTTGCTGTACTTGGGTAGGCCCCCTCTCCACAGATGAAGTGCAAAGCAAAAATGCAGTTGATTTCTGTCCAGATTTCTGTGGAGAGTACCTCCTCTCAACACTGCGTGGTGCAGGAGCTGTGCACGCAGGCGCACACACAGGTGAAGAAATTCAATATACTGGTAAGTTTTATTTTTCTCACCCCTTTTTCTGAGGGAATCCTTGGGGTAGCTCCTTGTTCAGTGAAAATTTTGCTGCTTGTGCATCACACATACCAATGCTGCAGTGCAATCCATGTGTTTTCCAAGGAACCTCTAGGGCCACACTAGCCTTAGGTGCAAGCTGTTAGCGCCAGAAGATGAACACCTATTTTTTTAACAATTTTTTCCTCTTCTTGCTCCAAACTCCCTCTCTGCCAGTACATTCCAAGGGACATTTATGCCATGGGGTTCTTTCTTGCTCCAAAAAGGTCCTGCATGGGACCAATCACATGCGTCCCCTCTCTCTGAGCAGACTTAGAAACAGAGGCACAGAGATTAGACAATTGGGCTAAGGTCATCCAGCCAAGTCTGTCAGACTGGGATCCAAGCTGGGCTCTCGCGTCCCACTTCAAGGCCGTAATTACACAGTCGTCCATCTCTCGGGGGTTGGACATCTCCTTTCCCCAAATCCTGCTTTCAGTGACTTGACCATTTTGCTACCCAGACATGCCATCCTGTATGAGTCCTTGCTGAGGCAAACCCATCTCCCCAGGCAGTGAGACAGGCCACAGGAGAAGCTGGAGTTCTCGTCTCAGCTTTGCTAGATGTGACCTTATCCAGCCTCTCAGTCAGCTTATCTTCAAAATGGGGGGCATGGACAGAGACAGCTGCACTGCCCTAGGGTGGGGAGATGAAGAGTTAGAAGTGGTGAAACACAATATTGTCAGCAGAAGAGGAAACCTGAATCTACCATCTGCTGGCTCGTGGCTCAGTGCACCTTCCCCTAGGCACAGGCTCATTTGTGGCTCTGGACCTGGATTAGGCTCAGGAAGTCTGGGCTTGATTCTGCTCCCAGGCTTCCCGAGTCACTTAGGCTTTGGCTGGACGACAGAAATGAGGGTCTCTCTTAGCTAACACCACTTAAACCCCACCGTGGATACTGCTGGAAACAGGGTCAATCCCAGGTTTGCCCCTACAGTCTAAAGAAGTTACATTTAGATTAATCGAATCGTCAATGCAGTTTGCACTATTTGATTAGTTGATAAGGGCACCCCGCCTTTGAAATGTAGCCCTCTGCTGATGCCCATTCCCAGCCTCTGACAGACAGGCCAGGGACACCATCCCTACCCATCCTGGCTAACAGCCATTGATGGGCTTATGCACTAGGTGCTTGGTAGTTACCCAACAGTTTTTTCTTAGCCTTGACAAGACTTTAATTGCTCTATGCCTGTTTCCTGTCTGTAACATGGGGGTAGTGCTGCCTGCCTCCCTTGAAGGGGCAGTGGGAGGGTAAATTATGTAATGACTGAGAGGGGCTGGCCATGACTGATGGGGTCAGAGATGGCCAAACTAGAAGTCCTATTGAAAAGGATTTGCCACCCACGTCCAATGAAGCACGGGCCTCCTGCTTGCAGCTCCCACTGATGTCGAAGGGGGTCTCGGCTCAGGCAGCGGTGCGGCAGGTGTTGGTTGTTCGCGTCCAGTGCCAGGTGGGGCATCTCTCTGGCAAAGGCAGGCGGGGGTGTTGGCGTGCTTCACCCGTGACGTACTCCATGTGCTGTGCTGAGGCAGGAACGGGTTCGCTCTGCTCCTGGGCAGTCAGAGCCCCCGGGCAGCATTCCAGAGGAAAGGCTCTGACAGCACGTCTTGGCTGGCACACGTGGAAGGGCTGCGCTGCTTCGCCCTAACCAGACACAGCTGTGGCTGAACAGTGCTCCTGGGCCCTGCTCCTGCCCTCGCTGTGGGGGGAGAAAGAGCTGCTCTATCGCTGGGGCGACAACCCTGCTTCCAGCGGGGCTGGCCTATTTCCACATACATCACAGGAGCCGGTGGGCAGCCCTAGCAGCAACACATCTGCTGTAGGTTGCTAAGGCCTGTAAGCCCTGGGGCATCTGATGGCATCTCCTCAGGGGAAATCCTGGCCCACAGCACTGGCTCCATTACTCCCTGGTTCTCCAGCTCAAAGGACCATTGGGCTTTACACTGGCCTTCAGCACAGCACAAGGCCAGAGGGTGTCTCAACTCCTCCTGCATCAGGCCATCGCTTCTGGTTGGGCTACAGCAGTGGTTCCCAACCTTTTTGTGTGGTGGGCGCTGCACCAGTGGGTGATGTCATCCTGCTGCGTCACCCGGTGGGCTGGCCCCGTGCCAAGTGCGCCTGCGCTGGCGCCAGACCCCCCACCGCGGCCATTTCGCTGCTCCGGACCGGATGACCTGCTCCCGTGGCTTCCCCATGCCCCATCACGGCGCAAGTTTGGCCCTGCAGGGCGTGCGGCCTGTCCTCCCCCAGCCATCCCGCATCACGACCTCGACTAGGTGGGCCCACATAAATGCCCCGGCGGGTGCCATGGCGCCTGCGGGCACCGCGTTGGGGACCACTGGGCTACAGCATGTTTTCTAGAGAGGATCCCAGCTAGTCTCACCCTGCTATGGCTAACCAGCCCAGCTCAGTGGTGTCCCGCTCCCCCACCCCTGGAGGATCTACTGTCCTTCCCTGGGGCCACACAGTCAGCCTTGCTCTGACCATTTCCCCGAGACAGTCACAATGGGAACCCCTGGATTTCCCCTCCCAGTCCCAGGCCACTCCACACATTCTCTACCATTCACTGAGTGCACAGACTGAACGCTGAGCCAGGCTGAATGCTGTAAGCTACCAGCTGGAATAAAACCCCCTTTATCATCGTGCTGTCAGGCATACGCTGATTTGCTGGTCAGCAGAAAAGGGCTATTTATCTGTTTAGTATCTCTAAGGCAGGGGCGCTCAGCCTTCTTAGACTACTGTACCCCTTTCAGGAGTCTGATTTGTCTTGGAGGACCCCAAGTCTCAGCAGCATAAGCAAGTCATTGTATGAAATTTTAGTTTGTACTGACTTTGCTAATGCTGTTTATGTAGCCTGTTGTAAAACTAGGCAAATCTCCAGATGAGATAGACAGACCCGTGTATCTCCAGGTTGAGAACCACTGCTCTAAGTGCCCAAGTCGATACATAGCAGCACCCCGGCCATTCATTTTTCTCCTTAACTCCTGCTCCAGTAAACGACTTATTTGTAGATCAGCTACAAACATGCACTGAAATACCATTAGGATTTCATCAGACTAATGCATAGGTATCTAGTACAAAAAAATTCAAGATACATTGCAGCAGTGTTTCTCAGCCTTTTTTAAATATATAAAGTACCCCTTTTTCAAAACAAAAACGTACCCCTAGTACCTACAGTAAATTTTTTTTCTACTATTGCAACACATTTGTTTAAACAACTTAATCATAGCCAGGTGGGTGATTATTATTTTTGTACTTTTTACACCCAAAAATGTCAAGTACAATAATAAAAACAAAAATTCAGTTTTCTCCTCATTTCACTTGTGCTGACGTACCCCCCCAGACTTCTCTTGAGTACCCCTAAGGGTACTCCTACCACTGGCTAAGAAACACTGCATTACAGAGGGCCAGCATTTTTTTGGCAATTATGCTTGGCGTCAAAGTCATTCCTTCAAGACAGTAACAGACCTTGCAAATCTAGCCACTTCCTCCTGGTGGGACTAACCCACTTCTCAGTCAGTAGCACTTGAAATGCATGTTACAGGCTGAACCCTCACCTCGTACAGAAGTTCCAGAGAAAAATACAGCACAAAACAAACTCCTACTGGCCCAGGGAGGAGGCTGGGCTATTTAAGATATGGAAAAGCCCCATCAGGTTATTTCTAGGTTCTTCTCTGAGGCAGACTGTACCCCAACCCAGCATTCCTGTGGATGAAAAAGCCCTTGCTAATATCTTGTTACTCTCCATCCTGAACCATAAACAGGTCTTGCTGAGATTTCTGGGTAACCTTTGCTTTTTCACTTTAACTTCTCAAAGCGTTTTCTTATGCATGTTTTAGGTGACGATAATACTCAAGCTAATTAAAGTCTGGACAGCAGTGAGTGATGGTCAAGGAAAGAACCTCATTGTGGAGTTAGATCTAACTTCTTGGTACATTGTGTGGCAGCCATAAAAGTGGCCAGTAGGGTTCTGGTTTGTATCACAGAATGCATTACAGAGGGGCAAAGATGTGTTCCCATGGAGCTGGCCTCAGAGAGAGATCAAGCCACATTTCAGTGGGGAGATACCACACAGACAGCCCTCTTCTCCCATTCCCACTTACACAATGCACCAGCTGTGAACAATTGCTTGGAGGGGAAAGTAATATTAATAAAACATTTAAGACCCTATTTTCAAAAGGTGCAGCGCATTTGTCATCTAGAATAAAAATACTGCAGACCAAGCCTTTATTACAAAAATGTAAAGTTCTGCTGAGAATGACTTATCCTTTGGAGCCAGTACATACTGAGGACAATCTCCAAAAGTGCCTAAATCCCATTTTCAAAAGTCACTTAGGAGCCTATGTCTTACTGGAAGTCAACGGGACTTAGGTGCTATTGGACATTTAACCACTCTCCTTGAGCAACTTTCTGGTCTTGATTCTCCTTTTTGCTCTGGGTAATTTATTTTCAAATACTCAGTGAATGGGCACCAAATTTGGTCACAATCTGTCATATGCCCACTTGCTAGATAGCAAGTCTTTCCCTTAGAACTCCCTGCATTCACTGCTGATAGTTGTAAAACAAGGCTGAATTTTGGAAGCAAATGGACTAGCTGCATAAAACATTTTTTATATGCATCTGTATTGTACTGAGACAGGACAACGGAGCTAGCAAGTACCCACTGGGCCTGGGGGGGGGGGGCAGGGCCAGCATAATGTTAGAGACACATTTCACAATTGACATGACAGCATGTGGACAAGCTCATCTTTTGGTTTGTAGCTTTCATAAGACTCCCAAAGCCAGAAGAGGTCACTTACCTCCTGCACTAACTGGAATTCTTTGGGGTGTGCCCCCCATAGGTGCACGTCCCATCATCTGCCTTTGGTCTGAAATTTTCAGTAGCCGTGCCCCTTCAGCCATGCACCCTTGTGCTCTGTACCATGAACACAGACGGCCATGTAGGCAAACCTCCTCCCCAGTTCCTTCTGAACCACGTCAGTCAGGAATGGAGCATCGAGCAGACTTGCTTCCCTGACTCTTAGCCATAGTTAAGGGGTTTTCCTGGGCTTTTTATGTCTGTTTTACATGAATTAAACCAGTTTTTGCAGCAGAATGCAGCAAGCACAATTTTTGGCGAGTTTACTGAGCCATGGACTGTTTCCATGCCTGCTTCATGACTATTCTCGTTGAGGCCTTACCAATATAGTGGCTATTCTTTCTGAGAGCTTTTTTAAATCCATTGGTGGTTGAAATGCCTTGTCAAGGCTTTGATTCACACCCTCCTTATACTGATAGCATGGAATCTTGTGTATCTATCTAAGTAGTTATTTGAGAAGTGAAACCGCATCGTACACGGCTCATTTTGGTTTGGAACAGATTCATGACTGGTGAGACTGAACTAATGCTCATTTTCTACAGATTAGTGGTGTTTAACAGCCTACTAACTGCACCCAAGACTTAGGAAGACCTGGTTTTGAAGCATCTTCCAACTGCAGCGCCTTTTTTCCGGACTGACTTATTGATCTATTGACCAGGTGGACTCTTACAAAAAATGGTGTCCATTGAAGAGTGGACAAAATCATTTGCCATAATTTGTAATCCCCACCCCATGGTAAAGATCTCAGAAGCCAGGTGATTTTACACACATGCTTCAAAAGTCTTCATGTAAACGCCGTAATCACCGAGTTCAGTATCCACCCATGAAATAGGACAGCAACAGCAGCTTCATTCTTTTGCCTTTATTAAAGGAGTTTTACTGCTTATTTCCTTATGGCTGATGTTCAAGAGGAGGTAGCAGTAAGAGCGTAGGTCCCCACCTGCACTGCATCCACTCACCAACTGCCCTCCATTTTCTTTCTGCAGCAGGGCTGTCTGGACACACATGGCTATCCTATCAATACATTGTTAGAGACTAGTGACCTTTTGGTAAGTTATGCTGGGAAGGGCAAAACCAAGGTTTCCCCTTCCCCTGATGTGCTTATGCCTCTTCTCACCCCAGGAGCACTCTCGTGAGGGAATTCTCTTGTCCTCCAACCCTGCAAATAGCCGCTTCCCATCCACACTCTCGTCTCCTCGGCAGAAGCCACATTCCTCCCCATGCCCTGACTGGCTGAGCAGCACACACAGTGGCACATCATGGAAGAGAGAGCAAATGGCAAAGCTGCAGCTCAGAAGGGCACGAGAATTCAGTATTCTAGTAAGATTAAAGGCTTTTTGACGACCCCTGTTCAGAAAGGTCAAAGCCTGACCTTGGTGTTCTGTGCAGCAGGGCAGTATCGAAGAGCTGTGGTTCTCAACCCAGAGCCCAACCAGCACACAGGCGTGGCCTGTGCATGCTGGAGTCCAGCAGGTTCCTGGCTGCACGGTGCACAGGAGTCCGAGCAGCTGGCCCATCCCATGTGGCAGGTGTTCGGGTTTGGGGCTGTCACCCGCTTCCACACACTCTGGGATGTGGGGTAGGCAGCTGGTCTGGGATGCCGCTGCCCTGCCACCTGTGCCCTGAGGACCAAGTAACACATTGTGGGCCGGTAATAATTTGAGAACCACTGCCACAGAAGGGAATTTCAGCTCAAAGGATCACAGACATCAACTGTGCCAGTCGCTCCCCTTGTTACAAAAAGCTGCACTTAACTGGGGAGAGCAGTGTTAATGTTATTTGCCTCCTGAGCTCATCGTCATGATGAAGAGACCGATGACTGTACATTTCGGGCAAGTCACAGCACGAGGATGTTTTGCAAGAGCTCTCAGTTGAGGCTTCCATCTGATTTCCTCTGTTCAGCTGTGTACTGTGCTGCCCTGGTTCTTGTCGGCTTATCTTTAAAGTTCTACACTACTGCAAAGAGGTCTCCTGGGATGGTTTCTAGAGGCTTCTTTCTGAAATCTTCCCACTCATTTCGTGTATGAAGCCAAACAAACGAGTCTCCTGTCCAAACATCTGTAGCAACTGGAGATTTGCATGTTCTGACAGCTTCACTAAAGCCCTCCCTGCTGCAGCTTCCCAGCCTGACAGCAGCCCGATTCCACCTACATCAGGGGAACCAGCAGGAAAGTGTAGTGATGCCACATTTGTCTGTCTAATGCAGGACTGTGAAGAGTCTGGATGACACATGTCATCAGGTAACGGGAAGTGTAGACTGCAAATCACATGATCCCCTGGGCTGCACACTACACAGCAGGCTGATACATGCTTCACACTGACATGTGCTGGATCTTTCAAACATGTTTTACGAAGCCAGTCTGAAAATGTTTCCTACAGAGTTCCATGACCAATTATATTTGTAACTGGCTGTAAGCCATACACATGTCCAAGGGCTTCGCAGCTCCTGTGCAGCTTACATTTTAGGTACCTTTTTTTTCATTGGTTTATTTGACTTTATGTTTTCCACTAAGGGAGATGGCTTTTTAGTTCTATAGGCCACACTTCCTTTGATGCGTTTCCCTTTGATGGCAACAATATGTGGTAGCAGAGGAGGTTTACGAATCATCAGGGTTGTTCCTTCAGGAGTATAGGCTCGCAGCTGCAGTTTGTCTTCCAAGTGAGCGGTTATCGCAACCCAACCTGGGTAGATACCAGAACAGAATCCAGTTAGTTACAACCTCTCTCAAAAAAACCAAAAATCCACTGGATCACATTTAAACAACGGAAAGGGGGCACCAATGTTAATAAGGGTCCGGGGAGATTCTGCACCCAGCAGGCTTCATTTAGACAAAGAATGGCAGCTGCTGGATGCCATGCACTTTTGAAAATCTAGCCCCAGTTCATAATGACATGCAAGGCTGCAGGCATTTTGGTCGGCACTGTGTCACCTTCCCTGGTCAGAAGTAGGATGTAAAAAACGAATACAAATATTTACCATGTAACCAATAAAAATTCTGTTAACCACTCCCAGGGCTAGGGCTGCTGGCAGCCTCAAGAAAAGTTTAACCGGTGGGGCTACGATAAGTGTGAGCTTGTCAGTGAACCGGTCAAACTCTTACGTCCCTAGTCAGAAGGCCATTGCAAGTCACGCAAGGCAGCCATAATTACGTGACATCCAAGAGGAAGGGTACACAGCAGGCATGGATACCAGGAATGTAAAATCCCATTTAACTGGCTAACCTGTTAAACACATTGTTTAACCAGTTAACCGATTAAGGGGGAGCCGCAGCCCCTCCCAACCCCCACTGGAGCAGCCTCTGCCTGTGGTGGGCCAGGACACCCCGCAGGCAGGGGCTGCTTCATGAACTGGAGCAGCCCCTGCCCGCAGCAGAGGGGAGCTGCTCCAACGCCACCAGTAACCCTTAACCAGTCAGCCTGGCCGGTTAATCTTTCCCATCCTTCGCGGGTACCCTGCACGGCGAGGCGGGAATGCAGAATTACCAGCAGAGGACAGCTTTATGTCAGCCACTGCCTCGAAGACGCCAATCCCCTCCAGCGTGATATCCTGAGCAGTAAGCGGTGGGAATTCTCTCATTCGTTCTTCACCTCCTGTGGGCACCTATCAATGCCGGACAGAAGAGAGGGGTTAACAGCTAATAAGACAACTTTAACCTTCTCCTACATTACAGAGCAAGTTACAAAGTGAAGTGCAGCAACTCAACTGTTTCTATTCCAACCGACACCAACACGAGTGACTGCTCTCACATTACTACGCTAATGCCACTTTCATAGAAAAGTTAAGGGACATTTTGTCCAGAAACAAATCTCAAGGTGATAAAGATCTCACTGAGCTATCAAACTAGTAGGTACCTTAGAGATGCCAAGAAGCAGATATTACAATATCAGAGCCTGGCCTATGGATTCAGTTCCAGGTGAGTTCGATGACATAGACGAAGATACTAATTACTACAAAAGTACAAAAACTTTTCTATTGGTCAGTCTCAGAAAGGGAGCAATAATTCAGCGTGAGCACTGAGCTGTACTGTTGCTTTGCAAGTGAAGATCAATACCAGAACAGATGGCCTGAAACTGCTTCAGAAAGTAGAAAATGTATCCTGTGGCTAGGGACACTTGAATATTCATTAGCAAGAGAGTTTCCATTAGTGGTATCACCAAGGAAACAAGTTACAACTCATGAAGAGATGCACACATATACACTGAGGCCCTGCTTATGGGAAGACAAAAGGTGCATTTTAAAAATGTGAAAGCTAACACCTTTTAGAACCCTAGTATTGAAAGGGCAAAGTTATAATATTACTTTAGCTGGTGGAGGCAAACTGGTGGGGAGGGCAGAGAAGGGGGCAACAGAGACTTTTAACTTAACCAACTAATTCTGTTAAGAACATAAGAACGGCCATACTGGGTCAGACCAAAAGTCCCTCTAGTGCAGCATCCTGTCTGCCGACAGTGGCCAATACCAGATGCCCCAGAGGGAGGGAACACAACAGGGAATCCTCACGTGATCCCTCCCCTGTCACCCACTTCCAGACAAACAGAGGCCAGGGATGCCATTCTTACGCATCCTGGCTAATAGCCATTGATGGACCTAACCTCCATGAATCTATCTAGATCTTTTTTGAACCCTGTTAAAGTTCTAGCCTTCACCACATCCTCTAGCAAGGAGTTCCACAGGTTGACTGTGCGCTGAGTGAAGAAAAACTTCCTTTGGTTTGTTTTAAACCTGCTGCCTATTAATTTCATTTGGCAACTTCTGTTTTTTTTATTGTGGGAATAAGTAAATAACTTTTCCTTATTCACTTTTCCCATATCAGTCATGATTTTATAGACCTCTGTCATATCCCCCCTTAGTCTCATCTTTTCTAAGCTGAAAAGTCCAAGTCTTCTTAATCTCTCTTCATATGGGACCCGTTCCAAACCCCTAATCATTTTTGTTGCCCTTTTCTGAACCTTTTCCAATGCCAATATATCTTTTTTGAGATGAGGCGACCACATCTGTACGCAGTATTCAAGATGTGGGCGTACCATGGTTTTATACAGAGGCAATAAGATATTTTCTGTCTTATTCTCCATCCCTTTTTTTAATGACTCCTAATGTTCTATTTGCTTTTTTGACTGCCGCTGCACACTGAGTGAATGTTTTCAGAGAACTATCCACAATGACTCCAAGATCTTTCTCTTGAGTAGTTGTAGCCAAATTAGTCGCTGTCATAATCAGGAGTGCTGACCATCACCTGGTGATTAAGGGTATGTCTACACTACCGCCCTAGTTCGAACTAGGGTGGTTAATGCAGGCATTCGAAGTTGCAAATGAAGCCCGGGATTTAAATATCCCGGGCTTCATTTGCAACTTCGAATGCCTACATTAACTACCCTAGTTCGAACTAGGGCGGTAGTGTAGACATACCCTAAGGGGTTAACTAATGCCTCCTAGCCAATATATCGGTGGTCAGCCAATAACAATGCAGGTAGGAATTTCAAACGGGAAAAGGGGGGTTTTTCTCTCTCTTCTTTGTTTGAGATTCAGAGCAGTTTCTCCCAGCTACCGAGGGAGATGGGAGACACTTCTTTCTCCAAGAATGGACTTCTTAACATGTGTAAGTAGGGAAAAGTTTAGATAGTCCATCAGGGTTTATTATTTTCCTTGTCTGGGGATTTGAAAATAACGTCTGAGCTTGCTAACTCTTCCTTTTTTCTCTTTTGTAACTAAGCCCAGGAATTGTCCCTGAGTATCTATATCAATGGCGGCTCTTTCCATCTAGCCAATTTACTATGCTTGCAACTGTAGTTTTGTTTTGATACCAAAATACTGGTTTTTTTAAGTAACTGGTATTGATTGATTTTTTTGTATCCTGGAGGGTCTGTGTGTATCTGCATGCCTCTGACTGAGGAGTCAGCTACCACAGACTGAAGCGCGCTTTTCTCTTTACTTTTTCAAGCTCTTTTGGGGAAAAAGAGCTTGGGGTACCCCTAGGGTTGGTTTCAAGTGTCCACCCCTGTTTGTGGGTTCAAAAGCACTTGATGGTGGGAGCGGGTCCCCCAAAATATGGATATTAGGATGGGGGGGAAGGATTTTTGTACCAGAGCCTGTAGAGGCAAGGTTTTGGAGTGCTCTTGTGGACCCCTAACTTCTGCATTTGTCATGCTGGAGTGGGGAACAGCCTTGACAGTCCCCATCATATTGTATATATAGTTGGGATTATTTTTTCCAGCGTGCATTACTTTACATTTATCAACGTTAATTTCATTTGCTATTTAGTTTGGTGAGATCTTTTTGAAGCTCTTCCCAGTCTGCTTGGTCTTAACTATCTTGAGCAGTTTGGTATCATTTGCACATTTTGCCTCCCCCCTGTTTACCTCTTTCTCCAGATCATTTATAAATGCATATACACATGGGTGGTGCGTGAAGGCAGGGCTAGGGGAGGCAAGACCCTAGCCCCCGCTTCTGCCCAGGCCACGCCCGCCATGGGAGCCAGGCCCAGCACCACAAGGAGGTGAAGTGGCGCATGGCCCCAGCACCACAGGGAGGAGGGGCAGCATGCAGCCCCAGCACCATAGGGAGGGTGGAGGGTGCATGGCCCTAGCCTCTCCAGCCCCGGAGCACAGGGAGGTGAGGTGGTACCTTGGGGAGGGCAGGCGCTCAGGGGCAGCAACACTCCATCCCCGCCCCCCCCTCCCCTGTCGGTTGTGTGGGTGGGGCCAGGCTCTAAAATCGGGGGCGGGTGGGAGATAATGCACTGTCTCTTATTTCTCTCTGGAAGGGGAAGAATCCCTGACAAGGCAATGCAGAGAGTTCTAGCAAGGACTCAAAGCCTCTGTTGTGTCATGCACAGGAAAACCAGTAACAGATGCTTGCTGAGCTACAAGAGGCCACATGACCTTACTCCTTACATACCAGAACACCAGATAGAAGGTGTCCTCTTACCTTCAGTAATGTGTCTCCAGCATGCTTCTGATAGATGCTGTCTGCCTTCTCCAGGGTAGTCACATGGACTGGCAACAGGTTAGAAGCCACAACAGAAAACCAGGAGGATTTTGCTCCCTAAAAATCAATGGGGGTGTGTGTTTAACAAACTGAATGCTGTAAAGATGTTTACAAGTTGCTGTCCACCATTCTCCCACCTTCTGCCTAAAAGCAGTTACATCATTCTCTCATCTAGACAGGGTCACAGGCTTTGCCTACACTGCCAGTTGAGCGGTGCTTTCCCTTCCCCCCAAAAGACAAAAGTTTTGCAGTTGCAAGTGGCACTGTAAATGGCTTGTTGTGGACAACACTTTCCTTCTACAACAGGAACCAATGCCCCCCCAGTATTTTGTCAGCAAAAGCGAGGACAAACAGCATTTATACTGTCAGACTTTTAGTTACCTGCCCTTTCTGTAAAAGTTATGTAGTGCAGACAAAGCCTTTGTCTTTGAAATGCATCTGTACTACTTCTCATTGCTCAGTGAGAAGGGAGAAACAGTAACAGGAAACTTGGGAATGGCAGAGGTGCTTAATGACTTCTTTGTTTTGGTCTTCACCAACAAATCTGAAGGAATGCCTAATATAGTGAATGCTAATGGAAAGGGGGTAGGCTTAGAAGATAAAACAAAAAAAACCACATTAAAAATCACTTAGAAAAGTTAGATGTCTGCAAGTCACCAGGGCCTGATGAAATGCATCCTAGAATACTCGAGATGATAGAGGAGGCATCTGAGCCTTTAGTTATCATCTCTGAAAAATCATGGAAGTCGGGAGAGATTCCAGAAGATTGGAAAAGGACAAATATAGTGCCCATCTATAAAAAGGGAAATAAGAACAACCCAGGAAACTACAGACCAGTGAGTTTAACTTCTGTGCCAGGAAAGATAATGGAGCAAGTAATTAAGGAATCCATCTGCAAACACCTGGAAGATAATAAGGTGATAGGTAACAGCCAGCATGGATTTGTAAAGAACAAATCATGTCAAACCCATCTGATAGCTTTCTTTGATAGGATAACGAGTCTTGTGGATAAGGGAGAAGCAGCGGATATGGTATACCTAGACTTTAGTAAGGTATTTGGTATTTGATATGGTCTTGCATGACCTTATCAATATACTACGCAAATACAACTCAGATGGGGATACTATAAGGTGGGTGCATAACTGGCTGGATAACCATTCTCAGAGAGTAGTTATTCATGATTCACAATCCTGCTCGAAGGACATAACAAGTGGGGTTCTGCAGGGGTCTGTTTTGGGACTGGTTCTGTTCAGTATCTTCATCAACGATTTAGATATTGGCACAGAGAGTATGCTTATTAGGTTTGCAGATGATACTAAGCTGGGAGGGGCTGCAACTGCTTCGGAGGACAGGGTCATAATTCAAAATGATCTGGACAAACTGGAGAAATGGTCTGAGGTAAACTGGATGAAGTTTAATAAGGACAAATGCAAAGTACTCCACTTCAGAAGGAACAATCTATTTCACACATACAGAATGGGAAGTGACTGTCTAGGAAGGAGTCCTGCAGAAAGGGATCTAGGGGTCATAGTGGACCACAAGCTAAATATGAGCCAACAGTGTGAGGCTGTTGCAAAAAAAAGCAAACATGATTCTGAGATGCATAAACAGGTGTGTTGTGAACAAGACACGAGAAGTCATTCTTCCGCTCTACTCTGCGGTGATTAGGCCTCAATTGGAGTATTGTGTCCACTTCTGGGCACCACATTTCAAGAAAGATGTAGAGAAATTGGAAAAGGTCCAGACAAGAGCAACAAGAATGATTAAAGGTCTAGAGAACATGAGCTTGGAGGGAAGACTGAAAGAACTGGTCTTGTTTAGTTTGGAAAGGAGAAGACGGAGAGCGGCCATGATAGCGATCTTCCAAGTATTTAAAAGGGTGTCACAAGGAGGAGGGAGACAAATTGTTTTCCTTGGCCTCTGAGGATAGGACAAGAAGCAATGGGCTTAAACTGCAGCAAGGGAGGTTTAGGTTGGACATTAGGAAAAACTTCCTAACTGTCAGGGTCGTTAAACACTGGAATAAATTGCCTAGGAAGGTTGTAGAATGTCCATCTCTGGAGATATTTAAGAACAGGTTAAACAGACATCTATCAGGGATCATCTAGATGGTACTGGGACCTGCTGTGAAGGCAGGGGACTGGACTCGATGACTTCACGAAGTCCCTACCAGTTCTAGTGTTCTATGAGTCTATAAACAGTGGCTTCTCTTCGGAGCTGAGATTCCAATGGAAAACACAACAGCTGTGTCACCTCAAAGCTTCTAGTCCTGAAGCAAGCCCTGAATACTCCTGATTCTAGAGCTTCTGCATCATAACACAATGCCGAGGTGCTACCATAATACAAACATCACCTGAGAGGCCTGGGGGACATGGAAACTTTTGGAGAGCTGCATGTTGAGATAAATGGAAGTGCTATTCGCTAACAAAGGGCTAGGAGGGGGCCTCCCTGTGGATATGGATAACTTCGGATTTTCAGATGAAAGGAATCTGGATAATTGAAATGGCACTTAATCAAAATCTGTTCTCCACTCAGGTCATGCAATAAAGTGATAATCAAATATTGCAGAATATGTATCTTTATACTAGCTTAGCTCACAATACAGGAAGTACTGCCAGCGTGACCGCCACTAGAAGGCTTATTTCTGGATGGCATGACAGACTTCTCCTGCCCAGCTGATGCTCTCAGATCATTTCCCAGCTCCTGTAGTAAAGCATCCCTCCTGTAAAACTACACTTTGGGCACCTAGAATTCTATGAAGACTGAATCAAATCAAGGAATCCGCTCTCCTGCTGGCGCTTGGATGTAACTCCCCCCACCCACCCAGGACAAGACTACAAACTTTTCCCAAGGTGTGAAGACTTGCGACTGACATAGTTGTGCTGACAAAATCGCTGAGTGCAGATGCAGTTATAGCAGACAAAATGTGCTTTAATCAATATAGTTTATGGCAGGTCCTGGAATAAGCTAGACTAGCCCAAGTTCAATTTTGCCTGTCTATGCTGCAGCCACACAAGGAGCACTTTGCCAGGATAGTATCCTGGTATACAGGCAAAGTGCTATGAATGTAGACCTTGCCTAAGGCTGTAGAGGAGGAGTTGGCCAAGGTGGAGCTATTTATGGACAGTCCTTGGCGTGTGTGAGGGGGTATTTTTAATTACGTGCTAGACATGTCGAGCACAGGATGAGCATTGACAGCTGCATTTTAGAAATAGAATAAATAAAACTTCCATTAATAATGCAAGCGTCTAAAGGGGAGAATGGAAAGCCAGACACAAACACTCCTGTTTTACCCTTTCCTATTAAATATTGCTTTAACCCTAGAGCAGTGGTTCCCAAACTTTTCGGCAGCACGCCCCCTTTTTGATTTTTGAGAAACCCTCACGCCCCCCTTCCCAATAGCAGCAAAACTTGATGAGCAAAAAAAAAAAAAAAAAGTA
This sequence comes from Pelochelys cantorii, assembly GCA_032595735.1. Lineage (NCBI taxonomy): Eukaryota > Metazoa > Chordata > Testudines > Trionychidae > Pelochelys > Pelochelys cantorii. The sequence continues at coordinate 119,445,980 of CM064331.1, read as the reverse complement.
ACTGACCAGGGCCAAAAAACCAAAAATAGTAGCAAAACTATTGACGGGGGGACGGGACTGGGTCACCTCGCGCCCCCCCTGGAATTTCTTCATGCCCCCCCCCAGTTTGGGAACCCATGCCCTAGAAGAAATACTAATGAAATCACATTCTGTTTACAATTTCTACAACAGCTTTTGAAAAAGCTCACTCCTTGCCTTACACCAATGTGCTTTCCTTTTAAAATGAAGCTTTCCTTTTAAAATGAAGCAAATCATCCACAAGGGTAATTGGCACAAGTATTTAACCATCATCTACCAGAAATAGCTTTAAGGGAAACCATCCCAGTTAGAATCACATGCCTGCCCGATGGAGGTTTTACCCAAAACCGTGGTGAGTGACAAGGATAAGCAAAGGACAGTAATTTTCCAGTTTATTTTTTGCTATTTTATTTGTTGGCTAGTGTTTGGTAAAGTACTGTTTCCTTTCTTCCCTGATTAAATGATTCTTATAAATGTCGATGGGGAAGCAGAAATGCCATTAATTTGCCTCCTTGTGTAGTTCTTTCACGTAACACCAGACAGTGTCGCTTTAGAGTTGTATCATTTTGGCTACACTCTAGCCCTGTCAGCTACCTTGCAAGGATTTGTCCCCCTTGTTCTTTTAGTGGCCCATCAATCTCAAAGCAATTCTCAGGTTTCACTTAGAACAAAGCTCAGGACCTCTCTGTAACATGCTGCCAGGTGTGTCTTTACAGTACAGAAACCTTCACTTTGGGCTAGCATGTGGCATGGACTTTTTCTAAAGCATTTTTTACTGTACACAACAAGGTGTGTGTTTCATTAGTGGAAATCTCAAGAGCAGCAGCTACCAAAGAAATGGTGAAGAAAGCTGCACAAGCATCCTGAGGGGGAAGGTATTTTGTTACTGATTCTAACACTACAAAGCACAAACAAGTTCTAATTCACAGAACATTAAAAAGCCACTCTCCCTTACCTGTATATAATCTATGCGTCCCAAAGCACCTAGAAACAATACCATTCCAGGCTTCAGTACAAAGGTCCGTGGAACAATGGCATGAGTGGGTAAGACAATCTTTACTTCTTTCTCTGAGAGAAGATTTAAAACCTGAAAACAAATTGTGCAAACATAACTCATTCCAGATAGTTTTACAAAACACGATGAAAACAATGCTCTTGCTTTATGGGGAAAAAGGAACATGAACACATATATCTGAACGGAGAACATCGGGCTCAAATGATCTTATACAAGTAGAATAGTAATAGAGAGGTAGCCATGTTAGTCTGATCTTGCTAAAACAAAAGGAAAAACTATGTAGCACTTTAAAGACTAACAAGAAGCTCATCGCCTACTAAACCATCTTGTTAGTCTTTAAAGTGCTACATAGTTTTTCCTTTTCTTATACAAGTAGGACTGCCTATTCTGTTCAGCCACTTGCTCATCTTTAGCAATTCACGTGCACTGACTTGAAGTACCTTGTAACAGGGACATTCCAAGCTAATAACATGCTTGCGCCTTACATCTTTAGAGTCTGAACAGCTCAAGCCAATTTGTCCTCTGCAATGTCCACAGACTCATCTTACTGCTACTTCGTGTTCTATCACAGACTGCGGATAGTCCCTGCTGTGCTCCTGCATGAATGCTATTTATTGTGCAACAACCCAAAAGGAGATTGTGATCACCAGACCCCATTCTATTTTTTAGAATAGAAAAGCCTTTAGTCCCTTGTGATTGGATTCTCCCTGAAAACCAGAACGAAAGGGTATAATGCTAGCTCCTGCTACCAGACCCCATTTTCAATACTCGAACCCACTCGTTTCTCCTACAGAATTATACTACTATAATAGACACACACATTCAAGGTTCAGACAAAAAACTGATCTGTAAATTGTTCAGTAACATGGCTGTAAATAGTGCTTAGTCCAGGCAACAGGGATAAACACCCACTTTGTAAGATGGTTGTGACACTACTTGCTACAGCAAAACCACCCAGTGTGATCAATTTTACTGTGCAAAACAGGTCTTACTAGAGGCAGATGGATTTTTTTGGTGTCAGGGGGACAGAAATTTATCCAAAACAATGCAGTTTTCGAGGCTCTAAAACAATATGCAAAATCAGATTGAATTTGATGAATAGTTTGGCTGAAAAAACAAAAGTATTGAAAAAGTTAAAACATTTCATTTTGACCATTTCAAAATGAGTGAGAGTGAAAATACCCTGAAAATGGCTGAACTGAAAAACCAAACCCCACCCCCCTCAAAAAAACCTGTTTCAAACTGATTAAAACAATTCAGTCAATTTCAAATATATGTCAAGTTTTTCAATTCAAAGCAAAATTTTGAATAAAACTGATTTTGGTTTAATTCAAAATGGCTCCCCGCAATTTTGATTCAGCTCTCAACAAAAATAAATACAAATCTATTATTCACTCAGCTCTATTCATTACACAATATTCTGATATATTGGGTGGCAGTAGAGGATTACCTGAAGGCAAGAGTCTTATATCATCAGGATATCGAAAATCAATTTTCCTATACTCATAGACAGCTAAGAGAGAGAGCCCTCTCCCAAATACTGATTTCTCAAATGCAGAGTACCTACACAATTTTCTTTTACAATCCCTGGCGTATCAAAAAACCAGCGAGCATCTTTCAGTTCATTGTATGTAAACTCCACTCTCTCTTTAGGCTTATTAGATGGAAGGACAGGCTCCTCTTCCATGTTAAAAGAGAGCTCATCAGGATCAAAGTGAATAGCTTTTGACTTCTGTTGTTGAAATGTTCTTCCCACTCTTCCTACATGAAAAAGGAAATGTATTTTTAATAATTTATGTTACTTCACTTCAACTGGAAATTTCTCTTCATTACATACTGAAAAATAAGTAAAATATATGATTAAAATAATATAAATGTGATAGAAGCTTACAAATGTAAATGCTCAAAATTCTTCCACAATTTGATCTGAGGAAGTGGGTCTGGCCCATGAAAGCTCATCACCTAATAAACCATCCTGTTAGTCTTTAAAGTGCTGCATAGTCCTGTCTTTTGTTTCAGAAGGTTAAAAAGTGACTTATTTATAATACTTGAATGTGTTCTCTCTTGTCCAACAAAAACTGAAAAATCCAGTGCTGTTAGCACTCCCTCAAATCATGGACCTGATATAATGTGCTCTTAATATTAAGTTTTGCTATTAAGTTTATTTACTTTTATTATTAGGCTATGTCTACACCACAGGCTTCTTGCACAAGAAGCCTTTTGCGCTAGAGTTTTTGCGCAAAAACTTCTTGCGCAAGAGTACGTCCACACCTCAAAGCACATCGCAAAAGCAATGTGCTTTTGCGCAAAAGGAGCATCCAGCAGTGTGGACACTCTTGTGCAAGAAAGCTCTGATGGCCATTCACAGAATGGCCATTAGAGCACCTGTGCTTTTTCCCATAGGGGTTTCTTGTGCAAGAAACCCCTCTGGAGTGTCCACACTGGCCTTTTTGCGCAACAGCTGTAGCACTAAAAGCAGTTATGCCTCAGAAAAGCAGGTTTACCTACAGTGGAAAAAGCCCTCTGTTCTGCCGTTTTACTGCCTATTTAATTGCACAAGTGCTCATTTGAGGTGTGGACGCTCCCCACGTTTTTGTGCAAAAACCTTGTAGCGTAGATGTAGCCTTAGTGTATTACAGTAACCCAAAGGACCCTAATTGTGTTCCCATTGTTATAGTCATCACCTAAAACACCAACCTTCACCTTTCAAATGCTTATGCATGTGGTTAATTCTATTTGTGGGAGTACTGACTCGGATGGAACTGCTTGAATAATGTAGGATAAGGTCCTTGGTTTGCGGCAATTACAGGAATTGCCTGCAAAGCTTACAAACTACACAAAGCTCTAGCTCAGTGTTTCTTAAACTGTGTTCTGTGGCACACCAGCGCACCACGGAGAAAAACAGAATTCAAAATGGCCACCCTTAAAGGGGCAGACAACCTTTTTTTAGGCTCAATAACTTTCCCCGATCCTTTTTTCCCCCTCAATAACTTTCCCCCCCGAACTTTTTTTTTTTTTGGTGTTCTTCAGTCTTAAAAAGTTTAAGAAACACTGTTCTAGATGCTTGCCTGCCTTTAATCGGTTAGCAGTTACTCAATTAAACGGGATTTTACATCCCTAGTTCATTCCCTCTGGGGCACCTGGCATTGGCCACTGTCGGAAGACAAGACTCTTGGCTAGATAGAACTTTGGTCTGATCTAGTATGGCAGTTCTTATCTTTAAAGAATTCTTATTCTGATATATTGTTACACTATCACATACATTCTGATTTGGGTTACTAGTGTATCACAAATGCGTGCTGGCTAGCAATTTTTACTAATCAAGAGTGCACTTTAGATACTAACATACCATACAATAAAGTTTAATTGAATCTTTAATGCAGTATCACCATTTGCTCTTAGATTTAAATATTCTCTCTCAGATAATACTCACCTATTAAATAACCTTGCTTTTTAAGGCATTTAAGATATTTTTGTTCATCATCACTAAGTTGTTCTTCAGTTTTTTCTGCATCTGCTTTTAATCTTTCCTGTCTTCTGAACAGTCTGTCAGGTGTAGGATTAATAATTGGAAATTTCAGGAGATTTAAGGTTGTGCCTGAAAAATAAATGCCAACGTTATCCAGGTCTATGATTGTGCAAATTAAACATAGTCTATAAAAGCAATTAAACGTTAAGGTGCGAACAGTGAAAAAAGCCACATACAGAACAAATTTCACTGGCTTTATGATGGCCTCATTCTTCTTTATGAAACAGAAAAACAATTACACAATAACAAAACTAAAGGCAACTGTTAAGTTAAAGACTCTTCTCAGAAATTACTGTTCACAGTGGCTAGGACAACACTATGATGTTGGGCAACAGTTGTTAGCAGTTGTGTTAGCTTCTAGGAAGCCAATGTGCTGAGCATGATATGAATGGGTTGCACCTATACACACATCCTTTTGCAAAGAAACATTACTTGTGGTACAACTGCATGAAAACTAGAAAAATTCTTCACAATTAAGACCTAACCCATTTTGCTATTATCATGATTCTTATTTATGGCAATTAATTTACTGAAAAATAAACGATAAAAGCCAGACATGAAAACTATCTTTAAAAACTATTGAAAGTAAACAGAACTTTTATAAGAGCAAAAGCTGGTGTTTCTTTCAATTTGCCCTTAAAAGTGATGCACAAAGAAAACAGGACCGTGGTCATTTAAATTTGATTTTTTTAACCTTACAAATTAATATCTTGTTTGTAGCTTTTTCCCCCTGGAAGACACCATGGCCTTGTTGAGAATAGGAAGGAAGATATTTTTAAAAAATGTGCTAGCTAACACACTGAAATGCATTTTACAATCTTAGTACAGTCAATGCAATTGTATCGTTTATAATTTTCAGACAGGTTGCCATGTCAGTCTGTTTCAGCAAAAACAATGAAGTGTCTTTAAGGTGCCACAGGACAAATACATTTATTTGGGCATGAGAGCTTTTGTATGCTGCAGTCCTCTTCATCAGGTGCATGAAGTGGAAACTACAATTAGGTGGGGATATATACACAGATGCAAACTTGTTATAATCTATAATGTTTTAGCTGACCAAGGTCAAGATTATGGAGGAATGGAGTGTCAGTATGAGTGTCAAGAACTGTTACTTTGGGGCACCTACTATCTCAACAGGATGCTACTGCCACCATTGCTAAGGTCACTTTCCACACAAGTGCCAGACTCACTGAATAATGCCACTGAAAGCTAGGGAGCTCTGTTTCAATGAATATTCTTCACTATCGAATGAGACTGGGAAATATTTTCCCCAGAGATTCTGAAGCACCTTTGGCCAAATAATAGGACTTGGAGTTTATGGGTTATGTTTTGAGAAACTGACATTACCCTTACATGGGACTTGCTATAGTCAGTCCTGGCCAGTGCCAAAAAGAGCCCCATTAGACTGAAGGTCCGGGAAGAGGTTTAACATCTGATATTAAAATACATCACACCAGTACTCTGCTCTCTGCAGGTCACACTGCAGTTCAGTTCCGTCCTGCTGTCTGACTGCTTAGCCTTTTCCAATATTGATGCTGCCTGAATTTTTGATATTGGTAGAACGGACAGCAGCGACAATGAGACACCCACGCTGAGAGCAGAGAGGAGCTAATGTTTGGTTCTTCAATTTGTCAAGCAAACCTCTGAAAATGTAAAAGTTCTGCACTGGGACTGGACTACAACTAGGAGATGTGCTACTGCTTGAAGCCTGACAGATAATTCTCCTCTGTGAAATACACAGCTCTGAGCATCGCCATAACATACCGATGTTGGAAATCAAAGAATATAAGTGTTCAAATGGCAGATTCACTAGCCACTTCTCAAACTAACCCCCAATCTTCTTATCTCACAATCACAGCTCTTCCAAGCTGCCCCAAATCATTCCTTTCTATTAAATACAGCTACATCTAACCCTTAGACTGCATGCAGATGATTCCCATTGGCTAAGGCCAGCTTCGCCGGGCTGAGTCAAGCTTGTCTTTACGAGTTTCAGAAGGCTTGAATCTTGCTGAATTTGAAGTTCTGGAAAGGCATGAGCTACCGCCAGACAACCTTATCTCTGTGCTAACAAAGGTTTTTGCCATTTCACGTAGCTAAAGCCTTTATCATAATGCCTATGCACAAGACCAACTTAAGGCAGCACAGGGCATATTTACTGATTGCAAAATCAAACACTCAATAGTTAACAAATGCAATCTTAAAACTTCTTTTGCCAACTTTTTTGGGGGAATGTTGTTATATACATCACTACAAGATTTGCCCCACATTACTCAGGTGCTTAACTCAAATCTCTCTCAAACGCTCTCAAATATATAGTAGATAACACCCAGGAGTCTGCAGTCAAGAATAGGCCCCCTATATAAAAGCCAGTTCTTACCCCCAAAAAGCTTAAACAGATAATGACAGAAGCCCCCATCCATGCCCCTCTCACCTGGCCAGGGTGAGATTGTGGCTCTGTTGATCACCTCTGGGGCTTTGGACTTGCAGTAGTCAGACTGCAGCAGAGTATTGAACAGTGTGGATTTGCCAGAGTTGGTAGCGCCTATGAGATACACATCGCCATTGCACTTCCAGGAGCGCTGCAGCTTGGAGATCAGCTCCTCCACGCCATAGCCTGTCTTGGCACTGATGAGGTGCACATCCACCAAGTTGTGGCTCCCAGTCCTGTCAGCCTGGTCCCCAATGCCCTTGGCTGCAGGGAGGATGCCCACACGGGCACAGCTCTTCAGCAACTCCTTTCGGAAGCGCTTCCGATAGTCTGGAGAGTCCCCAGGCAACAGGTCCACCTTGTTGCCCACCACCAGGATGTTTGACCCTGCACTCACCAGCTCAGGGAGATCTGGCAGCACGGAATCCGGTAGGTCCAGCATATCAACCATATACAACACCAGGGGGGAACGACCATGCCGTGGGGGGCTGCGCAGAGCCGCGCTAACCAGGCTGCGGTATTGCTCCCGGGACACCTGCATGTGCTGTGCCTGCTGGTGATGGACTAGGAGCCAGCAACGCTGACACACCACCTCTTGCAGGGCCCGGTGTACCTCTGAGGCCCCCAGGGTCCCCAGTCCGTCCCAGTCCCATGGGGTCCCCTGTGCCCCCAATTTCTCTGAGCCCTCCAGAGCCTCCTGGGTCCCCAAACCTTCCAAGCCCCCCAGTGGCCCCAAATCCTTTGACCGCCTTGGGGCATCTTGTATCTCTGATTCCTCTGGGTGCCTTGGGCCCCCCAAACTTTCCAAGCCCCCCAGTGGCCCCAACTCCTCTGAGCCCCCCAGAGCCTCTTGGGCTTCCAAACCTTCCAAGCTCCTCAGGACCCGCAAATCCTCCGAGCGCCCCGGGGCCCCCACGCCTGCCGGGGGCCTCTGCCTGTCGAGGCCGAGGCCCAGGAGCCCGCGGTACTTCTCGCTGGGCAGGAAGCCGGGCGCGGCGGGGTCCCGGCACTGCAGCTCCGCCCCGCAGCCCGAGCAGCTCACCCCGGTGGGGGGCACCGAGGGGTCCGGCCGCCCCGGCGCCCGGTGCTGCCGCTTGCCCCGCGGGCCGCTCTCCGGGCGCGGGGCGGGCGGGGGGGGCGGCGCGGGGCCCGGCTCGGGCACGTACTCGGGGAAGACGAACGGCTCCTCCTCGCCGCGCGGCTCCCGCAGGGCGGCCAGGCCCCGGCGCCCCGGCCACAGGGCGGCGGGCGGCCGGGCCCGGGGGGCCCAAGGCCGGGCCAGGGCCCCCAGCAGCGCGCGGCTCAGCCGGTGCATGAGGAACGCGCGGCAGCTCCGCTTCCGCTTCCGCTTCCGGCCACGCGAGAGGAGAGCGGGCTGGACCAGCGCCCCCTGGCGGGCCGGGGCCGCGCCACCCCCACGTGCCCCGGGCCGGGCAGTGCCCCACTCCCCCCGCGGTGGCGTGCGAGGGGGGGTTACCCGCGGGGGCTCCTGACGCTGGTGTGTGTGGCTGGCCTGTGTACTAGACTCACAAGGCCCCTGTGTACCGGACAGTGGGCTCCGAGCTGCGGGGGCGGGAGGGGGTTCCATACGTAGGGCCCTCTGTGGGTGGGGCTAGAACAGCGCTAGGCTCCTCCCCTCCCCACTTTGTGAGAATGGTCCGCGCCACCCACGCGCTCCCAGAGGGGCGCCGCACGACAGGCCGCCAAGGCGCACGCGCGTTGCCCGCATGCCCCGCTAGGAACTAGTCGTGCGGTGGCTGTTTCCGGCGGACCATGGTGCAGAGACGCCAGCCGGGAGCCGCACGCAGCCGCAGTCCGCGCCGGCTCTCGTGCGCGTGCGTGTTGGCGCTCCCCGAGTCCCTCCATCGCGGCGGCTGCTCCGAG